>OY992891.1:68326403-68411403 GCA_963921405.1 Cepaea hortensis | reverse complement strand
AACAGGCATCAGTAGTATGAGTAGTAGTAGTAGTAGTAGTAGTAGTAGTAGTAGTAGTAGTAGTAGTAGTAGTAGTAGTAGTAGTAGTAGTAGTAGTAGTAGTAGTAGTAGTAGTAGTAGTAGTAGTTGACAGTAGCAGTGCTGGAAATGGTAGTAGTAGTAGTAGTAGTAGTAGTAGTAGTAGTAGTAGTAGTAGTAGTAGTAGTAGTAGTAGTAGTAGTAGTTGCAGCAGCAGCTGCAGTAGTAGTAGTAGTAGTAGTAGTAGTAGTAGTAGTAGTAGTAGTAGTAGTAGTAGTAGTAGTAGTAGTAGTAGTAGTAGTAGTAGTAGTAGTAGTAGTAGTATCAGTTGCTGTTGTTGTTGTTGTTGTTGGATTTGTAGAATTAATTGTGATAGTGGTGGTGGTAGTAGTACTAGTAGTAGCAGTATTGGTAGTAGTAGTAGTAGTAGTAGTAGTAGTAGTAGTAGTAGCAGCAGCAGTAGTAGTGTAGTAGTAATTTCTGTTGTTGTTGTTGTTGTTGTTGTTGTTGTTGTTGGTATGCTTATAGTAGTGCAAGTAACAACCACTCTCTATATTCACACAATCGATGACAAATCAGTGATGGTAAAATGTTAAGCTTGGAGACAAATTGTTTCATTGCATAATGTCAGAGTCCTGGATAAGTGTGAGAGAGGACACAGGGTAAGGACAGGACAGAGATAGAGCATGGGTAGAGTAGGACATGAACTGCATACCCAGTGGGAGACAGGACATAGGGTTAGAGACTGGACATGTCCTTGAATTACAGTCCAACCTTGGACAAAATGACCCGAGACGTCAGCCGTCAACAGACGGGTGAAGGACAGAATGTCACCAGAAGACCGAGACACCCAACGTGGCACGGATGACTCGTGGGTCAAGTACCACGTGACCACAGACCAAGGCAAGGGAGATCAGACGGACTTTGACTGTGGTTGAGAGAGGAGTGTTTTGGGGGTTACTTGAGAGAAAGAGTGTGCTGAACGCCTCATGCTAGAGATTTACTATTATTGTGAGAGTGTCGATATGAGACAGCCTGTGCGTTAACATTCCAATGAATTGTGATACTAGAAAGCATGAGTGTTTTGCTGACTAATGTTTATGTGATTTACTAGTTTTGTCAGAGCGTGATTATAACCAATGTTAATGAGTATTATACTTAATAAATTGTCACAGACAACCATGTTTTGACGAATCATTTGCATATTATGTATTATATTACTGTCACGTATTTTGTCACGAGCCATGACTGAGTGAGATGTTGACACATAACATCCAGTAAAGTGTATCAAGGAAGTCAGATGTGAGATAACATCATGCTACGTTCATACTGCCTATGTGTAGTGAAGTAACAACCACTCTCTATACTCACACAATCGATGACAAATCAGTGATGGTAAAATGTTACGCTTGGAGACAAATTGTTTCATAGCATAACATCCAGTAAAGTGCATTAAGGAAGTCGGATGTGAGATAACATCATGCAACGTTCATACTGCCTGTGTCTAGTGAAGTGTTTCGGTAACGCTGTGATGCAGATGAATCATGTCATCACTGCCAACTACTACTTTAAAATAATAAGGGTGTATTTTTAACGACTGTGCAGTGTTTGAAAATTGTGCCTCTCCAAGTTTTGTATTTACCTATTATGTTGCATGAACTTTACAGAGCGTGAATACAAAACTTGGACCGGCAATATTTTCAAACACTGCACAGTCATTAAAAATACACACTGTAATTACATTTACGTTGCAATACATGTATGAAACCTGTCATTCAAAGATCACAATCAAATCTGAAGGAAATGAAAATATCACAATCTCCGAGTATCATGGCTGAATAATCAAGAACATCAAAGACTTTAAAAGTCAGATGCAAGCTGGTCATAGCAAAGCAGACATTAAACATTAAGTATTATGTGATTCAGTGCCAAAGGATAATATATCGCCAAATGGGACTCACCATTTGTACAGAAGGATGAAATATCGCCACGCAAGGGTCATTATATTATTTGTTATGTTTCATGGTTTCTTACGTAGTTCAATGCTGAGTGAAAGAAAATTTACATTATAACACTTGTTGATTTGATTATGTATCATGTCTGACTCAAACCTACCCTTTGCTTGGCACTGAACCAGTAAGAACCTTCGGTACAAAACTGATAAACAGAAACAGGCCAAATGGATGTGGGTCATGGATCATTTTGCAATCACTAAAGAAGAAAATACTTTCAACAGCACGAAATCAGTATTAACAATGCATTAAATATTAGGGGCGTACATTTGAAACCCGTTCCAATGGCTTTATTACAAAAGCATAAAAGAAACATTAACAGGTGTGGTAGAATTAAACAAAGCATTCATTTTGAATGAATTATGCACCATGGGTCAGTCAGAAGAAGTCGCCGTAGGCATTCAGGCAAGAATCCCATTGTTTAGGTAGACGGCAAATGCCGTCCGCAAAAAAGGATTGTGGTTGCTCACTGAATCTAGTTTTTACCACGTTTATTAAGTCTGCATCTGTGTGCAATCGTTGCCCCTTGAGAGCTTTTTTAGAGGTCCGAACAGATGAAAATCACATGGTGACAAATCAGGACTATAGGCTGGATGTTGCAAAATTTCCCACTTCTTCCTTGTTAATGTTCCTGCTCATTCTTTGCAACATGCGGACGAGCATTATCGTACAACAAAATTACACTGCAAGAAAGCATGCCGGGTCGTTTATTCTTGATGGCTTTTTGCAGCTTGTCTAGTATTTTCAAGTAGTGGGTAGAGTTGATGTTGACACCAGGTTCTTTAAAGTCGGCCAACAATAGCCCTTCATGGTAAAAAAATGCGCTCAGCATAACCTTACCAGCGGAAACCTGTAACTTGAATTTGTTGGCTTTTGGTGATCCAGCATGCTTCCATTGCATGCTCTCTTTTGCTGCTCGGCTCAAAGTGGTGACACCATGATTCATCGCCTGCCACTATGCAGAAGAGAAATGCATCACCCTCCACTCTGTAACGCAGCAGTGGTTCAAACACCATCCCATGCGTTCCTCTTTTTGGTGGTCGGTCAACATCCGTGGTACCCACTGTAAACACACTTTCCGATATTGCAGTTTCTTACGAACAACCTTTTGAATTGCCCCAATTGACACATCAAATTCTTTCGCTAGTGAACGTATGCTTCGACAACGGTTCATCTGTACTGCTGCATCAATTTTAGTGATGTTTTTTTCTGTTGCAACAATATGTCCTTGACCCGGCCGTCGAACATCTGTTGTGAACTGACGTCCTTTCTGAAACATTCGTGCCCAGTCTGTCACTGTTGTCTTCGACACACAGTTGTTACCGTACACTGCCTGCATTCTCCAATGAATGTCCACTGGTCGGCATCCTTCAAATGAAAGAAATTAAATCACCACTCTCTGAGCTTCTTTGGACAGATTTTGGATCAACCCGGCCATTTTCTCAACGGTCAGAAACAGAACCTATGCATCATGGGAAAATAAGCACTTGCTCTTTTATTCATTGGTCAGTACTTATCACATGATTATGACATGATCATGTTCAACGTTCATAATTACGCGCAGTGCGGCAGGAACGGATTTCAAATGAATGCTCTTATATGAGAATTGTCAAATGTTACCTATATTCAACACTACTTACTGTATGGCGCGGAAGTATGGACACTGAACAAGCAAGGTCAAATAGGGACCCTGGAGATACGGATATACAGAAGAATATGTTGTATGTCGTGGAAACAAAAACAATCAAATTCAGAGGTTCTAGAAAAACTGGGAATGAAACGAGAGTTGATGAAAGAAATAAAAATGAGACAAGTGAAATATTTTGGCCACGTTAAAAGACGTAACACTCTTTTAAAACCCATACTGGAAGGCAAGGTTGAGGGCAAGCGAGCAAGAGGTAGACATCGATACAAGCAGGAAGATAACATCAAGAGATGGACGAACAGCAATCTGACAGAATATCCTGGACCAAGATGGATATAAAAATAAAATTCTACAATATCTAAACATCAAAGAAAACCAGCTCGTAAACAGTATGGTGGCTGGAAAACTAAAACACTTTGACCATATTAAGTTTCACAGAGGCCTGGAAAGATCACAGTGATGGAAGGCTGGCCTGGTTTCTGGCAAGAAGAGACAAGGCTCAATCAACATGAAGATTGATAAAGGACATTGCAGACGCCCTGGACATGAGAGTGCGTGAGGTGGGAGAAATGGCCTGAGATCTAGAAACTTTTAGGAGCACCTGAATAAACAAAACATAAAGGATATAAGAAGACACTATACATTGCTTTTACACATGGGCAATAATGAATCATACAAGGTGTGTTGCTTGTTACGGGGGCAAAAAGAAAATCCTAACCTGCACAGTTTGCGGCGACTGCACTAGCCAGGCGGCCTTAATTCCTCAGGCTCAAAGACCCCTCTGCCATACACTGCAAGATACTATACTGGCAGTAAATGACAGTGACAGTTAAATGACAGAGGAAGTGAGGTTAGATCAAACTATCAGCAGCGGAGTTTCCAGGGAAAGTAAATAAGCTGCAGTTAAACTGTAGTATGCAAATGATAACTCAAGTAGATAGTCTGATAAATTATACAAACACAAGACTTCCAGTATTATTTACCAAGCAAGTAAAGCATTTATCAGTTGACTGACATGTTTTTGTTGCATATCCTTTACAGGACGTAGCTGTGAACTCCAGCATTATTTTGGCTGTTTGTGATTTCAGTGGTTTGCCATTGCTTTCTGAATGCCGGCTTTCATACCATTGTATGGAAACCAACGGTGACATGACCTGGTTACAATTATTAATAATCTCTTACATTACACCAGCACCTTAAGGAATTTTAGCCAGCTAAAAATAAAATCTCATTAAATGGAAATGTGTTCTTAATCGTGATAAGGGAGTACGGAGAACTGTGGCAAAGCGAAACAACTATTTTATTTACTGGTATTGAGTGAATAAAATTACTGTGCATATTTTTAATTACTCTTCACTCAATTCTTAATTAGATATTTAGACTGTCATCCAGTTCTTTAACAATTATAACTCATGCAGCATTAGCATTAGTATATTTTATTAGTTCTGACATCTTCCTAGAAATGTGGTAATTCTTTGAATGAATATGAAATTTATTTTTGTCCCGGAATATTCCAATAGCTTTTATTCTTGATGGCATCAGGGTATCAGGAAATGTTCCAGACACTAATTGATGCTAAGTACTCTCTAGCACCCGGGTGTGTTAGCATAGTTTATCTGGAGCTGCGCTGATAACGTTATCAGCACAACCGGATGAGGTTTTTTTTTTGTTTTGCGCTGGGAGCCATTGTTTTTTAACTCAAGCGTAGTTCATACATACAACTTCTAGTACTAGTAGCACTGGACTAAATTTTGCATGTAGATTAGCTTTCCCTAGTACCAGTGTCCCTCGTCATCAGGCACACACACTCCAACTTCAGAGGTAATTGTAATTTATGTTCCCAAGTCAAGGACGAGAAGTCAACATTTTAGTCCAACTGTCCGGTGTAGGGGTTGAACCCGTTACCTCGGCATCAGCACACCAGATGTTTAAGAATGCGCGTTCTTATCCATTCAGCCATGCTAACCTCTAGATGAGGGTTTGATGTCTGCATTTGCAGGGGAAAAACTGATTACCTATTCCTTGGTGGAGATTGGCTTATGAAAAGTGATGGCTCTATCATATCACAGACCCACGTCAGAAAAATGCTTCAGGACAAATTAAAATTGCTTAAAGTACTCTATAAACCTTTAAAGCTAGCCACAGTTGTACATCAGCTAGCACACTTGCTTGCTTGCCTGTTGGGTCTTGTGTTCAAATCCCCTTCAAGGAAAGAATCTACAATAGATAATGCTTCAATATATTTGAGTAACCAATTATTGTTCATCAAATACAGTACGCAAAATGCAGTTTGCATACTGTATTTAATTAACAATAATTGATTGCTCAAAAATATGAAAGCATTATATATTAGTAGATTCCAGCCATAGTTATGTAAACAGGACTTCTTGTTAGGTTTTAGACTATCATGGAGATAACATTCTATATGTTCAAACAATATCAGCGACAATGTACATCATATGTCAGCCAAAGTAACATTTATTTCTTAACTTCACATGATATGTAACTCTGCAGTATGCACTTGACAAGATGCAGCAAAATATGCCAGGCAATAAATCCTGCAATATTTTGTTTATGGCATCTGTGTTTAGAAAGCTGCTACAGCGGTCTCAAACAGTTACTAACTCACACTATGGGGCCCTAGAACAGACATAGAGGCCAAAATTCATTCTTCACCAGGCTGTAAATAGTAAATAACAGCAGTGGAAACATCAACAATAAGATTTCACAGAAATTCCTATCACCTTCTTCAAGTACAAATGCACAGAAAGCAAATAAATATGTTGAAATACGTGATCTGAATGAACAAGAGAAGTAACAACTGCAGCAGGATATAACAATAGGAAATACAAACAGTAAGGTATGTGTAACTCCTGTGAAAAAGTGAGAGATAATAAATGCAGACACAGTGTGCATACCTTACAACAAATTCCACTACGGTAAACGTAAATCACAGTGGTAATTTTTTTTTTAAATAATAAAATAAAAATAGGTATACTATTTTTTATTTTACTAATTTTTCTCAAGAACAACACAAACAGATCTAAAGAAAAACATGAAAGTAGACAATTTAATAATATTAAAACACAAATCCATCTTTGTTAGGAAGGCGGTGCAGAAATTTCAGTTGTGAAAGGTGTCAAAGAAGAAAATGTGGAGCCAAAGGTGTGCTAACAGTTAGATATAGCTATACAGAGGGGAGTCAGCAGAGTTATACTGTGACATCTACAACAGTATTGTTTCCCATTGGATGGCTGAATCCTAAAAAGTTTATTAACCGGCCTTAAATGTTAAGCCTAATGAAGTTATTAGAGAAGCATGGCTTCAATGCTGTGATCCATACATTGTCGACTCCATTGTGATCAGAACTGAAATGGTTAGAGAGAGGTTTGTCAGAGTTTTCAATAATATCCCTAAGGTGTTCCCTAAAACAGTCGGCTAGGTGTCTACCAGTCTGTCCAATATATACTATATACCCTAATCATAACCTAAAAGGGCTGAACAGGATATTAATAGGCAAATACCACGACTGTTAGACACAAATCACACAGCCTGTGGCTTATTAAACTCGAGTAACACCATAAGTCCTGCATTGTTGCTGATGATTGTTTCTTGTCAATTTTAAATGATTCAGTGCCAAACAAAAAAAAAAGTAGGTTTAAACCATACATGGTACACAATCAAATGAACAAGTATTATAATCTAAATTTCCATTCACTGAGTATTGAAATTGTGGAAGATGCCACAAAACAAAACAAATAACACAATGACCCTAGTATGGTAATACATCGTCCTTCTGTCCAAATGGGAGGTCACATGTGGTGATATATTATCCTTCTGCACTGAATCAGTTATTCCATGTACTTAACACATGAACTATATCAGTGGTTCTCAACTGGTGGGGAATTCTTCCCCAGGGGGCAATTTCAGGGTTTCCAGAGGGGGATGGGGGGGGGGGGGGAATTATAACTACATATTGGCAGACTCAAAATGGCTTCATGCACAATATCCCGATTTTCTATTGAATGTTTTGTTAGATGAAACACAATTTTCTGGCATTCTGGTGTTGAGTATTAAGTGACAATTCTTTGACATTTCAACTGTTTGTTTATTGTAATATGATTAATTTGGTGTGTTAATAAAATATTGTAAATATTAAAAATGCACCTTTTGAGGTTGACAATTCTGGAAAGATGAGAATTCTTCTTCTTTCGTTCGCTAGAAAAATGGGAATGACATTCTGACATATGGTGAAAGGGCGCATGGGCCAAAAAAGGTTGAGAACCACTTAAATATATCATACTGATCTAATCTCTTCTTCATCTCTAACAATTCTGAAATGTTTCTTTTCATATGGTTTATCTTCATTCACACTATCAGCCTGTTTTCAAAGTATGTTTCCAAGAATTGGTGTATGGGATTAAAATATTCATATTTTACCTCTCTGCCTTCACATTCTTTAGAACACTTTTCAGTGTTAACTGATTCAGTTCTAAACACAAAGTAAGTCTGGACCAAACATGGTGGTACACAATCAAATGAACAAATATTATAATGTAAATTTCTGTTCACTGAGCATTGAAATTGCAGGAGATACCACAAAGCAAAACAAATAGCATGATGACTCCAGTATGGCGATATATCATCTTTCTATCCAAATGGGATGTCGTATTTGGCGACATATTATCCATCTGCACTGAATCAGTTAATTTAGTTTGCCACGAATGTTGACTAATTAAGTGAAACTTTGTTGAGACTGGCTGTAATTGTATGCGCTCTTCACTGTATTTGCATTTGTTAGTTTCTATACAATTCCCGCTGTTAGGTTCTACAAAAATGTGTTTACTATCACTACATGAGTTTGTTGTTGAACCTCATAGGTTTTGTTTCTTATCTGAGTTAGAAAAGCCACGTTATAAATGTCTGTTCTATCTTTTTATGTTTCTTGTCTTTTTTTCTGGAGTTGTTTCTCTTAGGTCTTTATCCCTGAGCCTACAGCTAAAAAAGCAGAAAGAGCTTATAAAAGCCTACATCTGATAATATCATTTCCTGTAATATTTAGGAATACCTAAAAGTGTTTATATTCAAATAATTTGACACATGAAACATACACAGAAATCACAAAAATTTGTAGCATGATTGTTTTGATTGGCATAATTTCCTGCATTTAGAACAAACTCTTTTTGTTTATGCAATTTCTAAATTTGAAATTACTGTGGGGATAACAGATGTTCCACATCTGAATAATACATGTGACTATGTGTTTTTATTGTTTCAGCCAAAGTATTATTCATTTATTCACTTAATTTGATATATAACTCTGCAGTATGCATCTGGTACGATACAGCGAAATATGCCAGGCAATTAATTATGCAACATATTGTTTGTGGCTTCTGTGCTTAAATTCACAAACCAAATATATTGCTTTGAACATGGAACAAAATAATATATTGCTGTTCTCCTAGCTATTTAATTGTACTAATTAATTACTATAATTCTACGGGCCTGTGGGACCAGGTGAACAAAGCGGGGGAAGAGACTGAGCATTCCTATGTGGAGAGAATGATATTGCAGAGGATTAGCAGCGGCTCTGGGTCAATCTCAAAACAGAGAGGGAAGAATAGGAGAACTTCCAATCAGATATCAGTTGGATCCATTAGCAATATGACTCTTCGCAGGCTGTTGAACAAGGGGATGGAGCACGTTTGGGAATATCCTGAGTGGAGTGATGTCGTTTCTTAGCTCAGCTCAACTCAACTATTATACTATGACTATCAACTCAACTCAGTTCCAAGTCAACTATTATACGAGGACTATTAACTCAACTCAGTTCCAAGTCAACTATTATACGAGGACTATTAACTCAACTCAGTTCCAAGTCAATTATTATACGAGGACTATTAACTCAACTCAGTTCCAAGTCAACTATTATACTATGACTCTCAGCTCCAGCTCAACTATTATACTATGACTATCATCTCAACTCAGCTCCAGCTCAACTATTATACTATGACTACCAACTCAACTCAGCTCCAGTACAACCATTATACTATGACTATCATCTCAACTCAGCTCCAGCTCAGCTATTATACTATGACTATCATCTCAACTCAGCTCAACTACTATACTAGGACTATCAACTCAACTCAGCTCCAGCTCAACTATTATACTATGACTATCATCTCAACTCAGCTCCAGCTCAACTATTATACTATGACTATCATCTCAGCTCAGCTCCAGCTCAACTATTATACTATGACTATCATCTCAACTCAGCTCCAGCTCAACCATTATACTATGACTATCAACTCAACTCAGCTCCAGCTCAACTGTTATACTATGATTATCAACTCAACTCAGCTGTACTGAGATCGTATGATGGTTACTGAGACAATGTACTGAGATGGTTTGACAACGACTACAGGTTACTGAGACACTGTACTATGATGGTTTGACAACAGCTACAGGTTACTGAGACACTGTACTGAGATGGTATGGCAGTTACTGAGACACTGTATTGAGATGCTATGGCAGTTATTGGGACACTGTACTGAGATCATATGGCAGTTACTGAGACACTGTATGTACTGAGATGGTATGGTGGTTACTGAGACACTACTGAGATGGTATGATGGTTACTGGGACACTGTACTGAGATGGTAGGTATGATGGTTACTGAGACACTGTACTGAGACGGAATGGCGGGTACCGGTTACTTAGACACTGTACAGTATTAACTATTATACTGAGACGGTAGGCCCATGTACTACTATGGCGGTTACTGAGACTGTGGCCCTTAACTCCTTAAGTAACCTATCTAAATTGATATAGTATTCATCATTTATAATAATATAAATATATGATTATATGATCTCTAATATTAATTTACAAAGCAAGCACAAGCAACTGTCTACTTGAGTCTAGATCCCTTCGTGAAGAAATCACAAACAAAATAGCAGTTTAAGTGAAGAACCCCCTGTCAATAGTAATACTAAATACTTCCTACAATTCACTTCCTTCATTTAACTACTGTAACTGTAACTTCAAACTTGTTTTGTTTACACTTTCACTTGTTGTATCATAAATAAACTGACACACTTTTAAGTTTATAAACTGTATTTATTCTTGTATAAATGCTAAATAATAATATTATTATTAATAATTAATAATTATTAATTAAGCTAAAGAAAGATCCATTGAAATCACAGAGTTTACGAAAACAGTGCATACCTTTATTGGTGTTATAATAAAGTAAAGTGTAGCCAAGTCGTCGCAGCTTATCAGCAACGGTTATTTCCTCCGGCCGATAAGATGACCCAAATAACTTAACCTTACTTGAACCAGTTAAAATCTTGTTGTCCTCAAGCAGTCATGGCTACGCCCTGGCACGCAGCGACACTAGCGTCAGGCTTGGCTTGCAGATGAGATCAATACATAAAAGGAATGGAGACTGTCGGGGATAATAATATACTAAGACATGTGGCATTTACAGTCACGATTAAGTGAAAACAATTTTCTAAATGTGTGAGAATGTCGTGGTCTATACACGTACTATATATTATTTCTAGTGCGCTGGGATGATTGTTGCTTGTGGATGAGCATTCTCTATTACCAGTGTCCCTCGCCATCAGGCGAACCCACTTCGATTTCTGAGGTACTAGTAATTTACGTCGCCAAGTCAAGGACGAGAAGTCAGCATTTTAGCTCAACTGAGGGACTGAACCCGGCATCAGAGCACCGGATGTTTAAGAACGAGTCCATTGTCCGGACCTCCATGTGTGAGAATGATTACAGTGGCAGCACAACGTGGGGGGGGGGGGGGGCAATCAAACAGATGCCGTCTCCCTGTTCTTTCCAAGCCATTCAACAGTTCAACTTGTATTTGTATTTCCAATGTCCGACTATCTGAGCTTCCTCTACATTAAAGGTTGGCTATAATAAGGAATACAAAATCGCAATGCAAAGATAGCCTTTTGTAAGATGAAAAACATCCTCATCATGAAGTGCCTTGCCGACTGGCTTGAGCGATCATGCTTCACCACATCTTGTTTTCTCCAACGGCATGGATCAGTTCGTGCGTTGACAATTCCGTGACATGACACACACAATACTGTCAAGAGTTTTCTCTTGTTGTCTTCCTTTAGCGCTCTTTCCACAAATATGTCCGGTTGTCACGTGTTCCAGTTTTTGTCCACTAATAATGTGGCTAATAAATTGTAGGCTGTTTCTTTCTGAAGTTTATGATATGCTGTATTCGGGACTTAGCCTCCATCAAAATGTCCAGATTGCTCATTTTGGCGGTCCAGGGAATTTTCAGCATTCTTCCAAAAACCCATATATCCAAAGCTTCCAGCTATTATTATTGTTGTATACTAATTGTCCATGATTCACAGCCATAGTTTAGAAATGGTTCAATGTTATATGCTAGAATTTTTTTTTTTTTTAACTTCCATTGTCAAGGACTTATTGCATAAAATGTACGTCGTTTAATAGAATGCAATTTTTGCTTGTCCTATTGTACCCTTATCCGTTATCCTTGTGGTGCGTCTTCCATCTGAGGTTATCCATGTGCCTAGATATTTGAATGTCTACATTTGCCCCAAAATAATATCATTTACTTTAACTGTACAATTAGGCACAATTTGTTTCTTTCGATAGCTATGCCTACTGTCCTCCTATTACTCAGTTGTTCACTTTCTGCAATTACTGTTTCTATCATTTATTGTATTTTTTTCAGACGTGTTGCTATCAAGAGGGTGTCATTAGCACAACTTAAAGTTATTTATATTATGTTCACCAACCAGGATCCCTGGGATATTTTCTTTTTTAGATCTCTTTATATGTACACTGCACAATGAAAACGAATCAGACGACAGTACGCAACCTTGTCTAACGCCCTTCTTTATGCATTGAATAGTTCCTTATAGGTTGTTGATTCTTATGGCTGCTGTTTATTGCCAATGTATATTCTTTATTATTCGCAGATCTTTTCAATTCAATTATTTGGTCACGTTATGAGAAGAAATAAATTGGAGAACTTGGTGGCAACTGGCAAGATCGAGGGAAAGAGAACAAGGGGAGGGCAGAGAAGTAAATACTTGGATGGCTTGGCCACGTTGTATGGTCGAGGCAGGAACACGGAACTGATCCACAACTCTGTGATCGAGTGAGATGGCAAAACATGACCGCCCACGCTTATCGGCATGGCACATGATGATGATGAATTATTCTAGTAGTTTGGTTAATGGAAAACATACTGACCAATAAAAAGCTGTTAAATACAGTGAGAAAAAGAATGTTGTAGTACTGCATATAACCTATACTGTTATATGCGTGTGAAACATGGACAATCAGCAGACAAGCTGAGAAACATCTAATGGTAGTAGGTATGTGGTTTCTGGTGGAAAAGCAAGGAGTAACGTGGACGGACAAAAAGAAAAACTGAGTAAGTCTTACAAGAAACGAATGAAAACCGTAAATTGATTTGATAAATAAGGCGTAGATAGTACATATTTTTGAGCGCATTATATGAGGAGAAATAAATTGGAAACCTTAGAGCAGGGATTCCCAAACTATGGCCCGCGGGCCACTTGTGGCCCGCCAGCTGTCAGAAAGTGGCACGCGAAGCCTCGTTTCAGTCGAAATTTCAAGAGTTCACAATAGAGGAGGATAATGTTGCCCTCTTCATAAATCCGTTCGTATTTCCTGATGCCAAGATCTGTCAATTACAGCAAAACCTTTAACACGAAGTAATTGATTTGAAATGCAATTCTGCACTGTGATGTAAATTTCTGGAGCTGCCTGATTCACCTTCAGCTGATCATATGATTTCATTCTGGTAACTATTGCCTATCGAATAATTTGAACACGTGCGTTCATTCACCCAGAGATACATTTGTCGTTTTTGTTCGACTTACAGATGCGAGCAGTCATTTTCCGCAATGACCGTTATAAAACAAAACAAGCAACGTTCCGGAATCACCGACAGTAACCTAGCTGCGCTTATGACTTTGGGCACGACAGATTTGTGCCCAGACAATGATAAACTGGCATCTGAACATAAGTAACTAGTTATGAAGAACAGTTACAATTGTAAGTTAATTGCATTAATAGCGATTTTCGAAACTGATTTAAAATTTATTCTTAAATAAAATTTTGATTTTAAACCAAAAAATGATCGCAGTGTAGTACTGACTGCCTTTACAGTTTTAGAATTTTGTTGACAAAAGTTAAGAAAGGTAAGAATGATATTGCACGACTTTTATAATTGTATAATGTTGTGGCCCGCTTAACTACCGAAAATAGTAGATATGGCCCTCTGCTTGAAAAGCTTGGGAACCACTGCCTTGGAGACAACTGACAATACTGATGAAAATAGAGCAAAAGGAAGGCAGAAAGATAAATACTTGGATAGCTTGTCCACATGGCATAATCGAGACAAGAACACACACATGACCCAAAGCTGTTCTGAGATGACAGTACACGCTTATTGTCGCGGCGCATGATGATGATAATGATTCTCTAACACCCTTTGCCCTGTGACCTCATGATGCATTCATATAACCTTCTTTCTGCCCAACTCTTGGTGCTGTCCGTTCACCTATAATGTGCGAACCGCGACACCACGCTTGGCTGCCTGTCGACCCGCATAGTCGTGTTTAATGTTTGTCTAATCACCTTCTAGGCGTGAAATTTGTTTGTTTGTCTGTTTGTTTTTAACTGCACAGTGGTCACAGCTCAATATGACCTAAGTCACAGATGTGTTACAATAACTCATTACGGTATTAAGTAAGTCATTGTTGTGCTACAGTAAATCATTGCTGTGCTACAGTAAATCACTACTGTGTTACAGTAAGTCATTGCTGTGTTGCAGTAAGTCATTGTTGTGCTACAGTAAGTCATTGCTGTGCTACAGTAAGTGATTGCTGTGTTACAGTAAGTCATTGCTGTGCTACAATGTGTCATTGCTGTGTTACAGTAAGTCATTGCTGTGCTTCAATAAGGCTTTGCTGTGCTAAAATAAGTCATTGCTGTGCTAAAATAAGTCATTGCTGTGCTACACTTAGTCATTACTCTGCTACAGTAAGTCATTGCTGTGCTATAATAAGTCATTGTTGTGCTACAATAAGTCATTGCTGTGCTAAAATAAGTCATTGCTGTGCTAAAATAAGTCATTGCTGTGCTACACTTAGTCATTACTCTGCTACAGTAAGTCATTGCTGTGTTACACTATGTCATTGCTGTGCTACACTATGTCATTGCTGTGCTACACTATGTCATTGCTGTGCTACACTATGTCATTGCTGTGCTACACTATGTCATTGCTGTGCTACACTATGTCATTGCGGTGCTATACTATGTCATTGCGGTACTACACTATGTCATTGCTGTGCTACACTATGTCATTGCTGTGCTACACTAAGTCATTGCGGTGCTACACTATGTAATTGCTGTGCTACACTGTCATTGCGGTGCTACACTATGTCATTGCTGTGCTACACTATGTCATTGCGGTGCTACACTATGTCATTGCTGTGCTACACTATGTCATTGCGGTGCTACACTATGTCATTGCTGTGCTACACTAAGTCATTGCTGTTTTTTAAGTGTGTTTTTAACAAATAGAGATAGAGAGGTATAGACAGGTAGAGAGACAGAGAGAGAGAGCGATAGAGGCAGAGAGATAGAGAGTGACAGAGATAGAGACTTGGAGAGATTGAAAGAGAGACAGAGAGACAGACAGAGTGAAACAGAGAGACGGATAGAGAGAGACAGATTTTAAAAATGGGCAAAGAGAGATAGAGAGCGTGATAGATCAAGACGGAGAAAGATTGTTATACAGAGAGATAGAGAGAGAGAAAGAGAGAGACAGATAGAGAGAGAGACAGATATAAAGAGAGAGTGATAGAAAGACATAGAGAGAGGGACAGAAAGAGACAGAGAGACACACAGACAAATAGAGAGACACACATAGAGATAGTGAGAGATAGAGAGAGAGACGGGGAGAGAGAAAGAGACATTGATAGAGAGACAGCGAGAGACAGAGCGATCGAGAGTGTGATAGAGACACAGAAAGAGATAGAGAGACACACAGAGACATAAAGTGTGTTCATTCGTTTGTTCGTTCGTTCATTCGTTCGTTCATTCTATCCCTCCATCTATCCATCCATCCATCCATCCATCCATCGATCTAAATAAGAGTTAATTTAGTCTGCCAGCTAATTAAGAGTTAATTTAGTCTGCCACAAGTGTTGGCTAATTAAGAGTTAATTTAGTCTGCCACAAATGTTGGCTAATTAAGAGTTAATTTAATCTGCCACGAGGTTGGCTAATTAAGAGTTATTTAGTATGCCACACGTTTTTGCTAATTAAGAGTTAATTTAGTGTTCCACGAGTGTGGCTAATTAAGAATTAATATAGTCTGCCACAAGTGTTGGCTAATTAAGTGGTACTAACATACACAGTGAACATAACTTCCAGTGGACTCAAACCCAGTGAACAGAAATCATAGTGAGGAGATGAATCGGAAAAATGCAGAGACAGAGAGAGAGAGAGAGAGAGAGAGAGAGAGAGAGAGAGAGAGAGAGAGAGAGAGAGAGAGAGCAATGTTTCATGAACTAGTGCAAGAGATTAAAATCTTACTTCTCTGCCTTCACATTCTCTAGAACACTTTTCAATGTTAATTTAGTCTGCCACAAGTGTTGGCTAATTAAGAGTTAATTTAGTCTGCCACAAGTGCTGGCTAATTAAAGGCTACTTACAGATAACGTGAACACATCTTACAACGAACTCAAACCCAGTGAACAGACATAACAGTAAGGAGATTCGGGGAAAAAAACGAACAATAATGAAAACAAAAATAATACTAAATAACGTTCATTAAATATGTAAAATAAGCTAAACCACAACATAAGTAATTTGCCTTTTCGGTTTAAATAAGTTTCCTCAGGAGCAGCACGAGCAAATCTAAAAAAAAAAAAAAGAAGAAGAAGAAGAAAATCTACGAATAAAAGCGCACACAGGATCAAGTGTAAATCAGGGACGCTAGCGAGAGATTGCGCAAAGCGCAGTTTATCTGTGGGTAGTCGACCGTTACCTTCCTTTTATTTATACTTTCCAGTGTTAGCGTTTTTATTTAGTAATTTCACTCTTCTTTAGATCTGTTTGGACAGTTCCCGAGGAAGAATCCCTAAGATCGAAACGTAGGAATCGTTGTGTTGTTGTTTAGTTTATTTTTGTGCGTTTGTTCTTATTATTACTATTGCTATTGCTTTTTCGATTCATTTTCCTGCTGTTATTTCTGTTTAATTGGTTGGAGTTCGTTGTAAGATATATTCACTGTGTCTGCGTTTGTTATCTATCTCCCTTTCCCTCTCTGTCTCTCTCATTGTCTCTCTCTCTCTCTCTCTCTCTCTCTCTCTCTCTTTCTCTCTCTCTCTTTCAGCCTCTCTCTGTATTTCTATGTCCCTCTGTTTCTCTCTGTCGCTCTCTCTCTCTGTCTCTGCCATAGGTCTATCTTTATATGTATCACACTCCAATGACAATGCCTGTCATAGGTCCAACCTTACGTGTCTCACACCCCAATTACAAATCCTGCCATTGGTCCATATTTATATGTCTGACACCCCAATGACAAAATCTGCCATAAGTCCATCAGTATATGTCTCACACCCTAATGACAATATCTGCCATAGGTCCATCTTTATATGTCTCACACCACAAGGTAATATCTGAAGAAAAAAAACCATCTTTATATGTCTCACACTCCAAAGGCAATATCTACCATAGGTCAATCTTTATATGTCTCACACCCTAATGTATAAACCTATCGTTATATGTCTCACGCCCCAATGTAATAAACCGATCTATTTATGTCTCACACACCAATGGTAATATCTGCAATAAACAGATCTGTATATGTCTCACACCACAAAGGCAATATCTGTCATGCGCCCGTTTTCATGCGTATAGATGTATACCTATATAACACGTATTGTGATGTTTCGATGTGTTCTGTTCACACGCGCAAGCATTTATCTTCGTTTTCTTCTTTTTCTGGTTTGTTTTCTTTCGTTCGCTTGAAATGTGTCAATATCTGCAATGTTGTCTCTTGTATGAACTTCACCGTCTTTTTTAGTTTACTCAGTAGTCCGTTCCGGTCCCCAACATGATGGATAGGCATTTGAACCGTTAAGGCCTCTTGAGTATTTATGCTTGTGGCTACGGTTTGCATTCGCATTTTCCTCATGTTGGACTGGTAGTGCATGGTTCCGTCGCCCTGCTATTGAGTGCGTGGCGCGACACTGTGAGCTGTAAATGTGGTTGTCCTTCTGGCAGGGATGTCGTTGTCCTTCTGGCAGGGATGTGGTTGTCCTTCTTTTACTTTTACATCTGTCCGCGCTTGTGTATAGCGTGAACCGCATGTTCGGAACGATGGCGGCCGGTTGTTGAATTGACTGGTTTGCCTTTTCGGTTCACGAGTGCATATTTCAGGAGATTCCTGGCAGTACTTGCTGGAGCTACGTAGTTCGTGCTTTGTGAGCACTTTTGGTGGGTCGCCCTGCGGAAAGAGACCGAGATATATGGGATAAAACCCGGGTCAATGAAGTCTTTCTAGTGACTGCCGATTCCATCGACGATGAACAGTATTTTTCGTAGAGGGCTTTTGTGTTGGCATTCTGGCGCCAGCTTTATGCACAGTGTACCTTGTGCGGGCTGTTGGCTTGCCGAGATTCTTGTCTGCTGCACTTTTCACATTGGGAAGTGAGGAATATTTTGTGTGATATTCACTGGCACAGGAACAGAGCATAACGGGGATGACCCGTTGCTGTGAAGTTTGAACCACGACTAACTAACTAACTAACTAACTAACTAAATAACTAACTAACTAACTAACTAACTAACTAACTATCATTGGTACCTTGCCGTCTTGACAGACGATAGTTTTTGCTTTAAAAAGGAATAATAACTTTTACCTATGGCGGTAGCGAATGTGACTGATAAGGCCAATTTGCGCTGTAAATGTCCGTTCACAGTGGGTGCATGTGAACACGTTGTCATTTCCACCATCATGCACCATCTTACGTCTCAAACGCTCAGTGTGTGACTTATCTGCAATAATTTTCTCCTTTGTCTTTATTCAATTTCTGATGTTTGCCCTCCATGCAATACGTTCAGCGGCAACTTGCTCCCAATGTGCATTATCAATGCCTGTATCAATCATGTCCCGCTTACACACATCTTTGTATCGTAGTAGAGGCCGACCCTGAGATCTCTTACCCATCTGTAATTCACCAAAAAAGATGTCCTTTGGTATTCTACCATCATCCATCCTCCTAAGATGTCCTATCCATCTAAGTCTACGAAGACTGAGCATGGAATAAACTGTCACACAACCTGATCTTTCCAATACTTCAGTATTTGTGATTTTGTCTTGCCACTTAATACCAAGATTTCTTCGCAGACACCGCATATGAAAGCTGTTTAAATGTTTCAGTTGTCCAGGTTTCACTGCCATAAAGAAGAGTACTAAGGACACAGGCTTGATAGACAAGGACTTTTGTTTTTGCAGTAAGCTTCCTGTTCTCCCAGACTCTTTTTCTTAACCTGTTCATTGTTGTTGTTGCCTTACCAATCCGGATGTTGATTTCCTGATCTAGGGATAATTTTCTATTTACCACTGATCCTAGATATGTAAAATGGTCTACCATCTCTAGTTCGGCGTCGTCAATAAAGATTGATGGTACCCCATGTGACAGAATCTGTGTCTTTTTGCTAATTGTTAAGCCAAATTCAGAACAAGCATTGGAGAATGCAGATAGTAGACATTGCAATTCTTCCTCAGAGTGGGTCGTAACTGCAGCATCATCTGCAAAAAGCAACTCTCTGATCAGTACCCTCCTAATTTTTTCTTGGCCTTCAATCTCTGAGCATTGTAAAGGCCGCCATCTGAGCGTGAGTGAATATATATACCACCATCCTGATCACGAAAGGCATATTTCAGTAGAAGTGAAAAGTATATTCCAAAGAGGGTGGGAGCTCGTACACAACCTTGCTTAACTCCACTCTTGATTTCAAATTCTTCAGAAGTTGCACCATCAAACTTGATTATACCCTTCATGCCTGTGTGGAACGATTCCACAATGGACAGAAGAGTTGGTGGGCAGCCAATCTTCTTTAGTGCCTTGAACAGACCCTCACTACTGACCAAATCAAATGCCTTTGTGAGGTCGAAGAAGGCAATAAACAGTGGTTGATTCTGCTCACGGCATTTTTCTTGCATTTGTCGCAATGAGAATATCATATCAATGGTAGACCGGTTCTGTCGAAAGCCACGCTGTGATTCGGGGTAGACTTGATCTCCTAGGACTTGAAGTCTGCGCCGAACAATTCTGGCAAATACTTTTCCAACAATACACAGAAATGAGATACCCCTATAGTTGTTGCAGTCGCTCCGATTGCCCTTGTTCTTGTACAGTGTTATGATGCTTCAATCTTTGAAATCCTGTGGGACTTGTCCTTCTCGCCATAATAGCTCTATTAGCTGGTGGATCTGTAGAGTGAGTGTGTCTTGCCCACTCCTGATAACCTCTATTGGAATCCCATCCTTACCTTTAACTTCTGTTAAGGTGGGAAGTGTGTCCAGGTGGTCAAGAGTTGGTAGAGCCTCTATGGCGTTGAGGGCACCATCCGCTAGTTTGGTCTCACTTGAGTAAAGCTCCAAATAGTGCTCTACCCATCTGTCCATCTGCTGTTTCTTATCAGTGATGATTTCTCCAGTCAAGGTTTTCAATGGTGCACTTCTTTTTATCATTGGACCACAGGCTTTCTTTATTCCTTCATACATGCTTCTTGTGTTTCCCTTATCACTTGCGATTTGAATGGACTCATATAACTTGATCCAATAATCATTTGCACAATGCCTGGCAGCCTTTTGCACATCCTTCCTAGCTTGCCTTAGCTCTCTCAGAGTGTTACGCGTTGGTCTTTCCTTGTTTCTTAAGAGAGCTTTCTTTTTCTTATCAATCAAGGGCTGCAGAGTCTCGCTGTTTGCCGCAAACCAGTCCTGCCTCTTATGATCAATAGTGCCGTAAAGCCCTACGGCAGTTTTATAAAGAGTTTCCTTAATTTTACCCCACTTTTCATTTACTGTACAATTTTCTGGTGTATCAGTGAA
This sequence comes from Cepaea hortensis, assembly GCA_963921405.1. Taxonomy (NCBI): domain Eukaryota; kingdom Metazoa; phylum Mollusca; class Gastropoda; order Stylommatophora; family Helicidae; genus Cepaea; species Cepaea hortensis. The sequence goes on along the minus strand of OY992891.1, from coordinate 68,390,552 downwards.
AGCGTCTTCAAGTTGCTGTTGAAACTTAAAGCACTTTCCAGGATCGTGAGTGTTAATAATATTAATCCTGGGGCTAGATTTGTATTTAGCTGTGTAGATTCTCTTTGGTCTCAGTCTAACCCTTGCAACAACCAAAGAATGATCCGTATCACAGTCCGCACTGTGGTAACTTCGAGTCAATGATATATGGTTCAGATGTTGTCTCAGTGTGATGATGAAGTCCAGCTGGTGCCAATGGCCGGATCTTGGATGTTTCCATGTGACCTTATGCATCTCTTTTGTTTTAAAAAAGGAGTTTGTAATACATAGGTCATTATTGGTGCAATGCTCCAGCAGTCTTTGCCCATTTTCATTCATGCGACCGATGTTATATTTTCCAAGGCACACTGGCCATGAACTTGAGTCCTTGCCCACACGAGCATTGAAATCACTGAGCATATAAATGTAATCGGATTTTAGAACTGCCTTGATCATAGAATCTAACTCCTCATAGAGCGAATACTTCATATCATCAGGATATCATCACCCTTCCTCAGCGAGGCGAGTCTCCTGCAGGCCAGCAATATCAATGTTAAGACGATTGAGTTCGGCATCAATCACAGCCGTTTTTCTCAAATCGTCAATATTGGTCAAGTTAGATGAAAATCCTGGACACATGGTTCTCCAGGTTGCAAGCCGTAGCTTGAGGTTTCTATTTTTATTTTTGTTTGTACCTGGTGCATTGGTTTTACAGCCTGCGATTCAGATTTTGTCCTAACCCCAAGCACCCATTGAAGCAGGCAGGCTGTGGCGGATCAGCACCCAATTGGCCGGGGGCTGCCCAGCTTGAGGCAGGCGGTAGCTGATCAGTGACACCTGTAGGTGTCTCCCACCGTCAGAGGAAACGCGTGGCGCCCCATGTCTACTCCAATTGACAGGGACTTATAACCCGTAACAGTTGCCTCTCGCTTTGATTCCGAGACCAGTTATGACCAGGGATGGAGTTATTGCCTCTCCATAGCACAAAACCTGGGCTAAAATATAGAGATCATGTGTTGCCCATGCAGCATGATCCCTCTCTCTGCCTGCCTAGTTCACTCCAGAGGAAAGGTAATACCCCTACATCTGGAACAAGACAAGCTGCAGAAGTTGCCGGATCAGCAAAGCAATGCTCTAACTGTCCGCCTGTCGGAGCTTCGATCCTAGATCAGCCGCCAACCAAGGCTTAGGGCCTGGTCTGCCCTGCCATGACATTTTGTCTTTAGCTTGCTTTTCCTCGCACCAGGGTAAGGCTTGTACCCTCCCAATTTCGCTCTTCCGCCCTAAGCCGTTGGCACAATGTGGGGTGTCGGGTTTGGTAAGCGCCGCCCAACGTTCGGCGCTAACAGAAAGCAGGTAGTACCGTCTACTGTTATACGGTAGCTCAGTCATATCTGACTAAGACCTGACACATCTAACTGACTGACTGACTGACTGACTGACTGACTGACTGACTGACTGACTGACTAACTAACTAACTAACTAACTAACTAACTATTTCAGTAGTCCATAGAGTATATCTTACACTGTTTCTCTAGGTCAGAAGGTTTGCCTAGATATGTCGTATTTTGGGCAGATAAGTGGATGTGATTTGTGAATTTGTTAAGTGCACACTTACACACTAGCGTGTGAATAGTTACACAGACTGTTTCGCATGTACATAATTTTATAAAGTTGATTCAAATGTTTGTTTACATTTTTAAAACTTGTATTCCATACAAAACTGTATGTATTTACGATGTGCATTGTGTGTTTCCATTTACATTTCCGAATACAACAAATACTTTCATGTTCACAAATGATAATATTACATTCATGGCAAGGTGCAATTACCTACACATGATTATGATATGATCATCTATTCTCTTGCACATTAAAATCTTTCAATAGAAATTCTTTCATACTCTAAGTATTCTCATTCACATCTAAATCATAAATAGACTGAACTATTAAAATAACATTCCAACGATAAATAGACTGAACTATTAAGCTTAAATTACAACGATAAATAGACTGAACTATCAAATTGAAATTACAACCGTAAATAGACTGAACTATTAAAGTCAAATTACAACCATATATAGACTGAACTATTCTACTTAAATTACCACCATAAACAAACTGAAGTATTAAACTGAAATTACAACCGTAAATAGATCGAACTATTACATTGAAATTACAACCATAATTATACTGAATTTAAAATTTGAATTTAATTTGAAATTAAAACAACGGAACATAGAAAATACACATTGTTTTGTATGGAATAGAAGTTTATAAATATAAACAACCATTTCTTTCAACTGTATAAGATTATGTTCATCTACAGTGTACAACAATTTCTGGGGGAGCTGATCATGTATGAGTGTACATGTTGCATTGTGATATCTACGATATAAATATATACCAGGCTGGCATTAAGTGAAGGAAACATGAATATGTATTTCTAAACTACGAACCTTGTTTCATACATGTCAGCCATTCGTTCATTCTGTCCATCCACCAAGTGTTTGTCTCGCTGCTCTATAAATTATGTCTAATTTTCTCTGTCCGCAAGTTCGTCAATCTGTGGCGACATTCTGTAGCATTTCGGCAATCTATTCTTTCGTCAGTTATTATACTTCCAGCCACTGATCTTATGCCAATCCAATCCTTCATCATCATCAAGTGCCGTGCCGGCTGGCATAGGCGTTCATGGCTCTCCATAGATCTCGGTCTTTGGTTTTCTGGATCAACTCTGCTGCTGATATTCCTCCATGCCACCGTCTCAATCCATCCAGCATCACTTCTCTTGGTCTACCTCTGCCTCTCTTCCCCTCGATCTTTCCAGTTGTTACGATGTTCTCCAATGCCTCTCTTCTCATCACATGACCGAGGAAAGCTGTTTGTCTCTGTCTTATTGTTGTATATAATGTTCTAGTTTCGTTAGCCTGTTTCAGGCAGTCGTCGTTAGTTACTCTGACAGTCCAAGGAATTCGCAACATTCGTCTCAGGAACCACATCTCTGTTGCTTCTAATTTCTTCTTAATTTGTTCATTTACATTCCAAGATTCACTGCCATACAGCAAAACTGGTTCTACATAGCATTTCAGCACTCTCTTTCTTACATTCAGTGATAGTGACTTATTGCATAAGATACACTTCATTTTCTGAAATGCGGCTTTTGCCTGCCCTATTCTGCTCCTAATCTCTGTTGTACATCTTCCATCTGATGTTATAAATGCCCCTAGGTATCTAAAATTATCCACTTGGTTAAGGATTTTCCCTTCTATTTCTATGTCACATTTTGGTGTCACCATTTTCTTTGATATTACCATTGTTACTGTTTTCTTGATATTCAAGGAGAGTCCTTTCCTTGCAATCCAATCCTTAGCCACGCCAATTCTCCAATATCAAAGTTGCACCGCCTTCTTGCTTAAACGTCCCCGCAAGTCTGCCGTTGCTATTGTCCTCTGTGTGTGACGTTTTTGTTGTTGTCAACTCGTCTCTTAGATTACAACAAGTTACTTAGCTGGTTTAGTTTAGATAGCTAGTTAGCTAGTTGGTTAGTTGTTTTTTTTGTGTGTGCTCCTGCTAAACTGTTTCAGAAACACACACACCTTCGCACACACGCACGCACGCACGTACACACACACATACACACACACACATATATATATATATATATATATATATATATATATATATATATATATATATGTGTGTGTGTGTGTGTGTGTGTGTACGTGCGTGCGTGCGTGCGTGTGTGCGTGTGTGTTTCTGAAACAGTTTGGCAGGAGCACACACACAAATCTAACCAACTAGCTAACTAGCTATCTAAACTAAACCAACTAAGTAACTAACTTAATTACTAAGTAAACTAAACTAACAAACTAATGGATTAGCTAACTAAACTAAAATAACCAACTAGTTAACTTGTTAACTAAATTAAACTAAATCAACTAATTAACTAACCATCCTAATTACTAAGTAAACTAAACTAACCAACTAATTTACTAGCTAACTAAACTAAACTAACCAACTTGTTAACTAGCTCACTAAAATAAACTAAATAAACTAATTAACTAACTTAATTACTAAGTAAACTAAAGTAACAAACTAATGGACTAGCTAACTAAACTAAACTAACCAACCAGTTAACTAGCTAACTAAACTCAAATAAACCAACTAATTAACTAATTTAATTACTAAGTAAACTAAACTAGCCAACTAATGAACAAGATAACTAAACTAAACTAACTACACTCCACTCTTTAATTCTTATATCCCTGTAGATAGCATTTCGGGTCAATATAATTGTATCACGTGTTTCCTTTCAATTATGAGTTTAGTGCTATTGAACTGTTTGTTTCCTTTTGCCTGGTTGTAATTTTGTAATTTCACTTTTTATTACCACTTATAATGTCAACATATGATTCAAAACTATAGAAATAATAATTCAATAATATTAAAATGTTCGACACCAGCACACTAACAAGTCCATCTGCCTACAGTCCTTGTGGCGATCGATTCGAAGCCCATTTGAGCTTGGGAGTTTTGTCATTGACATAGATCCAAGGCTCTCATGTCAATGCAGCATCAAATGGGTACCAGAACATGTTTCAGAAAGTACCTGCGGTGGATGTGATTTTTATCGCAACGGGTGTCGTTTGGTCTAAACATACGGGGGGGGGGGGGGGGGGGGTGTTATCACGTTATTCGCGGTGCGTCCGGTTGCCGTGGTGTGCAATCCCTAACTTGACAATCAGCTAAAACTCAGATTAGGAAGGGGGGAGGGGATCAATAAATTAACGGCAAAATCCTTTAACTATAACAAACGTAGTTGTGGAAGGCTTCATGACTTCCCAGGCCGCACCCATGTGTTCTAGATTCCCATGTGCATTAAATATTAAATTTTGAGTTGATTTAAGAACCGACATCACAGCACTCGGGACATTTTCATACGTGCTCCGTCCTCATCTGCAACAGTCAGCGAAGATCACCAATAATAATGATACCGGTACCAGTCTGATGATATGTCCGTCTGGCCTTTCCTCGGAGTCCCGAGTGTCGGCCAGATCCTCTGGTCATTTCCTACAGCACCTTCTCTCCAAGCCGTGATGACCTACCTGTTCTTCTGCACTATACACATGATACCAAAGGGACTCGATCGCATCGGCAGTATCATGCACCAACACCTCACCAAGGAGTGCAGACACAGCCTATCTGTTCGCCTGCTCGTTTCTCACCATACCAGGATGTCCTAGGGAAAGGGAAAAGGTGGGGGGGGGGGGGAGTTCAAACATATACTCCATATTTCTGATTGTTGAATGGAAGCCTGCCACTCTGCCAGCAGCATGCTGTCTTTACCTTTCCGTTCATACATTCTGAGACCTGAGTCCGTTACAATCGCGACATGCCTGTGTTATTTGTCTTCCAGTCAGCGGAACACTGCCGTGACTGCCTCCACCTCCATTCTCTGGCTAGATGCTGTGGTATCATATGCCAGGCTCTCTTGCACCAAACACCGTACAACAACCTTCTCCACGAACCCTCAGTCACATATTTTACCTTTTAAGCACAGAACCACCCGTGTCGACAATTACATCGAGTGGTCACGAATTGTCGTGTATCAATTGTCGCACCTTTACATTTACTGCAGACGGCTTCGTGGAGAAGGCATTACGGACGCCGTTCGTGATCCCGTATACTCGCGTTCGAAACACAGCTGCGTGCGATTTGGCAGCAGACCGCGATGCGTTGGATTTTTACGAAATATTATGGGTTTCGTCGTTCAGAAAGCAATGGCAAACTACTGAACGTAAACTTGCGTAGACATCACAAAAAATCATACTGGAGTTAATGGGAACGTCCTGTAAAGGCTATGCAACTGACTTGAACCTTGAACCCGTCTGCAATCGTGTGTAAGGCTAGGATGTATCACATACACACTATAGGCGTGTCCCATCTGCATTAAATACATATTACACGTATGACCACATAACTCAGTATTCTAATAACATATAAACAACTTTGTGAAAATACAACTTTCACATTGCAATCCTTTTAATTCTAACAGTAAATGAATACTCTGAGAGAGCAAATTATGCACCAAACGTAGGAGAACTGACTTGCATTTAAGATGTAGAAATTTCTCAGTAAACTATCGTAGTCATGTATACACTCACATACTGGAAGGAGATGTTGACTATTAACATAATACAATTATATGCGCCAACAGAAGACTGTGAATAAGAAGATGGCCTAGGTGATAGGAATGAGAGACAGATTAATAGCAAGGGCAGAATACCATGAAATTGTAATAGGTAACACCTGGTTCAAACACCATCCTCGACAATTATATACGCAGGAATTCCCTGGAGATACGATTCCCTATCAAGTAGACTACATACGGATTCCAAAGAGGTTCGGAAGCAGTTTAGTAGGAGCAAAATCTAGACCAGAAGCAGGTGGGCATAGTGATGATGTGCCAGTTATAGGAAAGATGAGGTTAAGACTTAAAACTATAAAGAAAACCCCAAAGAACATAAAGTTAGATCTAGCATTACTTAAAACAGACAAAGAAATTAGAGAAAGGTACAATGTTACCGTAAAGAACAGATATAATGCAATTGAGATAATACCGATTACTGATGAAGAATGGGACTTGTTGCAGGAATCAATCCAACAGACATCAAAAGAAATCATTCCACCTAAACATTGAACTGTAAAACAGAAACAAATGACAGGTGAAACTTTGCAGAGATGGATGAAAGAATAAAGCAAAAGCAAGATAAAGAATATATAATAGAATACGTAAAGGAATAGTAAGCAAATGCAAAGTGGCCAAAGAAGTCTGGCTGAATCAACTGTGCATGAAAATCGGGACAAACTATGGAACAGACACATAGCCCGTGTATCAATAAATAAATATAATAGCAGGTAGGAAAACACGAGATACCACTGGGTATTTAAAATCGAGGAATGGTGCAATATTGATGGGACAAGATGACATAGTCAATAGATGGACGGAATACCCGGAAGAGCTGTATGATGATAGGATACCGGGTGTAAATATTCAAAAAAACAATGGTGAGGGTCCACCAATACTTGCAGCGGAAGTTGAATATGCACTATATCGTATGAAAAAAGGAAGCATACAGCCAAGACAACATTACATTGGAGGACATTGAGGCTCTGGGTGATTGTGGAATCGAAATAGTGACAACATTCCTAAATTACATCTACACTAGTTGGTACATTCCTAGTGACTTATTAAATTAAAACGTTATAACTCTGCCAAAGAAACCAGGCGGTTTAGAATGCGAAGAGCATCGCACAATAAGTCTTATGAATCAGATGACAAAGCTGTGACTGATAATAATTATGAAAATGATAAGAAACATGATTAAACTGGAAATTAGTGGGGAACACTGTTGATTTTGGAGGGAAAGGGCACAAACAACTATATATATATATATATATATATATATATATATATATATATATATATATATATATATATATATATATATATATATATATATATTCTCAGGACACTGTTAGAAAGAGCTATTGAAATAAAAGCATATGCTTCATAGGCTATACAACAGCATTTGACAATGTGGATCATGACGAAATAATAAAATTACTAAAGCAAAAGAACATTGACTACAAAGATCTGCAAATAATAAGGAACATACATTGGCAGCAAACAGCAGCCATACATAAGTTTCAAACAGCCTGGTAGGAACATTTCAGTGTACAAAGAGGGGTGTCTGTCAAGGTTGTGCATTCTCTCCTGATTTGTTCTCACTGTACAGTGAATATATGAATGATTGATTGATTTAGGAACCGACATCATAGCATTCGGGGCATTCCCATAAGCGCTCTGTCCCCATCCTCAGAAGCCAGCGAAGAGTTCCAACCCCAATAGTACCAGTAGCAATCTGATTATATGTGCGTCTTGTCTTTCCTCTAAGCGTCGAGCATCGGCCAGATACCCTCGTCACTCCACGCTGTCGCATTCTTGCCAGACCATGGTGATCCATTTGCTCCTCCGAGATGTACATGTGCTCTCACAAGGCCGCAACCACGTCTGCCTTATCATGCATCAATACTCCACCAAGTTTTGCAGAGCCAGCCAATCTGTCTGCTTGTTCATTCCCCAGCACACCAGCATGCCTCGGAGAAAAGATCCAGACGATGCTTGCCATCCGTGACTTCCGAAGCGAAGCAAGCCACTCGGCACGAAGCTTGCCTGTCCTCACCCTACTCAGCATGCTTTCTGAGTCAGTTACAGTCCCGATGTGTGTGTGTGTCGTATTCTCCATCCAGCGGAAAGCTGCACTGACTGCCTCCACCTCCATTCTTAAGCTAGATGTTGTGGTATCATATGCCAGGCTCTCCTGCACCAAACCCCAGGCACCTTTACTACCTCTCAACACCGAACCATCTGTGTAGATAATCACATCACCCGGGCGAGAATCATCCTGAATTAGTTGCTGGATGTCCACTTCCGTGGCCCCTGCTGGCCACTCCCTGCAACAAGTCAGAAAGAACTAAAGAAAATGATAGCTACTGTGGTTGTGGAAAGTGAAGAAATTTTGCCTTAGTTTGAATAATAGGAAAACAGAAGTCATGGTGATATCAAAGACACAGATTGTGCCTAAATGTGCAACTAAAGTAAAGGACGTTATTTGTGGTCAAGTTCAGAAATGTATATGTCTAGACACATGGATAACATCAGATGGAAGATGCATCATAGAGATAAAGGACAGAATAGGACAAGCAAAAACTGCATTCTATCAAATAAAGAAAGTTGTGTCAAGGTCTCACATCCGAGGTTGCGACGCGTTGTCTGTACCAACGCCAGACACCATAACAACACGCAACCCTGAGTAATGTTAAACACGGCAGAGAGAACGTGGCGTCTTTACCGACGCCTGGATAAGCAGCCACGCACAGCAATTGAGTTCACCCCGTGAACCGTGCAGGGGACACCAGCTGACGTGAGCGTGTAGCGTGTAGGACGCCAGAACTGGCAGACGGGCTTAGATCGTTGAACGGACAGGTCGCAAGGGAATGCGAGTTGAGTTTGAATCTGCCTTGAGAGCTAGCCTGTACGACAGTGGGAGACTGGTTCGAACGCTTGTATAGTTTGACTGTAAGTGAGATGTTTATTGCTTGCATGTATTACTATGTATTGTAGTGATATTGTTCATGCTGTAATGATTGTTATGGATTGTCAGTGCGCGATGTTTGTGCGATGATAAATGCAGCGCGTCAATAAAACGTGTGAATAATACTTTCGGATATTCACTTCGTGTGATTTGATAGTTTGATATTACTTCACACTTGCCAGAAAACGAGCTACTTGTCTTGTGTTATGCAAGACTCTGACAAGTGCGAATGTGGTGGCTTTCGTCCGGGTTTTGAATCAAATGCGAACGTGTAAATTTTTTTGTCCGAGTTTGAAGCGAATGTGAACACGCCGATAGAAGTGCGCAAGTCATAGATTAAGGTAAAGTAACGAATTAATAGAGTTGATTTCATTAAAGTATAAGTGTGAAGATATTATTTGAAGCCAACCGAGGCGTCTTCAAACTTATCACTAAATTCAACAAATTGTGTACCTAAAATCCAAAATGGCGGCCGTGCCCTTGAATGTCATTGAGTAGGGTTAGCGTGAGCGTGAAAGTTGTTGATTGTGGTAACGACTAACAATAATACTTGACAGCATACAAACCTTTACAGACTTCAGTGACATTACACACACCATACATTTACAAACGTTCTAATTTCGGTTAGTTTAAAAAGTGCAGGTTTTTTGGGTCAACTTTACCTGAGTCTGGTGAACTTCAAAAATTTTTTGTGCGTCAACCCGAAAGACGTTCCAGTGTGATTTCGAGCACCACTGAACAGCACAGTACCCAAGGATTACTTGAGTATAAAATTTTTTTCAGCTTTCTTTATACTTTCGTTAGTCTGGCTTTAGACATTAACTGTGCTATATATATATACTTGTAACTTACTAACATCATAAGTAATTTTGTTTATATTTATTCCATCATACCTATTGTTCATCATGTCTTCTTTAAACGATTTCATTGAAATGGGTTTAAAAATGAATATGTCTGGTGAGGGATTGAGAACATGGAGTGAAAGCAAATATGCAGAATATCTTTTGAAACAAGAGCAAATTAGTGAGAGGGATGAGAGAGCGGCCGAAAGGGCATTAAAAAGTAAAGAGGCAGACTCAGAAGCTGCATTAAAGCGTCAACAGGAACAAGCAGAAGCTGCTCTGAAAAATAAAGAGGCACAATCAGAAGCTGCTTTAAAGCTTCAACAAGCACAATCAGATGCTGCTCTAAAACAATCAGAAGCTGCTCTAAAACAGTCAGAAGCTGCAGTGAGGCAAGCCGAGATATTAGCCCAAAGTAAGAGAGAAGAGCAAGAAACACAACTAAAAATTGAACAGCTAAAAGCTGAATGTTCTAAAGATAAAGTGAATAGAGAAACAGACAAAGATCAACCTCATAAGAAGTACCAAGGTCTGATCAGAAGTTACAACACAGGTGATTACATAGTAGCATTCACCCAAAATTTTGAATTTGTTATGGATCATTACAAAATCCCAAAACCTGAATGGGGGATAGTATATGTAAGAAGTCTTTCTGGGGAACCTCTTAAAGTTATAGAGTCGATCCCAAATGACCTGAAAGAAGATTATCTTTACATTAAAGCAAAAATTATGTCACATTTTTTGCTAGATGAATCAGGTTATAGAGAACAGTTTAGGAAGTTGTCTCCTAAGCCAACACACACGTTCTCTGATTACATCTCAGAAATTCAAAATATTTTTTTCTAAATGGCTGTCAGCAGCTAAAGTAAATGGAAGTTATGACAAATTAGTTGACCTTATGTTGAGAGATAAGATTATTGCATCTCTCCCAGCCCCCTTTTCTAAATTTTTGTTGGAATGTCAGTGTGAAAGTGTTCAACAGATTGAAAGTCGTGGCTCTGGTTATTTTGCAGCCAATAAGCATTTTTTCTCTAGTAGTCTGACCAGCACAGACTTTGTAGCAGCAGCTACATATGGCAAATATCAGGCAGGGTCAAATAGCAAACAAAGACCTTATAAGCAAACTGCAGAGAAATTATATCAGTGTAAATATTGCAACTATGCACACAATGAACATGATATGTGCGACCAACATCCTGGGTACACTGCGTACTTGCATAATTACATTTCTAAGCAAGAGAAAGAGAGGAAGAACTACAAAAAACTTACAAAATGTTACCTTTGTAAGGCTTTTGGTCACTGGCGTAAGGATTGTAAAGCCAAGTCAATGATCAAAAAGGCTAATGCAGCCATGTTTGACAGTTCTTCGTCAGAAGATGAAAGTGTACAAGATCACCCAGTAAACTCGGCACATTCCATTGAAGTATTCCATCAGGAAAAATGTACCATTTGTGATCAATTTCATGAGAATGGCGTGTTAACATGCGGCCATTCTATACCTATTACCAGTGAGGAGGCCAAATCTGTAGTAAACTCCAAAGGTAAACTGAACATCCACCAGGGGTATGTTAATGGTAAACCTGCCACAGTTTTACGTGATAGCGGAAGTACTCTCATTGATGTAAAGAGAGATTATATTTTACCAACACAATATAGTGGTAAATATGTCACATGCAGGACATTCTCAGGGAACATAGAGAAATATCCACTTGCATGGGCATATATAACTACACCATTCCTTACAGGAAAGGTGAAATGCGCAGCATTAACCAATCCTTGCTGTGATATTATCATTGGAAACCTTCCTGAAGTGAATGACATACCACATGACATCAATACATCATCTGTCAGTTGTAATATTGATACTACCACTTCACCTTCATCACCAATCACCATTCATGATGTATTACCACCTGTAATTGAATGTACAAATACCAACCTGGCTATGCCAGAACATACATGTAATTGTGTGAATGTAACATCAATGTGTGATGAGAATGATCGTTGTAATGTAGTAAACGCAGTAACTCGATCTACTGCACAGATGCAAGATCGAATCGATCAGACAAAGGTTTTACAACGAGTAAGTCCAGTTGTAACATCTCCTGAGACAACTAGGGAGACGTTTATAACATCTCAAAAAGCCGATCGATCTCTGCAAAAGTATTTTAAACTTATAGGCCAAAAGCCAAGAGTAGCAAAGAATGCTCAATGGTACTTTGCTCTCAAGAACGGAATTCTAACACGGTATTACACCAAAGGTTCCAGCACTATAGAACAAACAGTGCTACCGTTAGAAAACCGCAAGCAAGCATTGAAGATAGCTCATGACATACCCTTTGCGGGACACATGGCTTATGCTAAAACTAGAGCAAGGTTACTTACTCAATTTTATTGGCCAAAGTTTTGTAACGATACCAAACAGTATTGCAGATCGTGTGACATCTGTCAATAGCTTGTCAAAAAGGGTAAACACCCACAAGCTGAATTGCAAGTTACTGATTTGGCTAGTAGACCGTTTGAAAAGATCTCGGTCGATATAGTTGGTCCTCTGAACCATATAACATCTAAAGGTAATAGATACATTGTAACACTCATTGATCTATGTACTCGTTGGCCAGAAGCGATTCCAATGAAGAACATAACTTCCAACGACATCATGGAAGTGTTCTTTCATATTTTTGCGAGGGTAGGATTCCCTGATACCATCCTGTCAGATCGGGGTAGCCAGTTTATTTCCTCGGCTACACAAGCCTTTACCAAAATGTTGGGGGTTAAACAATACTTCAACAGTCCATATCACCCACATTCGACCGGTATAATAGAAAAGATTAATGGCGATAAGAAACATATGCTCTCTAAGGTAACCCAAGAACATCCTGAAGATTGGGATACTTATCTGCCTGCCATTTTGTTTGCATATAGGGAAGTGCAAAAGTATTTTAAACTTATAGGCCAAAAGCCAAGGTCCATTCCAGCACTGGGTTCTAACCATTCGAAATGTTATATGGTGCACAACCACGCGGCCCATTATCTCTGTATGAATCTATGTTGACTGGAAGTACAACTGTGTCTATACCCATTTCACCTTATGAACATGTAACATCATTGCGTGATAGAATTATGAAATCATGTATATTAGCCAAAGAAGCTCTCCAAAAATCAGGAGCTATTTACCGACAATATGCTAACAGAGGAAATAGAACTATTACACGGACGCCAGGACAGGACGTTCTTCTTCTTTTGCTAAGTGATAGACATCTCCTAACTGACTCATTGCAAGGACCGTTCAAAGTGCTACGACAAATTTCGACGGTAGATTACGAGATTGCAGTTAGGGTCAAACATAAAATTTTCCATATTAACATGCTCAAACCTTATCACCACAGGCAAGACGAACAAGTAGAGACTGCAGCAAGCACATCCATAGTGGACCAGACGAACGACAACGACACTGACGAGATACCGACACCAGGTCTTGACACAACGACCAACTTACAAGACATTAAGGTAAATCCTAAACTGACTCAGACACAAACTGACAGTTGCAGACAACTGATACAAGACTACAGGACGATCTTTTCGGACAGCCCAGGACAGACAGATTTAGTGCAACACCAAATCATCTTAACATCTGACGTGCCTATTAAGTGTAGACCATATTCCATCCCTATACACTATAAAGAAAAACTTCATCAAGAAATCATTGATTTCGAAACAAATCATATCATTCGACGTTCACAATCTCATTTCTGTTCACCAATAGTTTTGGTACGTAAAAAGGACAACACTATTAGACTTTGTGTGGACTATCGTAAGCTCAACAGCATTACACAGTTGGATTTAGAACTAATGAGCAACTGTGAAGACATCTTGACTGAACTATCTGACTCACGTTATTTTACTAAACTTGACATGACAAAAGGCTACTGGCAGATAGCTGTACATCCTGATAGTATACATCTGACTGCATTTGCCACACCTTGGGGTTTATACGAATGGTGTAAACTACCTTTCGGATTAGTCAATGCACCAGCGACCTTCGTCAGAATGACAAGAATTCTTTTGACAGACATTGCTAACATCATTTGGTACATGGACGACATTTGCATACACACAAAGGACATGACAGAGCACATAACAGCACTACAGCAGACATTTGACAGAATTAGACATCATGGACTGACTGTAAAACCTTCCAAAGTTGATATAGCCTTTCAGGAAATTTCATTTTTGGGCTATAAGATCTCAAATGGCTTTATATCAACTGACGATAACATCATGTCCAGAATTTTGAAATTGTCGCTTCCGACAACTAAGAAACAGTTGCGAAGTGTGTTAGGTCTGTTAAACTATTATAGACAGTTTATTCCTCATTTTGCTGAATTGACCAAATGTTTCACTGATCTACTAACAAATAAACACCCCAATGTGATTGTAAACAGTGAATGTTTAAGGCCAGCATTTATGAAAATTCTTTCATATTTTTCTAAATCACCTATTTTGAAATTGCCAAATTTGAATATTACTTTTAGATTAAGGTGTGATGCGAGCTCCGTAGCCATTGGAGGTGTGCTTCTCCAAGAACACGACCAAATCTTGTACCCAGTATACTACGTCTCTCGAAAACTGAACACCAGCGAACGAAATTACAGTACACCGGAACTCGAGGCTCTTGCCATGGTATTTTCGGTACGTAAACTTTCTAGATTTTTGTTAGGCAAACATTTCATTATTGAAACAGATAATACTCCGCTGACAATTGTTACCAGAGGAACGCCTAGTAACAGCAGGGTGGCAAGATGGTCCCTTCTTCTGCAGGACTATAGCTATGAGGTTAACCACATAAAGGGTTCACAAAACTGTCTTGCAGACCTTTTGTCGAGATGTCCTTACAACGAACTTAATACCCAGTCGACACCAGAGCACAGTGCAGATGGTGTATAAGACTGCAACGTAGATAGTGCTCAGTACCACAGCCAATTGTGACAATGTGTCAGTAACGCTGTGTACACCATTGTGATGGGGAAGATTGTATCTCCCAATGTATATAACTTATGTACATATTGTAATTCTTATTATTATCATGCGAATGAATGCGTGTATAATTGTGAGATATGTGAAAGAATGGAATCAGTATTATGTAAACTAATGTGTTGTATAACTGTGAGATATGAGAAAGAATGTAATTATTATTGTAAATAAATATTATAACAACCAGACACTACAGAGAAGTGTCACGGCACTACACTACAGGATCCAGGAAGTTACCAAGCCACTAAAACGTGAGGGAATCCTAAAGTATCCAGACCGAGGTGCCCAAGACGTTTTAACAAGGTACGAAAGATGACTGCGACAGTACAATCCGAGCAGAAGGCGGAAGAGATGATCCAACAGCTGATAGTAACAACTACTACTCCGTTTATAGAAGATCCACCCAGAATGGACCAGCGTTGTTTGAATGACATCACAACACATGTAATAGTACAGCTGTATACTTCCGATTTTTTGCATATTAATATTAATAAAAGTATATAAATGTATGACGTTGTATTAAAATTTGATTTAAAATATTTCCATATACGGAATTGTATATGTTGATTTGTATATGATGTAATCTCAGCATTATAACTTGATTGCTTCTTTACAAACGTGACTTTTTGTGCACATTTGTCAATAAGGATCAAATTATGACACTAAGAAATGAGTTTGCAATTGTAATTTATGTCTTGTAAACGACGATAAATTATTGTTCCTAAATTTTCTGTATAATAACCAGGGGACATTATTCTAAATTGTTGGTGATATGTAAATATGTATTGTAACCATTAACATGTGTGATTGATAAATAACATGTCAATGTAACATCGTTTAGATATGGACAGTATATTGCCAAAACTGTTGACCTTCATTAGAAACTCTAAGCAGAGGTCTGATGGAGGAGTTATCTCAGAGGGAGATGCTCACGGCTTGACCTGATTATTTTAGTATTTTTGTTCTTGGTTGTGAGGTAGGGGCCAGTTTAGCCGATACCTACCGGACTAGCTGGGTCACAGCGAGGTAATGGCCATTAAATAGATTGTACTTGACTGTTGTACCTCATAGTCCAACATAAGTGGTGTATACATATTGTTGACTATTCACCTGTATATATTTATGATAATTGTTAATGTATAATGTTCGACTTTGACATGTTTAAGAACACCTAGAGATATATTATACATGTAAAGCAATCCTTTCATGAAAAAAGGGGTGTGGAGAGTGTCAAGGTCTCACATCCGAGGTTGCGACGCGTTGTCTGTACCAACGCCAGACACCATAACAACACGCAACCCTGAGTAATGTTAAACTCGGCAGAGAGAACGCGGCGTCTTTACCGACGCCTGGATAAGCAGCCACGGACAGCAATTGAGTTCACCCCGTGAACCGTGCAGGGGACACCAGCTGACGTGAGCGTGTAGTGTGTAGGACGCCAGAACTGGCAGACGGGCTTAGATCGTTGAACGGACAGGTCGCAAGGGAATGCGAGTTGAGTTTGAATCTGCCTTGAGAGCTAGCCTGTACGACAGTGGGAGACTGGTTCGAACGCTTGTATAGTTTGACTGTAAGTGAGATGTTTATTGCTTGCATGTATTACTATGTATTGTAGTGATATTGTTCATGCTGTAATGATTGTTATGGATTGTCAGTGCGCGATGTTTGTGCGATGATAAATGCAGCGCGTCAATAAAACGTGTGAATAATACTTTCGGATATTCACTTCGTGTGATTTGATAGTTTGATATTACTTCACACTTGCCAGAAAACGAGCTACTTGTCTTGTGTTATGCAAGACTCTGACAGTTGTCTGCAATCAGTCATTGTCCTATTATTAGATTTATTAAATTAGAAAAAGATTTCTTGTATGTTACATAGAACAAATCTTAACATACGGTTGCGAATTCTGGACAATTAGCAAATAGGGAAATTATCCACGAAAGCATTGGAAATGTGATTTTATAGAAGAATGTCGAAAATTAATAGGGCAGCCAAAATTAGCAGTCTGGATTTTTTGAGCGAAGCTGAGCTGCAAAGACAAATTATTACCAACATCAGAAAGAAGATTTGAACCGTTAAGCCTCTGGGGTGTTTACGCTTGTGGCTACCGTTTGCATTCGCATTCTCCTTATGTTGGACTGGAATTGTGTAGTTCTGTCGTCCTGCTACTGAGTAAGTGCGTGGCTCGACACTGTGAGCTGTGAATTTCGTGAGGAATTCTTTTACATATATCCGCGGTTGTTTCTAGCGTGAACTGCATGTTCGGAACGAGTTGCTGAATTCACTGGTTTGCCTTTTTGGTTCACAAGTGAATTTTTCAGGAGACTCCTGGGAGTCGTCGTTGGAGCTACGGAGTTCGTGCTTTGTGCGTCGCTTTCGGCGGGTCGCCCTGCAGAAACAGACCAAATTATATGGGATAAAACCCGGGTCAATGAAATCTTTCTGGTGACTGCCCATTCCATCGACGATAAACTGTGGTTTTCGTGCATGATATTTGTGTTGGCATTCTGGCGGCAGCATTATTCACAGTGTACCTGTGCGGGCTCCTGTCTATTCCACTTTTCACATTGGGATGTGAGAAGCATTTTGTGTGATATTCACTGACTCGGGAACAGGGCATAATGAGGACGACCCGTTGCCGTGAAGTTGGAACCGCGACTAACTAACTAACATCAGAAAGAAGCAGTCATCGTCGTTTTGGCCACATTATGAGTAGAAAACAATTGGATCATGTCGTGACAACCGTAAATATTTGCAGAAAGAGAGATAGAGGAAGACAGTGTGAGAAGATTCTTTAGAGTTATGTGTCATAGCACGGAAGGTAACTAATACATGAATTAATCCATTCCGCCGGGAATTGATCCATTCCGCCGGAGTTCGAATGTTGTGGAGAGGCATGATCGCGCACGCCAGCTGGCAAGGCACTGGATGCTGATGTTTTGAAGGGTCTCTGGGATTCGGTGGTAATTGCAGCTGATAGACGGATCTCCATATCTGGACAGACTGGCTCAGAAGGGAGTGAATATAGAGTCTGGACTTTGGTCAGAGTGGAGAGGAAAAGCTAGGTGTACTTTTAATCAAAAGTAACTTCTTGCATTTTTTGGGTGACTTTTGAAGAGAAGGACGGAGCATGGTGAATGACCCGATGGCAGTTCTTAAACTAAAAATTAAGTATTAGGTACATTGCTGGGGCTATACTGAAGGTTGTCAAGATACATATAGGATACACGTCAATAACTTCGGGTGTAAGTACATTGCTGGGAATATACTAAAGGTTGTCTAGTTTCATTGGCACCTTTCCGTCTTGACAGACTATAGTTTGGTACATTGTGCTTCAAAAAGGCTTAATAACTACGATCCATGGCGGTGGCGAGTGTGGCTGGTAAGGCCAATTCTTGCTGCAAATGTTTGCCCACAGTAGATGCATGTGAAAACATGGTCATTTCCACCATTGTGCACCATCTTACGTCTCTCATGCTCTGTGTGTGCTTTATCTGCAATCATTTTCTCCTTTGTCTTTATTCTATTTCTGATAGTTGCCCTCCATGCAACACGTTCAGCGGCGACTTGCTCCCAATGTCTGTATCAATCATGTCCCGCTTACACACATCTTTGTATCGTAGTAGAGGCCGAGTCCTACCCGTCTGTAATTCACCAAAAAAGATGTCCTTTGGTATTCTACCATCATCCATCCTCCTAACATGTCCTATCCAACTAAGTCTACGAAGACTGAGCATGGAATACACCGTCACACAACCTGATCTTTCCAATACTTCAGTATTTGTGATTTTGTCTTGCCACTTGATACCAAGTATTCTTCGCAGACACCGCATATGAAAGCTGTTTAAACGTTTCTCTTGGTGTGAGTAAGTTGTCCAATTTTTACTGCCATAAAGAAGAGTACTAAGGACACAGGCTTGGTAGACGAGTACTTTTGTTTTGGCAGTAAGCTTCCTGTTCTCCCAGACTCTTTTAGCTAACATGTTCATTGTTGTTGCTGCCTTGCCAATCCTGATGTTGATTTCCTGATCGAGGGATAATTTGCTATTTACCTCTAATCCTAGATATGCAAAATGGTCTACTATCTCCAGTTCGGCGTCGTCAATAAAGATTGATGGTACCCCATGTGCACCTTGTGACATAATCTGTGTCTTCTTTTTGTTAATTGTTAAACCAAACTCAGAACAAGCATTGGAGAATGCAGATAGTAGATGTTGCAATTCTTCCTCAGAGTGGGTCGTAATCGCAGCATCATCCGTAAAACGCAACTCTCTGATTAGTATCCTCCTAATTTTGGTCTTGGCCTTCAATCTCTGAGCATTATAGAGGCCACCATCTGAGCGTGAGTGAATGTATATACCGGCATCCTGATCACGAAAGGCATATTTCAGTAGAAGTGAAAAGTATATCCCAAAGAGGGTGGGGGATAGTACACAACCTTGCTTAACTCCACTCTTGATTTCAAACTCTTCTGAAGTTGAGCCATCAACCATGATTATACCCTTCATGATTCCACAATGGACAGAAGAGTTGGTGGGCAGCCAATCTTCTTTAGTGCTTTGAACAGACCCTCACGACTGACCAAATCGAATGCCTTTGTGAGGTCGATGAAGGCAATAAACAGTGGCTGATTATGTTGCCGGCATTTTTCTTGCATTTGTCGCAATGAGAATATCATATCAATGGTAGACCGGTTCTGACGGAAGCCGCACTGTGATTCGGGGTAGACTTGATCTCCTAGGACTTGAAGTCTGCGCAGAACAATTCTGGCAAATACTTTCCTAACAATACACAGAAGTGAGATACCCCTATAGTTGTTACAGTCGCTCCGATCGCCCTTGTTCTTATACAGCGTTATGATGTTTGAATCTTTGAAATCCTGTGGGACATGTCCTTCTCGCCAGCATAGCTCTATTAGCTGGTGGATCTGTAGAGTGAGTGTGTCTTGCCCACTCCTGATTACCTCTATTGGAATCCCATCCTTACCTGGAGCCTTGCCAGACGCAAGTTCATTTATAGCACACTTAACTTCTGTTATGGTGGGAAGTGTGTCCAGGTGGTCAAGAGTTGGTAGAGCCTCTATGGCATTGAGGGCATCATCCGCTAGTTTGGTCTCACTTGAGTAAAACTCCAAATAGTGCTCTACCCATCTGTCCATCTGCTGTTTCTTATCAGTGATGATTTCTCCAGTCAAGGTTTTCAATGGTGCACTTCTTTTGATCACTGGACCACAGGCTTTCTTTATTCCTTCATACATGCTTCTTATGTTTCCCTTATCACTTGCGATTTGAATGGACTCACATAACTTGATCCAATAATCATCTGCACACTGCCTGGCAGCCTTTTGCACATCCTTCCTAGCTTGCCTTAGCTCACTCAGAGTGTTACGCGTTGGTCTTTCCTTGTTTCTTAAGAGAGCTATCTTCTTTTTATCAATCAAGGGCTGCAGTATCTGGCTGTTTGCCGCAAACCAGTCCTGCCTCTTATGATCCACAGTGCCTTAAACCCCTACCGCTGTTTTATAAATAGTTTCCTTAAGTTTACACCATTTATCATTTACTATACAATTTTCTGATGTATCAGTGAAAGCGTCTTCAAGTTGCTGTTGAAATTCAAAGCACTTTCTAGGATCGTGAGTGTTAATAATATTAATCCTGGGGCTAGATTTGTGTTTAGCTGTGTAGATTCTCTTTGGTCTCAGTTTAACCCTTGCAACAACCAAAGAATGATCTGTATCACAGTCAGCACTATGGTAACTTCGAGTTAATGATGTATGGTTCAGATGTTGTCTCCGTGTGATGATGAAGTCCAGCTGATGCCAATGGCCGGATCTTGGATGTTTCCATGTGACCTTATGCAGATCTTTTGTTTTAAAAAAGGAGTTTGTAATACATAGGTCATTTCTAGTGCAATGCTCCAGCAGCCTTTGCCCATTTTCATTCATGTGACCGATGTTGTATTTTCCAAGGCACACTGGCCATGAACTCGAGTCCTTGCCCACACGAGCATTGAAATCACCGAGCATATAAATGTAGTCAGATTTTGGAACTGCCTTGGTCACAGAGTCTAGCTGCTCATAGAACGTATCCTTCACATCATCAGAGGAAGTGAGTGTCGGTGCATATGCAGTGATAATGGTGTCAAATCCACAAGAGGTTGCCAAGCGCAGGGATAATAATCTTTTATTACCTCCAGCCGGCGCTGACAGAAAGCAAGTAGTACCGTCTACTATCATACGGTAGCTCAGTCATATCTGACTAAGACTTGACTAAGGCTGTCTAGTACATTGCTGGGAATATACTAAAGGTTGTCTGGGAGTCTCCGTGGCGAAGTGACCAAGCCATTTGACTTGGGCTCCGAAGGCTGTAGGTTCGATTCCGGGCCTCGTCCTTCGGTTCACGAGTGAATTTTTTCGGAGACTCGGGGAGGCGGGGGGGGGGGGGGGGGTGTGGCTTTGTGCGACGCTTTCCGAGCTGCGGA
Organism: Cepaea hortensis; assembly: GCA_963921405.1. Taxonomy (NCBI): domain Eukaryota; kingdom Metazoa; phylum Mollusca; class Gastropoda; order Stylommatophora; family Helicidae; genus Cepaea; species Cepaea hortensis. The sequence continues at coordinate 68,369,014 of OY992891.1, read as the reverse complement.
AAGAGACTGAGCCATATGGGATAAAAACCCGGTGCAATGAAGTCGACCGTCTCGACTTTTAAGCCACTTTGTGTCAAGGTACGCTGCTGGTTACACATCAATAACCTCGGTTTTAAGTACATTGCTGGGAATATACTAAAGGTTGTCAAGATGCATACTGGATATACGCCAATAACTTCGGGTTTAAATAAAACTAAATGACTCAGTGTTGCAACTTTGCTGTAACCAGTCGTGTCTTTTCTTTAGAAAAACAAAAAAAAGGGGTAATTTATTGCACAAGGCATTACGTGAATATTAAACTAAGTACGCAGTGATTTACAACACTAGCCATTTCTTTCTCGTCACTAATGTTTGTTTTCTGAGTGAGAATTGTTTGATTTAAAAAAAAAAATGTTATAAGTCATGAAAAGAGATTTGATGAAAGGAATAAAAAAATAGACAAGTAAATGATTTCTGCCACGTTGAAAGACATAATACATTTATAAAAACCATACTGGAGGAAGTGAGGATGGGGGAGGGGGGCGTCATTCGAGCAAGAGGTAAATAACGATACAAGTAGGAAGATAACACCAAGCGATGGACGAATATCAATCTGACAGAATGTACAGTCAAGCCGAGAGACAGACAGTATAAGAGATCCATTGCAGCCAACCTTCATTGTGGAGACGGCACCTGATTGATTGATTGATGTTCTGCAAGTCCTTTGCAAGAAGTTGTGATCAACCCCACACGCAGGTTGATTGGCCATGCAGTGTTACGTTCAATAATCTGCCATTAGCGGCCGAGCTAGCGAAGTTGTGATCAACCCTACACACAGGTTGATTGTCCATGCAGAGTTACATTCAGTAATTTGCCATTGGCGGGCGACCTAGTGAAGTTGTGATCAACCCCACACGCAGGTTGATTGTCCATGCAGTGTTACATTCAGTAATTTGCCATTGGCGGGCGAGTTAGCGAAGTTGCAAGCGAACTGTGCTGATAATGCCAGGAGCACGATCGGACGTCGGTTCACACCATGGCTCGTCGCTTGCCAAATGAGGGAAAGACTAACCACCTATTCCTCCTTGCTCTCAGGCTTACAAAATGTGATGGTGCTGACACACTATAGAACCACAGCTGCAAACTGCTTCGGGACTAATGTAAAGATGTGTGGATAGAACACATTATAATGAAGCATATATTGTTATAACTATGTGGTTATATATATATATATATATATATATATATATATATATATATATATATATATATATATATATATATATATATATATATATATATATATATAAGAGAACCTATAATCAAATAGATCACATTTTAATTAACAACAGAAATGCATCAAACATACAGCAAGTCAGAAGTTATAGAGGAGCTGAGTGCCACAGTGACCACTTCCTCGTTGGAGCAAAATTTAAAATAAAACTTAAGAGAGCTTTCTATACTAAATTACAAAGATTACACCCAACATATAACAGAGAAAAACTGCAAGACATTACAGTCAAAGAGAAATTTACAGATGAAATAAAATGTAAACTTGAAACTCTGCAAAACCCTTTGGAGGAAAGCGTTGACCAAACTTGGTTGAACATCAAGAATACAATTCAGTCTACCGCAGAAGAATGTCTCGGTGTGTTAACCACGCATAGAAAGAACAGATGGTTCAATCAAAAATGTGAAGAAGCAGTCATTAGGAAGAAGAATGCCAGACATGTATGGTTAAATGACATCAATAACATCCAAAAGGAAGAGCATTATAGAAATGAATGTAAAGAGGCTACAAAAATAGTCAGAAAGCAGAAGCGAGAATATATGAGTAATATAATCAAAGATATGGAAACTAATCACCAGAAAAATGAATCCAGAAACTTTTTTAAAGAACTGAAGTCAATGAAACGAGGGCACCAACAAAACACATATGGCTTAAAAGACAAAAATGGGAATATGATAAATACCAATGAGGAAATGTGCAACACTTGGAAAGAATATTTTATTGAATTACTAAATTGTGAAGCTCCAAGTCACATTTTCCCACAGGAAGAGGTTCTAACATGCGAACCACACATTGAAGAACCTACATTTGAAGAAATCCTATTTGTAATCACACGACTTAAAACAATAAGGCAACTGGGACTGATGGAATTGCTGCTGAATTTATAAAGGCAGGTGGCCATGCATTACATCTAAAGCTATACGAACTAATAATAAAAATCTGGAGGACAGAAGAATTACCCCATGACTGGAAAGAGTCATTATTGATACCTATCTTTAAGAAAGGAGACAAGTTTCAATGTGGAAATTATAGAGGAATATCACTACTGTCCACAAGCTATAAGATACTATCCGCAGTATTACTAAATAGACTAAAACCATATTCAGAAGACATATTAGGTGACTACCAGGCGGGTTTTAGACAAAACAGATCAACAATAGATCAGATATTTATCTTACGACAAATAGCCGAGAAACATTGGGAATATAAAAGAGATCTCCATAACATTTTTGTGGATTTTAAAAAGGCTTATGATAGTGTCCATAGGAATAGTCTATGGAATGCTATGCAGGAATTTGGAATACCAAGGAAGTTAATCAACATGACCAGACTATGCATGGAAGATACTTATAATATAGTAACATATAAAGGCAGGAAATCAGACCCCTTCCAAATAACATCTGGCTTGAAACAGGGTGATGCACTATCGCCGCTACTCTTCAATCTGGCTCTAGAGAAAATTGTAAGGAAGGTAAAGGAGGAATGTGATATTGGAGGAACATCCAAGCTGCTTGGTTATGCAGATGATATAGATATTATAGGGCAAAGTGAACAAAAGACATTGGAAATATTGACTCACTTAAAGGGAAAAGCCCAACAGATGGGGCTGGTTATCAACCAAGATAATACAGAATATATGGTAATTTCAAGAGACGGAATGGCTAGAAACTCTGGCCACATACACATAGATAATATGACCATTAAAAGAAAGGAAACATACAAATACCTGGGTACAATCTTCAACTGCTCCAACATCATAAGGGAAGAAATACAAACTAGAATCAACTCTGGAAATAAGATATACTATGCACTACAACATCTACTAAAATCAAAGGCGCTATCTCGTAACACCAAAATCACAATATACAAAACACTGATCAGACCAGTTGTGCTGTATGGCTCTGAAACCTGGAGTACAACGAAAGGAGACGAAGCCTTGTTACAAACCTTTGAGAACAAAATTTTAAGACGCATCTTTGGACCCATTAGGGATACACAAAGTGGAGAGTGGAAAAGAAGAAGTAACAAAGACATTTATGATCTGTTTAAGTCCCCGCTAATCACTGGTATCATGAAGGCTAATAGACTACAATGGCTGGGGCATATAGAAAGAATGGAAGATAATAGGGAAACAAAACTCGCTTACACTCAGGAAATAAATGACCGTAGACCCCGAGGTAGACCAAGAAGGCGGTGGAGAGATAATACATGTACAGACCTACAAGCACTTGGAATCAACGACTGGCAAGAGAAGGTCCACCAGAGAGACGAATGGAGACGGATTGTATTTGCAGCAAAGAACCTCAATGGCTCGGAACGCTGAAGAAGAAGAAGAAGATAAAACAAAGTGTATGTATATATGTATGTAAATATGTATGTCCTTTATTTGTTCGCGAACGGCCCATCCGATTGAGATGAAATTTTCTACACGCCTTCCTTTCATTCCAGAGCTGTCAACTGTCATAGTTTTTTTTCTTCTTCCTCCTCCTCCCTCCTCCCCCTCCCAAAATACGTACGTAAATATATGATGATGATGATGATGAAAGAATCCCCGAACCAAAACGCTAGGGAAAGGGAAGAAAATGACGTGACTACACAGAATCGTCACACGGCAATCATCATCATCAAGTGCCGTGCCGGCTGGCGTAGGCGTTCATGGCTCTCCGTACATCTCAGTCTTTGGTTTTTTGGATCAACTCTGCTGCTGATATTCCTCCATGCCACGGCAATATCAATAACAATTCATCTTTTTATGTGTAAGGAAGTTATCTACAGTCGTGTAGAAGGGAAGAACTAGACGAGTATGAATTCGGAATGGCGAACTCTCTCCTCCTCTCTTCTCCTCCCTCCTCCTCCCTCTACCTCCTCCCTCCACCCTCCTCCTCTTCCTCCTCCCTCTCATCCCTCTCCCTCCTCCCTCCTCCTTCTCCCTCTTCCTTCTCCCTCTTCCTCTCCCACCTCCTCCATCCTACTCCCTCCTACTCCCTCCTACTCCCTCCGCCTCCTCCTCATCTTCCCTCCTTCTCCCTCTCCCTCCTCATCCCTCCTACTCCTCCTACCTCCTCCCTCCTCCTCCCTCTACCTCCTCCTCCTCCCTCCACCCTCCTCCTCCCTTCTCCTCCTCTTCCTCCTCCCTTTCCTTCCTCCTCCTCCTCCCTCTACCTCCTCCTCCCCCTACCTCTTTCCTCCTCCCTCCTCCTCCTCTTCCACCTCCCTTTCCTTCCTCCCCTCCTCATTCTCCCTCCTTCCCCTCCCTCCTTCCTCCTCCTCCTTCCTTCTTCTCCCTCTGCCTCCTCCCTCTTTCTCTCCCCTCCTCCTCCCTCCTCCTCCTTCTCCTCCTCCCTCCTTCTCCTCCTCCTCTCCCCTCCTCCTACCCTCTTCCTCTTCCCCTCCTCCCTCTCCCTCCTCCATCCTCCTCCTCCCTCTTCCTCTTCCTCCCTCTTCCTCCTCCTCCCTCTTCCTCCCTCTCCCTCCTCCATCCTCCTCCTCCCTCTTCCTCCTCCTTCTTCCTCCTCCTTCCTTCTCCTTCCTCCTCCCTCTTCCTCCTCCTCCTACCTCCTCCCTCCTCCTCCCTCCTCCCTTTTCCTCCCTCCTCCTCCTCCCTCTAGCTCCTCCCTCCTCCTCTCCACTCTTCCTCCTACCCTCTTCTCCTCCGAAGTCGGAGAGTGTCTGCCTGTACGGCGAGGAACCACCAGTCTGCACACCAATAAGCCAGACATGGGACAACGGATACTCACGCAAAACTCAGGTCCTGTATGACATCAAACTGATTTTGTACAACAGGATGTCTTCATCCGACATACAGGACTTCGCGTTGGAGCTCAAGCCAACGAACACAAGCAAGCAAGCAAGCAAGCAAGCTACCCTCTTCCTCTTCCCCTCCCCCTCCTCCCTATCCCTCCTCCTCCCTTCACATTCCTCCTCCTCCCTCTTCCTCCTCCTCCCTCCTCCTCCTCATCCCTCCTTCTATCTCCTCCTCCTTCTTCCTCCCTCCTCCTCCCTCCTCCCCTCCTCCTTCCTCCTCTTCCCTCTCCTCCTCCTCCCTCCTCTTCCTCCCTCTACCTCCTCCCTCCTCCTCCCTTCACATTCCTCCTCCTCCCTCTTCCCCCTCCTCCCTCCTCCTCATCCCTCCTCCTGCCTTCTCCTCCTCCCTCTTCCTCCTCCCTTCACATTCCTCCTCCTCCCTATTCCTCCTCCTCCCTCCTCCTCCTCATCCCTCCTTCTCCCTCCTCCTTCTTCTTCCTCCCTCCTCCTCCTCCTCCCTCCTCCCCCTCCTCCGTCCTCCTCCTCACTCCTCCTCCTCCCTCCTCCTCCCTCCTCCTCCCTTCACATTCCTCCTCCTCCCTCTTCCTCCTCCTCCCTCCTCCTCATCCCTCCTCCTCCCTCCTCCTCCCTCCTCCTCCTCCCTCCTCCTCCTCCCTCCTCCTCCTCCCTCCTCCTCATCACTCCTCCTCCCTCCTCCTCCTTCTTCCTCCCTCCTCCTCCTCCCTCCTCCCCCTCCTCCTTCCTCCTCCTCCCTCTCCGCCTCCTCCCTCCTCCTCCCTCTACCTCACCCTCCTCCTCCCTCTACCTCCTCCTCCTTCCTCCTCCTCATCACTCCTCCCCCCCTCCTCCTCCTCCCTCCTCCCCCTCCTCCTTCCTCCTCATCCCTCTCCGCCTCCTCCCTCCTCCTCCCTCTACCTCCTCCTCCTCCCTCTACCTCCTCCCTCCTCCTCCCTTCACATTCCTCCTCCTCCCTCCTCCTCCTCTCTCCGCCTCCCTCCTCCTCCTCCCTCTACCACCTCCCTCCTCCCTCCTCCTCCCTTCACATTCCTCCTCCTCCCTCCTCCTCCTCCCTCCTCCTCCTCCCTCCTCCTTCTCCCCCTCCTTCTCCTCCTTCTCCCTCCTCCTTCTCCCTCTTCCTCCTCCCTCCTCCTCGCCTCCTCCTCCACCCTACTCCTCCCTCCTCCTCCTAATCCCTCCTCCTCCCTCCTATTCCTCCCTACTCCTCCTGTCTCCTCCCTCCTCCTCCCTCCTCTTTCCTCCTCCACCTCCCTCTTCCTCCTCCCTCCTCCATTTACCCAAGACAGACAGACAGTCAGACAGATAGTCGGGAATGGGATCTTATATGACTACTTATATAATTTAAATGAGATGCTCTCCACCATGGGCTGGGCCGGGTCAGACAGACAGACAGATAGATAGATAGATAGATAGACAGACAGACAGACAGACAGACAGACAGACAGACAGACAGACAGACAGACAGACAGACAGACAGACAGACAGACAGACAGTCGGGAACGGGAACTTATATGACTACTTATATGAATTAAATGAGATGCTCCCCACCAGGAGTTGGGCGATGCCGGGCCGGGTCAGACAGACAGACAGATAGATAGTCGGAACTGGAACTTATATGACTACTTATATGAATTAAATGAGATGCTCCCCATCAGGGTCTGGGCGAAGACGGGCCGGGTCAGACAGACAGACAGACAGATAGACAGACAGACAGACAGATAGTCGGTAACGGGAACGAGAACTTATATGACTACTTATATGAATTGAATGAGATGCTCCCCACCAGGGTCTGGGCGAAGCCGGGCCGGGTCAGCTAGTGTGTGTGTGTGTATATATATATATATATATATATATAAGAGGGCGAGTCAATAAGTAAGTCACACAGTTCTGTGGGATGGCAGGTAAATGTAGTTAGTGTTTCATACAGGTGTTATTAGGTGACAGCAACATCGAACTTAATACTAGGTGTCTCATGCGCATGCGCAGCGCATAAACAAAATGGTGACTGTACTTACGGAGTGTACAACAAAAGAGCAACGCACTGTTGTGCGTTTTTTTTTTTTTTTTTTTTTTGGGGGGGGGGGGGGGGGGTAGAACTGCCTGCAAAGGACATTCATAAGAAAATGCTTCATTTTTATGCTGACAAATGTTTGTCCCGTAAAGCGGTGCATAGATGGGCAGAAAACTTTTCTCAGGGACGCTCTAATATTGTTGATGGAATCCGATCTGGTCGTTCTGTTGAGACTGCAACAGAAGCATCCGTGCAGCTGGTGGAGGAGATGACAATGAGAATTCTGAATCGTACTGTGAAGTTCTATCGATGCTTCATGATGCAATTCGAAGACAACGTCCAGGACTGCTGATTAGAGGAGTGTTGCTTCTTCTTGACAATGTCAGACCACATACGGCTCGATTAATTTAGGAGAAAATTAACCAACTAAGGTGTGAAGTTCTGGAACATCCACCTTACAGCCCCGACTTAGCCCCTAGCGATTTCCTCCTTTTTGGTCAACAGAAAACTCACCTTGGCGGGAGACATTTCGCGAATGACGCCGAAGTTGAATGTGAAGTGAAAACGTGGTTTAGAAAGCAGAGCATGCAGTTCTATGCAGCCGGTTTGGGAGGACTGATAAAACGATGGGATAATGCATCAATGTTGGTGGAAATTATGTTGAGAAATAAAGGGGTAGTGTATGTATACAAATAAACTGGTTTCAAATTGTTATCATATTTAGTTATCGTTCTACAGCGATTTGTGACTGACTTATTGACTTTCCCTCATGTGTGTGTGTGTGTATATATATATATATATATATATATATATATATATATATATATATATATATATATATATATATATATATATATCTTATTTAAAGATTTAAAGGACATTGCAGTCAACACCAACATTTTTCAGCTGCCGTTTATACCTTGGCAAATTTTAAGTTCAGTAGTTTGCCATTGCTTTCTGAACGTCCGGCTCGCATACTCTCGGTAAGAAATCAACGCGGCGCGATCCGCTGACAAATCTGGCGCAGCTGTACTTCATACGTAAGTATATGGGATTACGAACAGCGTCCTTAACCCCTTCTTCAGGAAGTCTGGCGCATGTATTATTACAAAGCAAATATTATAATTACTATGAGAATAGTATATATTATTACATACCACATGTTTAATAGCTATGTGGATGGTATAAATTATTACAAACCACATGTTTTGTATCTATGCGAATAGTATACATTGTTACAAAGCAAATATTCTAATATTATTCGGATAATATACATAATCACTAAGCGAATGTGTTTAATACCGTGATGATTATATGCATTATTACAAAGTAATTTAATTCCAAAATTATTACAAAGTGAGACAAGCTCGCAGGTAAGGCTACTGTGGAGGGCGGACGCGCCATGGACCAGGCTGACATTCTGAACGCTATACGAGAAGTAAGACTTTTGCGAGAACCAAGTGATGACTGTGAATCTACAACCATGGCCAGACTGCAAGAACAGCAAATTAAAAGAGGGGTGGTCAAACGAGAATACTACGCAGGAAGCCAAAGAAGATTGATAAACCAACACAGAACTTGTGTCGTTAGCCGCTACACGCTGCGGGATTTGCAGAGGAGGGGATCCGAGCAATTATGGACTGAATGGTTCGATGTGCAATGAGGATGATCTGTCGACTAACTAACTAACTAACTAAAGTAATTATTTTCAACATTATTCCAAAGCAAATATATTTAATACTATATGTATAGTACCATTCCGTCATTGGCACCTTGCCGTCTTGACAGACGATAGTTTGTTATATTGTGCTTCAAAGAGTCATAATAACTACAACCGATGGCTGTAGCGAATGCGACTGATAAGGCCAATTTGCGCTGTAAATGTTCATCCACAGCGGATGCATGTGAACACATGGTCATTTCCACCATCATGCACCATCTTACGTCTCACACGCTCGGTGTGTTACTTGTCTGCAATAATATTTTCCTTTGTCTTTATTCCATATCTGATATGTGCCCTCCATGCAACAAGATTTGCTCCCAATGTTCATTATCAATGTCTGTAGCAATCATGTCCCGCTTACACACATCTTTGTATCGTATTAGAGGCCGACCCGGAGATTTGAAAAACAAAAGAGAGATGTCAAAAAAGATCTCCTTTGGTATTCTACCATCATCCATCCTCCTAACGTGTCCTATACATCTAAGTCTACGAAGACTGAGCATGGAATAAGCCGTCACACAACCTGATCTGCCCAATACTTCAGTATTTGTTATTTTGTTTTGCCACTTAATACCACGTATTCTTCGCAGACACCGCATATGAAAGCTATTTAAACGTTTCTCTTGGTGCAAGTAAGTTGTCCAGGCATCACTGCCATAAAGAATAGTACTAAGGACATAGGCTTGATAGACAAGGACTTTTGTTTGGGCAGTAAGCTTCCTGTTCTTCCAGAATCTTTTTTGTTAAAATGTTCATTGCTATTGCTACCATACCAATCCTGTTGTTGATTTCCTGGTCTAGGGATAATTTGCTATTTACTATTTCTAGTTCGGCGTCGTAAATAAAGATTGATGGTACCCCGCGTGCACCCTGTGACATAATCTGTGTCTTCTTTTTCCTAATTGTTAAACCAAATTCAGAACACGCATTGGAGAATGCAGCTAGTAAAAGTAATTATCCCTCAGAGTGGGTCGTAATCGCAGCATCATCTTCAAAACGCAACTCTGTGATTAGTACCCTCCTAATTTTGGTCTTGGCCTTTAATCTATGAACATTTTAGAGGCCGCCATCTGAGCGTGAGTGAATGTATATTCACCATCCTGATCACGAACTGATTAAAATGTTGGAAGATATCAACATTGATGGAAAAGATTTAAGAATAATAAAGAATGTTTACTGGAACCAAGTAGCAGCAATTAAAATGGGAAATAAAGAGGGTAGTTACGAACAGATAAAGCTAGGAGTACGACAAGGGTGTGTCTTGTCACCAGATCTTTTCTCCCTGTATAGCGAAGTAATAATGAGAGAGATCAAAGAGATGCCAGGAATACTAGTTGGAGGTTATAATATAAATAATATACGCTATGCAGATGACACAGTATTGGTGACGGATAATTCAACAGACCTACAACAATTATTAGACGTTGTAGTAACAGAGAGTGCAAGGAAAGGACTCTCCTTGAATATCAAGAAAACAGTAACAATGGTAATATCAAAGAAAATGGTGACACCAAAATGTGACATAGAAATAGAAGGGAAAATCCTTAACCAAGTTGATAATTTTAGATACCTAGGGGCATTAATAACATCAGATGGAAGATGTACAACAGAGATTAGGAGTAGAATAGGGCAGGCAAAAGCCGCTTTTCAGAAAATGAAGAGTATCTTATGCAATAAGTCACTATCACTGAATGTAAGAAAGAGAGTGCTGAAATGCTATGTAGAACCAGTTTTGCTGTATGGCAGTGAATCTTGGAACGTAAATGAACAAATTAAGAAGAAATTAGAAGCAACAGAGATGTGGTTCCTGAGACGAATGTTACGAATTCCTTGGACTGCCAGAGTAACTAACGACGACTGCCTGAAACAGGCTAATGAAACTAGAACATTATATACAACAATAAGACAGAGACAAACATCTTTCTTCGGTCACGTGATGAGAAGAGAGGCATTGGAGAACATCGTAACAACTGGAAAGATCGAGGGGAAGAGAGGTAGAGCTAGACCAAGAGAAGTGATGCTGGATGGATTGAGACGGTGGCATGGAGGAATATCAGCACCAGAGTTGATCCTGAAAACCAAAGACCGAGATCTATGGAGAACCATGAATGCCTACGCCAGCCGGCACGGCACTTGATGATGATGATGATCACGAAAGGCATATTTCAGTAGAAGTGAAAAGTATATTCCAAAGAGGGTGGGAGCTAGTATACAACCTTGCTTAACTCAACTCTTGATTTCAAACTCTTCTGAAGTTGCACCATCAAAATTGACTTCATCCTTTATGCCTGTGTGGAACGATTCCACAATGGACAGAAGAGTCGGTGGGCAGCCAATCTTCTTTAGTGCTTTGAACAGACCCTCACGACTGACCAAATCAAATGCTTTTGTGAGGTAGATGAAAGCAATAAACAGTTGTTGATTCTGTTCACAGAATTTTTCTTGCATTTGTCGCAATGAGAATATCATATCAATGGTAGACCGGTTCTGTCAAAAGCCACATTGTGATTCGGGGTAGACTTGATCTCTCTGGCCTTTTAGTCTGCGCAGAACAATTCTGGCAAATACTTTTCCAACAATACACAGAAGTGAGATACCCCTATAGTTGTTGCAGTCGCTCCGATCGCCCTTGTTCGTGTTCATTGTTATTATGTTTAAATATTTGAAATCTTATGGGACTTGTCCTTCTCCCAAGCATATCTCTATTTACTGGTGGATCTGTAGAGTAAGTGTGTCTTGCACACTCCTGATATTATTATTATATTTATTAATATTATTTTTATATATATTATACTATTAGAATTGCATCCTTACTTGAAGCCTTGCCAGATGCAAGTTCATTTATAGCACACTTAAATTCTGTTATGGTGGAAAGTGTGTCCATGTGGTCAAGAGTTGGTAGGGCCTCTGTGGCGTTGAGGGCATCATCTGCTAGTTTGGGCTTACTTGAGTAAAGCTTCAAATAGTGCTCTACCCATCTGTCCATCTGCTGTTTCTTATCAGTAATGATTTCTCCAGTTAAGGTTTTCAGTGGTGCACTTCTTTTGATCATTGGACCGTAGGCTTTTTTATCCCCTCATACATGATTCTGATGTTTCCCTTATCACTTGCGTTTTGAATGGACTCACATAACTTGATCCAATAGTCATTTGCACACTGCCTGGCAGCCTTGCGATATCGTTCCTAGCTTGCTTCAGCTCACCGAGAGCTCACTGAGCGTTGGTCTTTCCTTGTTTCTTAAGAGAACTATCTTCTTTTTATCAATCAAAGGCTGCAGTGTCTGGCTGTTTGCCGCAAACCAGTCCTGCCTCTCATTATCCACAGTGCCGTAAACCCCTACCGCTGTTTTATAAAGAGTTTCCATAATTTACCCCACTGTTCACTTGCTGAACAATTTTCTGATGTATCAGTGAAAGCGTCTTCAAGTTGCTGTTGAAACTCAAAGCACTTATCAGGATAGTTGGTGTTAATAATATTAATCCCGGGGCTAGATTTGTGTTTAGCTGTGTAGATTCTCTTTGGCCTCTCTAACCCTTGCAACAACCAAAGAGTGATCTGTATCACAGTCAGCACTGTGGTAAATTTGAGTTAATGATCAAGTTCAGATGTTGTCTCCGTGTGATGATGAAGTCCAGCTGATGCCAATGGCCGAATCTTGGATGTTTCCATGTGACCTGATGCATTTTTAGTGCAATGCTCCAGCAGCCTTTGCCCATTTTCATTCATGCGACCGATGTTGTATTTTCCAAGGTACACTGGCCATGAACTCGAGTCCTTGCCCACACGAGCATTGAAATCACCGAGCATATAAATGTAGTCAGATTTTGGAACTGCCTTGATCATAGAGTCTAACTCCTCATAGAATGAATACTTCATATCATCAGGGAAGTGAGTGTCAGTACATATGCAGTGATAATGGTGGCAAAACCAGAAGAGGTTGCCAAGCGCAGGGATAATAGTCTTTCATTACCCCCAGCTGGATTTTCAATCATTCCCAGTAACGAATTATTCACTGCAAAACCCATGCCATGTTGCATTTTTTCTGCCTCCTCTATACCCTCCCCCCCCCCCCCAAAAAAAAGTGTAATTGTTTTCCCTTCCTCAGCGAGGCAATTCTTCTGCAGGCCAGCAATATCAATGTTAAGACGATTGAGTTTGGCATCAATAACAGCCGTTCTTCTCACATCGTCAATAGTCGTCAGGTCAGTGGAAAATCCTGGACACATGGTTCTTACGTACCAGGTTGCAAGCCGTAGCTTTAGGTTTCTGTTTTTCATTTTAGTAAGAACTGGTGCATTGGTTTTACAGCCTGCGAATCATATTTTGTCCTAGCCCTAAGCACCAATTGAAGCAGGCAGGCTGTGGTGGATCAGCACCAATTGACCGGGAGCTGCCCAGCTTGAGGCGGGCGGTAGCTGATCAGTGACACCTGTAGGTGTCTGTAGGTGTCTGTCACCGTCAGAGGCAACCCGTGGCGCCCAACGTCTTCGCCAATTGACAAGGACTTTTAACCCGCAACTGCTGCCTCTCGCTTTGATTCCGAGACCAGTTAAGATCAGAGATGGAGTTATACCTCTCCATAGCACAAAGTCTGGGCTAAAATATAGAGACCATGTGTTGCCCATGCAGCATGATCCCTCTCTCGGCCTATCTAGTTCACTCCAGAAGAAAGATGGTTTATATACATTATTATAAAACAAACACAAACAAGACTAATCATAGGAAAAGACCATTTAAAGATGTTGCTAACCACCCTCGGCTATGTATTAGCCTTTACGTCCTTAAGAGTAAATTGTCATAAATAGTCATATAAAAACGACTACGCAGCACTCGGGACGTGCCCATTTTTATGTGCCTGTCAGAAATCAAGTGTCTAAGGGCTTAAAACAAACAAGTGTACCCCAATAATCAAACATCAAAGATCTCCAGCTGAGACTATCCAACGATAATGTTCAACGCAGCAGTCACGAAACAATTTGACTTTCGATCCCCAACATGGCGGATAGGCATTTGAACCTGTTAAGGCCTCTGGAGTGTTTATGCTTGTTGCTACGGTTTGCATTCGTATTTTCCTCATGTTGGGCTGGTAGTGCATGGCTCCGTCGCCCTGCTACTGCGTTGTGTGCGTGGCGCGACACTGTGAGCTGTGAATTTCGTGTGAAATAATTTTTTTTTATTATGGCGGCCGGTTTGTCGCTGAAATGACTGGATTGCATTTTTCTCGGAGACTCCTGGGGGTCATCTCTGGATATATGGAGTTCGTGCTTTGTGCGACGCTGTCAGCAGACCGCCATGCAGAAAGAGACCAAGCCATTTGGGATAAAAGCCGGGGCAATGAAGTCGATCCTCTCGACTTTTAAGACTTGTTTGTATGCAGTAATATGTGGCTGCTGGTTTTCTAGTGACTGCCGCTTCCATCGACGATGAACTGTATTTTTCCTGGAAGACTTTTTTGTTGGCATTCTGGCTACTGGTTTTCTAGTGACTGCCACTTCCATCGACGATGAACTGTATTTTTCCTGGAAGACTTTTTTGTTGGCATTTTGGCTGTGTCATTATGCACAGTGAACCTGTAAGGGCTGTTGGCTTGTCGAGACGCCAGTCTGTTCCACTTTTCACTTGGGCACTGGGCGCATTTTGTGTGATATTCACTGGCACAGGAACGGAGCATAACGAGGACGACCTGTTGTCGTGAAGTTGGAACCGCGACTAATGTCTAATGACTAAGTCACGAAACAATCCATAGGCAAGGCTTCAAAATAAGACATTTATTGGACGTACATGATGAGCCGTCAGATGAGTGATGAAGTCCGTCTCTGTCATTCAACTATCCAATCGTAGCAATTCAGTAATATTCAGGCTCCTCATGATAACTATTATTCCAGCATTGCTTAACTCCTTGCAGTCATTCACAGCATGCGATAATCTTCAATTAGCCATTGCATATTTATCTTTATCTTCGGGTATCTTTGTAATTTTCCAATCATAAATTTTGGAGTATCCTCATTTCTGGAGTACGATTCCGCTGAATCCCTGCACACGGCAGTGTCTGCATGAAACAACCCCGCATATAGCGGATATCAAGTGGCTTTTTTTCGCATATCCTTTACAGGACATTGCAGTCTACACCAGCATTTTTCAGCAGCTGTTGGTGTTTTGGCATGTTTTAAGTTCAGTAGTTTGCCATTGCTATCTGAACGACCAGCTCACCTACCCTCCGTAAGTAACCAACGCGGCGCGATCCGCTGCCGAATCTCGCTCAGCTGTGTTTCGTACGAGAGTATACGGGATTACTATCAACGTTCTTAAATCCTACGCCAGGGAGACTGGCACTAAGTGGCTACCCGAAAAAAATATTCTAGGCCAGTCGGTACCACCAGCGAACCATCTGTTTTCTCCTTCAGAAGCTTTGCCCGGATTTCTTTATGCTAGGTCTACCGGACCGACCGTCTACCTCCTGCGGAAGCTCCATACCCGCTAATGTACGTTAAACAAAACGTCAGTAGGTAACCATAAGTCACGTACGGACAGTATTGGTGCTTTATAGCGCAATTACAAATTGAGACGTTGCCATCACCCAGATGTGTCCTATCTCTGTCAACATATATGGAAGAGTATGGCTACTTATAGTTCCAATGTCCTGTTAGCTTCGTACTCCGTCCTATACCGCAATCCTTCCTCCTGGTGCCAAATTGGATTCCTGAGTCTATCAGCTGTAGCTGCATGTAGTCACGGATCTATGTTTTTGTTTTCGTTCAACACACGATCACTATCGCATCTCTCTTGGTCAATGTCACTGTTCTCTCCGAAGGTGCCTCTATGGCCAACCAGTCAGCCATGTCATTTTCATTCACACCAGCATGATCTGAACAGTTGAGCCAGATTTGCAAGGATGGTGGGTGCGAGATACGAGTATGGTCTATCAAAGGAGACGTATGGTACTGTCATCGTCTTGCTCGTATCTAGGTAACTAAACTTGGGTTCATACAGGCAACAATAAATCTGTTCGCTATGAGATCGAATATTTATTGTATTTACATATACAGTATGCGTTGGCGCCGTGGGTAAACAGACCCGCGCTATATTACATATCACAAATAGTGAACATCAAACACATAAGTATCATTCAACAGTCTAGCAAACTATCTAGCCTATGTCTATATATCTATTGATATCTATAGAGTCCCTCAAAGGCAGGCCCTGTTGCCTCTCTCAAGTCCGTCTGTCCTCTGCCGGTCTACACGTGTCCCAATCCGACACGGGTGGTAACTCTGCCCGAGTTCCTCGTGGACCCCGCAATAGGCGGGCCACATCAGTGTCCACGGAACCCTGGACTCAATGACCAGTCCTTCTAGAAGGCTCTAGATTACTCGGGCTCTGAGTGACTCTGTTCTATCCCTTGGGCTGGAGTTGTAGCCCTCTAAATAATGTCTCTAAAGGTGAGGCGGTGACAGGATTCCCCCTTCTCCCCTGATGACGTTTTGTTATAGGGTAATTAGATATGTTCTAATTCTGTCACTGAATCACATAAAGTTGGTGTTTGTGGTTTGGTGGGCAGTAACCTGGTAACCTACATAGTGGCACTAAAACTCATGTATTCTCCCATACACCACTTCTCTGATTTGGTAAAGAGATCACTCTGTCTCATGTGTGCTTAACAATGCTTATCAGACCGAAGTTACGTGACGTTTTAGTAGTTGTATTTGCAACCCGCCCTTCTCATAGTACCCAACTGGTACCCAGACAATTAACCTCTGTATTAAAGAGAGTTAACAAGACCGAAGTCCTGGCTAATTAAGTACACTTTCAAATCTTGATTTGTGTGTGCATTTCAATACACTTTTACTCTCGTATGTTGTATAATGCTAAATATGTAGTTACCTTGTTATTTTATCCCCCTCAGACTACATGTGTTCCTGTTGGCTTGTTAGTGTGTTGACTACTAAATTGCTGTTTCTAATAAAGTGAATGTATTTTAAATTGATAGTGTTGAGTTTTAAGTTTTGTGTAAAGTGTATGCTGAATGTATGGCTTATGTCCAAGCGTCACGAGTTGGGATAACCTCAATCATGAAATACATGATCAGGCATTCCAAGTAGTGGTGGTTAGATGTATCCTAACTCCTACACTAAGTATATTAATCTAACTACTATGCTAAGTATATTAAACTAACTACTAAACATGTATTCACAATTTAGACAAGTCATGCAATTTTACATGAAAGACGCAGACAAATTAAAATAAATACGTTTTGCGTACAATTAGTCCGCCAAGTGTATCGTTCTCTCATTTAATCCATTCACGCCGTCATTCACTCACCTTTCATTCGAAATAGTATTTGGTTAAAATATATAATTAAAGTTGAGGTAAGTGTTATTGCCCTTAGAAAAAATGGGCTAGGCGATATTTGCCCTTTAAGAAAATACGTACTTCTTGTACGATGACTCAAAAATGGGTTATAATTTACACAGAGACAATTGTATAGGACGGTTCTTTAGCCTATGAATAGCACCGCCTGTAATATTAACTTAGAATATGTACAAATTACAGGTTAACACATTTTATATACATCATTAATGCAAATATAATACATATTTAGTAATTAACTAATTAAATAATTAAATCCAACGATGATGTGCGCGTTGTCCTCCTGTTGTTAGCGTGTTATGCCATGAATGTTAAAGTTAGTATGGCTGTCTCTTGAGTGTTGTAGTCGATGTCGTTCTGTTTCGGCTGTTTGTAAAGTTTCGTAGTAACAGCAAGTATGGAATGTTCTCAATGTCCCATATAACGTGTTCTTACAGAATTCGGAGTTAGTTCACTGGTTGATCTTATTGGTTGACGCACAGTTAACGTTTCTTGCTGGAATCGGTCTAGAGCTTGGGCACTTGATAGTATAGCTCTTAGAGTATAGTTCTTAATGTGTAGCTCTTCAAGTATCATGTTCGTGGGTGTCGTAATTAACTTAATCACTGAGAGTACTCTAGCAGGTGTAGAGTTACACTGTTATATGCAACCGACTAAAAGTATCACAGTTTATAGTATGGCTAATGGTCGATGTGATAAGAGTCATTCTACTGGTGCATTTATCTGCCGTGATAATAGGTCAGCCATAATGTTGTCGGTACCTTTAATATGGCGGATTTCGAAGTCGAAATCTTGAAGTAGAAGACACCATCTTTGTAGTCGATGGTTTTTAGGCGACCCATGGTTAAGGACCAATAATGGCGAACTTTCCGTGAGGACCACAAAGTGACTACCTAAGAGGAACTTAGATAATCTCAATATACAAAACAATAAGCCCCCAAAAAGCCTGTCATCGTCTTGCTCGTATCTAGGTAACTAAACTTGGGTTCATACAGGCAACAATAAATCTGTTCGCTATGAGATCGAATATTTATTGTATTTACATATACAGTATGCGTTGGCACCGTGGGTAAACAGACCCGCGCTATATTACATATCACAAATAGTGAACATCAAACACGTAAGTATCATTCAACAGTCTAGAAAACTATCTAGCCTATGTCTATATATCTATTGATATCTATAGAGTCCCTCAAAGGCAGGCCCTGTTGCCTCTCTCAAGTCCGTCTGTCCTCTGCCGGTCTACATGTGTCCCAATCCGACACGGGTGGTAACTCTGTCCGAGTTCCTCGTGGACCCCGCAATAGGCGGGCCACATCAGTGTCCACGGAACCCTGGACTCAATGACCAGTCCTTCTAGAAGGCTCTAGATTACTCGGGCTCTGAGTGACTCTGTTCTATCCCTTGGGCTGGAGTTGTAGCCCTCTAAATAATGTCTCTAAAGGTGAGGCGGTGACAGGAACGTCTCCCTCTCTGGCTAGCCTATGACACATCCTTGAGTAAGGTGAAGTACTCTTTTATCCCTCTGACCTGGGTAACGTGAAGCCAACGGTGCAGGTTATGGATGGAGCTGAGGTGCTGTCGACAGATAGTTGTTGGTTGAGGTCTCAAATTTCACGACGGTATACAGAGGATCTGTTTATGGAGACAATTGCAACGGTCATCGACTAGAATGGTAACTGCCAAGAAGGAAAATAATAGCAGACTACTTTCTTTAAAGATGCCTAGAATGTCACGATTCGTCAGTTCACTAGACTGAACTTTCGTATCTTTGATCACGAGTCAGTTATGACGACTGACTTATTGAAAGAAGTCCCAGAAGGCCATTTCAGTTCCGCAGTGCCCGTCTTATTTTATATTCTGATCCTGATGTCAATTTTGAAACTACTCTGTGCTGATCTTTCCCCACGGTCCTGTCTAGCTGTACAAAATAAACAGACCATGATCAGCTTCATCATAAAGTTTGAATAAAGGTAACAAAAACAAGATATTGCATAGTTTATTGCTTGGCACATTTCACCGCATTACGCCAGGTGCAAGTTGCAGAATTCCACACAACATAAACTCAAGAAATTAGTTAAATCCTTCAAGCTGAAATACATACACACATGCACAAACACAGACACACACACACACACACACACACACACACACACACACACACACACACACACACACACATATACACACACACACTGACACACACACTTGCAGACACTCACTCACTCACTCACTCACACAGACATACATTCGCATAGTAATTTGAATTGTCTACCACGGTAATTTCAAACTGACTATCGTGTCTTTTTATTTGCATAAAGTTGGCTTTTCTATATGAATCGCAATGGCTTCTGACATATTTAACATTCGTCCATCGCGTGTCTCAAACAGCACACGAAATGCAAATTGATTGCTTCTGTGACTGTTGCGAGCCCTTGTTGCGGAGATCACCCAGAATTACGAATATCTACGGGTGCGTGGCATGTATTTTTATGCGACCACTCTTTGATATCTGGGATCATTTTTGTTTCATGGTCAGTATGAACTTTTTCACAAACATCACACCAGTCAAATTTATAATTAGTTGTCATTAATTTGTCTTTTTCTTTCAACATTCTAGCGTATCTCTCATGATCATTACCAAGCTCTTTTAGATGCAGAGCTAAGCCTTTCGCTGAAGAGAAATTCGCAGAATTGACGAATACCCCGTTGGGAATGTATTTGTTGTAATCGAACCCACCCCTTACAACAGGGATAATATGAGAACGATACTGTATATTTCTGAAGAACTTCTCCGTGATGTAATCCTTACAGAAGGAGTTTTCGAAGCTGAGATAAAACTTGTATGTTGTGGTCAGTTGTCTCTCGCAGTCTGTCGCTGTAGCACGACCACAAGCATCGACGCCGCATTTTCCGAATATGTCCACATCGATGTACTTCTGTAACAAATAGAACAGTAATGATAACAACATGTATACTGGTTACACTGAATTAGAGATAAGAAGTGTTTGACGACTTGATCTATCAACCTCTGTGTCAGCCTCCAGCACCTCGGCATGTGTGACTTTTCTAACTTTACCAATTTTCTAACTTTATCACTTTTCTAACTTCACCACTTTTCCAACTTCACCACTTTTCTAACTTTACCACTTTTCTAACTTCACCACTTTTTTTTTAAAACTTTACCACTTTTCTAACTTCACCACTTTTCTAACTTTTACAAGTTTTCTAGCTTCAACACTTTTTTTTAACTATACCACTTTTCTAACTTCACCACTTTTCTAACTTCACCATTTTTCTTGCTTCACCACTTTTCTAACTTTACCACTTTTCTTATGTCATCACTTTTCTAACTTCACCACTTTTCTAGCTTCACCACTTTTCTAACTTTACCACTTTTCTAACGTCACCACTTTCTTTCTTTCCACTTTTCTAACTTTACCACTTTTCTAACTTCACCATTTTTCTAACTTTACCACGTTTCTAACTTCAGGACTTTTCTAACATAAGAACTTTTCTACCTTAATAATTTTTCTACCTTAGACACCATTCTTAATAGATAGTTGTTCTAGATTAACCACTTTTCTAATTTAACATTTTTTTTCTGATTTAACGACTTTTCTAACTTAATCACGTGACTACCTTAGACACGTTTCTTAATACATAGTTTTTCTACCTAAATCAATCAATCAATCAATCTACCTTAAACATTTTTCTAATTTAACCTTTTTTTCAAATTTAACCAATTTTCTAAATTAATTACGTTTCTACCTTAGACATTTTTCTATATAGATAGTTTTTCTAACTTAACCACTTTTCTAATTTAATCCTTTTGTTTTCTAATTTAATAACTTTTCTAACTTAAGAACACATGGCAATAATCAGTGCAAAATGGCTTAGAGTTAACGACGTCAGCCTCGGCCTTGTGAAGAACTGATTAATTTCATGGTCTGGACTGTGTTACATAAAATAAATAAAGTATGGTGTACACCCCTTGATCCTGGGGTAGTGGATTGAAGATCTAGACTTCTAAGATAAGGCTTAAAACTCCGTGGTCTCGTGTGCACACTACGCAAGTTTGAAATCTCCGGACAGGAAGAAATCGAACGTTGCAGGCCGAATTGTCGGTTGCACAAGTAAACGTGGAAAATTATAAAACATCATCATCATCATCATCATCATCATCATCATCATCATCTAGTGCCTTTCCGGCTGCTTTTGGCGATCATGCCTCTCCACAAAGTACGATCTCCGACGTCATGGATCAATTCTCATGTTGACTCCTTTCGTGCCATGACACAAGACTGTCAAGAATTTTCTCACGCTGTCTTCCTCTATCTCTCTTTCCGCAAAAAATATCCGGTTGTCACGACATGTTCCAGTTTTTTTCTTCTCATAACGTGGCCAAGCACGATGACTGCCTCTTTCTGATGTTTGTGATAAGTTGACTTCGTGACTCAGCTTTCCTTAAAACGTCCTGATTGCTCATTTTGGCTGACCAATTAATTTTCATCATTCTTCTATAAAACCATATCACCACAGCTTCCACGAATTTTTTCACCTCTTTAATAATTGTCCAGGATTCGCAGCCGTATGTTAAATCTGGTTCTATTAACATGCAAAAACTCGTTTTCTAACTTTCAAGGACAATGGCTTATTGCACAAAACGTTCTTCATTTCATAGAATGCAGTTTTCGCTTGTCCTATTTTGTTATTTATAAAACATACCCACAAAAAATATGTAAGTTATAGCAAGTATTATGCCGGTATACCCACATTTGGATTCTATTTAGTTTTACGGAGTTCGTACACTGTGCTTATAACTCCTTGTGTGATCTATGGGAGGATCGCGCATGCATGATAATATCAATATGTAATGAAAGAGTAATGAAAAAGTAATGAAAAATCTTAACTAAAATAAATAAATTTAGAGTAGGAACATGGAATGTTAGGACATTAAATGAGCTAGGAAAGTTGACCAATGTTCTAAGAGAGATGGATAGCATGAAAATGAATATACTAGGCGTTAGTGAGATGAGATGGAAGGGATCGGGCAAAATTATAGATGACAATCACACAATAATTTATTCTGGAGGGGAGACACATGAGAAAGGGGTAGGAATAATATTAGATGAAAAAACAGCCAAGTCAATTAATGGATACTGGTGTATTTCAGATAGAGTTATTATGGTAAAAATCAAAGGCAAACCAATAGACATAAATATTATACAAGTATATGCACAAACAGCAAGCAGTAGTGATGAAGAAATACAACACTTTTACGACGAAATAGAAATGGCGATGGCTCAAATTTGATCACAAGAAATAAAGATAATACTTGGTGATTTTAATGCAAAAGTAGGAAAGGGAAAAATGGAGGATGTAGTGGGGAATTATGGTTTAGTTTCAAGAAATGAAAGAGGGGAAAAGCTAATAGAATGGGCAAATATCAATGATATGATAATTGGAAACACATGGTTTAAACACCATAAAAGACGACTGTACACATGGATAAGCCCTGATAAGAAAATACGCAACCAAATTGACTACATACTAATTAATAAAAGATTTAGAAATGCTTTAATTAATGTAAAGACAATGCCTGGTGCTGACTGTAATAGTGATCATGTACCACTATGTGGACAAATAAAAGTAAGATTAAAAAGAGGGAAAAAATGGTTAAGAACATGAGACTTAATAAAGAGGTTCTAACAATAGATAAAGAAATGAAAGAACAATACAGAGTGACTGTGAAAAATAGGTACAATGCAATAACTAAAATACAGAGTATAGATGAACAATGGGAAATGTTAAGGGACTCCATTCATCAAACTAGCAAAGAAGTATTACCAGAGAGAGGCAAAATAGCTAAGAAAAAATGGATGAATGAAGATATCTTAAACCTGATGGACAAAAGAAAACAGTATAAAAATGACAAACAAGAATACGCTAAGATAAATAAAGAAATAAAAGATAAATGTGGGAAGGCTAAAGAAAGTTGGTTAAACGAGCAATGCAAAAAAATTGAATTAAATTCCATTAAAGATACAAAAAATATGCACAGACAAATCAGTGAGCTTACAGGAAAAAAAATAAGAATAAATACAGGGTGTTTGAAATCAAAAACAGGAAAGATAATATTAGAGGAAGATGCTATAATGAAGAGGTGGAATGAGTATATAAGAGAATTATATGAAGGAGAAAGGACAGATTTAACAGAAGATAGTAACTTAGAAGGTCCACCTATTCTGAAAGAAGAAGTCGCTGACGCTATGAAACGTATGAAGAAAGGAAAAACAGCTGGGCCAGATGAAATCACAATAGAAGAATTAGAAGTATTGGGAGAATTTGGAGTAGATATATTAACCAAAATGTTGAATGATATTTACAGCAGTGGATATTTACCCAGTGATATGCTGAAATCTGTATTTATAGCTATACCAAAAAGACCAGGAGCAATTGATTGTGAAGATTTTCGTACAATTAACCTTATAAACCATATTACTAAGCTTCTACTCAGAATCATAATGAGAAGAACCAAAAAGAAAATAAAAATGGAAATTAGTGAAGAACAGTATGGATTTGTGGAAGGAAAGGGCACAAACAATGCAATTTATACATTGCGGACACTAATAGAAAGGTCAATAGAGAAACAGAGGGACATATATTTGTGCTTCATAGATTATACTAAGGCATTTGATAAAGTAAAACATGATGAACTGATTAAAATGTTGGAAGATATCAACACTGATGGAAAAGATTTAAGAATAATAAAGAATATTTACTGGAACCAAGTAGCAGCAATTAAAATGGGAAATAAAGAGGGTAGTTATGAACAGATAAAGCTAGGAGTACGACAAGGGTGTGTCTTGTCACCAGATCTTTTCTCCCTGTATAGCGAAGTAATAATGAGAGAGATCAAAGAGATGCCAGGAATACTAGTTGGAGGTTATAATATAAATAATATACGCTATGCAGATGACACAGTATTGGTGGCGGATAATTCAACAGACCTACAACAATTATTAGACGTTGTAGTAACAGGGAGTGCAAGGAAAGAACTCAACTTTAATATCAAGAAAACAGTAACAATGGTAATATCAAAGAAACTGGTGACACCAAAATGTGACATAGAAATAGAAGGGAAAATCCTTAACCAAGTGGATAATTTTAGATACCTAGGGGCATTTATAACATCAGATGGAAGATGTACAACAGAGATTAGGAGCAGAATAGGGCAGGCAAAAGCTGCATTTCAGAAAATGAAGAGTATCTTGTGCAATAAGTCACTGTCACTGAATGTAAGAAAGAGAGTGCTGAAATGCTATGTAGAACCAGTTTTGCTGTATGGCAGTGAATCTTGGAATGTAAATGAACAAATTAAGAAGAAATTAGAAGCAACAGAGATGTGGTTCCTGAGACGAATGTTGCGAATTCCTTGGACTGCCAGAGTAACTAACGACGACTGCCTGAAACAGGCTAATGAAACTAGAACATTATATACAACAATAAGACAGAGACAAACAGCTTTCCTCAGTCATGTGATGAGAAGAGAGGCATTGGAGAACATCGTAACAACTGGAAAGATCGAGGGGAAGAGAGGCAGAGGTAGACCAAGAGAAGTGATGCTGGATGGATTGAGACGGTGGCATGGAGGAATATCAGCAGCAGAATTGATCCAGAAAACCAAAGACCGAGATCTATGGATAGCCATGAACGCCTACGCCAGCCGGCACGGCACTTGATGATGATGATGAATGAAAGAGATCATTAGCTAAATCACAATACATTGAGCATGTAATACAGGAGATATAAAGGCCAGGTGCCTGGGAATCCTAGTGTAGAAGAGGAAAAATCGTGGAAATAAACAAATACCTGCAGTTCTTTGACGTAGGTCTCTCGCTGTGACTGAGTTTGGCAGTTGCTCACAAACCATGCCACACTTTTTGTTTTGTTTTTTGAAATCTCCACTGAAAGTACAAGATTAATTTATATGTGCGTACTGCCATTTCATCTGCGTGTGTAAATGTGTGTACGTGCTCTGCTATGTTATCTGCATATGCTTTTGTATGTTCTTGTTTATAAATCTTTATCAACCCCACCCACCCCCTCCCTCCCTCCCTCCCTCCATCCCTCCGTACATCCTTTAATCGGTCGGTCGCCGACAGATAGTTGTAGGTTATGGTCTCCAATTTCACGACGGTAGGCAGCAATCGCCGGCTTCGTGGCTTAGAGGTTAGCGACTTTTCTCCGTAATCTCATATACTCTCGTAGGTAACGTGATGACGGTGAGAATCAGCAGTGGTTCGAATCGCATCGGTAACTTACGGGGTATGTGAGCCGGCCGCTCAGAAAGCAATGGCAAACTACTGAGCGTAACCTTGCCAAAAAATCAACATGCAGCTGAAAGATGCTGGTGTTGACAGCGATGTCCTGTAAAGGACATGCAAAAAAAAAAAAAAAAAAAGGCAGCAATCTCTTTTTGGAGATAGTGGCTACCGTCATCGATCAATATGGTCACTTCTGGGAAGGAAAGCCAAGACAAACTATCTTCTTTACAAATGCCAAGACAGTCATGTTTCTTTCAATAGAGAATCAGAGAAACAGTGTAAATGGGTGTTCGATAGAAGCAGCCTCGCATGGTAGGAGTAGTCATTCGCACCAGGTGACTCCAGACTTTTATCCATTCGGCCATGCTAACCTCCCTTCTGTTAATGATCTCACGATGTGTAGCGTGTTGTTTGTGCTTTTAATACAAGTCTGAAAATAATAACAAAACATCATTTATCCCGAAGCAGTTTCTTATTACTTCTCTCTGTTGTGATAGTCACCACATCTTGTAAGCCAGAATGCTCGGAGAGTGGAACTTTACAGTCTTGACAGACCAAAGTATGTGAGTTGGAATGTGGCCAAAATTCCATCACAATGCCTCGGCAGAGCTTCAGAAAACATGTGGTGCCCAAACGACATGTTCCCTCTCTCGGCCTTGCCTTGTTTATTCCAGAGGAATGGGTAACCAATACGTCTGGCACAAGGTAGGCTGCAGACGCTGGCGGCTCAGCGTCAGACCTCCGAGACCTCACCTCTACGAGCAGGAGGCGAGTGGTGGCCAGACTCTGGAACCCAAGGGACCTGACTTAGACGCGTTCAGCCAAGTCCCACAGGTGAGGGCCTCGTACGCGCCTGGACCATAGGACGCGTACATCTGTCAATCACAAGTGTCCGGACCTGTGTAAAGCGTGTTCTACTCCCCCCCCCCCCCCTGACTAGTGCGGATCCCGCATGCTCGGAGAAATAGGTGGCTAATTTGTCCTTCATTTTCCTTGACGTTTGTGCTTTTACCGTCCACAAATCCACACTGGTCTCCTCCAGTTTCTGGTTTCATTTTTCTACTTTAGTTATTGTCGGCTCTGTGGCTAGGGGTTTACGAATGCATTTTTAATCCCGCATGCCGCGTTCGAAACACAGTTGTGGGCGATTTGGAAGCAGATGCCTTGCGTTGGTTTTCATACAAAAGTATGAGTGCCGCTCGTTCAGAAAGCAATGGCACATCCGAACGTATACTTGCCAATAAATCAGAAAAAGCCAAACATGTTAGGGTTGACTGCCACGTACTGTAAAGGATATACAACGAACTAAAACTTTAGTGACTGCAAAATTATCAATGACTAACATAGCAAAGTTCCCACGGGAAAGAAATATAGTATAGTCAGCGCATAGTGTATTTAAACTATGCTTTGTCTGTCAACATAGCGTTTTGAAATGATGTCCGTCCTATGCACTTAGTGTTTTGTAAAGCATTGTGGAAAGTTATCTTACGTGTTTCTAACAAATTCTACAGCAAGTAAAATGTATCATGTTTGCATACGGTGTATTTTAAACGTCGTATTAGGGAGAAGCCGGCTTTCTGGCCTAGAGGTTAGCGACTTTTCTCCGTAGTTTCGTATACTTTCGTAGCTAACGTGACGACGGTGAGAATCAGCAGTGGTTCGAATCACGTCGGTAACCTACGGGGTATGTGAGCCGGCCGCTCAGAAAGCAATGGCAAACTACTGAGCGTAATCTTGCCAAGAAATCAACAATCAGCTGAAAGATGCTGATGTTGACAGCAATGTCCTGTACAGGATATGCAAACTTCTTTTTTTTTTGTATTAGGGAGAAACTACTGTTCTGCATGATCGTCATCATCCAGGGCCTTGTCGGCTGGCGTGGGCTATCATACCTCTCCACAAACTGCGATCTCCGACGGCATGGATCATTTCGTGTGTTGACTCCCTTCCCGTGCCATGACACAAGACTGTAAATAATTTTCTCTCACTGTCTTCCTCTATCTTTCTTTCCCAAATCATTCCGGTTGTGACAACATGTTCCAGGTTTTGTCTTCTCATAATGTGGCCAAAAAATGATGACTGCTTCTTTCCGATGTTTGCGATAAGTTTTGCACGATGTCGAGCTTAGAGCTAATGGTAATGAGTCCGGTAGCCAGCGCGTTACATAGTTGATAGGGAGCTGCATTGATAATGTTATGGGTTCGGTCGGACTAGGGTTCGATGCCGCTTTCGTCGTCTCGCTAAGTAAGGGAAAGATTGGTCACATATTCATCCGTGCTTTCAGGTCTATTAAAATGTGATGATCCTATGATATCACAGGCCTATTGTAGATTCCTGCGTCAGAGCATTTGTCTGTATTTTATTTTCTATTATTAACTTCTTCTTCAAGTGTCTGGCCACAGCAGGCATCGGCGGTCATGACTCTCCACGTTGTCTCTGTCATATGACTTTTATATTGCTGACAACTGCATGCTTTCCTTACGTTGAAATTTTCTACAGCCTTTCTTAAGTTCCACATACTTGACATACTTTTAGATCTTTTTTTTAATGTTCTACATACTGGTACATCTTTCTTATGTTCTACATACTGGTACATCTTTCTTATGTTCAACATTCTCGAACATCTTTCTTATGATTCACATGCTTGACATACTGGTATATTTTTCTTGTATTCCACATACTGTTACGTCTTTCTTATGTTGCACTTACTGGTACATCTTTCTTATGTTCTACATACTGTTACATCTTTCTTATGTTCCACATACTGTTACATATTTCTTATGTTCCACATACTGTTACATCTTTCTTATGTTCCACATACTGTTACATATTTCTTATGTTCCACATACTGTTACATCTTTCTTATGTTCCACATACTGTTACATATTTCTTATGTTCCACATACTGTTACATCTTTCTTATGTTCCACATACTGTTACATATTTCTTATGTTCCACATACTGTTACATATTTCTTATGTTCCACATACTGTTACATCTTTCTTATGTTCCACATACTGTTACATATTTCTTATGTTCTACATACTGTTACATCTTTCTTATGTTCCACATACTGTTACATATTTCTTATGTTCCACATACTGTTACATCTTTCTTATGTTCCACATACTGTTACATATTTCTTATGTTCTACATACTGTTACATCTTTCTTATGTTCCACATACTGTTACATATTTCTTATGTTCCACATACTGTTACATCTTTCTTATGTTCCACATACTGTTACATATTTCTTATGTTCCACATACAGGTACATATTTCTTATGTTCCACATACAGGTACATATTTCTTATGTTCCACATAGTAGTACATATTTCTTATGTTCCACATACTGTTACATATTCCTTATGTTCCACATACAGGTACATATTTCTTATGTTCCACATACAGGTACATATTTCTTATGTTCCAAATAGTAGTACATATTTCTTATGTTCCACATACAGGTACATATTTCTTATGTTCCACATACAGGTACATATTTCTTATGTTCCACATACAGGTACATATTTCTTATGTTCCACATAGTAGTACATCTTTCTTATGTTCCACATACAGGTACATATTTCTTATGTTCCACGTACTAGTACATCTTTCTTATGTTCCACATAGTTGTACATCTTTCTTATGTTCCACATACAGGTACATATTTCTTATGTTCCACATACAGGTACATCTTTCTTATGTTCCACATACAGGTACATATTTCTTATGTTCCACATACAGGTACATCTTTCTTATGTTCCACATACTAGTACATTTTTCTTATGTTCCACACAGTAGTACATCTTTCTTATGTTCCACATACAGGTACATATTTCTTATGTTCCACATACAGGTACATCTTTCTTATGTTCCACATACTAGTACATCTTTCTTATGTTCCACATACAGGTACATATTTCTTACGTTCCACATACAGGTACATATTTCTTATGTTCCACATACAGGTACATATTTCTTATGTTCCACATACAGGTACATATTTCTTATGTTCCACATACAGGTACATATTTCTTATGTTCCACATACAGGTACATATTTCTTATGTTCCACATACTGTTACATCTTTCTTATGTTCCACATACTGTTACATCTTTCTTATGTTCCACATACTGTTACATCTTTCTTATGTTCCACATACTGTTACATCTTTCTTATGTTCCACATACTGTTACATCTTTCTTATGTTCCACATAGTAGTGCATCTTTCTTATGTTCCAATACAGGTACATATTTCTTACGTTCCACATACAGGTACATATTTCTTACGTTCCACATACAGGTACATATTTCTTACGTTCCACATACAGGTACATATTTCTTATGTTCCACATACTATTGCATCTTTCTTATGTTCCACATACAGGTACATATTTCTTATGTTCCACATACAGGTACATATTTCTTATGTTCCACATACTAGTACATATTTCTTACGTTCCACATACTGGTACATCTTTCTTATGTTCCACATACTGGTACATCTTTCTTATGTTGCAACATACTAGTACATCTTTCTTATGTTCTACATACAGGTACATCTTTGTTATGTTCCTCATACTAGTACATCTTTCTTATGTTGGACTTGCAGGAAAGTCTTTCTTACGTTCCAAATGCTCTTACATTTTTTAAAATGCTCCGCATGATGGCCATCCATCCACCCATCATGTGCCATGCCGATAAGCGTGGACGGTCATATTTTGCCATCTCACTCGATCACCAGAGTCGTGGACCAACTCAGTGTTCCTGTCTCGACCATGTAATGTGGCCAAGCCATCCATGTATTTACTTCTCGGTCTTCCCCTTGGTCTCTTCTCTTCGATCTTTCCAGTTGTCACCAAGTTCTCCAAGTCATTTCTTCTCATAACATGCCCCAAAAATCTTGAATGTCTACGTCTAACGACTCTAATCTGTTTACGATCTTGATTTGTTTTTTGAAGGACTTGTTCATTGGTTTTTCTGTCTGTCCATGGTATTCTTTGCATTTTCCCCAGAAGCCATATTTCCACAACATCAGATTACTGTTCTCAGTATATACACAGCATTTACTGTACCCTTGCCTTCTACAAACCCATATTTCACAATACGGTATACTATATTGGAAATCAGCTGAAGGCGATTTGGCAGCAGACCGTCTTGCGTTGATTTTTAACAAGGCTGTGAGCATTAGTGGTTGAAAAACTATGACACATAATACGATGCTTGGTACGCAGAGACAACAGTTGATCACACATAGTTAGGGTTGCCAGATACGTGGGCACCAAAAAGAAGGACATAATAAGACAAAACGGGGGACAAAGGAGGACATATTCAATGTTTCATTTGAATCGTTCCAGATTAAACCCACAGTCAGTACAATTTTATTACAGTAGCTGCCAATAAGTGTATCTTACTCTTAGTGAATCGACCAAGAAACACTCATGTTGAAAAATAAATATAAATTCAATGGAGGCTTTTTTCAAAATGCTAAAAAAAAAAAAAAAACATTATTTAAACAGCCGATTGTACAATTATTACCTTATAATCTTTATTAATTACTCATAAAATATAAATTTTTTTTTAAAATGTAAAATATATGGAAATCCGGACATTTTAAAGGTTTTTAGCTTTGCCGGCCGGACGGAGAATATTAGGCTAAAAGGGAGGACATGTCCTCTTTTTGTCGGACGTCTGGCAACCCTACGCATAGTGCATGGTTAGCACGAATTCAGTTAAAGAAACACCTGTAGCTTATTAAGTAAAAGTAACAAGCTATCTGGAAAAGAGAACGGCTCACTCAGTTATTAGAAACACAATACACTTAAAAAGCAGATGGATATTACAGAAGGAATCATTTGAGAAACTGAATTATGAAAGCAAGCTGGTTTATTCTTACGATAAACAGAGTCAGGCAGTAAGTCCGAGCTGTTTCTCCAAGTCAGACGGTTGTTTGGCGCGAAGATATCAGAGTCTGTCCTGTAGGTGAATGTCCAGTTAAATGCATTCTTCCATGGTTCGTAGGGAGCTGTCGATGGAAGAATTGATAAATAAATTACGTTGGTCGGAGGGGTGGCTTGTAAATACGGTGCCCCCTCTGACTCAAAAGATACCGGGTTGATATCCAAACAAAAAAACATTTTTAGGGGGGAATATTTGAATAACTAAGAAAAAAAAAAACGACTGCACAATTTATCGCTTGGCATCTCGTCGGGTACATGCTGCAGAAATCACACAACATAAACTAAAGCAATAAGATAAATCCTTCAAGCTGAAATACACAACACATATTCAGACAGCAATTTGAATTGTCTGCTAGGATTATTTCAAACTGTCATTTTGTTGGTATAAAGTTGCAGCGAAATATGCCAGATAGTAAATCGTGCAATGTATTATTTGTGTCTTCGTTATTCAAATTCACTAAGCGAAAATAGAGAATAATATTCACATGTCTGATCTCTGAGTAAGAACATTATACAACGATTATTTTAAACTGTCATTTTGTTGGTATAAAGTTGCAGCGAAATATGCCAGATAGTAAATCGTGCAACCTATTATTTGTGTCTTCGTTATTCAAATTCACTAACCGAAAATAGAGAATAATATTCACATGTCTGATCTCTGAGTAAGAACATCTAAAATGTCAAATATTATAAAATTAGATAGTTGCATATCCTTTATAGAACGTCGTAGTCAACCCCAGCATTGTTTGGCTGTGTGTGATTAGTGGGCCAGAATACGTTGAACAGTTTGCCATTGCTTTCTGAACGATCGACACTCACGCCTTTATATGAAAATCAACGCAAGGCAATCTGCTTCCAAATCGCCCGCATCTGGGTTTCGAACGCGGTATGCGGGATTGCGAATTGCGCTTGTAACTCCTTCGCCACAACGCAAATACTATAAACCAAGTGAAAAAGAAAATAACAGAGCAAAAGGGAAGGATCCTTTTCGTCTCCTTAAAAAAGTGCTTAAAAGTCGAGAGGATCAACTTCATTGCACCGGATTTTATCCCACACGGCTCGGTCCCTTTCCGCATGGCGCCTGTCGAAAGCGTCACACAAAGCACGAACTCCGTAGCTCCAGCGACGATCCCCAGGAATCTCCGAGAAAAATGCACGAGTGAACCGAAAGACTTCGCCCGGCATTCACATGCAGCCTACTTACTCATATCCTATAGACCAAGCTGCACTTAGTGGCAGGTGTGGCAAACATCACGCCGACGTCCTTTACTTCCAAATACACCCCATGGTACCCCTGACAGGCTGGCTTGGCTTGGTAGCCCAGGTCTAAATTTATTATTTTTAAATCTTCGTTCGCTTTGAACTTAAGCGTAGTCTATACGCGTGCTAATATTTCTAATGCGCTGACTGATTTCTTTACGTGTGGATTAGTTTTCCCTACTGGACTGGTTTTTACTTGTGTAGATTAGCTGTCCCTGATATCAGTGTCCTTCGCCATCATGCGAATCCACTTCGACTTCTGAGATACTTGTTATTTACGTCCCCAAGTCAAAGACGAGAAGTCAACCTTTTAGTCGAAATGACCGGTGCAGAGGTTGAACCGGCTGCCTCTGTATCAGCACACCAGATGTGTAAGGGCGAGCGCTTTATCCATTCGGTTAGTTGACCTCTTTACTCGCCTCTAATCTTTTGTTTGTTTATTTTGTGGGGCAGGCATTATGTAGGAGCCGCGAAGACGTAGAATTTAGACCCCTTATAAACCAAGACAGTAGTCCGGGTTCAGCGCCCAGCAGAGGATATATTTTTCTTCTTCTTCAGTTTTCAGACTTTTCTGGCAGTTATCTGCAATGAAAGGTGATGAGGTAGAGAACATGTCACTCCACCTATTTACGTCGTGGCTTAGAATAAATGAAGGCGTAAATACTTCACACGTCAATGGCTATGGCTGCTGTGAGATTACGCTATGCTACAGTAGACTGAGTTGTTTATTTCACCACATACTTACAATGGGCCTTTTTTTTATATCGCTGTGTAACATTTATTCATTTGGTATTATCTCTCTCTCCCCCCTCCCCCCTCTCTCTCTCTCTCTCTCTCTCTCTCTCTCTCTCTCTCTCTCTCTCTCTCTCTTTCTGTGTGTGTGTGTGCATACATATATGTGTGAGTGTGTGTGTGTTTGTGTACATCCTTTATTTACCTTTCTAATGTATGCTTTCATTTCCTTATTTATATGCTTTGTTTATTCTTGTTTCCTTCGTTTGTCCTTACCCCCTGTTTACGTCTAAAATAGTTAACGTTCTTTCATACCTATCGCAAGTATAAAGAAACTTTTTTTTTCTGCTTGCCTGTCCTACTGTGTGTTTGATGGCCAGGGGCGGTTCACAATTCCATGACATAGCAAGTCATCTCGTTATTCTATATTCTTTGTAATCGCATTCCTGTTTACTCTTCGATCACTATTAATATTTTTCCTTTTTGTCTTTTATAGCTTTCTTTACTTCTGCGTTCCACCAACGTGTTATTTTCTTAATCCATGTTTTGCATTTTTTTTTTCGTGGTTCCACATGCTATCTTTGCAGTATTTAAAATGCTCAAGTCGAGGGTGGAAGATTCGAAATCAGTTGAGTCGATATTAAAGCAGACAGCCTTCTTTGATAATGATGGTATTGGCGTCGGTCGTTCGGAAAGCAATGGCAAACTACTAAATGCAAAATCACAAACAGCCATAAGAAATCCCGGGGTTGATAGCAACGTCCCATGAAAGGCAAGCAACTAACTTTATATATAAGCATACACGGGAAATCATAGTTAAACACTTCTGGACAAGATTATCGTTACATCACGCAATGACTTAAAATGTTGAATCCTCGTCTTTGATTTTGGGAGGTAAATTACAAGTACATCAGAAGCCGGAGTGTGGCAAATGATTAAGGTATTAAGGAAAGCCACACGAGAAACAAACAAATCAGTCCACTGATCTAGAAGTACAAATTATGGACTACGCTTAAGTTAAAAACGAACAAACGCAACATACAATAACCTACTTACTCGGGTAGTTGTAATGGGCTGGAGACTCCCAGGAACATTTAACCCATATCTGGCCAGCTGGTCTGCGTGGAATCTGTCTCTTTCCCAGCATTCCCACAAAAAATAGGACAACATCGGCAGCTGACGTCCTGTCTCCAGGATCAAAAATACACTCACTGTAAGGACAGGCCTTGAAGTCTCGGTTATGTAGATTAAGAGAATCATGGATGAACCATTGTGGACAATTGTAGCAGCTGATGAGTTTTTGTTTCCTGGATGGCTTGGCCAAGTGGGCCTTTGAATTTATGTTGTATGTATTAGTGGTGATGATGTATGGTGATGTAAATAAGGTAGATTCCGGAGACACGAATACCAGTTTCTTCATCTTCTCCCAACGATGAAATGCATTGTTTGCAAGACTATTGTTAAAAATGAGGTTATTGAAATATGGTTCAAATGTCGTTGAATTGGTGAAATTTCTTGCGATTTTGGGAGCAACGGTTTGAAGCGAAATGACGGCACTGTAGGCGAATATTAACGAGATTCCAATGACTATAGTCAGGGTTTTCTTCATGGAGGAGAAAGAGCACTGTTCCTTAAATGACAGCATTGTGTGTAGGAAAAGATGCACTACACTGTACGTGTCTCCATATGCTGCAATCTTTTACCTGGTTATAAATTTAATAATAAAAATACATTGTTACAAGGTAACACAAGTGAACATTTATTTAAATAGGAACACAATTTTAACACATTGAGAAAACAATACAACTTGATATCTGACACTGTCTAGTTTTAAAAACGACCCATTTATCTTTTAATGTACATTTATTGGCTCTGTGGCAATTCGCAATCCTGCATACGGTTTTCGAAACACAGCTGAGGGCGATTTGGCTGCAAACCGCCTTGCGTTGGCTTTTACAGAATGATATTAGTGCCAGCGTTCAGACATCAACGACAAACTACTGAACGTAAACTTGCCAATAAATCACAAACAGCCACAAAAATATGCTACGGTTTGGGTTGTCCTGTAAAGGGTATGCAACTAACTAGACTTTAATGTGTGGTTTAATTGCATATTACATTAACTATGTATTGTTCCTGTGAAGGGTATTAGTTACCGAGACATCGGACAGTTGTGTTGTGTTTTGTTTATATTTGATTGACATCTTGCCGTCTTGATAGTGGATAGTTTGTAAGATGGAGTTCCACCTCCATAGCACAAATCCTATGCTGGTTTTAGAGTAGAACAAGTAAACAGGCGTAGTGCAGAATGTGGTTTACATATTAACAAATAACGAAACCTATGATAATTAACAGTGCAAAGGAAAGGTCATCAATGACCATCACAGTAAACGGTGAGATACTACATGTCATAACAAATGATGACAGAAGTGAAATAGAAATAAAAAAGAGAATAGGAATTGGTAAAAATGCTTTAGCAGCATAAAATCAGTATTAACATCAAGAGAGATAAACAACGCATTAAATATGAAAATTGTCAAATGTTTCGTATATTCAACACTACTTTATGGCGCGGAATCCTGGACATTGAACAAGCAACTAGAAATTCGAATAGAGGCCCTGGAGATGTGGATATACAGACGAATATATCGTATTTCTTGGAAACAAAAACAATCAAATACAGAGGTTCTAGAAAAATATATGTAAAGAAAATTGATGAAAGAAATAAAAAAAATAAAAAAGAGACAAGTGAAATATTTCGGCCGCTTAAAAAGACATAATACTTTTAAAAGCCCATACTGGAGGTCAAGGTTTAGGGCAAGCGAGCAAGGAGTAGACAACGATACCAGTGGGAAGATAACATCAAGAGGTGGACGAACATCAAGCTGACAGAATGTACAGTCAGGGTGAGAGAAAGACAGTGTATGAGATTCATTGCATCCAATCTTCATTGTGGAGACGGCACCTGATTGATTGATTGATTGATTGAATTTAGAAACAAGGTGTTGCCCATGCAAGATGATCTTTCTTTGGGCTGCCTAGTTTACTCCTGAGGAAAGGTAACACGATTATGTCTGGAACAAGACAAGCTGCAGAAGCTGTCGGACCAGCAAAACAACACTCTAATTGCCCGCCTGTCGGAATATATATATATATATATATATATATATATATATATATATATATATATATATATATATATATGAAGCCGCGTGACACGACACGGCTCTACAGGATGTTTGGCTGACGCAACTACCAGAAACCCTCCCTCATAGCTGGTGCATGCTGGGTAATATACCCGGTGGAAAATTGGCGCACTATTTGCCCCGGGAATTTAGTCGAGCGGGAGTCCCGCTGTCTCCCTCACACCATCTCCAGTAACAAGCATGATTGAGATACGAGCATGACCAAGTTGGGTCACAGAATGCTTGGTGGACAAGTGCACAAACTTCTATTGAAGTCAAATAGGCGGCCGAACCCGCAAGGCATTTCTGCTGGAGCTGGGGCACATTTGAGGATGTAATTCCTGTCATAGAAGGGAACAGGAACAACCCTGGGTCCTTAATTATCCCCCATTTTTCCTTACCTCTATCTTTGTTTATCCCCAATTTTCCTCACCTCCAATTTTCCCCTACCTTACATTTTCCCCATCCCCTTCCAACTGATCCTATAGTGGAGCTTTCCATATCTTAGTTGGTTGTTGTATAGTTAAAAGTATAGTTTCTGGTTCGACTTATCTGAGATTTTCACACTCAGGTTTATACCTCTATTTTTGAAGTTGTGGTTCTGTTTTGGTAATGTGTCCCAGTCGGTTTGGGGACATGCCTTTCTCTGATGGAATTAGGCACAATATTGGATTTGGCTGAGGCACAGGGGTCCGATAATATCTGGAGCCCAATCCACTGATTTCCGCTGTGAACTACAGGGATCCATAGTGTTGTGTTGTGTGTCTCAGGATGTTGAGTCCGGTCTCCGCA
Organism: Cepaea hortensis; assembly: GCA_963921405.1. Lineage (NCBI taxonomy): Eukaryota > Metazoa > Mollusca > Gastropoda > Stylommatophora > Helicidae > Cepaea > Cepaea hortensis. The sequence goes on along the minus strand of OY992891.1, from coordinate 68,331,598 downwards.
CTGTAAGGCTCATCCCTAGATATAGAGCTGTGTTCTTGTTATTTTTCAAGTAATGGTCTCTCTGTTGTCCAGTCCTGGTCAGCCGGCTGTATAGGTATCGTAGCAGGGTCCCAGGAGCACCATGTAGGCTCGGCCACAACGGGCAGAGGTTTGGCTATATGCGGCAGACTGCCTATATGAATGTCAGTGATATGGAGTGTTGATTTTCTAGTCCATAAGAAACCACTTTGTCATCCGCACAGTTGTATGTATGTCCTACGGGACTGCACAAAATAAAGACTCATGCATATTGTTCTTATCTTGTTTATCTAGTCCTTGATGTTGTATTATGTTTAGTCTTTGTTGTTCTAGTAATGTTGGTCATTGTTGGTCCCATTCATTGATGTTGTTACAGTCCAACGTGTGGTCTCTTGTTTGGGGTATACAACAGTATGTCCCCAGCCCAAAGAAGTCCTGGAAATCTTCTGTCTAATTCTCTATCCCTTTCTTTTGTTAACTGGAGAGAATATATAAAGTGCTCTTTTTCTCTTTCTTCTTATGATCTTTTTTTTCTCTGGCCCACTAAAAGTCAGTGTTGCGCTTCTTTGTCTTTGAGCACCTAAGAATAGGAATCTATGTCCTCCTATCCTTTAAATTCTTCTCCCTGTTACAAAATGGCGAGCCTGCTCTAGGATATAAGTGGCCTCTGGATCACCCTGATGCTAACTGTTCCAGTCCTTAATGATTGTTTTAGGTGATATGTCCATTTTGTTTCCTTTGCTTTCATGGTCAGGTGGAGAGTTCGACTGGTCACATTTGATAGAACCCAGGTTTGTTCCCTATCCTCCCCAAGATCCCATATTCATCCTCCCATCCCCATCCCCCCCCCCCCAAATGCCCACCCTATCCTCCCATCTGCCCAACTCCATCCTCTCATCTTCCCACCCCCATCCCCCCCATCTGCCCAACCCCATCTTCCCACCCCATCCTCATTCCTTCCATCTCCCCATATCCACACCCCCCCCCATGTCTCCATATTCAAGGACGGCATTGAAGAGAGCCCAGGTGCCAGACAAAGCACAGGTCAACTACCAGCATGTCATCGCAAGTCGTCGAAACAACAGGTGACCTTAATATCTATTTATGAGAACCTTAATTTCTCAAACGGTACACGTTCGAACCTGAACTTACTGATTTCGCGCAAATTCCAACGAGGGTCACCAAGCCCTGAGTTTTCTTATCTGTTAGGAACATATACCTAAACAGAAGTCACCAAGCTTTGCCCAGAAAGCTACAGAGATAGTCAACGACTCTATAGGGTGACACAGCAGGGGAGCAGAATGCTCCCATGTTTGAATGTGGCCAGGGCTGTGCTTGTCCAAGGACAAATATAGTTGTTCATCACAGGAGGACAGTTTTGAAGTGTGGTCAGGGGATGAAAGTGGCTATTCCAGAATCCCTGGAGCTGATTGGGCAGTGCATTCAAATGTATCGGAATCGGAATCAGCTGGTCTGTAGGCGGCGACACCGCCAGGCCAGGGCAAACCCTCCAAACCATCAGCATCGACTGTCTGTGAATGTATTCCACTCCCCATGGTGACATCATAACAAGTCATCGAGAAACATCCCCCCCCCCCACCATTCCCCCAAGAAGGAGACAAAGGTTGCTGATTCCTTCTGGAGAACAGTTGTGGACTGTTCATGCGACCGATTTCAGCGGTGCCAACTTCTGGGGCCACCCAAAGAAGTACCTTTCCCCTGTTCCCCCAGGGAAGGAGACAGAATGTATTCAACTCCCCATGGACGTCATCCCGAGTCATCGAGAAACATCCCCCCCCCCCTCCCGATTCCCCCAAAGAAGGAGACAAAGGCTGCTGATTCCTTCGGGAGAACAGTTGTGGACTGTTCATGCGACTGGTTTCAGCGGTGCCAACTTCTGGGGCCACCCAAAGAAGTACCTTTCCCCTGTTCCCCCAGGGAAGGAGACAGAATGTATTCAACTCCCCATGGACGTCATCCCGAGTCATCGAGAAACATCCCCCCCCCCTCCCGATTCCCCCAAAGAAGGAGACAAAGGCTGCTGATTCCTTCGGGAGAACAGTTGTGGACTGTTCATGCGACTGATTTCAGCGGTGCCAACTTCTGGGGCCACCCAAAGAAGTACATTTCCCCTGTTCCCCCAGGGAAGGAGACACCGAAGCTCCATCCCCCCCCCCCCCAGCTCATCCCCACCAGCATCAGAGCATTGAACCATCGTATTCAACTCCCCATGGTAACATCATCCCAGGTCATCGAGATACATATTTCCCCAACCCTCCCCCAAAGAAGGAGACATCAGAGATCCATCCCGCCAGTGTATCCCTCCAGCAGTGAAACAACATACATTCTGCTTCCAACATAACGGATGGCTTATGTGGTGTGCCAGAGATACATGCATTGACAGGCGAATTAAGAGGAATGCTTTCCCTGCTTTATACAAGGATTTCACTTTGTTTGTGTGAAGTGACAAATGGACAGTGTTAACCGTGGTTATCAGGAAATTCTCTTCATTCAGGAAGGAAGCAGAGAAAGAGTTCAACTTGCTAATTTGACCTTAATTTAGTTATTTGTTAAAGGCATTGTGTCTTATTGTTGCCTTTTTGTATTCTAAGCAGGTGAACAGTTGCACATTATTATATCTTTTTCTAAGAGAGGAACACCAGCCTGTTCCAGGAACAAGAACCATTGGGGCAGAAAAAGGTCGCAGAGTTATCTCCATGGTCATGGGAGTGGATTCCATATATGTCCATATGCCTTTTTATTTCAGGTGTTCCTGGCTGTCATGTCCATATGGCTCAGGATAATCTGGCAGCATGATGGTGTAGTAGAGAGGTTCTCTCCCCCTGACAATGATGATTGTCATTTTTTTTTTTTTTTGGTGGACGTCAATGTAACTGTTTTTTTTTTTTTTAGATTTTGATGTCAGGATTGTTGGCTTATTTTGAGTGTAATCTGCATATTCCCCAGCGCAACCAATAGGATAAGGAATTATTTTTTGTCAGGGGCTGATTCTTTTTTTGTTGATGGCATGCACAGGGGATCTCCCGTGTGTTGCCGGGGCCCATAAAGGAAGCAAAGAATAGCAACACTGTAGCCTACCACGCATGTCGTAAGAGGCGACTAAGGAGGATTGATGATTCCGTCGCCCTGCTACTGAGTGAGTGCGTGGCGCGACACTGTGAGCGTTGAGTTTCGTGTGAAATGCTTTTGAATTTGCCCGAGGTGTTTTGGAACATGACTGCATGTTCGGCGCGATGGCGGATGGCTATGTCCCAGAGTTGACCGGTCTTTGCCTTATGCAGAAATGCGTGGCTGCTGGGCTTCTGGTTGACTGCCACTGCCATCGACGATGAACTGTATTTCGTGGACTGTGTGGGTGAACATCTAGGAAACATCCAGATGGGAAAATGACTGCCGATTCCATCAGAAATGAACTGGGTGTTTAGTGGGGGACTATTGTGTTGACATTCTGGTGGCGGCATTATGCACAGCGTATCTGTGCGGGCTGTTGTTTGTCGAGACTCCTGTCTTTTCCACTTTTCACATTGGGCAGTGGGGAGCGTTTTGTGTGATATTCACTGGCACAGGAATGGAGCATAATGGGGACGACCCGTTGCTGTGAATTTGGAACTGCGACTAACTAACTAACTAACAGGGGATCCATCCCAATCTCCCCAGGGGTGCAGAATTTGTGTGGCTGTGGGACCAGCCATTTCTTGGATGGGGGGGGGGGGGGGGGCATGAAGCCGCGTGACACGACACGGCTCTACAGGATGTTAGGCTGACACAACGACCAGAACCCCTCCCTCATAGCTGGTGCATGCTGGGTAATAGACCCGGCGGAAAATTGGCGCACTATTTGCCCCGGCAATTTAGTCGAGCGGGAGCCCCTCACAAGGCGGGCGCGTCAGCCCGAACCGAAGCAAAGAGGGAGAAAAGAAACTGTCTCCCTCACACCATCTCCAGTAACAAGCATGATTGAGATACGAGCATGACCAAGTTGGGTCACAGAATGCTTGGTGGACAAGTGCACAAACTTGTAATGAAGTCAAACAGGCCGCCGAACTGGCAAGGCATTTTTGCTGGAGCTGGGGCACTGTTGAGGATGTAATTCCTATCATAGAAGGGAACGGGAACTACCCTGGGTCCTTAATTATCCCCCATTTTTCCTTACCTCTATCTTTGTTTATCCCCAATTTTCCTCACCTTCAATTTTCCCTTACCTCACATTTTCCCCCTCCCCTGCCAACTGATCCCATAAGCGAGCTTTCCATACCTTAGTTGGTTCTTGTATGGTTAAAAGTATGGTTTCTGGTTCGACTTATCTGAGATTTTCACACTCAGGTTTATACCTCTATTTTTGAAGTTGTGGTTCTGTTTTGGTAAGGTGTCCCAGTCGGTTTGGGGACATGACTTTCTCTGGTGGCATTAGGTAGGTACTTTAGTAACATTTTCTAAATTGCTTTTTAATTATATAAGCTGCATAGTTGGATACCGCTTGAAAAAAAAAACAAATCCAACGATACCTTATTCAAATCTGTAAGTCAATTATAACCTGAGATATTAATGTTTGTGTGTCAGTTTATTATATAACAAAGGCAAAAAGAAAAAGGGTTAAAATCTCCTTTGGAAAGTGTGACCAAAACTATTAAGCTAAGGGCAGATAACTGCTCTTCGTTGTTGTTTTTTTGCTAAGGGGGATAACTCGTGTTGTTATTTTGAGGGCAACCGTTAGAACGCAAAATTCAAATGAAAACCTTAAACTCCCTCTTCCTCCTGCCTCTTCCTCCACTCCAACCCCTCCTCCGCCTACTCCTTCTCATTCTTCCTCCTCCTCCTTCCTCCTAAAGCCATTTTAATAATATGGCACATATTTTCAAATGCAAAATTAGTGCACCACGACTATCATATAATAATAAAAATTGTGAATAATTAGATAAGCCTTAAGATTTATGGTGACTTTCAACTTTTATAAAATGCCAAATCATGCACTTTAGAAAAAATAAATAATAAAACCATCAGTTATTTAGTCTGCATATTTATTTAGTTGCATGTCCTTCACTGGACGTAGCAGTCAACCGCAGCATTTTTGGCTGTTCATGACTTCTAGGCAAATCTTTTGTTCAGTAGTTTGCCATTGCTTTCTGAATGAATAGCACAAATAAATTTTCCGAAAA
>OY992891.1:68303903-68321403 GCA_963921405.1 Cepaea hortensis | reverse complement strand
GCCTAAAGTAATACAATAATGTAGTCCTCACTTGCCTGTGGCTGATTTCGTTTTAAATAAGACAATTTTAGAGGCAGTAATAGTGATTTATTTCTTCATTAGGTTAACATCAACAATGAGACTCTTGAGTCCTTTGCACTCGTAATGACGTGCAGTTTTTATGTAACACTTGCTGAAGCTACTTTAAATAATTTGCAAATAGATAAACTAACTTTGTATTTGAGAAACTTGACATGAAGAATATCATTCAAATGTGTTATTTTAAAGTAATAAACTCCTGGAACAGAAAGAGTTATTATTATAGCAGTTTGAAATACAGAAAGTGAAAGCAACAAATAAACTTGCAACTGATACCGGGCATTTGCTGTGAATATACGATGTTATGCACCTATTTTCTAAACACAACTGCACTTGATGTTGTTATTATTGTGCTGGCATGCTGGAAGTACCACATGGACCCCGGCACTTAAATCAACATCTTCTGACAATCATGTTTAGAGGATAATCAATGTTGGATCCAAGTGGTTCAGAGGCAGGAGTCTAAAGCAATAATCAAGTCAGAATGGGTTAAAGTTACACGAGGGCAGCTTTGTCAAATATACCCCAAAACTAAAGGTGTTAGATTACGACTATGACATAAAGCCACAAATTTCCCCCAGGATCAAATGTGTTAAAGCAAAACCAGAACATAATGCATTTAAAAAGCATGAAGACATTTGTACTTTTCTACTATTTCTCATTCTATTCTCCTCATCCTCCTTTTTTTAAAAATCTTTCTCATCCTTTTCGCCTTCTTCTTCTCAACCTCTTTTTCTTCTTCCCCTCTTTTTCATCCTCAAATTCTACTTCTTCTCATATTCCCATCCTTCTTCTCTTCTTTGCCTCCTCTTCTGCTTGCCTGCCTGCCTGCCTGCCTGCCTGTCTGTCTGTCTATCTAGAGGAGAAAAGTTTGCTTAATGCTAGGATTATTTTTTTTTAAATCTTGTATAAATTTCAAGTTATGGCCGAACACCAAATATGATGTCTAACGTAGTGCTTTTTGATAAACAATATTTTTTGTTTTTCTGTCTGGTGCGTAGACGAATAAATCCGAAGATTTTCCAACGCGTGAACAGGCCACATATAGCTGTCCATGTGTGAAGCACGGATTTTCCAAATTTAGTCCACACACTTGTAGCGATTGTCCATGTGCTTTGTTGATCGTCATGGCAAATGCAACTCGCACCGGAAACTGCAGGCGTTTGAATTCGAATGGCATGTCTGTTGGAATCATTGGGATGCGAGGCAACAGTACATCTTCTCCTTTAAATTTCCCATTCAAAATTGTAGCTTCGATGATATTGTTCATCATCTTTTTGACTGCAAGCCTGGTACCGTTGCAAAGTCGAGGTGGATTGATGTTTCGGAGAAGAATGATAGGCACGCCAATTTTCAATGTTAAAACGTGCGGCGGTATGCCTGGTAAATCAAGTGAATTCAAAAATTCAGTTGGATAATTGACAACTTCGTCTTGATTCATCATAGAATCGATGGACTTATACGTTGTCGCTTCGCCTGGTATTTCGTTTTGAATGGCGCAATTGATGGCATTGACATCGTTGTTTTTAGCTGCTAATATAGCACGTGCACTGAGCCATTGATGATTTTTGTGATTCCGTGCCATATTTGGGAAAACTTTGTCAATTAATTCGTCTATAGTTGCTGTGATTTTACAGAAGTTTGTTGGCAATGTGATACAATGTGTGGATTCATCGATTGGCATTTTTCCATTCCCAATATCCAACAATTGTTTTGCGAAAACTTCTGCGGATGCATCATGTTGTAGTTGTACACGCATGTTGATCTTCAAAGTCAATTTCTGAACGTGTCGCCACAAAACTGATGATTTCAGACATGCATTAAGTTCATCAGCGGGTGTTGAACGTGGTATAACTGGTAGAGTTTGTCGAAAATCACCAGACAACAAAATAAGTGCGCCACCGAAGAGCTGTTCATTTCCTCTGAAATCTTGTAGTGTACGATTAAGCGCCTCCAATGCTTTTTTGTGTGCCATAGTACATTCGTCCCATACAATGAGTTGACATGATTGGAGTACTTTACCCATTCCTGAATTTTTTCGGATATTGCATGTTGGTGTCTCAGTGATGTGAATATTCAAGGGCAATTTTAGTGCTGAATGTGCTGTTCGGCCACCATCCAAAAGAGTTGCCGCAATTCCAGATGATGCGATAGCCAGCGCAATATTTTGTCGTGATCGTATGGTTGCCAATATAAGTGAAATGAGAAAAGTTTTCCCTGTGGCCCCGGGCGCATCTAGGAAATACAATCCGCCGGTTTGGCTTTTAATTGCATGCATAATTATGTCATACACTATACGTTGTTCTGGAACCAATTTCAGAAGATTCGTTTGAACAAATGCACACAATTCGTCGACATCAAAGAGTGATTCTCGTTGCAAATCACGATCGAAGAGATCGTTTGCAGATCGATCTGGCGCAGTCATTCCCAATTGTACCAGTGGTTTGTTAGCGATTGCCAAACATATGTCCTCAGTCGAAACCAATGCTTCATTATACACATTTGGTGTGAATTGAATGTCCGGATTTTGATTCATTGCACGCAAACGATGTAGGATGTCTTCACTCATACAGTCTTTGTATTTTTCCCAAAGATCTTTTGGATTGGATGGGAAGCAAGTTGTCAATATGATGGCAAATAATGTGCGTATTTGCTGTGGTTGAGCAGTATTTGATGCATCAGCGAGTGAAGTGTCCCAGTGTGCATCGTTTTCAAGAAGATGTAATTCTTGGCAAGTTTCACGATAAGTGGCACATACTTGACCGTTTACTGTTCTTAATTCTTGAAATGATGTCGGTCCACGTACGTTGATTAACAGTAATCGCAAGTAAAAGCATTCTGCATTGTTTGGGTGAACAGTGTACAGACGGCCTAACGCGTCGGTCGAATATAAATTGGTATGTCCTTCAACTGCTTTACCTTGTTTGCGACGTTGAAACTTTTTCGCTGATGCATTCCATGTGTAGTATGTTGGCACTTCAGAGTAAAGTAGTGTCTTTGCAAACATATCATTCGCACACAATGAAAAAAATGCAGTTAACGTTGTTGGTGGTGGTGACAATGCTCGTTCACTTGCATTTTCTGTTGTGAAGTACACGCGCTGTCCATTTTCAAGGTGCACTGCCAAATGAACAACTGTTGGATGACGTTCATGGATTGGAAATGATAAAATACGCCATACTGCTTCATTACTATTAATGTAGCGTCCCACTTGATATTGGTCTATTTCATCGATAGACGCAGTTGCATTTCCCACTCCAAAAACTGCCATATCGCTTCCTTTGTTGACATATTTGCAAATGTACTTGATCGATTTAACCGAATTGCAATACTCGACATTGATGTGTGCTTTGTACGTTTTCGAGAGTAATGGTGAATACGGTACAACCCAACGATTATCGACTTGAAGATCATTGTTTCGCACTTTTAAAGTGATAGATTTGCCGCCATCTTCAGTTGAGCGTCGACGATATAGTGGATATCCGTCATTGCCAGTGATTGTCTCTGCATGTAAATGTCTTGGGAACCGTTTTGTGCATTTTCCATCAGACATGCAAGGTGAATTGTTATTGAGGAAGCCACATGGACCATGAATCATGTTTTTGGTGACGACTTCAAGTAACTCTGGATCAATGTCGACATCTGGTATTTCTGCTGAGATGACTTGATCAATTTGATCTGGTGTGATTTTTTCCATCAACCAAATCAAAATGTGTGCATGTGGCAATCCTCTTTTTTGCCATTCGATGGAATACATCCAACAGCGTGTCTCTCCAAAAACGTGATGCTTGACAATTAAATCCATTAAAGAATTCAATTTTTGTTTGAACACACGTGCGGAAATATCAAGGCGATCTGATGATGATTGTCCAGTTAACAAAAGTTCTGTTATTTCATCCCATGTAGGATTGCATGTGAAGGTAATAAACAAATCTGGGCGGTCATATGCGCGAACATATGTCATTGCATCTTGTGCGTATTCATGCATGTGCCGTGGACTCCCTGTAAATGTGGCCGGGAGTATGATCTTTTTCCCCAATTCATTTGGATTAACATTTTTATCATTAACAATTGCATCACGTAAATGAATGTACTCTTCTGAACGCAACTTTGTTTGATTTAAGCGAATGTAGAGGAGTCGTTCGCTTTCGATTTTCGCATACATGTCGACAATGTATTGAAGGAACAATTGTCGACATTTCAAGATATGATTTTCAGCGTTTTCACGAATCATCAATCGATATGAATAGTAATTCATGGCACTGACTTTCTTATTAGTTTCCTCATCTGTTTGTGGATTTCTTAATTTGATATTTATATAATATCCATCTTCTCCTTGCCAAAATATAATCAGATATTGCAATGCGTCGTATGAACGATGAGTTTCTGAGACTCGCTGAACATCACCATTTCTGCGATGAAGAATTATATCACGTGAGTTAGATTCTTCGCCAACTATTACGATCGCCACCTCATCAATTGTTGGTGCATTGTACCGTCTTTCGTGCTCTCCGACAGGTGTTTTGTCTGCTCTAACTACAACTCTGTAGTCATTAGATGGCATTTGTTCAAGGGCAGTTCTGAACAATCTAATTAATTCGTTGTGCTGATCGAATAAATTTTGTAATGCAGCGACAATTTCTCGTTTAGTGCCTGTATTGAATCGACATCGTTGATCAATTTGTTCACCAGTGTTTCCCATGAAATAAATTTGAAGATATTTGGGATCTGAGTTCGGCAGTGGTAGTAGTGATCCTGCGCGATGATAAATTTGCCCCTGAACCTTGAATGTCGGCATGTAATTCTCGCGCACGATATTTGTTGCACCAAACGATGTCATTTGGAAACATGAATTGTACTTGCGTATGTTTGCCAAGAAATGTCGCGATTGGCTCGTGACACCTGATACCAACGTTGACAATGGTTCGGGTGGTGAATGTAATTCTGACAATTTCACTTTTCCACCCATGCAGCAAATTCCTGGTGTTTCATTCTTACATTTGAGGGCACTACAATACATGCATAATTTATCCATTTTTCCAATAACCACACTTGGATGAAGACTGTAATCATAATGAGCATCGTAACGAAATGCACCAAGATTTAAATCAGTGCCCAGTGATTGTCTTGATCGAGCAGTGCGAACTCGATTGGTTTCCAATCTTGCTCCCCGTTGCTCGTCCGTTTCTGATGAGCGTGCTTGAGCAGCGAGTACTCGATTGGTTTCCAGTCTTGCTTCCCGTTGCTCGCCTGTTTCTGATGAACGTGATTGAGCAGCGCGTACTCGATTGGTTTCCAGTCTTGCTTCCCGTTGCTCGTCTGTTTCTGATGAACGTGATTGAGCAGCGAGTACTCGATTGGTTTCCAGTCTTGCTTCCCGTTGCTCGTCTGTTTCTGATGAACGTGATTGAGCAGCGCGTACTCGATTGGTTTCCAGTCTTGCTTCCCGTTGCTCGTCTGTTTCTGAAGCTCGTAATGCCTTTTTCTTTCGTGCTTGAGGTGTAGATCCACCAATCGCTTTTCGTTTGCATGGCATAACTGATTTAGTTTTGGACCCTGATCGAAAACAGATTTAAGATGAATGTGACTGAGCATTGTTTCAGATAGAGGTATAGGTAGACAGACAGACAGACAGACAGACAGACAGACAGACAGACAGACAGACAGACAGACAGACAGACAGACAGACAGACAGACAGACAGACAGACAGACAGACAGACAGACAGACCGACCGACCGACCGACCGACCGACAGACAGACAGACAGACAGACAGACAGACAAATAGAGAGAGAGAGAGAGAGAGAGAGAGAGAGAGAGAGAGAGAGAGAGAGAGAGAGAGAGAGAGAGAGGTAAGTAGGTAGGCAGGCAGGTAGGTAGCCAGGCAGACAGACAGACAGACAGACAGACAGACAGACAGACAGACAGACAGACAGACAGACAGACAGACAGACAGACAGACAGACAGACATGTGAGATATTCCCAGCCAACTCACAGCCTTCGACTTCATAGTTCTGACCAAAACGGAACTCCATACACCCACATCGCCTACAGCCGGAAACAGCGAGCGGTAGAGCGGTAGTCGCAATGGTGGCGGGGACAGGAAATGATTACTCTCTCTTTAGATTGTGAGTTCACATGTTGTGTTCAAGCCTAGCAGGTTCTGGGTCCTCGGCAGGCAAATCTTCATTGTGTGACCAATCTATTCTTGAAGCAAGGTAATACAATGGTTACATTTATTATAATGCTGATGTACTGTTTAAAATGTTTACAAATGATCATAGTCCAACTTTGTGTTCTTGTGGGATTGAAAACAAGCGCCATGTTTCTGTTTACGGCACTTGTTAGTAGAAACTTCAGCTAGACACTCTGTTGTCATTGACTACTAAAGAATATTTCCGTACATTTTGTGGCAATCTACTGGTAAAGAATATTTCTTAATTCTTTCACGATATGCGGCTAAAGTAATATTTCTTTATACTCTTTCACATATGTGGCTAAAGAGTATTGGTGTTTCATTCTGTTGCCATGTGTGGCAAAAGAATATTTCTGTTTTGTTAACACGTGCTACTAAAGTATATCACTATATCTCTTTATAGTCGGTTACATATGCGACTAAAAGAAGATTTCTGTATATTTTGTGACAATATGCCAAGGAAGAAGATTCCCTTCTATTCTTTTACAATGTATATATTTACTTTTCTCAATATATGAATAATGTGCTTTTCAAATGTACTTGCTGAACATTGAGGCTTTCACATAGGAAATGTAGATTAAGAGTCTATCTCTTTAAAACCATTTACACTGACTCACACCTGTAGGGAGGTATATATCTGGTTATTCTTTTATTCACATTTTTCCCCGGAATATGTTTTGTGAAATTGTCATGTTTGTTCTTAGAATAAATGCTCATTAATAAGAGTTGCACCATATACCCAAATGTTAGCCAGACGTTGCACACACCGACAACCTTACGTAGTCATATGATGATTAGGTTGTTATTATTGTCAAGGGCATGCCATTTATGTTCTGAAATATAATTGGAAAACAGCCCATTTCTGTCTAGGTGCATGAGATAACCTAAAATCTTGGGTGGTTTAACAATGTCATCCCCCAGCCCTTTGTTTAGAAGAGACCGCGGGGAATGACCATACTTGTTTTGTTTAAACCAGTGCGTATGCTAAATACATAATGCGGATAAAGGCAGTTATATCAATACATGATGATGATGATGTTGATGAGATTATATGGTGGACAATTAACTCTCAACACTTGAGGATGATGATGATGGTGATAGGCATTGGAGATCTAAGCTGAACCCAGAGAAAATAGTATGAGCTTAATTACAGGCACAGGATGATGACAGTGATGATGATGATTTTATAAGGTTGACCATTAACTCAACTTACATCCATCTCAACACACCCTGTCTTATCTAGCAACAGTCTCAACCTATCTCTGGCTTAATAGGAAGTGTCACTACATGCACCTTTCCCATGCTTCTACCATAGTAGGCATCTAGTTCCACCCACTTTCATCACAATATACCTTTACCTTAATCCCATCATGCCTCTACCACAACCTATTTACAAACAGGTCTGTTACATCCTGATGACTTTGAATCAACTTAATTTAATATAACCAGATGACCTGATCACAATCAGACTCCCTGGTCTTAAAGTTATGACTATTATATTTTTATTTGTCCTGGTTGCACCCAGAGTTGATCCCATCAGGACCATACAGCATGATATGATGGATTGAAGACCATCTATACAGATAAGAGGGAGCTCTCACTATTGAGTAGACACATGCTTCCCTCTCTTATTGTCTTATTCTTTTTTTTTTTTGGTCTTTATTTTGTTATTTTGTTTTATTGTTTCATGACAGGTTTTATGATTTACTGATATGTAAATTGTAGGCAAATGCTTATGAAGTTGTATTTTGTTTGGACCATCAGATGGGGCGCTTAACCGAAAGCCTACGGTTGTGAAGATGCGGTCTTGGTTGCTGAGGGCGGTAAACTTGTATGTCATGTCCATCTTTTGCCAGCCCAAATATTAATACAGCCCATTTCCTTGCATCATCCACCACCCCCATCCTACCAAGATCTCACCCATGTAACCCATGAACCCAGTGAGAATTCCTGATGTTAGATCCAAATTGAAGACCTTACCATTCCTCACTCACTTTGATGATGACCCCTTGAGAGAAAACTGGTTCCCCGGAAGAGACCTGCATCCATGTGAATCTTAAACCCACCAACGTACCTACCGGCAGATATCAACTGCATCAAATATATAAATATCCTTTTTATTACTTTTGGTAGTACTTTGTTATACATTATGATATTGTAATGATGTTGGATGATTTCACTATTGGTGGTCCACAATTATGCATTTACCTCAGCTGATATTCCATGTGAACCTGACAATGTTTTCTCCAGAGATGTAATCAATGTGAAGAATATATTTGGTTGTCATATTTTTTTGATTTATTACACTTTATGTTACCAGACCATTTGTTGATTGATTCTTACGTATTGTTTGTAAACACAAATATTATGTGATGTCACTGTATGTCCTGTTTATACTGTGAATGGTTTGTCATGATATTGTTGGTCTGGTCTATCACATACTTGTGTATTATAAATCATATGTGACCAGATTAATTTAGACCATATGAGGGCGGACACCTGCACACTAGCACCTTTTCCCCAGTGATAGAAAAGGGCATCCAATTTTGGGATAGTGGCAACAGTCCGTGGTCTCCACACCTTTCCAAGAAGCTTAAACTTATATCTATATATTTTTTTCTTCATTAATTCGTGTGGATACAAAACACTTTTAGTATCTTTACGTGGGGGAACGAGCCAATAAAATTTAGCTTCCAGAAGGTGATCTTGATAGAGGATAGGAACCCATCCCCTTTGGGCTTACCCTGATAATATTCCTCAGACAATTAAATTCCTCTTAAGTGGGTGTTACATTCTAACAGATGTAACCCCTAGAAATAAACCTCACAAGACAGACAGATAGAGAGAGGGGTAGGTAGGCAGGCAGGCAGGGAGACATATAGATATATATATATATATATATATATAATAGACGGATAGGTAGATAGATAGATAGATAGATAGATAGATAGATAGATAGATAGATAGATAGATAGATAGATAGATAGATAGAAAGACGGACAGACAGACAGACAGACAGAGAGAGAGGTAGGTAGGTAGGCAGGCAGGTAGGTAGGCAGGCAGGCAGACAGACAGACAGACAGATAGACAGATATATAGACAGAGAGAGGGGTAGGTAGGTAGGCAGGCAGGTAGACAGGCAGGCAGACATATAGAAAGATATATATAATAGACGGACAGGTAGACAGACAGACAGACAGAAAGATAGAGAGAGGGGTAGGTAGGTAGACAGGCAGGCAGACATATAGATATATATATATATATATATATATAATAGACGGATAGGTAGATAGATAGATAGATAGATAGACGGACAGACAGACAGACAGACAGACAGAGAGAGAGAGAGAGAGAGAGAGGGGTAGGTAGGTAGGTAGGTAGGTAGGCAGGTAGGTAGGCAGGCAGGCAGACAGACAGATAGACAGATATATAGACAGAGAGAGGGGTAGGTAGGCAGGCAGGTAGACAGGCAGGCAGACATATAGAAAGATATATATAATAGACGGACAGGTAGACAGACAGACATATATGTGTGGTTTCTGAATGATGTTATTTGTCAACGGATCAATGTACAACGTTAAGGAATGCAGAGGATGATCCAGGCTTCAGTCCTTCACATGCTACCCTCATTCACGCTTTTAGCCTACAAATCAAACCTACACAATTGGGTGGACTGTTAGGCCACGGAGTGTGAACTCGCCTGTGTCCGTAGTGTCGATGTGTCTAGGTGTAAGCAACATGTCCCCAACGTCCTCGCGTGCTCTAATGTCAAATCATTTGAGTATTACCTGTTAGAAAGTATCAGAAATGCACTGGCGCAGTCACTCCAAGAACCTTCACTAAGATATAGAACTACATCACCGTGTATAAGCCGTTGATGGCAAGCTGCACTTCTAAATGTCGGCTAGTAACAACTGTAAACTTGTCTTGAGTTCACGAAGGCTGGAGCTCGAATGCCCACAAACTACCGTTAGGTAGTTATGCCACGTACTGTATGACGTGGCATTTGTTTATTCTCGGTGCTCCATTGTGCAGTGAAAAGGTGGGGAGAATCTCATTTAATTCATATTTTCTTGGCCCTTATAAAAGGCCAGATAAAAATTATTACATGTACAAATAAATTGACGGTAGATAACTTCTTCAATTAAGCACCAAAAGATGAGTCATATAAGGTCTCGTTCCCGTTACCGACTATCTGTCTGTCTGTCTGTCTGTCTGCTTGTCTGACTGTCTGTCTGTCTGTCAAATAGACCCATCCCTCTGTCTCTCCCTCCGTCTATCCCTCCCTCCCTCCCTGTTTGTCTGTCTGTCTGCCTACCCGTCCCTCCGTCTCTCCCTCCGTCTCTCCATCCCTCCCTCCCTCCCTCCCTCCCTGTCTGTCTGTCTGTCTGTCTGTCTGTTTGTCTATCTATCTATCTCTGTCTGTCTGTCTGTCTAATAGACCCATCCCTCTGTCTCTCCCTCCGTCTATCCCTCCCTCCCTCCCTGTCTGTTTGTCTGTCTATCTATCTATCTATCTATCTATCTATCTATCTATCTATCTATCTATCTATCTATCTATCTATCTATCTATCTGTCTGTCTGTCTGTCTGTCTGTCTGTCTGTCTGCCTGACCCGGCCCGGGTTCGCCCAGTCCCTGGTGTGGAGCATCTCATTTAATTCTGAGTAGGTAAGAATCCGCTCTGCCTTCAAAATGTTGACGTGAAGATTTTCTTCCTGCAGCTGCTTCTGTATTTGTTGATCAGTAAGCTCCATTTTTAGCCGCTTGACCACCCATCTGAGTGTGTTTGAATCAGTGTTTCTGATTCTGGTGTCTTGGTCCTCCTTTCTCTCACAAGTTTTTGTGTTCGTCTGTGGGTAGTCGTCGCTCTTCTTATTGGTAGTTTCATTGACTGTAGGTTCAGATACTTTATTACAGCTTGCATGCAGACTCTCCAAAGGCAGGTTCGTCTTCTTGATAGTCTGGTCGGTTTTCTCACTATGCATCTTGGAAGCTGCTTGTTTCTTTGTGCTATTACGACGTGCCATTTTCCCCCCGTATCAGGCTGCTTGAAATGTGTAAGGCGTCTTGACTTGATAGCGCTGAGAAGTGCTGTCAAGCGAATCGTGTCGATATGATGGCGGAAAACACTAAAGATGCGATGATATTGTTCAACATCTTTTAGATAACTTCTTAAGCATAGACAGATGAGTTACAATGTTATGCATTATGCATTATTTTTATGTAAACTTCTAAAATGCCTTAAAGATTGTATCATTATTTATTTTAACTCATATGCCGGTAGATAACTATAGACAAAGAGTTTATAAATCTTTGAAAACGATACAACAATATGACTATAAGTTATACAACAATGTTATTAAAAGTTATGCCCCTTGAAATAACTTTTTCTAGAGTTAAGTCCCTTCGCTATATATAAATTTTAATGAAAAATGAAAAATAAAATAATACTGAGTAAGCAGGCGATTTCACACTAAAAAAATATCACAGTTGGCAGCTCTGGAATGAAAGGAAGACGTGTAGAAAATTTCATCTCAATCGGATGGACCGTTCGCGAACAAATAAAGGACATACATACATATATACATACACTCTGTTGTATAGATATAGACTATATATATATATATATACACACACACACACTATTGCATACACACTCACACTCACATTCAGGCTGAGATGACGTCAGTCTCCATGCCATGTCTGCTGTTTGCCGGGGCTGGTAGATTCTGAGGGAGGTCGTGATAAAAAAATTACCAAATTGTACATGTTACCGGCCATGTAGAGTGATGAAAATTCACATATATATACTACAATGGGTGTTGAATGCAAGCATGCATTCACTGTCATTGCCATCGCTCTGAATAGTCCATAAGAATATTAAATGATCGTCGCTGGAATGACACGGAAAACTGATATTTCCCGCCATTGAAATATCCCATTACAGTATCATAGCATGCAGTATTCATAATTTCAGTTTGGGGTGTTACCTACCACCTAAATAGTCACAAATTGCACAGTAAACGTACAAATGGATGCTCAATTTAATTATGTATTCTAAATCAATGCCAAAAGTCTATATAAAACGGAATTTACGAGTCTACTTACGTCTTAAAAAGACGGTCACTTTATCTCGTTAGACTAAAATTTTGAGAATCCAAGATGTAAACATCCGTAGACAATGAAGGGAACTCGAATACTCAGTAGTCGGTTTCTGGTTTAATGCGATCTTGAAATAATCGGGGAATTTAACGTCACGAGTATTCTATATATCCTTTAATGGAGGGCACAATAACAAGAAAACGAAAATCGCCGCAAGTACTTCTTTGGTAAAGTTCGGCAACGCTGAAAACGTAGTGGCACAATATTGGATTTGGCTGAGGCACAGGGATCGATAAAATTTGGAGCCCAACCCACTGATTTCCGCTGTGAACTACATGGATCCTTAGTGTTGTGTTGTGTGTCTCAGGGTGTTGAGTTCCGTCTCCGCACTGTAAGGCTCATCCCTAGATATAGAGCTGTGTTCTTGTTATTTTTCAAGTAATGGTCTCCCTGGTGTCCAGTCCTGGTCAGCCGGCTGTATAGGTATCGTAGCAGGGTCCCAGGAGCACCCTGTAGGCTCAGCCACAACGGGCAGAGGTCTGGCTATATGCGGCAGACTGCCTATATGAATGTCAGTGATATGGAGTGTTGATTGTCTAGTCCATAAGAAACCACACTTTGTCATCCGCACAGTTGTGTATATGTGCTACGGAACTGCACAAAATAAAGACTCATGCATATTTTTCTTATCTTGTTTATCTTGCCGGTCTCTGTGGCTGAAGGGCTTGCGAACGCGGTTTGTGAGCCCGTATACCCGTGTTCGAAACACGGCGGTGCTGGTTTTTTCGAAAAAGGTATAGAGGCCGGTCGTTCAGAAAGCAATGGCAAACTACTGAACGTAACACTTGCCTAGTACATCAACAGCAGCTGAAAATGCTGTTGTTGACTGCAACGTCCCGTAAGGGATACGCAACACAATTTTTTTTTTATCTAGTCCTTGCTGTTGTATTATGTTTAGTCCTTGTTGTTCTAGTAATGTTGGTCATTGTTGTTCCCATTCATTGAGGTTGTTACAGTCCAACAGAGAGACCTTTTGTCTGGGGTATAAAACAGTATGTCCAACGCCAAAATAAGTCCTGGAAATCTTCTGTCTTCTCTATCCCTTTCCTTTGTTAACTGGAGAGAATATATAAAGTGCTTTTTTTTCCTCTTTATTCTTATTATCTTTTTCTTCTCTGGCCCACTAAAAGTCAGTGTTGCGCTTCTTTGCCTTTGAACACCTAAGAATAGGAAACTACGTCCTCCTATCCTTTATATTCTCCTTCCTGTTATATATATATATATATATATATATATATATATATATATATATATATATATATATATATATATATATATTCACACACATACATACATACATATATATACATATATATATACACATACACGCTAGCTGTCTGTCTGTCTGTCTGCTTGCCTGCCTGTCTGTCTGTCTGTCTGTCTGTCTGTCTATGTTCGGCCCATTCCCGTTCCCGTTGGGGGAAAAATGGGTTCGAAAATTTTCACATATCTAAAATAGATCCATTATTCTTACGACGGCCCTTTCCCGTTCCCGTTGCTGGAAAAATGGGTTCGAATATTTTCCCGTATTTAAACGGCCCTTTCCCGTAAGCGTTGGGGGGAAAATGAGTTCGAAAATTTTCATGTATCTAACATAGATCTATTATTTTTATGACGGCCCTTTCCCGTTCCTATTGCGGGAAAAATGGGTTATAAAATTTTCACGTATTTAAAATAGATGCATTATTTTTATGAAAACTGTAAAAATGCCTTTAAGATTTTATCATTATATTATAACGCATATGACTGTAGATAACTACTTTAAACATTTTATGAAACTTAAGAAAAATACAACAATTATTTAAATTACATAATACTACATGCTACTAAATTTTATGTACTTTGATATAACTTTTCATAAGTTAAGTCCCCTTGCAATATTTTAACTAAATTCAATTTAATACGTAAATAACTGTTTTTAAACTAACAAACTATGCCAGTTGGCTTGGCGGGGATGAGAAGAACATCTGTAGACAAATTTCATCCCAATCGAATGGACTGTTCGCGAACGCATAAGAGACATACAAAGACACACACAAACATTCTCTTTTATATATATATATATATATATATATATATATATATATATATATATATATATATATATATATATATATATATATATATATATATATATATATATAGTCATACCTCAGTTTTCGTCGATAATCCGTCCGAAAACAATCGGCGAATTCCGAAGCGGACGAAAACGGAGGCAATTATTTCTATATGAATCAATGTAAATCCAATTAATTCGTTCCAGACACTCCTGAATACATACCAAAAACACATTTTATAGAGAATAAATACAGTGTTTAATGCTATCTTTCGGCCACAAACTTGTCCGAACCCACACATTCGCCATGCTTAGTAACACTGCGTATGCCAGTTCGCCGGCTGAATTTTTCCAGGCATCCTCTGTTGGCCTTTAAATCACTAAGTATACTAGCACTCGTCCCTTGCATTTTCACATACGATTACCCTTGAAATAGAATCGCGATCTAACTGTTTTTGATTTATACAAATTAATAATAACAATTCGACATTTTCAGTTGTTTGCGATCTCTGTTTCGTTAGCACATTCACGTCTTTCGCTACATTAGCCTCCTTTATTGCTTTTTTTTTCGCCACAATGGAACTTGTCGTGAGTCCTGAAAGTCTGTTCAAGGCACTAAAAAAGATCGGCTGCCCATCAGCTCTTCTATCCATTATGGAATCGTTCGACACAAGGATTAAGGGTGTAATCAAGTTTGATGGTGTAACTTCAGAAGATAGGTGCTGAAGACGGAGGCAGCCAGCCAGGAGGCGCACCACAGAAATCGGGCTGCCACGCAACTACGTATAATGAAATATGTCGACTACTGCTATATGTTATGGTGCTCGCCCTGCTTTGGACCCCCAGGCAGGTGCAGTGCCGGGCCTTATGCCTTTGTAAGGGTCTAACCTCAGCTACTGGAGGTCCTTCTCAGATGTCCTGTAGAGCCAAGGGGTCTGACAATAGAGCGTCTGGAAGTACCAAACAAAGACTTAAAATAATTTCAAAGGGCCCAGCTGCAGGCTAGACGGAAAAGCTGGCAGGAGAAATCAGAGTGACTGAACTTTGAAAGAGACACAGGGAAGTTGTGGAAGCTAATAAAACAGCTTAACGATGAGGGCACAGGGAGAAATTCAAAAATTGCACTACATAAAGAAGGAAACATCTTAACAGGAAAGCAAGCAGCTGACCATTTTGCGGACTCATTCGCACAAGATAACAATATAGAAATTAGTCCAGAGAAACAACAGGAGATTCGAGAGAAATGGCAACATGCAGGACAGAAGGAAATAGTACATGAGGTTATGGAGGCACCTATCACAATCAGTGAACTGGAGATAGCAATATCAGCTGATGGTATCTCCAATGAAATGATCAGAAACCTAGGAACAGAGGCAAAAGCAAAGCTGTTACAGATCTTCAATAACACCTGGAGAGAAGCAATCATGATACCCCTCCTAAAATCTGGGAAAGATAGTTCCATTGCCTCCAGCTACAGACCAATTAGCCTCATCAGCTGTCTCTGCAAAACACTAGAACTCATCATCAATAACAGACTACAGTGGTACATTGAAAGTGAAAACATCCTTGTGCCACAACAGGCTGGCTTTAGGCAGTGCTACTCTACGAAAGATCAGACAACCTATCTCTCTCAAGAAGTTGAGGATGCATTCCAAGAGAAGAAGCTGGTACTTGCGGCATGGATAGATCTGAAGAAAGCCTTTGACAAAGTCTGGAAAGAAGGTCTTATGAAGAAACTGAGAAACTGTAACGTCAATGGAAGAATGTACAAATGGGTGAAAGCATATTTGCTCAACAGAAGAGCTCGAGTACAGATAGACGGTCTCAAGAGCAAGAAAGTACTATTGCGTCAGGGAGTTCCCCATGGTGGAGTCTTGTCCCCCACACTTTTTCTAATCTTCATCAATGATCGTGTTGCTAATCTACCCGATGGAATTAAAGCGGCAATGTACTTTGATGACCTGGTTTTGTGGAGCACAAATGAACATGCATCAGTAGCCACCATATTGCTACAGAAAGCTGTAGATATACTTGTTGCATGGGAGGATAGATGGTGTGTCAGCATAAACACTGACAAGTGCAGCACCACTCTATTTACCCTCTCTCCGAAACAAAAGGCAGGGATCATCCAGATAAATGGAACGCCCCTAAGAGAAGATAAAGGACCAACATACCTTGATGTAACACTTGATGACAGGCTGACATGGAGAAAGCATATCAAAAAAGCTGTAGCAAAAGCCAGAAGGAAAATAGCCATCCTGAGAAAGCTAAGTGGAACCAAATGGGGAGCCAGTGGGAAAATACTTAGCAAAGTTTATCAACAGAGCATACGACCACACCTGGAATACGGGTCAACTGCGTGGTGTTCAGCATAAAAAACCACACTACAAGAGCTGGACAAGGTGCAAAATCAAGCTCTTAGAGTCATCACAGGAGGGATGAGATCAACCCCTATAGTAGCAATGAAGAAAATGGGAAGGACACAAGCACTGAGAGAAGGCAGAGATACAAAAACACTAATACAAGCAGACAAGTTCCTCAGTTTGCCAGGCCACCCTATGAAGAGCCGATTTGAAAATTTAGCTATGTGACGGTTGAAAAGAAGTAGTTTTATCTACCAGGCCAAACGACACTGCAGAGAAACCATCGATCTTCCCACAATTGGTATCCCACTGACAACTATTCCATAGCGAACTCCATGGAAACATGAACATAAGACTATCGCTACATATCCAGACAAAAATGAGATGAATATTTGACAAGGAAGAAGAGAACAGTGTACAGAGCAGAACAGCCACTCTCAGCTTCCTTGATGACGAATACCCACAGGATCTCTGGATCCGAGTCTACACAGATGGGTCAGCGCAAAATGCTGTTCGAAATGGAGGAGCGGGAGTGTATATAGAATACCCAAATAATACTAGGGACACAGCCAGTGTTCCAACAGGAAAGTACTGCCATAACTATGATGCTGAAATTGAGGCAATCAAGATAGCAATAGAGAAAT
>OY992891.1:68271403-68298903 GCA_963921405.1 Cepaea hortensis | reverse complement strand
TTGTGGCATGGTCGAGACAGAAACACGGAACTGATCCACGACTCTGTTGATCGAGTGAGATGGCAGAACATGACCGCCCACGCTTACCGGCATGGCACATGATGGATGGATGGATTTAGCTAGGATAGCTGGCTATCCGACTTGCTCTTTTCGATTTCCAACTTCCCATGCATGTTTAATGCTTTATGTAAAAGAGGGTTAAGTTAAGTTAGTTTCGTATCCTTTACAGGACGTCAACCCCTACAGTTGTTGGCTGTATGTGATTTAAATATTGAGCACAACCCACTACTGGCAATCGTATTCTGGCATGAAACTAAGGCCTATCCACGTCAATGTGGAAGCACTAGACTCGAGTTTCGCTCTCGTTTGAGCTCGTCAGTAGTGCATATCCTTGACAGGACCCGGAAACAAACTCCAGATCACTGGCGTGTGAAGCGGGTGTGTAAACACTAGACCACGCGGCACACGCTGGACACGGCCAAATTATAACAGAATATTACAACGTCAGCCATCGTAGGCTGTGCTGTAGCTGTATGTGATTTCTTGGCAAGTTTACGTACAGTAGTTCGCCATTACTTTCTGAACGACAGGCTCTCATGCCATTGTATAAAAAAGGCGTTCTGTTGCCAAATAGCAGCAGATGTGTTTCGAACGCGGTATGCGGGATTAAGAATTGCGCCCATTACCTCATCGCCACAGAGACAGATTAGGTATGTCTTAAATATAGCGCTATTCAAAGAACGTATCACACAGACATCCCAAGAGATAACTTTTGAGCCAGTTCCTGTCATCATCATCATCATCATCATCATCATCATCATCATCATCATGTGGGAAGTCGATAGGCGTGGATTGTCGTGTTTCCCCATCTCACAAGATCACCAGGGTCGTGGATCAGCTCTGCGTTTTTGTCTCGATTATGCCATGTGGTCAAGCCATCCAGATATTTACCTATCTGCCTAACCCATGTTCTTTTCCCCTAAACCTTACCAGTTGTCATCAAGTTCTCCAGTTTATTTATCCTCATAACTGCCTGAAAAATCTTACCTGTCTACGTCTAAGTATTCTGATACGTTTATGGTTTAAATGTCTCTATAAATTGACGAAAAATGCTTTTCTAGGCATCTGTAAAGGAGGTAATTTGCCGTTGCTTTCCTTCTCAGCAGTGGCCATACTGGTCGATGGCCGTAGCCATTGTCTCCAAAAGAGATCTGTGTCTACTATCGTGGAATTTGGGACCATAACCAACAACTATCTGTCCGCTGCTCTCAAATTCATCCATCACCTGTATCTATGGTTTCACGTTTCCTGGCTCGGGGTGGGGGAAGCTAAGCGGGCACTCCACCTTGCCCAAGGGTGTCAGTTAGGCCAGCGAAGAGATGGATGCACGTTAGTTCTCCTTTGATATGGGATACCCCTATTCCGCCACCCAATTTTCTATCCATCCATCATGTGCCATGCCGATACTCTTGGGCGGTCATGATTCGCTATTTCACTCGATCACTAGAGTTGTAGATCAGCTCACTGTTCTTGTCTCGACCATTCCATGGCCTAGCCATCCAGGTATTTACTTCTCTGTCTTCATCTTGTTCTCTTCCCCGCGATCTTGCCAGTTATCACCAAGTTCTCCAGTTTATTTCTTTTCATTTTTTTTTGTTGTTGTTTAAAAGTTTCATTTCCCTTGCAGGACGTTGCAGTCAACATCAGCATTTTTCAGCTGCTGTTGATGTACTAGGCAAGTTTTGACGTTCAGTAGTTTGCCATTGCTTTTTGAACGGCCGGCTCCCCTACCAGCACGCTATAACACAACGCGACACGGTCTGCTGCATAAATCGGTCGCGGCTGAGTTTCGAACGCCTGGTACCCGGCTCACGAACCGCGTTCGCAAGTCTATGGCCACGGAGACCGATTTCTTCTCATACCATGCCCAATAATTCTGACTGTCTACGTCTAATTTCTCTAATCAGTTTACAATGTTGATTTGTTTCTTGTACGACTTGGTCATTGATTTTTCTGTCAGCCCATGGTATTCTATACATCAATGCAATACGATACCTTATGATTGTTGCATGAAATGTGAACAGAAGTGAAAATACTGTAAGGGAAAGTAAATATTTTAGAAATTAAGAAGAAGTTATATCAGTTATCAGTTATCAGTTATCAGTTGGGGTATCATTCTTGCACTAAGGACAAGCCATAAGTGCTCAGTCCTCCCCCAACATATGCATCAGCGTCCGAATGTTGATAGTGCCATGAGAAAAAAGAAGTTAGTTAGTAGCGGTTCCAACTTCACGGCAACGGGCTGTCACAATTATCCCCCGTTCCTGTGCCAGTGAATGTCCCACAAACTGCTCCTCACCGACCAATGTGAAAAGAGGAAAAGACAGGAGTTTCGGCAAGCCAACAGCCCTCACAGATACACTGTGCAAACTGCCACCGCCAGAATGGCAACACAAAAGTCCTCCACGAAAAATACAGTTCATCTTCGATGGAATCGGTTTTCACTAGAAAAACTTCACTGACCTGGGTTTTACCCCATATGGCTTGGTCTCTTTCCGCATGGCGACCCGCCGAAAGCGCCGCACAAATCACGAACTCCGTAGCTCCAGCGACGACCACAAAAGTACCCGAGAAAAATGCACTCGTGAACTGAAAAGGCACACCAGTCAATTCAGCAACAGCCGACGCTATCGTTTCGAACATGCAGTTCTCGCTATAAACAACCGCGGACAGATGTAAAAGCATTCCACACTAAATTCACTGCTCACAGTGTCCGCCACGCACTCACTCAGTAGCAGGTCGACGGAACCATGCACTACCAGTCCAACATAGGGAAAATGCGAATGCAAACCTTAGCCACAAGCGTAAACACTGCAGAGGCCTTAACAGCTTAAATGCCTATCCGCCATTTTGGAAAACGGAAGTGTCCAAAAAAAAAATTTAATTTACAAAACAAAAAGAAGTACTGTGCAGAAATTATGAAGATATGACAAAAAACACGCATAGTATGCATGAAAGCTAAGAATGAGAATCACGGCCCTGTATTAAATAAAGTGCAAACAGTCACACAAAGTGTCAGGAGAAAGGGAAGTAATCAGACTGTGACGATATACCAACGAAACAAATGCAGACTGGAGGTGAAGCAAGCACCCGTATCCAGCGTGCACAATATATGAAGATTTAGATCAGCGCTGTTGGTTCCAAAGCATAAAAGTGAACAATCTTCAACAATCTCTCAAAGAAGGAGAATGTATAATTGTACGCCAGATTTTGCACTGTCACACTAGTACAGGGGCTCTCAACCGATGGGGATTTCACCCCCCCCCCCTCCCCTCCAGGGGGAATTCTAGGGTTTCCGGGGGGGGGGGGATTAAGATTATTTCAAGATCGCTTTCATACAAGAACCGATTAATTGATTTTGTTTTTCCCTCCATACTTTACAGCTCTGTACTTCTCGCCCTTCTAAAATTCATTTTATAACGTAAGTATACCCGCAAATCACGTTTTATGTTGACGTGTAGACTTGTTCTAGTATGTGTTATTAAATATAGCTTTCATCTTTACGTATACTGTGTAGGGGCTGGGGGTGGGATTTATAGGGAGGAAATGTGAAAGGGGGGAATGATGGTCTGAAAATATGGTGATGGGGTGCATGGGCCAAAATAAGGGTTGAGAACCACTGCACTAGTAGTTCATGCCCGCAAAATCATCCTCCCAATCATCATGTACAAAAGGGCAGCGTCCCGCGGGCATTATAAGGCCCGCGAAATTATCTGATCTGGACGGCCCAGGTAACCGCATGCGGGTCTCACATTACAATAATTCTTGAATCTTAATCAACAATCATAAATAAATGTAATAATAGTATGCTTCAACTCGACACCGCAAGGTACAAGATGAACAAGATGAGATGATATGATGATGAAGAAAAGAAGTTACAATATATAATATATACATTACAAGAAAAGAACTTAACACATATCATCATCATCATCAAGTGCCGTGCCGGCTGGCGTAGGCGTTCATGGCTCTCCATAGATCTCGGTCTTTGGTTTTCTGGATCAACTCTGGTGCTGATATTCCTCCATGCCACCGTCTCAATCCATCCAGCATCACTTCTCTTGGTCTACCTCTGCCTCTCTTCCCCTCGATCTTTCCAGTTGTTACGATGTTCTCCAATGCCTCTCTTCTCATCACGTGACCGAAGAAAGATGTTTGTCTCTGTCTTATTGTTGTATATAATGTTCTAGTTTCATTAGCCTGTTTCAGGCAGTCGTCGTTAGTTACTCTGGCAGTCCAAGGAATTCGCAACATTCGTCTCAGGAACCACATCTCTGTTGCTTCTAATTTCTTCTTAATTTGTTCATTTACGTTCCAAGATTCACTGCCATAAAGCAAAACTGGTTCTACATAGCATTTCAGCACTCTCTTTCTTACATTCAGTGATAGTGACTTATTGCATAAGATACTCTTCATTTTCTGAAAAGCGACTTTTGCCTGCCCTATTCTACTCCTAATCTCTGTTGTACATCTTCCATCTGATGTTATAAATGCCCCTAGGTATCTAAAATTATCAACTTGGTTAAGGATTTTCCCTTCTATTTCTATGTCACATTTTGGTGTCACCATTTTCTTTGATATTACCATTGTTACTGTTTTCTTGATATTCAAGGAGAGTCCTTTCCTTGCACTCTCTGTTACTACAACGTCTAATAATTGTTGTAGGTCTGTTGAATTATCCGCCACCAATACTGTGTCATCTGCATAGCGTATATTATTTATATTATAACCTCCAACTAGTATTCCTGGCATCTCTTTGATCTCTCTCATTATTACTTCGCTATACAGGGAGAAAAGATCTGGTGACAAGACACACCCTTGTCGTACTCCTAGCTTTATCTGTTCGTAACTACCCTCTTTATTTCCCATTTTAATTGCTGCTACTTGGTTCCAGTAAACATTCTTTATTATTCTTAAATCTTTTCCATCAATGTTGATATCTTCCAACATTTTAATCAGTTCATCATGTTTTACTTTATCAAATGCCTTAGTATAATCTATGAAGCACAAATATATGTCTCTCTGTTTCTCTATTGACCTTTCTATTAGTGTCCGTAATGTATAAATTGCATTGTTTGTGCCCTTTCCTTCCACAAATCCATACTGTTCTTCACTATTTTCGATTTTTATTTTATTTTTGATTCTTCTCATTATGATTCTGAGTAGAAGCTTAGTGATATGGTTTATACGGTTAATTGTACGAAAATCTTCACAATCAATTGCTCCTGGTCTTTTTGGTATAGCTATAAATAAAGATTTCAGCATATCACTGGGTAAATATCCACTGCTGTAAATATCATTCAACATTTTGGTTAATATATCTACTCCAAATTCTCCCAATACTTCTAATTCTTCTATTGTGATTTCATCTGGCCCAGCTGTTTTTCCTTTCTTCATACGTTTCATAGCGTCAGCGACTTCTTCTTTCAGAATAGGTGGACGTTCTAAGTTACTATCTTCTGTTAATTCTCCCCTTTCTCCTTCATATAATTCTCTTATATACTCATTCCACCTCTTCATTATAGCATCTTCCTCTAATATTATCTTTCCTGTTTTTGATTTCAAACACCCTGTATTTATTCTTATTTTTCTTCCTGTTTTCTTCTTTTCTAACACATATAAAATATACATTACAAGAAAAGAAATTAAAATATATAAAACATATATGAAGTACAGACAGGTTCAGACAGGGCAGAGGGGAAAGGGCGCAAATCTTCAGTAAGAGATCTTTGTGTTGTTTGAGACTACAGTATAGATCAGGAGTCACCAAACTACGGCCCACGGGCCGGATCAGACCCGCGACGTCAGTTCATCAGGCCTGCAGACGCTACTCGAATTTGCTTGATAAAACGTATACAATTTAAATTTACATATTATGTTTAGAATACTAGGAGATCTTCACACGTATGGAGACCTCCTGGCTACTAAGTGCCTTAAATTGACAATTTTCAGTTTTAAATTATTGTCTAGATTTTCTTGTTTATTACAATGGCTGCTTATTTCGTGCCAACCCAAGCCTTCCTTAGCTTGTGGTAACTCCGCCAACGCTCTGACGTTACCATGGTTTCCATGGCAATACACACAAACACGCATCTTTCCCGCCCCCCCCCCCCCCCCCCCCCAGATGCGTCTGACTGTCAACACAGGTCCGACGCTAAGAAAATATTTACTTTTATTTTGCGCGTCATCCATGTTTTAGGTATGTAACAAGGAATTTTTTTTTGTTTGACAGTTATAGATAAGTGAACTACAAGTGTGAAAAGAGACAATAAAGTAGCAAACTTAGCGTAAAAATGCCATATAAGCCTCGTGTTATTAAGAAAATATTATCCCCAACTCTGAAAGATTTCCCGGTCAAGGTGTTAATCGAGCTGGTCTCTAGGCCAGTGTTTTTCAAACTTTCTGCTGGATCAGATCCTTACGCAAACGTTTACGTTTCTCAAGGAACTCTGTACGGTGATCCAAGTGTCTGTCCTATTTTATGTAATAAACCAGATGGGCAGAAATGATGCATTTAGGCGATTTCAGTCTGTTTCGGCGGAACCCCTGGCTGCCACTCGCGGAAGCCCGATTGAGAAACACTGCTCTGGGTTGTTTATTTAGGCCAGCCCTATTTATATATTTTGCAAACCTTATTATGTGATATATTATATTACTAAAGGTACCTATAAACTTTATATGTACCTTTGGGGAGCCGTATAGCCCAGTGACCCAAACACTTTGCTTTTTTGTTTTTCACTAGGATTTTAATTATGTTTCTAATTCAATGTCTTTTTCATTTTAAGATCCTGTTTACTTCACCCCTCATTATGGCTACTAAGAACAGAACAGTGGACGCCGAGTGTCCCGTTTTCAATTAAGAATGGGGAGTAAAGTACTTCTTTATGGAAACAAAGGACCAGAAAACCAGTTGCTTAATATGCAGCGAAAGTGTTGCCGTTTTGAAAGAGTACAATCTTCGGTGTCACTAAGAAACAAAACATCTATCAACATATTCAACGTTTTCTGATAAGTTAACCTCTAGGAAATATGAGTTCATGAAACATGGTTTAGAAACACAAAGAATTCTCTTCACGAGAAAGTTTGCTGAAATGAATATGTCACTCATTCGATTTACAAAATAGTTCATAAGATGGCAGAACGAGGAAAAGCGTTTATTAATGGCAACTTCATCAAAGAGTGTATGTTGGAAGCAGCAAATGACTTGTGGCCTGAGAAACCCGATTTGGGTGGAATTATCAGGCTTTCGGAAAGTTCAGTTGTGCGGAGAACAGAAGAACTTGGAAAGAACATAGTGCTACAGATACGCGAGAAAACTAGGAAGTTGATGTGGTATTCTCTGTCACTGGATGAGTCTACTGTTCTCTCCAATACGTCACAACTTCTCATGTTCATTCGTGGTGTCAATCTGGACTTTCAGATAACGGAAGAGGTGGCATCCGTTTGCGGCATGCATTGAACAGCAACTGGAAAAAGAAATTTTCGTGGAAGTGAACAAAATGTTGCAAGACTATAACCTTCAGTTGAATCAGCTTCGATGTGTAACAGTTGATGGAGAACAAACATGGCTGGAGTGAGCAAGTGCCTGGTGGGGCAGATCAGGAATCAGTTGGAAGATTTGCAAATTCCGGGCGCACTGTTAATACACTGCATCAAACATCAGCAAGCACTCTGAGGGAAAGATTTAGATATTTCTTGTGTACTGAAACCAGTTGATTCTGCTGTGAACTTCATTCGGGGACATCCTTCAATCACCGTCAGTTTCAGGTGTTTTTTTTTTTTAATAAACTGATTCTGAATTCTTTGACTTGCTTTATCACACATCATGAAGTGGCTCAGCAGCAGTAAAGTCATGTTTCGTTTCTACAAGCTCCGAAACGAAATAGATGTTTTCCTCACTAAAAAAATATAGAGCTGAAACCCAGCAGTCAGATCCTACCTGGCTTTCAAAGTTGTTATTTTTGGTCGACATCACATCCCACATTAACGATCTGAAGTCAAAACTTCAGGGAAAAGATAACCTCGTCTGTTATCTCTGCAGAATCATTAAAGGATTTCGGAGAATGCTGTCATTGTTTGAAGCACAACTGAGAAAATTTTTCTCATTTTCAGTGTTTCAAAGAGTTTTGCGTTAAAATCGCCGAAGATGTCAACCTCGATTTTCCGAAAAACATTATTCTTGACTTGAAGAAGCATATTCTGGAGAGATTTTCAGATCTTGGCAGAATTGAGAGTGACATTCTTCTGTTCCAGAATCCGTTTGATTGTAACCTTGATGATGTGCCAGTTGAATTACAGTAGGAGCTCACTGATTTACAAGCAAATGACTTGTTGAAAGAGAAGCACAGAGAAGGAAAACTTGTTAACTTTTACCGTTGCTTATCTTATGTTGTGTTACCTAAACTGAATAAATTTACTGTGGTATGACATCAGTGTTTAGAACAACTTATGTCTTGTGAGCAAACATTTTGAAAAATGAAGCATGTGAAGTCAACATATCGAACGAGATTGACTGATGAACATTTGAAAGCAATTCTCTTGATTGGATGCAGCAATTCCAAACCAAACATTGATGGCATCTTGAAAGCCAAACGTCAGTTTCACAAGTCTCACTAACCTTTTTTTTTTTTTACTGTTTAGTATTTTTAGATTCGGATATGTGCCACTAGGTCTTTTTGCTAACGTCACCTTCTTTGATAACTTTGTTTTAGTAAATAAATATGTTGGCTGTCTTTGTTTTTTGTGCATTGTACTCCGCACACCCATGGTTAACATGGAATGCTAAACTTAGTTTTTCGTCTTTTTCCCCAGAGCTTTCATTCTGGCTTGCAAGTACTGCACAGAATGATTATGCGGCACGTGCACTTCATTTTGTCAGTTATCCGACCAACTGTGAAAACAGTTTGGTGACCCCTGATATAGATCAACACACTTGCTTCATAGACTACTCAAACGCCTTTGTTTGGGCTTATTCATACTGGCGTTTGACGGGTTAATTAGAATAGGGGATAAACTGAATGGAACCGCGGAAGATATTAAAAGGTAAGAAGGTTTGTTTAAACGTATAAGGTATAGTGTGGGATACAGGTAGAAGAATAATAGAAGCAGCAACAAAGACTCTACACATTCAGATGCTGTAAATAAACAAAAATATGGCTCATATTTCATTTCTGTCTGTAGTCTAGAGCCGGCTCCGTGGCAAAGGAATTGCGGACGCAGTTCGTAATCACGCATACCACGTTCGAAACTCAGCTGCGAGCGATTTGGCAGCAGACCGTCTTGGGTTGGTTTTTAATGAAAATGGTATGGTTCCGGTCGTTCAGACAGCAATGGCAAACGGCTGAACGTAAAATTGCCAAGAGGTCACTATCAGCAAAATTCCATGGGATGGCTGCGACTTCCTGTAAAGGATATGCAACTAACTTTTTTTAAAATCTTTAGTCTAGGGCAGGGGTGGGCAAACCTTTTAGGGCCGCATTGACAAACGTAAAGCTATTGGGGGGGGGGGGGCGCATATATATATATATATATATATATATATATATATATATATATATATATATATATATATATATATATAATGTCCATTTTGTTTACAGCAATCTATTACAATAAGTAATTAGCATACAACTAATTATTGCAATTGTATTTTACTTATCCACTTATACATTATATTTGGCAATATGGACAAAAACTTACTAATTTCTTACATATTTTACAACTTGGTATTATAACAAATATTCTTTATTATCTATCAATGGCTTTAATTTAGACACAAACCGACTACATAGTCACTATAATTGTTGATTTCTAATGAGATGTATGTAACTGCTTGCACTTTTTGACAACATTCTTGGAATCTGGAGCAAGTTTACATGTTGAAATTCTTAGATGTGTTGATCTTCAAGCATAAGAATGCTTGTTCCTAAATGTATGTTGATCCAAACAAAGATAAAAGTTTAACTGCAAAGTTTTTCAAGTTGGGAAATGATTCTTGTGATAAAGATCCATAGAAATTCAGCAAACCATCTGACTTGAATTTCTCTTTCAGGTCATGGTCTGCTTGTAAGTCAAGCAACTCCAACTGTATGTCCTCTGTGGCTGTATCAACTTCTGCACTAAAAGGGGAACTGAGAATATTGAACTAAGGCTCTAAGTTCTTGAAATCTAGGAATCTCCATCCACATTCTTCAATCAATGCATCTAACTGGGCTTTGTACTATTCAGTCATTTCACCAGAAATGGTTACTTGTTTCAGCAAAGGGAAGTGACAAAATCTTTTTTCATTGTGAGAGACTTGCATGAAATGATTTTACATGTACAAACACACAATTGCCCTGAAATTTGACATTCAGTTCATTTAACTTTTCCATAATTTCAATGTCAAACATAAAGTCTAATTTCTACTCTTTATTGACAATGTTAGTATTAAAGTCACATTCAATGCCCTTCACATCTAGGAACATCATTATTTCTTCTCACACTCGCCTCAACACCTTGCCGAGACTCTGCCATCTAACACTGGTGTGGTACAGGACATCGGAATGTTCAGTTTCCAAATCGTCAAGTAATACCTTGAACTGTCTGTGATTAAGTCCTCTTGATCTTATTAGGTTGATGATACTGACAACTGGGTCAATAACATGCTTGATATTCAAAACAGTTTTACACAGACTTTCTTGATGAATCACACAGTGAAGTGGAAATAATGTGTGGTCTGGATATGCTGTTTTAATCTTATCACTTATGAACTTTACCAAACCTAAATTTTTTTCCAGTCAAAGCACGAGCTCCGTCAGTTGTTACACTTGCCATCTCGTTTCCAAACCAGCCCAGTTCCTTCAATACAGTTAGCAATAACATTGAATATATCATGGCCTGTGGTTGTGTCTTTGAGTGACTCAACACAGTAACTCTTGAGTGAGTTTGAAAGAAGTGTTTATTCCACGTATAATTATCAATAATTGGGCAGTATCATTATATCGGTACTCTCATCCAATGCAAGAGAGTATCACAAAAATTGTTTACTTGCATCTTGAAGTTTATGCATCAAATCGTCACTTATCTTGTCAACACATCTGACCACAGTTCTCTTTGTTAAAGTAATGTTGTCAAATCTGACTTTTTGTTGGTTCTAGACACATATTTTTTGCAAGCATTGGTTGATGAACTCGCCATCAGAAAATGGCTTGTTCTGTTTTACAATTCTGTATGACAGCACAAGACTAGCATCAATTGCAGCATCTTGAATTGAAGACTGTTTAGTGAAAACAATTTGCTATTTCTCCAAATTTTTCACCAACTCCGGGCATTTCCTTTCCCTCCCGTCGGTTGTTAAATTGTATCCGACATCGGAATGTTTTGTTTCATAATGTCTTTTTAAATTGTACTCCTTGGAGACAACCAATGACTCACGAGTGAGTGTGTGCATGACACTGTGCGCCGTGAAACTCGCGTGGAATGCTTTTACATCTGTCCTGTGCAGTGACCTGCATGTTCGGAACAATGGCTACCGGCTGTTGCAGAATTGACTGAATTGCCTTTTCGGTTCACGTGTCCGTTTTTCAGGAGACTCCTGGGAGTCGGCGCTGAAGATGCGGATTTCGCGCTTTATGCGACGTTTACGGTGGGAGGTCCTGCGGTAAAGGACCGAGCGATGTGGGAAAACCCGGGTCAATGATGTCTTTCTGGTGACTGTCGAGTAAATCGACAATGAACTTTGGTTTCCGTGGATGAATCTTGTTGGCATTCTGGCGGCGGCATTATGCACAGTGTATCTGTGCGGGCTGTTGGATTTCCGAGACTCCTGTCTATTCCACTTTTCACATTGGAGAGTGGGGAGCATTTTGTCTGATATTCACTGGCACAGGAATGGAGCATAATGGGGACGATCCGTTGTCGTGAAGTTGGAACCTCGACTAACCAACCAACCAACCAACCAACCAACCAACTAACTAACTAACTAACTAACTGACTCACGAGACAACAAGCAAACTGATTTGCTACCAACTTTTATAACACAGTACTTAGTTGTCCATTCATCATTACAAACATGCATTCATATTCAATCTTACGTTTTTTATTGACACTCATTGTTTTAATAATATTCGAACAGTTAGAATTGTACAAAACTTTGAAACGGAAATGAAACAAAACCTACTTCTCGGCTATGTGTGAAAATAAAATATTCGGAAAACAAGTAGTATACTCAGAATAAATTTAAGAAATATATCAAGACTACTACAACAAATAAATTAATTTGAACATTAATTAATTTATAACAGCGAAAACCTTAAAAGAACGGAAACATACAAATACCTGGGTACGATCTTCAACTGCTCCAACATCATAAGGGAAGAAATACAAACTAGAATCAACTCTGGAAATAAGATATACTATGCACTACAACATCTACTAAAATCAAAGGCGCTATCTCGTAACACCAAAATCACAATATACAAAACACTGATCAGACCAGTTGTGCTGTATGGCTCTGAAACCTGGAGTACAACGAAAGGAGACGAAGCCTTGTTACAAACCTTTGAGAACAAAATTTTAAGACGCATCTTTGGACCCATTAGGGATACACAAAGTGGAGAGTGGAAAAGAAGAAGTAACAAAGACATTTATGATCTGTTTAAGTCCCCGCTAATCACTGGTATCATGAAGGCTAATAGACTACAATGGCTGGGGCATATAGAAAGAATGGAAGATAATAGGGAAACAAAACTCGCTTACACTCAGGAAATAAATGACCGTAGACCCCGAGGTAGACCAAGAAGGCGGTGGAGAGATAATACATGTACAGACCTACAAGCACTTGGAATCAACGACTGGCAAGAGAAGGTCCACCAGAGAGACGAATGGAGACGGATTGTATTTGCAGCAAAGAACCTCAATGGCTCGGAACGCTGAAGAAGAAGAAGAAGAAGAAGAAGAAGAAGAAAACCTTTTTTAGTTTAATATTTTCTTGCAAAATAAATCATTTTATTCACCGGAGAAATATCTTTTTTTTCATAAAAACGTCCTCGTTAACTTTTTACGTGTCGATAAATATTTCTCTATATGAAAATCGATAAATTTGCATTTTAGCATTGTATGGTTCTAAATGTTGCTGTATGTAGCCTGGGCGGGGTTGAGGTGAGTTCCCAACCTTGCATAAATACCCCAATGGCTCGTGCATTCATCACCTATGCAGCAAAAGTCCACTGGCCTTCTCGTGGCGGAACTGTTTTAACTAACAGGAGAAGGGGCGGCGTCACTGGCGCCGAGAAATAACCAGACCGCTCTACATGTGTATGCACGTACATGCATGCGCAGACATGTGTGTACGTGCCTACACACCTAAACTCGAGTAAGAACACAGTCTGGTTTAGCAGAGGAAAGGTGCTGAAGACGAAAGCAACCAGCCAGGAGTCGCACCACAGAAATCAGGATGCCACGCAATCACGCGTAATGAAATATGTCGGCTACTGCTAAATGTTATGGTGTTCGCCCTGTTTGGGACCCCAGGCAGGTGCAGTGCCGGGCCCTATGTCCCGAAAGGGTCCAACCACAGCTACTGGAGGCCCTTCTCAGATGTCCTGTGGAGCCAGTGGACCTTGGAATAGAGCGTCTGGCCATACCAAAAAAAAAAAAAAAGACTAAAACTAATGCACAGGAATGCGGAAGGAGTCACAACTAGAAAACATCTTGGACCAAGAAAAGGAAAGCGTATGTTGCTTACAAGAAACTCATCTCAACGAAAACGAAATTATGTCTGGGAAATTGCCAGTACTAAGGACACTACTTTCTGAACTTAGCTGTCAGCTTAAGGTCACCATTCAGTGGATACCATCCCACTGTGGAGTACCCGAAAACGACAGAACTGATCGATTGGCTAAGGAAGGAGCCAAAGAAGAATAGCCTGATGTGCCCGTTACACACCACCAAAAGAAAAGATTATTCAAATCAGTCAGAAGGCCACCAAACCCTGCTCAAGACGACTACCACGTTATGGACAGACCAGAACAAGTCATTATTCTGCGCCTCAGAACAGGACATACTAGATTACGCAACCACATGTATACAAGATTCAAGATTGGTGAATCAGCCATGTGCACATGTGGATTGGCGTCGCAGACAGCAGAGCACATACTCAAAGACTGCCCAAATTACAACATATCTAGGCAAACCTTCTCGCCTAGAGAGACGACAGTGGAAGATAAACTCTATGGACTGCTGAGTGAACTAAAAAGGACAGTTAAATTCATATAAGAGGCAACATTGCAGTTATATACATATTTAAGGCGAACGAAAGAAGAAGAAGAAGCATTACATTACGAAGATCAAGGACTATTTACAAAAATAGATAATTAGAAAGAAATTTTATCAAAAATGTTAACATAATCATAACTGTACATGCAATTCTGGAAAATTCAACAAAATAACTTAAAAACGAAGTAAACATTTTTATTTCTAAATGCCCTCGTGGGCCGCATAAAATCAGTTGCCGGACCGCATGC
Source organism: Cepaea hortensis (assembly GCA_963921405.1). Classification (NCBI taxonomy): domain Eukaryota; kingdom Metazoa; phylum Mollusca; class Gastropoda; order Stylommatophora; family Helicidae; genus Cepaea; species Cepaea hortensis. The sequence continues at coordinate 68,284,339 of OY992891.1, read as the reverse complement.
GGCCCGCTGGCCGTAGTTTGCCCACCTCTGGTCTAGGGGATAGTGAGACGCGCAGTTTCATAATTCCCCAAAGGTTCGAAGTCAGTCCTTGGCGATTTTGAAACAGACCGCTTTGCGTTGATTTCCAATGCATGAGGCGTCGACAGTTCGGAAAACAATGGCAAACTACTGAACTAACATTGCCTAGTAAATCATAAATAACCAAACAATATTATGGTTGATTGCAACGTCCTATCAAGAACATGCAACTAACTTTTTGTTGCTTATTTCAGTAAATTCTGCAATTCACTACTGGTAATCTGTGTGGTGCCATGAGACGAAACTTTCAGCTATTCCTCAATCACAAGCTTTGATCTTGGATTGACTTACCAGTCGCGATCCGAAACTAACTTTTATAGATAATATTTCAAAGAAGAAGAGACCGAGGTGTCGGGATGTGTCTCTCACACACCAATGGGTGTGTGTTCAAACATCCTTGTCTCTACACTATGTGCTGACCGCTTGGGCATAAAGCGTTTATTTTCTTTTTCCTCTGCTTCTTTAACCCTTTATTAGTATATATGGCAGATGACAGTGTTGTACTATTCTTTGCTTCATTTAAAGGTCCCGGAAACACACGGACAGCCCATTAGTGGCTTCTTACGACATGCTCGGTGGGTTGCAGGGTTACTATACTTTGCTTCCCCTCAGGGTTGGCATTAATTGATTCACCGCCAACAAAAAGTGGACTTGGACCAATCAGAAACGGAAGGCAGAAACTTGGAAGTAGAAAGTAGGGGTGAGTCACAGCAATGATCTTAAAATTGTTAAAATGATAGCAGGTAGACTGTTTTATATATCAAATTAATTAGATTGCAGTGACGCAGAGGTGTTTCCATGGCACCAGGGCCAGGTTTTATACTGGCCAAGACCTAACACGTCATAGTCGTGCGTCCTGGGCAACAGGTCCCTTCGGGGTCCTGGCTAAAGTAGTAGGATCGCTGATTCTTCTGAAGTCGGAGAGTATCTGCCTGCACGGCGAGGAACCACCAGTCTACACACCAATAAGCCAGAAATGGGACAACGGATACTCACGCAAACTTCAGTCCTATATGACATCACTCTGATGTTGGACAACAGGATGTCTTCATTCGACATACAGGACTTCACTCTGGAGTTCACAGCCAGCGAACGCAAGCAAGCAAGCAAAGGAGATTGCACAAGGAACAAGTACGTATCGCTACTATTACCAGATGTTAGAAATATCATAATAATAATGTTAGATTTCGTAAAACAACATTTCAAAACAGGGGTGACAATCATTTGAAATTTCCACTTACCAAGGCACTGCTTCTCAATCTTTGATGATAATCCAATTAAATTTACTGAATAATGATAAATACACCACTTTTCTTCACCAATATCACAAAAGTTTCTCCTTAACACCTTCAAAACACAATTAAAACATCATATTTTGAAACACATCTGCCAGGGTCTGACTGTCTTTGTCTGAATGGGCTACTATCGATAAACGTTTGTAGCAATACTTCTCGTGTCCAACAGGGGATGATTTATTCTTCTCTTCTTCTCCAGTCAGCACCCTGGTCATCTCTCAGCATATGACTTGCTGATGGTTGCTCTACACTACTTGACACATTACACCAGCTCGAACACGAGTAAACTCAAACAGCAGTTACTCAGAGACTGTTATAAGTTTCCTACGTATAATTTTCTACACAAACACATGTCACATTATCAAATATACAATCACTTATTCGACAGTCACATCACAGTACACTACATCACGATTTAAAAGCGTGGCTCAATGTAGAGCCATAACGCTGTATACTTTTCACCATTTCCACACAGTACGATGGATCAACGCAGACTAACTTGTCCCGAGCTCACTTCTTATCACCTGGGAAGTGAGTTCCAACGTTTTCACGTTGTGTGGAAAGTCTATGCTTTCCACGTTCTAGTGTTCACTTGCTGAACACAGCAGTAACCTTTCCTCTCTGACCTAGGCTCTAACTTAACCATGCCATGACGTCATCAGGGTCATGGCAACATCATTTTCACACACAAATGGAAAAAGGAAAACACGAAGCAAATCTGTACTCATTAGAATAAGAACCAATACATACACTATTTTCTATTTAGTTATAACTATTATTCTGTTAAATGTAATTATTTAAATACCCCTCAGCTTAATTGTGACAGGCAAAGCAAACTTAGGGGCACAAGTGTGGCCCATTAGAGCAAGCATAATTCGACATGTGCCATCATATGATAACGAACTTTCGCTGTTAGGTTTGTTTTCCATAATGTCCACCTGCTACATAACTGAATAACAACATTAGTGCGCGTGTTATAACCTTCAGAATCTGCTTCAAAGTCCTTTAAATCAGAATAACTATCATCTAAACTTGCCCAGGGGTTTCTCAATATGGGGTTTCTCAATATGGACAAGAACACCGGTAATGGAGGTTAGCATGGCGGAATAGCTAAGACAGCTCGCTCTTAAACTCCCGGTGCGCTGATGCCGAGGTAGCGGGTTCAACCCCTACGCCGGTTAGTTGGACTAAAATGTTGACTTCTCGTCCTTGACTTGTGGACGTAAGTTACAAGTACCCCAGAAGTCGGAGTGGGTTCGTCGGATGGCGAAGGACATTGGTAATAGGAAAAGCAAATTCACAGGCAAAAAAATTCAGTCCAGTGTATTATAAGTAGTAGCTCATGTATAGACTACGCTTGAGGTCAAAGCGAGCGAAAACCAAAAAATAAAAAGAAAAAGAACATAAAAAAAAAATAAATTCCCACCAGTAATGATATGAACACAGGGGTGAACAAACATAAACCAATACACAACATGGAATACTATAACTGTTTGTATTCCATATTGTTATATCCTGTTGCAGCCGTTACTTCTATTTTTCAACACACAATACACGAGCTTGTGTTAAGGTGGGTTTATGCACTTGCGTTGAGGGATACAACCCTCATCACTATCATGTGCATGCCGACAAGCATGTACGACCAAGATTCGCGATCTCACACCACCATCATATGTCTATTAGGTCTGCGTTCTTGTTCTGATCATCAGACAGTCAATCAAGTGCTGTCTCCAAATAAAGGTTGGCTGCAAAGGATAGCCAACACTTCTGTCTCTTGATCTGACTGTACATTCTGTCAAATTGCTGTTCGTCCATCTTTTGATGTTATCTTCTCTCTTGTATCCTTGTCTATCTCTTGCTGGCTTGCTTTCAACATTACCCTCCAGTATGGTTTGTAAAAGAGCGATATCGTGGCCGAAATATTTCACTTGCCTCTGTTTTATTTCTGTCATCAACTCACTTTTCATTCCCAGTTTTTCTAGAACCTCTGTTCTGATTATGCCATCTGCCACACTATCCAAGTATGTATCTCTTTTGTTTTTCCCATCATTTATAAGTTGTCACCCAGTTTTCAAGTTTTTTTCTCGTTATAAACGCAAAAACATCTTGACTGTCGGCGACTAATTTCTCTAATCGATTTTCAATTTTCATTTATTTCTGGCCGGACTATCTCATTTGTTCTTCTGTGCGTCTGTTGTAATATTTTTCCACTGCCAGTAAATGTTTATTGGAGACGTGATAGAGATCGCATCGACCGAAGCCGTTGACACAATGTGGGGTACCGGATATGGTGACACACCAAACACACCATATAATCTCTACAGGTTCCTGATGCGGGACATTGTTTATAGGGATGTAAATCTCAAGAAGCACAAAACCACTGCAGGAAACTGCCTAGGAACAATTCATTACTTTATTTATTACATTTCAGTTCTGGTTATATATTGTCATAAAAGGCAGTTAAAATGTATAACCAGAGAAGTGGAAAAGTATGGGTGTGAGTCATTTGCCCTTTCGCAATCACTAAAGAACGAAATGGCGGGCGTATTAGGGCATTTCATAGGAAGCTATGCTGATATCGTCATGAGCACGGTCGCAGGAGGCTTAGAGGTCTGCGCTCGTCGTCTCGCTAAGTGAGGTGAAGCCTGGCCACATATTCCGCCGTGCATTAAGGCCTGTCCAGTGTGATGGACCTATCACTTCACAAACCCATAGCAGGAAATGCTTGGGAAAAATTGTTTGGTTCATTTATTTAAAGTCGAAAACGGGAGGTTTCGGACATAAATATTACAGAAAGGTTAATGTAATAGCGTGACTGTGACATATTATTTGATGATGACAGAGGGCCTAGTTTGTAGTGTTCTCTGGAGATATATCTTGAATATTACATAACAAGATAAAGGTTATGATTTAGCACGTTTTGTCTAGAGGTCACTCAAATGAGCTAATCATTCCCGCAATAGCCTTTTTGGAGAACCTTTTTCTTTGGCTCAACCCCCACTGTGAGACCACTATGTATCTACACAGAAATTTATATAAGAAGTAACTAGTTCACCCAAGGCCAGAGAAGATCTGAACTGTTAGCGCCTGTACAACTGAGGATCCCTCTCACTCAACATAATGTTGCCAGTGTGCTGTTCGTCCGTCACATGGATCATTCCCTATATTTTTTTTTTTTTCATTTTGTGACATATATCAGTTCAATTAGTCTTTAGGACTTTAGGACTCTATTTATTTGTAGACAAACAAACTTCAACAATAACTGTACATTACATCTGTTGGACAAGACATCTACATGACAGTTTCCTTCCAAAAGTGGGACATACATTCACAAGGAATTGTTTACGCCACAATTGTACAAGATAGACATCATGTGATACTTGACAACATCTATACAGGACTTTTCACAATATGTATAACCAACCACAGCACTTAAGACAGTCACCAGAGACAACACTTGACAGCACTGTACAAGAAATTCTCTTAAGACATGTACTTAAAACTGATTCATAAAATACACAATTTATTGAGTTGGTGAGTAGAGTTCAGTAATGACCATTGTCTCATCTCCTGTCATGTCAACATTTCATAGAAAATGCATAAAATATGTCATACATGCAGATTGATAAACAAGATACAACACTTCTTATTTACTCCACCAGCCAATACTCTCCTCCACCTCTCCTCTCTAATTACCACCACACCATTACGTTACAGTATCTGTATCTATCATCATTTCCTGACTCTTGGGAATTTAGGAAATCCTATCCATGGGCAACTCAAGGAAGAAACTACTGTTCTGGGTCTGTTGAATCCTTTTCTCATCCGCATGGATGTTGGACTAGCTCCAGTTAGCAGCTTCCCCAGAATAAGCTTCATGGCAGATTCATTCCTCTTGAAGACAAGATTTGGTATGATGATATGGTACTGCATCTCACGGTTGATCAGGCTGTTAGTGAAGGCTGTCACTGGGTACTTCAATAATGACATACAGAATGTCCCATACATTGCAACTACTCACTTAGCCAGATCAACTTCCCTACTGTTCCTCACATTCTTCAAGAATCACTGTGTGAGCATCAGGCTGGATATTTTCTAAGTTTTGTCTTAGATAAACAAACACTCCCAATTTACCCCACAGTTCTCCATGAATATAATTCATACTACTAGACTTGCTGTTAGTCTCATTTGACCTTTTGACTGACTCAAAGATCACTGTCCAGTTCACCACATTTGTAGTGCTTCAGATTGTGTTATTCTCCCATTTATGGAGAATAGCTGTTGAGCTGAGAGAAAACTCTTCTTGATATTCCCACATTTTGATAGGGAGTCACATCTGGATCTAGGACTTCTGTTTAGTTGTCCCAGATGATATATGGATTGCCTCTCCACCATACTGTTCTCTGTCGACATATAAAATAGCACAACATCTCTTTACATATGTTAAAAGATAATGTTATTATACATCAACAGACACAGATTGGGGATGGGGATGTTCAGGGAGGATGTTGACCAAAGACACCTCTCCTGGTTTGATGATGCAGTGTATTTCACTGTGATGTACTGTGGGTGATATGTGTTCAATTCACCCCTATCTGTGGTAATCACAAGCCCATATGTTGAGACAGGGGTAGCTTAACACAATTACAAGCATTCATGTGGTCTAAGTTTCACCATGTTTGAACCACAGTAGACCTGGGCACAAGGAGGACCAGACACAGTACACAGGCACGTACACAGCAATCATTGTGACATAGCAACATGGGACAGGCATTGTGAAGGGAAATGGAAAATAGGCATTTACAACTGCAATATGCAATATGTATCAACTAATGGCATTTACCCAATTAGCAGACCAGACATCCATTCCTATGGCTGTGATGTTGGTGCATGAATGTCCTACTCCATATTCACACAGCAATGCCAGACCTCACCCCTTTTTCACCAGACTTGTCTCACAGGTACATCATCTTCATCATGTGCTCTTTCCCCACTGAGTAATTTTCATGTCTACTACAGTAGGTAACAGAAGCTCAATTGCATACACAATTGTTCACATATGCACCAAGCACATATGTGGAAAACATGTTTAGTCCTTGTAAATTTGCATGAGCCATACTTTATATTCAGCCAACTAAGACACAGGTTCACACACCTATGGTTCTCTTAAGAACTAGTTTATATGAACCATCCAACAGTAGAGGTAACAGTGTAATGCTGCAGAGAGAAATGGTATTCTCGTGAGCTTAATTTGCCACCAGGTATCACATGGACTTAGCAATTCTGGCGTGCCACACACAACCTGTTTACATATGGATATTTGAAGCATCTTTCCTTCCACTAGATGTGAGAGGCTACTTATCAAAGCACCAGCTCACTCACTCCATCATTTTCGGCGTTTTACAAAGGAACGTGTACATGTTTCATCACTCATTCCAATCCAAACTGCCATTTGTTAACTCACACGAGAGCAAAGGTACAGTTGAGTCAAGAATGAGTCATCCCAGGCATGAAGAATGCACAAGGGGTTTTGGTTTGCGAATCTGCATGAGTGTACTCTAAATTCATCAAGCATACGCAACCAGTCACAACAAGGGATTGATATGCATTTGGAGTATACAGCGTGAAAGACGTGTCAAGGTTGAAGATGCAGTGTTCAGAATTCTGGCGCACAGAAGTTAGGTTTTCCACTTTCACATTTTATTCATAAAATACTCTTATATCCTTCTCATTCGTTTATCAGGCACACTACAACATTAAAGTATGTTTTAAAGTGGTACCTGCTGTCCAGAGAACAATATATTATTGAATCTTTAAGGGCATTTTTGGGTCATCACATCACACTAGCGACCGCTCCTGGTGAAATTCCCGCTCCTACTAATTAGATTTTAAAATATGGCCCAGGAATAGCGTGGGCTCATTAATTATGAACCAATCAAAAGACAAGTGCATACCGCCGCCTCCCCCAACTCGTTCTAGAACATACGATCTAAGAATAGCCCTTATATATGGGATGGTCCCCGTTAAGACTTAAAGTATCCTTATGAAATATGTCGGACTGGAAATGTGGAATTCTGTTCCATCATGCTACAGTGACCAAGAAGAAGACAACAACTGAAATTCTACATATCTGGTACATCTGACAAAGCTGTCTCATAGCCTGTCTTGGAAGCTGAATTACTTTGACTGTGTTAAACGTTACAGTGGTTCGGATATAGTCAGGTTTAGTCAGATATGACTGAGTTGCGGTATAACAGTAGACGGTACTACCTGCTTTCAGTTAGCGCTGAATGTTTGGCGGCGCTCACCAAACCCGACATCCCACATTGTACCAACGGATTCGGGTGGAGGAGCGCAATTGAGAGGGTACACGCCTTATCCTGATGCGAGGAATTGCAAGCTACAGACTAAGTGTCATGGCAGGGCAGACCAAGCCCTATGCCTTGGTCTGCAACTGGTCTAGGATGGAAGCTCCGACAGGCGGACAGTTAGAGCATTGCTTTATGATCCGGCAGCTTCGGCAGCTTGTCTTGTTCCAAACCTATTGGTGTACCTTTAGTCATTAGTCATTAGTCGTCGGTTCCAACATCACAGCAATTGGTCGTCCCCATTATGCTCCGTTCCCGTGCCAGTGAATATCACATAAAATGTTCCCCACTGCCCCATGTGAAAAGTGGACAAGACAGGAGTCTCAACAAACAAGTGTACCTTTCCTCTTGAGTAAACTAGGCAGTTCGAGAGAGGGATCATGCAACAAGAGCAACACGTGGTCTCTTCAACTCAGCCCAGGCTTTGTGTTATGGAGGGGTATAACTCCATCACAAACTACCGTCTGCCAAGAAGGCAAAGTGCCAGCCTAGTCTAGTCTAGTCTTTCATTTTGAGCCTGAGACGGCGCATAGGGCAGACGTCATGGCTCTCCATAACTGGCGACCCGCCTCTACCCGTTGCAGCTCCTGGATGTTCGCCTGGCCGCCGAATGGGCCCTCCAAGGAATTCAATAAGTTTTTGCGAAGCCAACATTGGAGCCAGAAATTTGATTATGTAACAACGGAGAGTTTTTATGATGGCAGAATGTCAAGCCGCCGATCAACCATCATATGCACCATTATTCAGGCAGCCGAGGCCTGCTTTGAGCATTTACCCATTACCGCAATTGACAAGCGTTTGCATGCCCGGGTGCAGGTTGGGAAATAACATTTGTGGCTGGCATGGCTTGTGACAGAAGTGGGTGGGGTCGAGCAGTAAGAAGATGGACACAGCACTTTGCAGACTACTAGTACATTATGCAGGGGAACTGAAACAGGATCGAACAACCTTTCAACGGTTCTTGGTGAAAGCGACCTTATGCAAAAGACCAGCAACACGATGAACCAATGGAATACACAAGGAAACATTCAGTAAAAGTTCTCACATGGGAACATTTAAAGTATCGGCCCTAAATGCCAGGTGTTTGTAAAGTATCACTACACTTTGTGAATAGAACAAATTTGAAAAATGAAGTACATAATCCATCCATCATGTGCCATGCCGGAAAGCATGGGAGGTCATGACTCACCATTTCACTCCATTACCAGAGTCGTAGATCAGCTAAAGGGATCTTCTATAAGAAGTGTTCCTGTCTCGACCATGCCATGTGACCAAGCAATCCAGGTATTTGCTTCTCGGTCTTGCCCTTGGTCTGTTCCCTTCGATCTTGCCAATTGTCACCAAATTCTCCAATCCATTTCTTCTCCAAAAAAATTTGACTGTCTACGTCTAATTTCTCTAATCAATTTACGATTTTCATTTGTTTCCTGTAGTACTCGGTCATTTTTTTTTTTCTGTCTTTCCATGGAATTCTTTGTATTTTCCTTAGAAGCCACATTTCTACAGCCATCAGATGTTTTTCAGCTTGACTATTCAGTACATAATGTATAAGTATACATTGCTAAGTACATAATCTCATCAAAAAATTATAATTTTAAATTCTTAAGTTAAATCAGTACTTATGTATGGATGAGGAACATGTAGAATGACAAAAATGATTACAAATAAATTAAAAACATTCAGGAATTGGTGTCTGTGCAAAATTTGTTCTACATACAAAGTATAGTGAGACTTCACAAACACCCTGTACTTGTCTACGGGGTTTTAAGCGTTAATCAATACATTTCCACTTAACCTTCCTGAGTGATGATTACGAGGTAGCGGGTTCAATCTATAAACCGGTCAGCTAGACTCACATACTGACTTCTCGTCTTTGATCATTTTTTTTTTTTTTTTTTTTTGCATATCCTTTACAGGACATTGTAGTCAACACCGGCATGTTTCAGCTGCTGTTGATGTCTTGGCAAGTTTTACGTTCAGTAGTTTGCCATTGCTTTCTGAACGACCGGCTCACGTACCCCCGTAAGTAACCAACGCGATGCGATCCGCTGCCGAATCTCGCGCAGCTGTGTTTCGTACGAGAGTATACAGGATTACGAACAACGTCCTTATCACCTACGCCAGAGAGACCAACCGTCTTTGATTTCTTTTTTTTTTTTTTTTTTGGGGGGGGGGGGGGGGGGGGGTTTGTTTTGGTTCGCATATCCTGTTTACAGGACATCGCTGTCAACATCAGCATCTTTCAGCTGATTGTTGATTTCTTGGCAAGATTACGCTCTGTGTCTCTGATTTATGGACGTAAATTAAGTCGGAGTGAATTCGTCTAATGGTGAGAGACACTGGTAATTGGGAAATCTAACGCACAAGCAAAAATCAGTCCAGTGCCCGTTAGTGCCAACTGCTAGAAGTAATAACACGTGTACGGACTACGCTTGAGCTCAAAGCGAGCCAACGCAAATTTTGAAGGAAAAAAAATACATTAGCAAATACTGATATTGATATTTACCATAGTCTCATACGTTTCCAGTTAATTGAGAAGCCAGTAAAACATACGCTTGCAAATACAAAATAATGAAAAATAATAACACAGAAATATCCATTGTTGCCGGACCGCAGAGGCCGTGAAGACAGCTCGTAAGTAAGAATCATTTTATGTAACGATACGATACATTATCGTTTAAAACACTCATGCACGTTGGAAATCACAAAGAGCAGGCCTTTAGGCTGCGGTCCTGGAAAAATCGTTATGGAAGCCAACCTACCCAATAGTAGATAGAACCCGTTGCCTTGGATGGAATCTGTCTAGAGCAGTGGTTCTCAACCTTTTTTGGCCCATTCCCCCCTTCACCATATTTTCAGAACGCCATCCCCCCCCCCCCTTCCTATCAAAAATTTGGCCCGTTACCCCCTTCACCGTATTTTCAGAACGTCATTCCCCCCCTTCATATTTCCTATCTAAAAATCCCCTCACCCCTACACAGTATACGTAAAAGTGGAAGGCAAATGTAATAGCATATACTAAAACAAGTCTAGACATCCACATAAAACATGATTTGTGGGTCTACTTACTTTATGAAATGAATTTTAGAAGGACGAGACATACATAACTGTAAAGTATGAAGGAAAAAACTATGTCAAGTAATCGGTTCTTGTATTAACACGATCTTGAAATGGTCTTCATTCCCCCCCCCCCCCTGGAAACCATGAAATTCCCCCCTGGGGGGAGGGGGAATTCCCCACCGGTTGAGAACCACTGGTTTAGAGAAAGCACACCTTTCACAAGTACATGCAGACGTCGAACATACTGAGTACATGCAGACGTCGAACATACTGACCATTAAGGTCATAACTAAGTGTGATGCACTTTGCTCTCAATATGAAAAGAAGAAGAAGAAGAAGAAGAAGAAGAAGAAGAAGAAGAAGAAGAAGAAGAAGAAGAAGAAGAAGAAGAAGAAGAAGAAGAAGAAGAAGAAGAAGAAGAAGAAGAAGAAGAAGAAGAAAGAAGAAGAAGAAGAAGAAGAAGAAGAAGAAGAAGAAGAAGAAGAAGAAGAAGAAGAAGAAGAAGAAGAAGAAGAAGAAGATTATTGAAGCTCACAGAAGAAGTAGACAGAAGTAGAGAGCTCAGAAAAATAAAAGATCTAGAGATTATAGGACACACAAGACAACAAACAAATTGAGTGCTATAGTATAGTTACAATACCAGAATTTATTTCTGCCACTTACCAAACAACAGCAGCGCCTCGCAGCAGGAGCAAAGTGTACTCCGAAGCATGACTACCAAAGTTAAATAAAACTGGTGGAATGAATGTCGAAGTCGTTAGCAAGTACTCAGCGTAGAAACATCAAATTTTCAGCATGTATTAAATACACAGCAACATGTGCAATGGGACAACATGTGTTTTTGACTAAATACACAAAGAAGCTTGTGGGAGCCGCAATAGCATTTTCTAGACTAGATATTTCTAGATAGCGTTTCCTAGCTCCTTGCCTGCCGGCCCGGTGATCGTGGGTTCAAATCACATCGGTGCGGCTTCTTGCCATTGACCTGGCCTTCCAGGTCAGCCCAGTTTAAAGTTAGTACCAGAAAATGCCGTAGGAGGTAAAGGCAGACGAAGCGATACCCACCGCATCAATGACCGAGTGCCGACTGGTCTATACAATATGTCAAGCTCAATATACCACAGCGGTCGTGTTGGCGTAGCGGTTAGGAAGTTGAGCTGACAATGTTATGAGCACCGAGGGACGATGGTTCGATGCCTGGGCTCGACGTTCGCTACTGAAGGGAGTGACTGGCATTCATTTCTCCGCGCTCTGGCCTGTAAACTGTGATTTTCCTAACACTTCACATAATCACAGCAGGTTTCTGGTCTGAAAAAAAATGTGATATTCCTAACACTTCACATAATCACAGCAGATTTCTGGTGCGGGACTTTGAGAGAGAGAGAGAGAGAGAGAGAGAGAGAGAGAGAGAGAGAGAGAGAGAGAGAGAGCGAGAGAGAGAGCGAGAGAGAGAGAGAGAGAGAGAGAGAGAGAGAGAGAGAGAGAGAGAGAGAGATGTGCTTCCCTCTCCCGAGACGGGTAAGCAGACCCCTTACTTTAACACCGAAACACCTGAACACTTCTAGAACTACTTACACACACAGGTAACCACTATTTACCTATAAGATGAAAAGTAACCAACACGCAAGTTTGAGACCACGCCGCAGAGGAGCTACTGCTAAACTTCACAAATGAGATGTCCTCTGTGCCCGGCCCCAAAGTGGTAGTGCCTTTGTCCTAGCTTTCGGTTGCCTTTGGCAGATACGATTGGACGAACTGTTAACTTTCCGCACGGCCGGCTTCATACAAATGTCTTGAAAAGAAATAACATAAATTACTGAAGAAATGTAAAAACACGCATTTTGCATTTTGACCAATAAAGTCCGCTAAAATAAGAAAGGAGAGCGGATGGAAGAAGCATTTATCATTGGCACCTTTCCGTCTTGACAGACGATAGTTTGGTACATTGTGCTTCAAAAAGGCTTAATAACTACGATCCATGGCGGTGGCGAGTGTGGCTGGTAAGGCCAATTCTTGCTGCAAATGTTTGCCCACAGTAGGTGCATGTGAAAACATGGTCACTTCCACCATTTTGCACCATCTTACGTCTCTCACGCTCTGTGTGTGCGTATACATTTATACGAATACATATACAC
>OY992891.1:68118903-68268903 GCA_963921405.1 Cepaea hortensis | reverse complement strand
AAACATTGCAAAAAAGATGCAAGAATTAGAATTTGCTTTCATGCTTGTCTTTCGGGAAGAAGTGTTACAACATTTTCACAGGGTCAGTCAAGCTCTACACAATGAGCACGTGGACTTGAAAACGTGTGCTGATTTGTATTCTTCACTAGCAGATCACTTGCATGAATTTAGGAATGAATTTGAAAGATTTGAAGAAGCTGCAAAAGAAATAACACGAGGTGTGGATTATAAGTCAACTTTGACCCGTAATCGTAAACGAAAGACAGTGGTCATTGATGGTGATGCCCCAGAGGTATCTCAGAATGCCAGAGACAAATTTCGTATACCTGCTTTCTACACCATTGTTGACAAACTTGAGACAGAGATGAGTAGACGAGGACAGGTATATCATGATCTAGCAGTTCGATTTTCTTGTTTGGTCGATGTACCACAAACATCTCAGTGTTGTGAAGGACTAATAAATGCTTATCCTGAAGATCTGAACAATAATTTATATACTGAACTACAACAGTTCCACTCATATATTCGCCACAAGTTTCGTGCATCAAAATCTGACAACAACACGTTCAGTCATGCAGAACTCTACAAAGTAATAGTTATAGTGTGTGTGTGTGTTTTTTTTTTTTTTTTTTGCCTCAATATAAAATTCAAGATCTCAGTAACCAAGTGAGGGAAAATGATGAGATTTAGTATATAACCTTATCATTATGTCCACCCAACAAAAAAAATTTTGTTCTGGAGATTTTACAGCAGATTTCAAAGTTTGATTATATGCGGTATATAAATTACGACTTAGAGATTACGTCCATCATTTTAACAGTATTATAGCTTCACCAAGACACGTTCCCGCATTTTTTTAAATGTTCACGTGATTTCCGGTTTGAAACAAACAGCGCGAAGATTCAGAGGTGTCTCCAAATGGGGGTTCTTTCATGAAACGTGATTATATAAATAAACTAGCTGACAAGGCCAGGCTTCTGGCGGGGATGGATGGATCTATCTATCTATCTATCTATCTATCTATCTATCTATCTATCTATCTATCTATCTATCTATCTATCTATCTATCTATCTGCCTGCCTGCCTGCCTGCCTGTCTGCCTGTCTGTCTGTTTGTCTGTCGGTCGGCCGGCCGGCCGGCCGAAACCCACCCAACCACCGACCGACCGACCAGCCCACCGACCGACACACCCACCCACCCACCCAGTCAGCCAGCCAGCCAGCCAGCCATCCACCCTCCCACCCACCTACCTTTCTGCCTACCTACCTACCTGTCTGTCTGTCTGTCTATCTGTCTGTCTGTCTGTCTGTCCGTCTGTCTGTCTGTTTGTCTGTCCGCGCTATTAAATATTGATAAAAGTTACTAGAAAAAACGTCAGGACCATGTGTTGAAAGAGGAAGAGGACTATTGGAGAAACGATGGATTGAATTTTATGCAACCGGAGAGCAATCATCAACCTACTGGAATCGTCCGACATAGATTAAGGTCTGAGCAGATCGCAGACCTTAATCTACGTACACACTTACTTGGATATTTTGCTCCAACTATTCAGACGAATTGCAGGCCCTAAACATTACAGCATCAGCATCAGCAGAAGAAACAAGAAGGAAATGAAAAATAAGGTAAGAAATATATTCCTTCTACTTTCCTGTTAATTTACAAATTATTTACCCCGTGCCTCTGTAAATTCTCTGTCTTTACTAATATTACACTTTGCACCCCTCTCGGGATTCTCCGTGGTGAAGTAGTCGAGTCGTCTGACTCGGGCTCCGAAGGTTGTATGTTCGATTCCGGGCCGCGTCCTTCATTTCACGAGTGCATTTTTTCGGAGACTCCCGAGAGTCGTCGCTGGAACTACGGAGTTCGTGCTTTGTGCGACGCTTTCCGCGCTGCGGAAAGACACTGAGCCATATGGGATAAAAACCCGGTGCAATGCAGCCGACCCTGTCGATTTTAAGCTAGTTCTTTCATTGCACCCACTCCAATACGAATCCGGATACGCCTTTGTGTGTCATCAGAATTGACAGGTCTCTCATTACCGTAAAAATAACTTTGTTAACGAGAAATCACTAGTTGTTCAGCAAAACATCAAAGGAATGTCGCCGCATTCAATGATTTAAGTTGTTTTTGGACCTATCAAAGTTCAGGGGCGTCACTAGGGTGGTGCGGGGGGTGCGGGCCGCACCGGGTGACACCATCAAGGGGTGACACCAAAATAAAAAAAATGCAAATTTGACAAAGCAGACATAAACTCTGTCTAGTCGGGTTTCATAACCGTTCATTGTTAAATACATGAGCAGACACAGGGTGCCACCATGCAGAGCGTCTGGTGCTTAAATGAATAAGACTCAGAGCTCAGAGCTGCTCGGAGCCTCAGAGTAGAATCGTGGGTCATTTGCAAACGCGCCAATTAATGACGTGTGGAGTCACGTGGTTGCAGAAAATGACAGACGTTGTTTACAGATTCGTTTTTTATGTAAATAATTATTTTTTCGAAATTTTATAATTTTATCAATATCACTAAAATATAAATATTTTAAAGTAAATTAATTAGGACAGGGCATAAATTTTAAAGGAGAAAAACAGCGGCAGGCTTCCACTTAAAAAAGTTAGTATTACTATACTATAGTATACTAGTAGTTTACTACTACAATAAATTAATAATTACGGCATACACAGTTTTTCTATCTGTCTGAAAAATATATATTGTAATTTTTTAATTTAATTTTTTAATTAAAAAGATGTAAATAGAAAAATAAATAACGGTTGTGTAATTTTTCGAACCATCGAGTCACTGTTGAGACTGCCACACGCAGATCCACCCAATAATTGATGCGGTTACTGACATTCGCCAGCAATTCGCAATATAAAATAATAAAATATATGTCATGAAATGACAGTCGTGCATTGGCGACAAAACTTCCTGATAAAAGTTAAGAAGAAGTGTTGCAATGAATATTGTTGACCGCCGGTTACATTTGTATATGAATCCATTAATTGTGCCTTGCAGCATTTGCCATCCGCATCGTATGCAGGTTGGTATGTTCAATACTCCATTAGCCAGTAAAAAAAGTTACAATCCACTCAAACTTGTTACAATGAAATAAAAAAGTTGTAACTTCCATGGACAATATTTTAAAAAATTTAATATTTAGTATGACAAGTTTTCTTTTTTAGACGGTTCTTTTTAGTGTACATAATCATTTTTTAATTACATTTTAATTCTACGGTAAACAACGCAATTTAACCTAAATAACTATATTTATTAAATTATGAATAAATCATAAATGTTTGGAATATAATTATTTATGCAGATTTTATATATTTATATTATATCTTTTTGTTTAGTTGTATATTTTTAAGTCCCTAATTTATTATAGATTTATTATTTTAGAATATTCCATCATGCCACAGGAGTGCACAAATCAAAGAGGCCTAGTGGATGCGAGCAGCGAAAAGCAAAGAAGAAAAGATGTGAATCACTAAAATCACTACCTGGATTCATGCTTCAATATGTCAAGAGACCAAGTGATGGACAAGGTTCATCAAAAGACGTTCTTCCTCAATCTACAATTGATAAGGATTCCTCCCATGCTGACAGCATGCATTCTTCAAAAGAGCAACTAGAGCCAGAAATTGAAGAGAATCACGAGATTGATGCAGAAATACATAATGAAATAGCAGTGGATGAAGTTGAAACAGAAATGCATGCTGAAAATGATTCTCGTCATGATACTGTAAATGTGATGAGTCAAGTGGATGAGAAAAATTGGAATATTTTATCTGATGCTTCTTTCTGGAATGCACCAGTTCCAGATCATTTTCGAGTTGAAATTATCAAAAGAGGAAGTTGTTCTTTTCAGAACAAGGATGGGCCTTTCAGTACTGTGACAAGGCAAGGTGCAAAGACTAAAGGAGATGTGCGCCAGCTGTCAAAAGAATGGTTCTACAAGACGATGCCAAATGGTGAGAAAATACTGCGGTCATGGATGGTTTACTCGCTCGTCAGTGAGAAATTATACTGCTTTTGCTGCAGACTCTTTGCTGTTAATGTAACAGAACAAACATCAAAATTTGTCACTGGGTTTCAGCAGTGGTGGAAGCTGAGCCCAAAATTACATAATCATGAGATATCGGATGACCATCTAGGTTGCCTTGAAAAATGGAAAACATTGGCAGCAGGCCTTAAGCTGCAAAAAACAATTGATGCCAACAGTGTTGCTGTAATGGATAGGGATAAAAAAAATGGAAGGATATCTTGCACAGGTTGCTTGATATCACATTGTTTCTTGCTAAGCAAAATCTGGCATTTCGTGGCCATAAGGAAGATGCATCTTCGTTGAATAAAGGAAATTTTCTTGAGATGGTTGAGATGCTTTCTAAATATGACCCTGTGTTGAAAGAGCACCTAATGAGATTAAAGCGAACTACATCTGTAACAGTAAAATCATCCGTATCTTATCTTTCACCAGAAACTCAGAATGAATTTATAACTTTTCTGGCAAATCATGTGAATGAAATTCTTGTAAATGATATTAAGGCTGCAAGGTATTTTGGAATTATGTTCGACAGCACACCTGACATATCACACACTGACCAGATGTCTGAGGTGATCAGTGTCGTGTCTTCCTTTAAAGTGTCGTCCCTGGAGTGGGGGGAGTCAACACCCACATTATAATTTTTTTCCCCTATCACTATCCTAGAGAATCCACCAGCTTCCGTCCAACACACTCCATCAGTTCATGGACACCTTTTCCTATCTCTCTCTCTCACTGTCGTACTATGCCCCCTCTGATACTTCCCCAACGCAACATGTTCAACTACTCTTGCTTCTAAAAATTAATAAAGATTAATTTTTTAAAAGAAAAGTGTAACGTATATGAGACGTGTATGCGAAGAATATGCGTGAGGTGTTCTATAATGTGTGTAGGATCGGACCCTCAGATAATAGCATAGTCAGTTCATCCTTGCAAGGACACACCACAGCACGTTAAGTCAGAACAAGTCCATCTCACCCAGGGCTGTATCCCTCCTGCCGGACACCGACTATCATCTGTAGCTACCTGGTAATCCATCTTCATGATCATCCGAAATAGACACTGTTGGTAATTAAAGTTGATCATGGACCGGTCGCACACTACACATTATAAGTTCCTATCGTTCCTAAAGAATGCACAAATCCTTTGTAGTGTGTACTAAGGTATCACTGTTATTGTAAATATACTTGATCCTAACTAGTGTCTATCTAGTTTCAAGTATCATGTCTGTTGTACTATTTCACTAGAATATATCACACCATGTGACTATTATATTTTAATGTTCTTGTTTAGTTACCAATGTTCTTATGCTGTGTGATGCGTCAACAAACATCACCCGTCTTAGGTGAACCATCTTCCTTCTAGCGTTATTTAATTTCCGTAAGAAACATCTTACTGTTCAACTGAGGGTCTTTCAAATTGGAGTTGAACCTTTTCTAAAACAGTGTTGAGCTTCCTCGTAACTGGTAGGGAACCTGTGAGAGAAACAACACATCTGGTGATAGTACTAGTCACTGATCCCACCGGCTGAGTGTAAGCCTATTGCCTTGCTCTGTTATTTTTCAGCTAACTAAACTCTGTCATAGAGCATAGTAGCTCCTCACCTACGTCCGAATCAGGCTATGACAAGGAAAGACCCATAACAGAGTGCAAAACTTCAATGGGCAAGCCATTGAAAGATCCCCCCATTGGACACTTTCCCCATCTCCTAACCCATCTTAAATCTCTCCAAATATCACCCCGCTATCCTATTCATCCTAGCAGAGCCAATTATCACTTCACTACTCTATTTTCAACTAACAGTGCTAATCATCACACTCTAGTTTTAACAAGGCTACTACCTATATTAATTAGAACTAATTATATAATAGGTTCTACCTTATACGGCACTGCAGTTTTTACTCAATCACATCTAAGTTTGCCATGACAGGCACGTGTACGATAAATCTAATTAATCCCCCACACGTTAGATGTTCTTAACTCCCTAACTGCCGTGCCAACGCACGTCTGCCTAGCTCAACGTTTCGAGTTACACTAGTTGTCCCCAAATCGGGTTTTTGGCAAACGCCTAAAATTGGTCACGTGACGTTATTCTTTATGTCCACACAGGTGTTATTTTGGGCAGATCCTCCATTGTCAGGAATCTATCTCCCCTGGCTTAATCAATGTCAGATTCGTCCTCCCATGTTTTGACATCCAAAACAAGCTAGCGAGTTACTGTATGGTCCTAACAACAGTTTTCAATAACAAGCCGCCAATATTCTGTCGAGTGGTGACAATCACAGCCGCCATTTCGCCCGATGTCCGGAAACTCTAAATGACAGACGGACTGTTTCATGTCCCGAGCCGGCAAATTCTACTTGGATCTGACTGTTTATGAACTGTCAAAGTGGTGTATTGATTCATCTCACTCACCATCGAATGTTCCTATTTTTCCGACCAGATGTGAACACGTGCAGCTGCAACCCAGACTGTTTTTTCTGTATTAGTTGAAACAACCTGTGGCCTCGAACATGTCGTTAATCCGAACGCCTTTTATTGTCATCACTGGTTAATCACGGTGGTCTATTTTGTGACATAGGCCCCCTCTTAATAGCGTAGTCCATCTCACTCTTCTCCACCGTGAGTTCAATCCAGATGATTCATTCCTCTTCTTCGGGAGCTGGGTGTCTTGACAAGAAGTCCGCTCCAACATTGTCCTTCCCAGGAATATACTCCACTGTGAAATTATAGGGTTGAAGTAGCAACGACCACCGCATCAAACGGGCGTTGAGCTTCTGAGAAGTAGCCAGGAACATCAGGGGCTGATGATCCGACTGGACCCAAAACTTAACTCCATACAAATAGGGCTGGAATTTTTTCACTGCCCATACGAGAGACAAGCACTCTCTCTCGACGGTTGAATAATTCCTCTCAGCCTGGAGAAGTTTCTTACTTGCGTATGCCACAGGTTTCAAAACCGAAGCATCGTCTTTTCCTTCCTGTAACAAGGCTGCCCCAATCCCAATCGCACACGCATCCGTTCTCAACACAAATGGTTTGGAAAGGTCAGGGAGCTGTAATACAGGTTTGCGGACCAAGGCCTCCTTTAACTGACTATAGGCAGTCTCACATTCTGGTGTCCAAATGATTTGGTCCGGGAATCCCTTTTTCAAGGTTTCCGTCAATGGAGCTCCCAATTCCGTGAAATGTGGGATAAATTTGTGGTAGAACCCACATAACGAGAGAAAAGATCGTACATCCTACTTCGTTTTTGGCCTTGGTGCATTTCTTTTTTTTTTTTCAGGTTCTTTTCTTCTGGGACAATGTGTCCTGGAGTGATGGTGTGACCTAGAAATTCCAGAGTCTGGTTACCAATCATACACTTGGTTGGACGAGCGGTAAGCCCTGCTTCCTTGAGTCTATTAACCACTCTCTCCAAGGATTTCAAGTGGTCATCCAAGCTGTCACTGGAAATCAGAATATCATCCATGAATGAGATGATGGCCGGATCCTGTAAAGGATCTAGTAAAGTCCTCATCATGCATGTAAACACACTAGGTGCATTGCTGAGTCCAAAGTGCATGACCTTGAATTCGTAGTGTCCTCTGGGTGTACTGAAAGCCAACAGTGGTCGAATCTCCGGTTTGACTGGTATCTGATAATACCCCCGACTCAGATCTACCTTTGAAAAGTACCGAGCCTTATGGAGCCTAGCGAATAACTGCTTTGGATTCGGCAAAGGTTCCACCTGAAATTGTGTGTGACTGTTCAGAAGTCGGTAGTCTATACACAACCGGTGTTCTCCACTAGGTTTCCGTAACAAAACTACCCCGGCATTGTATGGGGATGTGGAGGGTGCAATCACGTCATCCTCCAGCAGTTTTTGTATTTCCTCCTCCAGAGCTTTTTCTTTAGAGAATGGCACTGGGTAAACCTTTTGACGAACAGGTTCCTGCGTGGTCAAAGTCATCTCGAACTCCACCAACCTCGTTCGTCCTGGTTTATCAGTCAGTATCTCCTTATGAGACTTGAGAACCTGGGTTATCTTTTCCCTCTCCTGGGAGGTCAGATCAGGGTTCACTTGCACATCCCTATAGGTTTCCTGGTGTACCAAGGGATATTCCCTGCCCTCGTTGGTTCCCACTTCCATCTCCACTGCAACTGCCATTGCCATGAGGTGCGCTGCCTTGTCTTCCGGTCACTCTTCGTATTTCCGCAAGAGATTGATATGGAAAATCTTCGACTTTCCCCGGATCCGGATCTGATAGTTGATTCTGGATATCACCCTTTCCACGGGAAATGGTCCTTGCCAACCTATCTCCAGTTTGTTGTTTCCCGTAGGGAGTAGCAACAAGACTTTATCTCCCACCTCTAGAGATCTTTCTTTAGACCTACGGTTGTAGTAAGCCGCATGTCTTTTCCTGACCTTTTTCAAGTTTTGATTTGTCAGAGTCCATCCCTTGTGGAGTTTTTCTTTCAGTTCCTCCACGTATTTATAGGAATAGATCACTTCTTCTGACGTCCCCTCTTCAGTCCAACTCCTCAACATGGCTTCCAACCGTCCTTTGATTGGACGACCAAACAGCAACGTAGCGGGTGGTAGTCCGGTTGAGCCATGAGGAACTTCCCTATAGGCAAAAAGTGCGGCTAGGATATATTCATCCCACCTTTCAGGTTTTTCCTGTGCCAGTTTCCTGAGCATTGTCATCGACGTGCCGTTGAAACGCTCTACTTGTCCATTGGCTTGAGGGTGGTAAGGGCTGGTATGTATGTGGTTAGAACGGAACACCCTAAATACCTCCTCCATGAGTTTTCCACAAAACTGGGACCCATTGTCCGTCAGAATTTGATCCGGAAAGCCTAATCTGGTAAAGGCCTCCATCAGTGCGTCCGCCACTCGTTTCGAGTCAATCGTGGTCAACGGTATCGCTTCACCCCACATTGTGCAGAAATCCACCATTGTGAGTATATACATGTTCCTCTTCCTAGTCCTGGGAAGTGGACCCACGATATCGATGGCCACCCTCTCGAAAGGAGAGTTCATGATGGGCATCTCACCCAAGACCACCGGTGCTGTCAAGTGTTTTGGTGCCACCCTCTGGCACTCAGGGCATGACTTCACATACCGACGCACATCATCTGTCATTCCCGGCCAATGGTAATGGCAGGAAATTCGCTGCACGGTGGCGGCAATACCCATATGTCCACTAAAGGAGAAGGTATGCCCCATATGAAGAATCTGGGACCGGTGAGCTTTCGGGACCACCAACTGAACGTATAGGTTATCTCCCCTTCCTGCTCTCCTGTAGAGTAGCCTATTCTTCATGTAGTACTGACCCCGTCCTGGTGGATCAGCACTTCTCTGCAGCTTTTTGTAGCAAGGACGTAAAGTAGCATCCTCACTCTGGGCAGTTCGTAGCTCCCCCGGCAGTGGGTTAGTCACAATTGCTTCTGCCTCTTCCGTTCTCGTCTGAGAGCGAGTCTGTATTGCTCCCATATGGATTGGCTCCCTGGGCATTCCCAGAAAGACATACCGGCAACCGAGGATTACTGGGAAAATGGGATCGGTCAATACAGCGGACTTGATTGTGCCGATGACATACCTTGACCGAATCTCCACATTAGCAATGGGCAACTTCATGGCCACAGCACTCTTCTGTGCAGGCTGTATCTCCATGGTCTCACCGGTGAATTGTTCTGGATGTACCAGATCCGCAGAAATCACGGCCTCCCCGTCCAGTCCTGTGTAGTACAAACACTCCACTTGACGACAGTTAACCTCTATCAATTCCACTACAGGTGGTTTTTCCTGGTCTGTAGTCTCTTCCTCGGCCTCGACCTCTTCGGTGGGGTCCACCTTAGGTTTCCCGGGGCACACGACGAATTGAGTGTCTCCTGACTTTCCCCTGCAGTCAATAGCATTGTGCGTATTCGACCTGCAGTGGTTGCACCATTTCCTGTCCTAGATTTTCTAGTGCCGGACTTGAGTGAACTCTCCTGGTGGCGAGCTTCCTTGTTGACCTTGGCATTTTCCGTGACAACCTCTTTGGAAGTCACTTGACATGCTGCGAAGTGAGGACTCTTAGCCTTCAATTTGCAGTCCCTCGTATTGTGAGAGGGTGACTTACAAATTGAACACCACTTCTCCGACCACGGTCGTTTTGGTGTAGAGCTTGAAGTGCTCTTGCTTCCCTCCTTCTTCTTCTCTGAACTATCCTCTGATTTTTGCACATAAGGTTCCCCCTTTTTGGTTCCCGAGTTTTTGGCTTTCTTCTTGTCATATTTCTCCTGACTTTTGGTGTTGGTGGAAAGGTTTTCCCCTGCCTCCCCATGTACCTCGACGAACCGTTCTGCTAATTTTGTCACGAGGTCAATACGTTCCGCTCCTTGTTCTCCCAGGAACGTCCTGAGAGGTTTCGACATTTGCTTCTTCAGCTGGTCGACCACCATGAGCTCTTCCAGACTCTCATAGTCATGTGCGAACCCAGCCAAATCCATCCACTTGTGGAGATAGGATTTTAGACGCAAACTGTAGGCGGCAAACAACTCCCCCGGTTCTCGTTTCGCTGCTCGAAATTTTTTCCGGTAGGTATGTGACGTAACCTCGAAGCGTTTCAGCAGAGCCGTCTTCAATTCGTCATAATTGTTCTCATGTCCTTGTGGCAGGCGAGAATAAACCTCGTAGCCTGTCCCGCGTAAACCTTGGGATAGCTTAAGACACCATTTGTCACGGTCCAGACCCATAGCAACAGACATGGCCTCGAAGCGTTGAAGGTACTGGTCAATCTTCTCTTTGTCCTCCTCGTAGACCGCTAAAGGAAACTTCATAGCATGGTAACTATGTCCACCTGCTGGGGTTGAGCCTGGGATGGAAGAACCTCCAACTGCTCCCTCAGTTTCTCGATTAGATTGACTCTTCAACTCGAGTTCCCTCATCCGGTACTCGTGCTCCCTTTTCTGAGCTTCTTGTTCAGCTTCCAGTTTCTTAGCAGCCTGTTGAGCTTCCAGTTTCTTAGCTTCTTGTTCCAACTCCATCCTTCTCAAATCCAACTCAGCCTTTCGATCTTCCCTTTCTGCTTGACGATACTCTCTCTCCAATTCCTGTATGTAATCCGTTAGAGCAGAACCCGACAATACCATTTCTTCCCCCTTTGCCCTTAGTTCTGCAGTGGTTAGTTTCGGAGTGGCCATTTTACAGAGAGGTAAGCTAGCAGGTTGAGTACAATTTAACTGCAAATTAATATATAGATATATGAACAAGTACTATAAATCTATATAGTTACTACACACAGCACATTCACTCAGTGACAAGAGTAGAATCAGGACCACAGACCCATGCAGACGTGTGAAGTGTGAACAGGTAAGATAAGTGTCTTAACCTCTATCCACATTCACTCTAGCTGGCTTCTCTAATATGATATCTCCGTCCTATAACTAAGGATCCCGTGTCAAAAGACCCCGTTGTAAGAGGATCCCACTGTCAAAGTATCCTGCTTGCAGGATATCTCACTGTCCAAGGATCACGTTTGCGAGAGATCCCGCTGTCCAAAGATCACGTTTACGAGAGATCCCGCTGTCCAAAGATCACGTTTACGAGAGATCCCGCTGTCCAAAGATCCCGTTTACGAGAGCCCCCAATAATGTTGTGTCTTCCTTTAAAGTGTCGTCCCTGGAGTGGGGGGAGTCAACACCCACATTATATTTTTTTTCCTATCAATATCCTGGAGAATCCACCAGCTTCCGTCCAACATACTCCATCAGTTCATGGACACCTTTTCCTATCTCTCTCTCACTGTTGTACTATGCCCCCTCTCATACTTCCCCAACGCAACATATTCAACATCTCTTGCTTCTAAAAATTAATAAAGATTAATTTTTTTTAAAGAAAAGTGTAACGTATATGAGACGTGTATGCAAAGAAAATGTGTGAGGTGTTCTATAATGTGTGTAGGATCGGACCCTCAGATAATAGCATAGTCAGTTCATCCTTGCAAGGACACACCACAGCACGTTAAGTCAGAACAAGTCCATCTCACCCAGGGCTGTATCCCTCCTGCCGGACACCGACTATCATCTGTAGCTACCTGGTAATCCATCTTCATGATCATCCGAAATAGACACTGTTGGTAATTAACAGTTGATCATGGACCGGTCGCACACTACACATTATAAGTTCCTATCGTTCCTAAAGAATGCACAAATTCTTTGTAGTGTGTACTAAGGTATCACTGTTATTGTAAATATACTTGATCCTAACTAGTGTCTATCTAGTTTCAAGTATCATGTCTGTTGTACTATTTCACTAGAATATATCACACCATGTGACTATTATATTTTAATGTTCTTGTTTAGTTACCAATGTTCTTATGCTGTGTGATGCGTCAACAATCATCACCCATCTTAGGTGAACCATCTTCCTTCTAGCGTTATTTAATTTCCGTAAGAAACATCTTACTGTTCAACTGAGGGTCTTTCAAATTGGAGTTGAACCTTTTCTAAAACAGTGTTGAGCTTCCTCGTAACTGGTAGGGAACCTGTGAGAGAAACAACACATCTGGTGATAGTACTAGTCACTGATCCCACCGGCTGAGTGTAAGCCTATTGCCTTGCTCTGTTATTTTTCAGCTAACTAAACTCTGTCATAGAGCATAGTAGCTCCTCACCTACGTCCGAATCAGGCTATGACAAGGAAAGACCCATAAACAGAGTGCAAAACTTCAGTGGGCAAGCCATTGAAAGATCCCCCCATTGGACACTTTCCCCATCTCCTAACCCATCTTAAATCTCTCCAAATATCACCCCGCTATCCTATTCATCCTAGCAGAGCCAATTATCACTTCACTACTCTATTTTCAACTAACAGTGCTAATCATCACACTCTAGTTTTAACAAGGCTACTACCTATATTAATTAGAACTAATTATATAATAGGTTCTACCTTATACGGCACTGCAGTTTTTACTCAATCACATCTAAGTTTGCCATGACAGGCACGTGTAAAATAAATCTAATTAATCCCCCACACGTTAGATGTTTTTAACTCCCTAACTGCCGTGCCAACGCACGTCTGCCTAGCTCAACGTTTCGAGTTACACTAGTTGTCCCCAAATCGGGTTTTTGGCAAACGCCTAAAATTGGTCACGTGACGTTATTCTTTATGTCCACACAGGTGTTATTTTGGGCAGATCCTCCATTGTCAGGAATCTATCTCCCCTGGCTTAATCAATGTCAGATTCGTCCTCCCATGTTTTGACATCCAAATCAAGCTAGCGAGTTACTGTATGGTCCCAACAACAGTTTTCAATAACAAGCCGCCAATCTTCTGTCGAGTGGTGACAATCACAGCCGCCATTTCGCCTGATGTCCGGAAACTCTAAATGACAGACGGACTGTTTCATGTCCCGAGCCGGCAAATTCTACTTGGATCTGACTGTTTATGAACTGTCAAAGTGGTGTATTGATTCATCTCACTCACCATCGAATGTTCCTATTTTTCCGACCAGATGTGAACACGTGCAGCTGCAACCCAGACTGCTTTTTCTGTATTAGTTGAAACAACCTGTGGCCTCGAACATGTCGTTAATCCGAACGCCATTTATTGTCATCACTGGTTAATCACGGTGGTCTATTTTGTGACAATCAGATATGTGAAAATCCACAATGGGGAAGTTGAAGTGAGAGAAGTGTTTCTAGGATTTTTCCCTTTAAAGGGGAAAAAAGCTGATGACCTCAGTTCAGACATTTTAAAAAATCTAGAAAGTGATGGACTTGACATAATGATTCGCAGAGCTCAAGGTTATGATAATGCTGCCACAATGTCTGGAATTCATGGAAGTGTTCAAGCCAGTCTGAAAAGAAAGAATAAGAAAGCTATTTTTAACGGATGCGTGGACCATTCGCTTAACTTGTGTGGTCAACACTCTTTTGCTGAAAATGCTTTATGTGTAACATTTTTTGGAACTCTTGAGAGAATGTATTCCTTCTTTGCTGCTTCCACCCATCGATGGGATGTTTTAATTGAACACACTGCAATGTCGATTAAAAGGCTATCAACAACACGCTGGAGTGCACATCATGCTGCTGTTAAACCGGTGAAAGATAAGTTTGATGAATGTGTGGCGGCGATTGAAGCTCTATGTGATCCTCGTGAAAATGTGGAAACAAGAGGTGCAGCACAAGGTCTTTTACCTGCTGTCTGTGATTTCACGTTTCTGTGCTACCTTTACTTTTGGGCTGCTGTACTTGAGGAAGTTAATTTGACACAGCAGTATCTGCAGACTAAAGGCTTAACTCTTGACAAAGTAGTGACCAAGTTAGAGGCATTAAGACTTTTTCTGCAGGAGAAGCGCAGTCACTTAGTGGAGCATGCAATTGAACAGGCACTTTTAAAAGCAGACCAATTTGGAATAACAGTAGAGAGAAGATTAAGGTTCAAGAAGAGAATGGCAGGGGAACAACTCAGAGATGCTGGACTCACTATGCAAGAAGAAAACAATAGGGCGATGCTGGAGTGTATTGATCGTTTTCATTCTGAACTCCAGACCAGATCAACAGCGATCGAGGAAGTAGCAAATATGTTTGAGGCTGTTCAAGCCAAGAGTCTTCTATCAGCAACTGAAGAAGGGTTGCTGGTGTCAGTTTCAAAATTGACCACTTTCTATGATGAGCTATCCGAAGTAGAGCTTTTAAAAGAAATACCAAGGCTGAGAAGACACCTGAAGGCAGCAGATATTGATATCCACAAAGCCAAAGACTGGTCAATATTTGATATTTTAAAATTCATAGTTGACTGGGATTTCCTTGAATCTCTCCCAATACTCTCACTAAGCCTACAACTATTTCTTACGATCTGTGTGTCTGTGGCTTCATGTGAGAGGAGCTTTTCAAAACTGAAACTTAAAAAGAACTATTTGCGATCAACCATGGGACAGTCAAGACTTTCTGATCTGGCTATATTATCAATTGAAAGTGATATGGTGAAAGATATTGATTTCGATGATGTGATTGACAGGTTTGCAGCTTTGAAGACCAGGTTGGGAAACTTTTAATTTTAAATAACAGAAATTTTAATGTTAAATAAAAAAAATTTAACTTTGTCCGAGTTTGTCGAAGTTCTTTATTTGTTTTATCTGAAGTATTGAAGTTATATTGTTCAATTTGTTTTCTTTCTTATGTCCTTATTAACTTTTTGACTTATTTTACAAACATTACTATATGCGATTATATATGGTACAGGAACATTCGGAAGAAGACCATGGTGAAAGTCTAGAGGGGTGACACCAAGAGTTTACCGCACTGGGTGACACCAACCCCAGTGACGCCACTGTATCAAAGACATATTCCTTGGGTGGGGGTAAATATAAGACGGCTGGAAAAATTTCATAACGATGCAACAGACAGTTTTCAAAATAATTGATCGTGAATGAAGGCAAACAAATGTGGACATACTATAGAGACAACATCGAGTGTGCTTTTCAAAATGAAGAAATCGCCTTGCGCATATTTTTAACATTAATGGTTACGTACTGTTAAACTGCGCGCTCTTTTTCTCAGTTGAAACGTACAAAAATCCAAGTAGATCGACAATGAAACAAGACAGGCTTGATTCTTTATCTTTGCTGATGATTGAGGCAGACTTGTTGCGCAAAATTAACTTTGGTGATGTACTCAAAAACTTTGCCAGACGTAAATCTAGAAAAAAGAACTTTAAAATGTAAATGTGTGCTCTCTCTGACTTTCTTATCTATCAAAATAGTTACAGTATTTTTGTCTAATATTATTACAAAATTAATTAACTATTAATTTTAATACAGAAATACCTTATTGTAGGTTTTATATGAGTGATAGTAGTACAAACATATGTGTTTACATTTCACAACTGTTTTTCTTTGTTAGTTTTTTGCATAATATTGAACATACCAGCAGTCAGTGGAGGATCGGGGGCCCGGGGCAGTAGGGGGCACCCATGTGGGTTTGTGCCTAGGGCACCAAGATGGCTTAATCCGGCCCTGCCAGCAAGAGAGGCTCGCCTCGGTAGTATCATTCTGACTCGATATATTACTCATAGCCAGAAAGGGGGGGGGGGGGACAGTCGCGTGCGCACGCACACACACACATGCACGCACGCGCACACGCACGCACGCCCGCACACACACGGGACACCTACAGGCCGACTCAAGCCGGTGTGATATATTTCAGTAACACGCCTGCAGACACGAAGTCTACATTTCCCGAAAACACAGCGGGCTATTTTTCCCCACACACTGCTAACAGAACACGCTGCTAGATTTTACGGCGTGCTTATTTCCTCAGCCAACATTCGACGGGGGAGTTAATTACTGTATAGCGAGCTGTGAGCCCCCGGAGTTCTCTCACTGGAGGTTAGCCTTTCTCCCCCATGTACTGGTCTACTACTTGCGAGGGTTCTAAAGCCAGCCGCACTGCTGGGCTAGACATGGCCCTTTCTAAGATATTGCCAACATTTGAAGCTATTTGTGGGACATCCCGAATATCCGCACCCCCTTAAGCTGCTTGTTCCTGTGCCAGAGCACTATCAGTCTGCACGAGAACGGTGACAGCCTTTGGTGATACTTTTGTCTCAAATCCCTATGCACGTCTGGTACTCGCTCTGAGGTTATTCAAAGCTAACGGCATGCCATCCCTTACCCGTGTAATCCTTTCTTCCCCAACATAGAGCGCGTTACTGGGATCCAACCTAATTTTTGTATAATCTATGCCAGTTATGAGTCTCACACCCCACTTCGACTCCACCCTTCTAAAATAGTCATCAATGGTGCTGTTTTCTAGGTCCACTTGTAAGCTGGGGGGGGGGGAGGGGGGGGGCTCCCTGTGTCTCCTTTGGCCACTCGACATTAACACTGCGGGGATTGTCGATATCAAAGTCGCCGATGAAGCTTGTATCTTCCTCGCCCGTTTCAGGCGGCCCCTCTTCGCCACCAAAATCTGTCAACTCAACTCTATCCATATTAGATATTGCTACAAAGTAACAACAATAGACAACTAGCCATGTCTTCAAGTGCATATGGTCGTAAGCTTACCCCTTACCACCGTCTCCGGGAGCCGCTCGGTGTGAAAGGATTGCGGCAAACTATCATCGTGACCAACAATCCTTCTACGATCGGCCCGAAGCAGCATCTACTAGTTCGTTTCCCAAATCTCGGTGCACACGATTTTATCGTGCCTGGGTCAGTGCGGCTGGCATTCAATGTCGCCCTCAGCTCCCCTGATGTCAACCGGTTCGTGGTCCAGAACCTCGGCCGAGCACTGGTTCAAAAGCTGACCGTTAAGCTCTCCGGCAATGAAGTCTTCTCTCTTGTGGATCTGCCTGGATCTTTGGAAGAGCCGATCGGAGCGGGCGAGCGCTGTGTATCAAGGCCTCGATAAAGCACCGGCATGAATGTGACCAAGGCGCGTGTTGGCGCAGCGGATGCTGTTGTTCTACCCCCCGCCAATGCGCCAGACGTGGCCATCTCGAAGGCCTTCGACAACAGGTATTACATACCACTAGACTTTGAGCTGCTTAAAACGCATGCGCCCTTCTACCAATCTGCTCTTAGTGATCGGCTGGAGATTGAGTTGACCTTTAACGACGCTTCCCGCGTGATTCGTGCATCTGGCAAAGATGCCGGCAATTCCACATATTCCCTAGGAAATATATGTCTCGAGTACGAAGTAGTCACTGAAACCACGTTGGCCCGGCTAATTCGGAGTATGGTTGTGCGTACGGAGTACGGAAAACCGTATGGTTGATGTTATACGAGCGGGTCTTACGACATAGACGGATCCCTCAGAAAAAGGAGGACTCATTATGGAACATCAATCTGAGCACGCACTGTAAGTCTTTGAAAGGCATTCTCCTATTATGGGAGGATCCCGCCAACCACAAAGATTTTGCATGCCAAACAGAGTTGTTTTATAACCCGCAGATCACCAAAGTTGAAGTCATCGTAGAAGGACAAGCCAATCAGCTATTTGCGCACGGCTTAGCGCCACACCAGCTCTGGGACGAAGCGAGGAAATTCTTCGCCGGTGGCCTCAAAAGACACCCTGAGACAAGCGCAGTCGACGAAGAGCTAGGATTGTTTGATATCAGTCTAGGCGAGTACTTGAAGACAAAATTCTGCTTGTGGCTGGACTTCCTGACCTCCGATGATTACCATTTTCACGGCAGCGGCCGACGTGTAGAGAACGGCTCTGAGGGCATCACTCTCCAGATCACGAATGAGGTTGAACCGGCGGGGCCACTGTACTGCTACGTTTATTTGGTTATGGACGGACAGCTGAACATCGACACCGGGAGATTCGTTAGTGCTGTTTATTAACGGAGTTCCCACTTAAGCCACACTCGGCCATCATCAC
Source organism: Cepaea hortensis (assembly GCA_963921405.1). Taxonomy (NCBI): domain Eukaryota; kingdom Metazoa; phylum Mollusca; class Gastropoda; order Stylommatophora; family Helicidae; genus Cepaea; species Cepaea hortensis. The sequence goes on along the minus strand of OY992891.1, from coordinate 68,250,505 downwards.
GAGCCCCACATCGTGTGGTAAAACAGAATTTATTCTCGACCTCCTGGAAGGCCCGTACAGGGGTGTTTTCGAGCATATTGTCATTGCTTGCCCTTCGGTACGATACAATGAAACATACCGGGCCCGGCCGTGGGTGTGGTCAGATCCCGAGGTCTTCATATTTGACCCCGGTGATCGGTTGTTCAAATGGCTAGAGGCCTTCTATAAAATGTTTCAAGGGACACCGACGTTATACATCATTGATGACTGCAGCGCAGAGGACGCTATTGCTCAGAAGCGGACTATGTTGACTTATCTAGCTATTAGCGGGCCACATGCCCAGCAAAGTCTGTGGGTTCAAACCCAGAAGTACAATGCCGTTGAGAAAGGTCTCAGGGAGCAGACACAGTGGGTGGCGCTCTTCCATTCCAAGGGTAAGGATAGCTTTGAAGACTGTCTGGACGAGAACTACGTCATCCACTCTCGGGAGGAACGTGATGGGGTGCGAAATCAACCCGAAGCTAATGAGTTCTCAAAGCTGGTACTGAGGACCAAGTTCCCATTTTCTTATAAAGTGCTCAAAGCTGGTGAGGTTTGTTAGATACAGATACTAAGCATATGTTAAGCATCAGCTAAGCACCACTTAAGCATGTATGAAGCATCAGCTAAGCACCACTTAAGCATGCATGAAGCAGTGCTTTGTTACTTCGTAACAGCCTTAGTTGTATTACAACTGATATGCACATGTTGTGTGCTTGGATGGGCTGTGCATTCCTATATTAGAGTTAGACGTTGGGTATTTGCAAACGCTGTGATGGATTGTGACACCATACTCTACCAGCTGTTACGTGAAGAGCCAAAGCCGGTAGAGTCTGCTCCGGATACACATGCAACAACAGATACACATGCAATAACACCTGCAACAACGCCACAGTCCGGACATGCGTTGCACCGTGAAAGGCTGGCAGAACTTGCGGCTGGGGGTGTGCCGGGCTGTATATAGGAGTTAAGTACTTCAAACTTACAGTGGAACAGGTTGAGGCCTTGCCTGATCATGAAATTGAGAAGCTATATGCGAGGCACGAGGCGAGGCTTGGATCTGCAATAACAAAGATCCTGGGCACGGCTATGCTACAGATGTACGCACAAGTAACAAGTATGTTCCTCCCCATTGCCGATAATCAAGCTTTGGTGACAGACCTGGAGGCCGACCCGTTTCTAGAGCATGCGCTAAACACGGTTACATGTGAACTCTGCCATAAGTTCGGCATGTGCTTAGCACCTGCAACTGTCGCGCTAGCAACTTTTAGGCACTGCCGTTTTGGACATATCTGTCCTAAGCAAGAACAAGATGGAGGAGGAGACCCCCGAAATTGCTCCACAGGAGACGCCGTCGGAGAAACTAGTGACGAAGGACCCCAGAAAAGTTGCGGCTGGGAAGAGAGGAGCTGCTGCTCGAAAGAGTCGTGAAGCAGAGAGGTTGTCTCTGGCTCTGCAGCAGGCTGTTCGTGAGAAGAAACGAAAGTTAGCCCCGAAGCATGAGCAGGCCCCACCGCTGTTTCCAATGGTGCCCGTTGATTTCCGCGGCTGGACTCCCTGGATTATCGGAGTGGCTGGCGTTGTCGTTGTCGTCGGTGTAATTGCTAGGCAGAAATTGAGGCGGACTAAAGCACCTGCCCCGCCCTCCAGGCGACCGGAGACTAACGTATTAAAGAACAGAGATCCATTTTATATGGAATAATGGCAAGTGTTAACGGGAGAGCTATCCTTAATGCTGCTTACCACGGCGCAGTGGTGGCCGCGTTTACGATAGGCACCTCAGTGACTAAGGACGCAACGATCAGTAGTATCATGCAGGCTGCGGCTACCAAAACCACAATAATTTGTTTCAGTTTGTAGGCCATGGCTGCCGCTGGCACAAAGATGTCTATTGAAGAGCGATGCCCAATACACTTTAACAGATTCCGTGCCAAACAAAATGTAGGTGTCGATCAAACAAAAATGGATGACGGAAAATGGGAAGCAGGGGTGTGTCACAGTTATGACTTAGAAGTTGTTAATGTGGTAGCAGACATGCTATAGCAGTGGTTCTCAATCGGTGGGGAATCCCCCCCCCCTCAAGGGGGGAATTTGAGGGTTTTCAGGGGGGGGGGGGGGTAATGAAGACATTGTCAAATTGGCTTCAGGACCACACAAAACATGATCGGGATATTAAGCGTACTCGTGACGTTAAATCCCCCGATTATTTCAAGATCGCGTTAATACAAGAACCGATTACTTGATATTGTTTTCCCTCCATAATATACGGTTCTTTTCCTTCCACCTAGCCTCTATGATTTAGGTTGCCGTATTTTACCAGAGATTTTATTTTCGGTAACTTACGTTTTTTTGTTATTGCTTCTCCGTTTTAATGAGTTTTAGAGTACTCATCATCTTAAATTTCCCGATTATTTCAAGATCGCATTAAAACAGAAACCGATTACCGAGATCCCTCCATTGTTTACGAATCTACACGTCTCAGCTTTTCAAATTATTATTTTTGCGGAGGTAAGGAGACTGTCTTTTTAAGACGTAAGTTGACTCGTGGATATATATATATATATATATATATATATATATATATATATATATATATATATATATATATATATATATATATATATATATATATATATATATATATATATATATATAGTTAGTTAGTTAGTTAGTCACGGTTCCAACTTCACAGCAACGGGTCGTCCCCATTATGCTCCGTTCCTGTGCCAGTGAATATCACATAAAACGCTCCCCACTGCCCAATGTGAAAAGTGGAAAAGACAGGAGTCTCGTCAAACAACAGCCCGCACAGATACACTGTGCATAATGCCGCCGCCAGAATGTCAACACAATAGTCCCCCACGAAACATCCAGTTTATCTCTGATGGAATCGGCAGTCATTTTCCCATCTGGATGTTTCCTAGATGTTCACCCACACAGTCCACGAAAATACAGCTCATCGTCGATGGCAGTGGCAGTCAACCAGAAGCCCAGCAGCCACGCATTTCTGCATAAGGCAAAAACCGGTCAACTCTGGGATATAGCCAGCTGCCATCGCTCTGAACATGCAGTCACTTTAAAAAAAAAAAAACCTCAGGCAGATTCAAAAGCATTTCACACAAAACTCACAGCTCACAGTGTCGCGCCACGCACTCACTCAGTAGCAGGGCGACGGAACCATCAAGCCTCCTTAGTCGCCTCTTACGACATGCGTGGTAGGCTACAGTGTTGCTATTCTTTGCTTCCCTTATGGGCCCCGGCAACACACGGGAGTTATATATATATATATATATATATATATATATATATATATATATATATATATATATATATATATATATATATATATATATAGATAGATAGATAATGCATATACTATTTCCAGGGCATTGCAGTCGACACCAGAATTTTACAGCTGCTGTTGATGTCTTGGCAAGTTTTATGTTCAATGGTTTGCTATTGCTTTCTGAACGTCCCATATATATATATATATATATATATATATATATATATATATATATATATATATATATATATATATATATATATATATATATATATCACCGTCTCCGTGGCCTAAAGGCTTGCCAGCGGTTTAACAACAGACCACATCCTGCTGGGTTTTAGCGTGCTGGTATTGGAGCCGGTCGTTCAGAAATCAATGACAAACTACTGAACGTAAAACTTGCCCAGACATCAACAACAGCAGTAAAATGCTGGTGTTGACAGCGATGTACTGTAAATAGAATATGCAATATAATTGTGTGTGTGTATGTGTGTGTGTGTGTGTGTGTGTGTGTGTATGTATATATGTGCGTGTGGGAGTGTATACACGTCTGTGGGTGTTTATGTGTGTTGATCTTGACTTTATCGTTTTATATTTATAGAATCTGAAGCCCATGATGAGTGTCAAGAAACGAAAGTATGACCTGTCTTATTTGAATTATGGATTCACAAATATCGTCATCAACGGAGAAGAACGACCCCAGTGTGTTATTTGTAGTAAAAGTTTGTCAAATCATCATCATCTCATCTCATCGTGTTCCTCTTGTACCTTGCGGTGTCGAGGTGATGTATAAACTTCGAGAGAGTGCCCGGTTATGGGCTTCGTATATCGACATTCCCGTGGATTCTGTTATTCTGTTTGTCAAATGATTATATGAAACCGACACAGTTGAGGAATCATTTGTTGAATGTTCATCCTCAATACAAGGACAAGGACAAAACCTATTTTGAACGTCTTCGGAATGCTGTCAAAAGGATGAGACTGGATTTAACAGGGGTATTCCAAGAAACAAACCAAAAGGTTACTGAAGCTTCCTGTGTCGTAGCACAGGAGATAGCGAAGCAGAAAAAGACCACACACAATCGGGGAATCTTTGATCAAACCTTGTTGTCTCAAGATGGTGGAAATTGTGTTGGGAAATGAATCAGAGAAAAAACTTCCAGCGGTTTCACTATCAAACGACACTGTTCAAAGGAGGATCAGCGATATGGCCAGTGACATCAAGGATCAAGTTTTGCAAGAGATCAAGTCTGCAGCATTTGGGCTCTATTCAATTCAAATTGATGAATCGACTGATGTGGCATCGTGTTCTCAGTTGATAGTGTTTGCAAGGTATGTACATTCAGGATCATTTAAAGGAGAACTTCTTTTTTGTTCTCCTCTTGAAACAACTACCATGGCCTCTGATATTTTGGAAAAGGTTTCATCTTTCCTTGAATCAGAAAATCTTTTATGGGATAATATGTGTGGGTGCTATACAGATGGAGCACCAGCTATGTTGGGGACCAAATCAGGATTTCAAGCAAGTGTGAAGAAACGTGCCCCAAAAGTGAAAGGCATTCATCGAATGATCCATCGTCAAGCACTGGCCTCCAAAACACTTCCAGCTCCTTTGGGGAAGGTTTTGGATCAAACCGTTCAGATAGTGAATTTTATCAAAGGAGGAGCTCTCAACTCACGGCTTTTTAAGCAGTTATGCGTTGACATGGATGCAGGCCACCATTTGCTTCTTTTCCACACAAATGTTTGATGGCTGTCAAGAGGATGTGACTGCGCGAGTATATGAGCTGAGAGACGAGCTCAAATTATTTTTTGAAGTTCAGGGTAAGATGGACTTTTTCGCCTGGCTGGATGATGAGGAATGGATCATGCGCCTTGCCTATTTAGTTGATATTTTTGAGCAGTTGAATAAATTCAATCTTCAGAAGCAAGGAAGGAATACAAATATCATACAATTTGTGGATGCCTTGAGAGCTTTTATGAGCAAGCTGGAAAACTGGAAAAGAAAGGTCAATATGACAAATGTTGCAATGTTTGAGAAGCTGCCATCCGTTCTCGTGTTGATGGTAAAGACCAAGTACTTCCACAATTTGCAAAAAATAAAATTGTGCAGCATTTGACAGCGCTAGAAAATGAATTTGAGCGATATTTTCCTGGATTTGGTGCGAAACCCATTCAAATTATCAGTTGAAAATGTTTCTGATGATGGTCAAGGGATGTGTTCAGTGAGAAACCAATAACGGAATTTTTGCCTTTAATGTGCGGTTCATACCCAAAAGTGGCACAAAAAGCAATCCGTGCATTGCTTCCATTTGCGTCAACATATCTTTGTGAGTCAGGCTTTTCAGCTCTGCTAGAAATTAAAACGAAACGACGCAACAGATTAGATGTTGAAAACGATATCCGTTGTGCCCTTTCAAGCACTCCTCCGCGTATTTCAGAATTGCTGCGGGAAAAACAATCACAGTGTTCTCATTGATTACAATTTTCATTTAAATTACGAATCTACAATATCCAGGTTTTGTAATGAGCGTTTTGTTTGATGAAGTACAATCTTCTGGCATCCTGGTGTCGTATATTAAGCTACAATTCTTTGACGTTTTAACTGTTTGTTTATTGTAGTATGATTAATGTGGTGTTTTAATAACATATTGCGAATGTAAAAATGCTTCTCTTTAAGTGTTAATATCCATCAGCATATTCATTTGCTATTAACTGTAGAAAACTACACTATAAAATGTATCTTTACATGTGAAGGTTATGTACAACTATGGAAGAAAATAAGTATTTTCACTATTATAGGCATGTTATTTTTAATTCACCTTTTGAGGCTGACAATTTTGGAAAGTTGGAAAGGGGGGGGGGGGGGGGGGAATGACGTTCTGAAAATATAGTGATGGGGGGATAGGGGGCCAAAAAAGGTTGAGATCTACTGTGCTATAGTATATATTAAATTAAAGGGGTTACATAGGGAAAACTTCTGTATATACGCCCATGGCAGATACGGGAATTCGATTGAGACGATTAGTTACCCCATGGCATTTATTTATTGAAGGCTGGAAAATGGTTCTTTACTTACTTTACTTACTTAATTATCAAACATGTCCCCACAATCGACATGTAACATTGGTTCCTTACTTATTTTATTTACTTACATACGAAACATGAGTAGTGTAGAAGTAGGAAAGACGCCCGTTTTTTGTGGATCTTATATATTATTACTAATTATCGATCCCGATCCACAAAGGGCGATAACTCCCAGATCCACAAAGGGCGATAACTCCCAGATCCGCAAAGGGCGATAACTCATTTTTTTGGTTTAAAAACTAGACGTGGTCAGAGGTGTTGGGAAGTGACTCATCTGAGTAGGTGTGGTCTAGTGACTCATCTGAGTAGGTGTGGTCTAGTGACTCATCAGAGTAGGTGTGGTCTAGTGACCCCCTTAAATTGTAGGTACTATAACAACATAAAAAATACAACAATAAAGAAAACAAACGAGGCAAGTAAGGTATATAACGTTTTTTATTAAACCATGTATAGACAAACAATACAATGCATATTAAATAAGCTGTGGCGTAGTCGATATATTATCACTGTCAACCTTTCTTTTTATATACAGATAGGACAAAGATTCACGATGTTGCTGATACGTATACACTGCAGAGTCTTGTGTTTTGAAGCCTATAATGGTCCCCCCACTCGGTGTTTGGGTGTTGAGAACTTCCAAAAAAGTGTCCTTGTTTAGATGAGTGTTGTGGTGTTTGCTCAACCCTTTGGTACTGATTTTATCATAATCACCGACACAAATATACGTCTTACTACACAGCGAGACCATCCCCTTCCCTTCGTATTCTAGTTTGAAAAGCCCGGGGGTTCTCTTTTCATAGGCTTTGATATCCACACAGTCCTGACAGGTAGTAGTTTTATGAACAGGGCAGGTTTCAGACGGGAACCACTGATTGTAGACTCTGTCATATTCTTCTCGTAGGTGTGGTCTAACTACTTCAGAGAGTGAATCGGCGCTAAGGGACAAATATAGAGAGTCAGTGTCCATTTTACAAAGCCGAAAGTCGTCTTTAGAGATAAATTTGTCTAGAAAGTCGTAATAAAAAGCTAACATGCGCAACTTGGCATACTGATAAACGAAAAAACCTATTTGTAGAGGTAGATCCCAGACTGTTTTCTTCTTTAGGGTTTCAACTTCGAAAAGATCAGCTGTAATACCAGTCATGCTTTTGAACTTGGGGTTATTGAGTACTTTGATAGTGTCTTTTCCCTGGCAGTAGGAGACATCGGTATGTTTGGCTTTATTAGTTAATGTTTTACCGTAAGCGGCGTTACCTAACAATTTCATCGTGTCTTCTGTAATAGACTCGGCTGGATTCTTGTCCCCTTGGCGACGGGCATTAGAGACTGTTTCCCCAAATTGTTTAAAACAACTAACTGGTCGATACTCTATTGTCTGGTAGATGTGTGTAACCACCAACCTATGGGCTAGATACCATTTTAAAAGAGGGGTGGCTAATAATATTTTCTTCCCGAAATAACTACCAATCAATGTCCGTCGTAGGGTACTCAGTAGTTTATTTTTTATGGCGTAGTCTATCATAAACTCCCCAATATCGTCCCTCGACACTTCTGTGTTCTTAAAAATAGGGGGCATCTCGGTAAAGGACTCTTGTAAATCAGTCGGGGTCTCGATATCACACTCCACCAACCCGAAAAATGTATCGGATTTTACAGCCTCAATTATCTGGTTTTCACTCAAAGAACCCCAAGGAAGCTCTGATGGTGAAAATGTTTTCTCACAAGAAACGATTTAATCAACGCAACTCAACCCAACGATTGACAGGTTTGCATGTGGTACTCTGTTTTATTAAACGTATCAACATGGTAAAATGTACCACGTTTGGTCACGCCCACCGACATGGCACACGATGACTGAAGAATTACTTCCCTACACACAAAAAACCCCATCTAATTTATGTAAAATTAATAACTAAGCTGGTAGTGTTTTGTTATGTTTTCGTCACAAACGTGCGGTATGATAGACATATTTCAAGCGAACGAAAGAAAAGAAGATTCGACATGACACATGATAATGATAGACCCAGAGCGGTTACCGGCATGAAACACAGTGTATTCTTTTTTTCGGCGTTACAAAGTGTCTATCTTCTTAGTTGTCCGTAAACGAAAGAGTTACCAAAAAGAAAATAAATAAACAAAAGTAGACAACGGTGCGGTATGTTGGTGAACAGCGGTTTAACGCTTGCGAACGAATTTTAAAAAAAAAATTTTTTTAAATTCAGCATGAGGATTGAACCACCTACGCCCGAACACGAGTCGAGTGATTTAGCAACTACACTAGTAATTCTGGTAACGGTGATAACGCCCCAAAAGTACAACAGCAACCTTTCAAGTGTGACTGATGTCGGAGATGGTAAAAATAAGAATTGCAGCTATTAACAAAACATATTTCTAGAACAGATTTATAAACATATACGGGTTAGACAAATATATAAATTACTCCCTCTATGATGTTTAAACACCAATAAAGTATTGTTTTCGGTTGTATAAAAAGTAACATATTTATATGTAAAATGGAAGTGTCTATTCGTAGGGCCCTGCGAATAAACAAAGCGTCTGCAGCGAAAGACAGATGATCTCATCAGTACGGCCACCGACTTGTACAGTCACTGGCCAGAAGGAAAGTAATGGCAAACTGCTTTCGGCAAACCTTGCCAAGAAACCCATAACAACCATGGAGGTGGAAACTTTCGAATATCTTGGTTGCCAAAAACGGTGACACAAGGAAAGAAATTAAACGACGATTATCAATTGGTTTTCAAAGACTAAAACAACTGGATAAATTATCGAGTGGGACAGATAGACCTACAGAAATTAGGTTTTTTTAAGAGAATTCAACATACGCATGTGAGACACTTACTAAACACCCCATAAATGCACTTGAATATAAATGTAATAGATGGGTGGTAAGAATATCTTGGGTAAAAAGAACAAATGCGTCTATACTTCAAGAATATTGAAGATGGTTTTTAAAGACAAGCAAAGAAAATTGGTATTTTGGTCATGAAAGTTTGGAGAGAACAATAATGGCGAGGCGTATGTCTTGGAAGGGGAAAGCCTAAAAGAAGATCGATGATCTCCAGTTGGGTGTATTGACCACAGGACATCTTGGTTGTGACCATGAATTTTTTCGATGGGTTGTTATGGACACGAGATTCTGCAAAGGATATGTTACTGAGTGGTAGTAGCATGTGTGTACACATTTAGATTTCTGGATCAGACATGAACCTGTAATACTTTCTTATATATACTTATGTGGCGCCGCAACAAGCCTTAAGACAATGAATTTTCAAATTTCGCGAGTGAGGGTACTTCCGGTTTCATTTAAAACAAACTTTAATTACTAAAATAGTTTGTTTAATGTGTAAAGTGAAAATAGTGCCACGTGTTAGAAGGCCCACCATCAACTTCGATGTATATGTGAGAAGCCGACTTGGGACTTTTCGATATATAGCTATTACAAAGTAACCAATGGTGTATTATAATGGCGGTTAGTGCTATCTGTATGGTTTAAACAATGTCATACCATTGACGCTGTGTTAGAGATGTATGACTCTTCATCGGTCTGTGTGACAATTTTACAATCAAGCACATGTTAAAGGGGGTTACACCAGGTCAAAGGTGGCGTTGCTTCGGGTTGCAAACATAAAGATACATCTGGAAGACGTGGCCATAAATGACCAAAGTGGGCTTCCGGTCACATGACATACATATCGGAAAGAACATTTGTGCTTTGGTGTTAATTTCTTATCTGTTCTCTGATTGGTTGATTCAAAATGCCCCTCCGACCACTACAGGAGATAAGACATTTGTGATTTGGTGTTAATTTCTTATCTGTTCTCTGATTGGTTGATTCAAAATGTCCCTCAGCTAGAACGTTGGTCTCTAAGGGTGAAATGACATTTGTGCTTTGATGTTAGTTATTTATCTGTTTTCTGATTGGTTGATTCATAATGTCAGATAGTCAGAACGTTGGTACCACAGAAGATATGACATTTGTGATTTGATGTTAATTTCTTATCTGTGTTCTGATTGGTTGATTCTTATTGACAGAACGTTGTTCATTTCAGATATACACCTCTCTCACGCAGACAGTATCAAAACCAGTGTCGAAACAAAAGCCAAGTCTTTTCTCATTTTCGCAGTCAACGAAGAAGGATGTTTTGATTCAACGGATATTAAATTCAATGGACTTTAACAAGCGTGTCTGCTGATACAGAAACGTACTCGTATGAAACTGGTTGGCGTTTGTTCATCACTATTGTACAAGGAGTTCTTATTCACATATCTGCCCAAGAACATTAACATTATTAACCGATCATAAGCAGACAATAATTCATCTGTGATATCTCCAAAAACATGGTTAATCAGTTGTCATATTGTCTACAACAGAGTCACCGTCTCATATTTACGAATCAACTAGTTGACTAATTTTTTCGTCTTACAAACTGTGTTGTATACCTGAATAACAGAAACAATTACTTCGGCCATTTTTTAAACTATTTAGTGTATCGAGAATGTCAGCTACGCAAAACAACAGATGTCATTTGTGTAATAAAAACTTCTCATTCGGTACTAATCTAACTCGTCATATGAAGACTACTCATTCTACACAACACTTCACTTGTGATTTTTGCGATCGTATGTATAACCGGAAAGATGCCTTACGGAGACACATAAAGACTGAACATGAAACAGTATTCAGTGATGTGTCGACCACTCAACCACCATCTAGCGGCGTGTCTGCTAATAATCAACAAACCACAAGCCGCAAGAGAAGAAGAGATCCGACCACAGACGAACAATCTACTGGTAAACGTCAGAAAATACCTGAACAATCAACCTGTGCCTTGTCATCTGGTGCGATAGGTCATGGTTTGGTGACTAACAATGACAAATCAGCGACCAGTATCTTGTCGACTGTTGCGGGTGATCATGTTTCGCCTATTAACAAGACTCAACTATCATCATCTAGTCACTTGGGGACTGACGCAGAACCAACAACACCAGGTGTCCTGTCGGATGGCGGGGGCGATAACCTGTCGCCTACTAATAATAAGCAACAAACATCATCATCTAGTGCCTTACCGAGTGACGCAGCATCAACACCAAGTACCTTGTCAACAGATGTTCAACTATCAGCAGATACCTCATCGACAGCTGAGCAACTACATGTCATGGCTGCAGAAGACCAGGCAGGAACCTCTGGTGTTAACACAACTACTGAATATCTTTAATTGCAGAAACTACCCCCAGATGTTAGGGTTGTATATAATGACCATTGGGCCACGATTAGGTCACACATACGACATGGTCACTATCTGTGTGAATGGACATTTTTTAATCGACCAGATAGTGATATGACGACAGATTGGAGTTTTCGTTTATTCCCGCTCTTCAATGTTCAAAACTCTCGATTTAAAATAATCCCCAGTTTGCACATACTCTTGAGACATCGAGAGACACAATCCCTACGGTTCTATCATGCCAGACCAAATAACTCTTCGTTGTTTACTTTACCATTTTTAGTGAACAATAGATCTGATTTTGAGGCCTTTTTAACCAAGCTAAACAGTGTTGATTTGGTGAATTCAGCGACACTAACCCGACCAGGTACAAAGTACTATGTCGAATCAATTCCAAGTATCACTTTTTATGTATATAAACTGGTAGAATTCCCTGTTGGTTGTTGTTTAGAACCAATTCCCTCCCACATAACACAAAATAAATGTATTTATACGCTCCAGAGTGATAAAGATGGTAGGGTTTATAATGATAATAGGTGTTTGTTCCGTGCGTTGGCTGTTTTCAGAACAGGATCTGTCAGGACTATTAGAAAACACACACGAACACTGTTCAAAGAATGGATGCGTTATAAAGGGTTGAAATCAATCAAAGCCTTTCCAGGTGTTAGTTTAGTTGATTTACCTGCCCTGGAAGAATGTTTCAAAATACAAATCAATGTGTTTGCATTTACAGAGGAGGAACATCTAGTTCCGAAAATCAGAAGTACTAGTACACATCCAGATATACTGAATCTCCTTCTACATGAAAACCATTTCATGTATATTCTTGATATTAACAGGGCCGCTCGATGTTTTTCTTGTGGGAAATGCGGTAAATTGTTTAAAGTGTTTTGGCAGTTGAGACGTCACGAACTTACGTGTAAAGGCATAGCCACTATCGAAACATATAAAGGTGGGATTTATCATCCTACTGAATCCATCTTGGAATTACTCTGTGAACACGGGTTTGATGTAGACGTAAACTTTACTTTCCCATATAGAGCGTGCTATGACATGGAATCTTTTTTCTCTAATGAAAAATTACCAGCTGACTCAAAGTCGACGACCTTTATAGCCAGACACGTTCCCCTCTCGTGTGCCGTCGCCTCTAATGTCCCTGGGTTTGACACCCCTAAATGTTTTATCACGACAGGTGATCCACAGGTCCTTGTAAACGACATGTTGGACTATCTCCATGAAATAGCTGATAGGTCTTATGAGCTATTACAGAAAAAGTTCGAGTCAACCTTTGAAAAATTAGGTGACCAACCAAAACTAAGTGAAAGGCTCGACTCCTTTCTGAAAGAGCTCCCTCTGTTTTGGTTGAATATTTGAAAATATGACATTAACCTACTTAAACCTTATTTAATACGGTATTTCCTTGATCGGGAGGCTAACCCATTTAAATTTATAGTCAAAAGAAATAATAATTTTATGTGCATAGCGACAGAAAGACTGAAATTCCTTGACGTCTCCAACTTTCTGGTCCCGGGGATAAGTTACGCGATGCATCTGGCCTCTTTTGGTATAGAAGAGACAAAGGGGTTTTTGCCATACGAGTATCTGACCGATCTGGGAAAGTTAAATGAGACAGCCCTACCACCACATGCGGTCTTTTTCTCAACACTTAAAAACCGTAACATTTCCGAAGCAGAATACACCGTTTGTCAGAAAGCATGGACCGACAATAAGATGACTACGTTGAGGGATTTTCTGATTTGGTACAACATCAAAGACGTGTCCCTGTTTCTAAAAGCCCTGGACAAACAAGTAGCATTTTATGCCGATTTAAATATAGATATGTGTAAGCAGGCCATCTCAGTCCCCTGTATTACTCTACAGTACCTATTCAACACAATGAATAAAGATGTTTCTTTTGTTTTGTGTTCGAAGCAGGAGGAGAAGTTGCACAAGTTGTTACGAGACAATATAGTGGGTGGCCCGAGTATCATTTTTGATCGTTATCACGAAGCCAATGAGACCCGTATCAGTGGTAATAAACTGGTAAAAAGTATTAAAGGGTTTGATGCGAATGCCTTATACCTTTGGTCTCTTATGAAAGATATGCCAACAGATTTCCCCATATATAGAAGCCGCGAGGATGGTTTTAGGGCACATAGATTACACAAATACACACGTCAGTGTCGAGAGTGGGTAAGTTGGGTGTCACATACTGAAAATATAGATTTAAAAACCCAATTCAATAGTCATGAGATGCAACTCGGTGATCGTCATATTCGAGTAGATGGGTGGGATAAAAAGAATAATACAGCTTACCAATTCCATGGGTGTTTATTCCATGGGCACCCATCTTGCCGTCTAACTGGTGGGAAAACTATTAATCCAGTTAATAAGAAACCGCTGGTAGAACTATACCAGAACACGTGTGACATTCACGAGTATCTACAGAAAACTGTCGGGGTGACAGTAAAGGTTATTTGGGAATGTGAGTGGCAGCGATTAAAGAGATCAAACACACAAATCAAGCGTTTCTTGCGTGAAACATTTCCACCGTCATAGCTTCCTTGGGGTTCTTTGAGTGAAAACCAGATAATTGAGGCTGTAAAAGCCGATACATTTTTTCGGGTTGGTGGAGTGTGATATCGAGACCCCGACTGATTTACAAGAGTCCTTTACCGGGATGCCCCCTATTTTAAAGAACACAGAAGTGTCGAGGGACGATATTGGGGAGTTTATGAAAGACTACGCCATAAAAAATAAACTACTGAGTACCCCACGACGGACATTGATTGGTAGTTATTTCGGGAAGAAAATATTATTAGCCACCCCTCTTTTAAAATGGTATCTAGCCCATGGGTTGGTGGTTACACACATCTACCAGACAATAGAGTATCGACCAGTTAGTTGTTTTAAACAATTTGGGGAAACAGTCTCTAATGCCTGTCGCCAAGGGGACAAGAATCCAGCCGAGTCTATTACAGAAGACACGATGAAATTGTTAGGTAACGCCGCTTACGGTAAAACATTAACTAATAAAGCCAAACATACCGATGTGTCCAACTGCCAGGGAAAAGACACTATCAAAGTACTCAATAACCCCAAGTTCAAAAGCATGACTGGTATTACAGTTGATCTTTTCGAAGTTGAAACCCTAAAGAAGAAAACAGTCTGGGATCTACCTCTACAAAAAGGTTTTTTCGTTTATCAGTATGCCAAGTTGCGCATGTTAGCTTTTTATTACGACTTTCTAGACAAATTTATCTCTAAAGACGACTTTCGGCTTTGTGAAATGGACACTGACTCTCTATATTTGGCCCTTAGCGCCGATTCACTCTCTGAAGTAGTTAGACCACACCTACGAGAAGAATATGACAGAGTCTACAATCAGTGGTTCCCGTCTGAAACCTGCCCTGTTCATAAAACTACTACCTGTCAGGACTGTGTGGATATCAAAGCCTATGAAAAGAGAACCCCCGGGCTTTTCAAACTAGAATACGAAGGGAAGGGGATGGTCTCGCTGTGTAGTAAGACGTATATTTGTGTCGGTGATTATGATAAAATCAGTACCAAAGGGTTGAGCAAACACCACAACACTCATCTAAACAAGGACACTTTTTTGGAAGTTCTCAACACCCAAACACCGAGTGGGGGGGACCAATATAGGCTTCAAAACACAAGACTCTGCAGTGTATACGTATCAGCAACATCGTGAATCTTTGTCCTATCTGTATATAAAAAGAAAGGTTGACAGTGATAATATATCGACTACTCCACTACTTATTTAATATGCATTGTATTGTTTGTCTATACATGGTTTAATAAAAAAAAACGTTACATACCTTACTTGCCTCGTTTGTTTTCTTTATTGTTGTATTTTTTATGTTGTTATAGTACCTACAATTTAAGGGGGTCACTAGACCACACCTACTCTGATGAGTCACTAGACCACACCTACTCAGATGAGACACTTCCCAACACCTCTGACCACGCCTAGTTTTTAAACCAAAAAAAATGAGTTATCACCCTTTGCGGATCTGGGAGTTATCGCCCTTTGTGGATCTGGGAGTTATCGCCCTTTGTGGATCGGGATCGATAATTAGTAATAATATATAAGATCCACAAAAAACGGGCGTCTTTCCTACTTCTACACTACTAACATGTCCCCACAATCGACATGTAACATTGGTTCTGTACTTACTTTATTTACTTACATACCAAACATGTCCCCACAATCGACATGTAACACTGGTTCTTTACTTAATTTATTTACTTACATACCAAACATGTCCTCACAATCGACATGTAACACTGGTTCTTTACTTACTTTATTTACTCACATACCACACATGTCCCCACAATCGACATGTAACACTGGTTCTTTACTTACTTCATTTACTTACATATCAAATATGTCACCGCAATCGACATATAACACTGATTCCAGTGTGCTATGTATCTTTCTTCAGTTGCATAAGACGATGGTTTGTCATCGCATTTAAACAATTTGTATTTATTTAAATAAGCGTCAAATTAAGCTCCCAGCATTACTACGATCCATCTTTAAAATCTAGACCAAGAGTCCGTGCAGCATGATCCCTCTCTCGGATTGCCTAGTTTACTCCAGAGGAAAAGTAACACCTATATTTCTGGAACAAGAAAAGCTGCCGGATCAGAAAACAAATGCTCTAACTGTCCGCCTGTCAGAGCTTCGATCCTAGACCAGTTACCAACCAAGGCTTAGGGCCTGGTCTGCCCTGCCATGACATTAAGTCTTTAGGTTGTATTTCCTCGCATCAGGATAAGGCTTGTATCCTCCCTATTGCCCTCCTCCGCCCGAAGCCGTTGGCACAATGTGGGGTGTCGGGTTTGGTGAGCACCAAACATTCAGCGCTAACAGAAAGCTGGTAGTATCGTCTACTGTCATACGGTCAACCAATCAGTTGCCGTCTCCATAATGAAAGTTGGCTGTAATGGATCTCCAACACTGTCTGCATCTATCTTGATTGTACATTCTGTCAGATTGATGTTCGTCCGTCTCTTGATGTTATCTTCCCACTTGCATCGTTGTATTCCTCTTGCTCACTTGCCCACAACCTTGCCCTCCATTATGATTTTAATAAGAGTGTTAGTTATGTCTTTTAAGGTGGCCGAAATATTTCACTTGTCTGTATTTTTTTTTTTTTTTTGGTTATTTCATTCATCAACTCCTTTTTTTTTTTTTTTTTTTTTTGGTATTCCAGTTTTTCTAGAACCTTTGTATTTGATTGTTTTTGTTTCCATGAAATACAACAAATTCTTCTGTATAATAACATCTCCAATGCCTCGAATTTACTTTCTAGTTGCTTGTTCAATGTCCAGGTTTCCGCGCCATACAGTAGTGTTGATTATATGTAGCATTTGACAATTCTCATTTTTTAAAGCGTTGTTAATCTCTCTAGATGTTAATACTGATTTCATGCTGTTGAAAACATTTTTCGCCATTCCTATTTTCCTTTATATTTCTATTTCACTTCTGCCATCATTTGTTATTACATGTCCAAGATAGGAGAAACGTGTTACTTGTTCTAGCATCTCCACGTTTGTTGCTATGTCCTTTGATGACCTTTCCTTTCCACTGCTAATTATCATAGTTTTTGTAGGATGTTAATATCAAAGCCACATTTTGCACTTTGCCTGTTTACTTGTTCCACTGGGTTTTGTAACTCTAGCTTTCTTTATGATAGTAACATGGTATCATCAGCATACCTACGATTGTTTATGATTCTTCTATTGATGTTAACATCAGTCCAGGCAATTCAACTTGCTTAAAAATTCTTTTTGTGGAATTAATTTTTTTTTTTAAAGGATTTTATCATCTCTGTTGTTATCTTGCAAGGACCTGCAGCCTTTCCTTCTTTCATCTTTTTAATTGTCTTCTCTACTTCAGCCTTCAAAACGTTTAGTCCATCTTGAGTATTATAGTGTTGGTTTACTGTCCCTGCTGTCTCAGAATAAATCCTTTGTGTAATCTGTCCAAATGTTTATTATGTCGATATTATTAATTATAATTTCTCCATTTTTCCTCTGATACAACTATTCCCTTTTATATTATTTTTCTTCTTTGTAAATATTTTTATATTTTCCTGCTATTATTTCCAGTTCTATTTTATTTCTAGATCCTCTATTTCTTTGCATTTTTTCAGCAACCACTCTTCTTTGGCAACTCTCCTCACGTGGTGTATTTCTCTGTCTGTCTATATATATATATATATATATATATATATATATATATATATATATATATATATATATATATATATATATATATATATATATATTCTGGAGTGTTCTTTGTTTTCTTTCGTTGAGTCATTTTGCTCAAGATTTCATTGGTTATCCATAGATGCTTTTTATTATTTACCTTCACTGGCAAGTTGATATTTGCAATCTGTATGCTAGTTTTTATACATTCCCATTTTGTAATAATTTTATCTTCAGGATTTTCACGTCTTTATTTGTGCATGCTTTCTACGATTAGCCTATCATATGTATTGTTTCCTTAAACCATGTATAGTTGACTTAAGTCTGGTTGTTTCAGTGTTGATATATCTATTTGAGGTGTCTTCGATGTTCTTATTCCTGTAATTTTAAGTTTTATTTGTATATTTTAAGACAACAAGATTGTGGTCAGAGTTGATATCAGCACCGGGGTATGTTTTGGCATTTTTAACATTGTTGTTAAATCTCTTTCTAATTATAATGTTGTCATACGGTAGCTCAGTGATATCTTAGCTAGCTAAGACCTGACTGGTTACTTGGACATTACTCATATACTTACTGGGCAACAATTAAAACAGCACATATTAAAGTGAACGACTAATATGTTTACATTTCTATCAAACCACAGAACATTAAAATAGTGTCATTATACTTCTCAATTCATTACATTTAACCACGAATCTAATTGTATCTTTTTTAAAAAAAAACTGTATGGTTCTTTTCAATTGTTAATTAATACAGGGGTCGCTTCCAACATATTTACAAACGTTCTTCAGCGTGTACTAGACCTATGAATTGTTGCTGGGGATGTGGCTGTTTTAGCCAGGCAGGGTAGTTTGTTAGGCGGTGTCATTTCACTGCATATATTTCAGCAAACCAAAAAAGCTAGTTGCATATCCTTTACATGGCGTCGAAGTCAACCCCAGCATTTTTTACTGTTTGTGATCTCTTGGCAAGTTTACGTTCAGTAGGTTGTCATTGCTTTTTGAACGACCGACACCTATATCATTTTATTTAAAAAAATCAACGCAAGGCCGTCTGCTGCCATATCGCCCACAGCTGTGTTTCGAATGTGGTATGCGGGATTACGAACTCCGCCAGTAACATCTCCGCCACGGAGCCGGCAAACCAGAAAATTGTTTTAAAATGTATGGCGAAACAGAAGCATTCGAATCGTTTTGAACTTGTTCACAAAACTGTAACATTTTGAAATGACATGTGTGCTGTGTAAATTAACTGGATTAACCTCGGCAGAGATGGGAATGTGTCATTAACATTAGGAGTAAACGCTTTTTATTGAATGGCAGTTTCGACGAGACAGCCTTAATCAAGAAATAGCAATGCATACCATTAAACAAAGGCAAGATATTAGCATACCAAT
This sequence comes from Cepaea hortensis, assembly GCA_963921405.1. Taxonomy (NCBI): domain Eukaryota; kingdom Metazoa; phylum Mollusca; class Gastropoda; order Stylommatophora; family Helicidae; genus Cepaea; species Cepaea hortensis. The sequence goes on along the minus strand of OY992891.1, from coordinate 68,231,229 downwards.
ATTTTAACTTATAATTATGTGCGTACAAAAATCAGAAATTGATATTAAAGACAAACAGACAGTAGGATGCAACGAATGCACCAACCTGGCATGTGGTTGGGTCCAGAAAACGCGACAAGTGATTTAGTCCAATTGTTAAGGGGAGTAGTGTTGCTTAGCAGTTGTAAGGGGGATAAGTGTGGTTTAGCTATTATAAAGAAGAGAGTGCTGTTTAGCTATTGTAAATGGGAGGCTTGTGATTTGCTTATTGTAAATGGGAGACGTATGACTTGAACCTTTTACATCACCGCACCATAAGACGGACTCCATTTCACCTACCATGTCGAACTTGTACTAAACTAAACATAGCCCTAACGAGAGAAACTATATGCACATAAATTATAGCGACAGCCTGCATGGGATTAAAATAATTCGATGTCCGCCGTCTAGTATTTCACACATATACATGACACAATTGCTTTGTCGAAAGGGTTGTGTGACCAGCTGTTTCTGACATATGAGAAAGTGTAGACTCATCTCTCTGCTCTCTCTCTCTCTCTCTCTCTCTCTCTCTCTCTCTCTCTCTCTCTCTCTCTCTCTCTCTCTCTCTCTCTCTCTCTCTCTCTCTCTCTCTCTCTCTGCGTATGTGTGTGTGTTGTACTAACCACTATATCTGTCTTATACTACGTATATATTTACAGATGTTGTAAGGTAAGATAGAGATGGGAGAAGAATCCCCAAATCCCAGTAGCCAACTACTATAAGAAACCCAGAAATGGCTCGTAAAGGTAAATTTGTCTAGTTGGTCGTGCGTCGAAGTACACTTGTTCCAGCAGCGAGGCGCCGTCGTCATTTGGAGGCGACAGGTTCGATCCCGGTCGGTAACTATTATAGCTTTCAAATTTATGTTGTCTAGTGCGTCTTCTAATCTCTATTTCCTTCTTCTTCTTCTGTGAGCGCCAAATAATACTATGTGTGTCTATTTTATGTAGTCCTAATAGAGGCCAGGAGATCACAGGGAAGTCATCGCATTCGGCGGAGAAATCTCACTCTGGATAACCTGACGCGTGTTGTCTCCCTGTCACACTCTGCTCTCCAAAGGTTTGTGAATTGTTGAAGTATTACAAACTTTAACACACATAAGACCATGCATAAATTAGCAAGAAAATAAACAACTCTCTGCTATAAATTATAATAGTTATAATAATATAATTATTATAGGGAGGGTTATGTTAATATGGCATCTCACTTTTTTCTTAAAAATTCGCTGAAAGGAAACATTATAGCTGTAATTTTTTTTTCCCGCATATCCTTTACAGGACATCGCTGTCAACAGCAGCAACTTTCAGCTGTCTGTTGATTTCTTGGCAAGATTACGCTCAGTAGTTTGCCATTGCTTTCTGAGCGGCCGGCTCAGTTATCCCGCAAGTCACCAGCGGGGGACGAACCGCTCCCAGTTCTCGCCCGCTACGAGACTCTGCGTGATAAACGGGATTACGGAGAAAGTGTTGTAACCCCTCGGCCAGAGAGACCGGCTATAGCTGTAATAGTCATCACAATTAAGTAATTCAAATGTCACTGTTTCCTCCTCAGGTGCTAAACTAAACTGTCTTATATTTCACCACCGGAGCTGAAACAAATTGTCCTTGATTTCATCACAGGAACTAATATACTAAGTCCATGATATCACCACAGGAACTAATAAAATGGCTATGAGTTCATCACAGGAACCAATTAAAAATGTCCATGTGTTCACCACAAGAACTAATCTAAACTGTCCATGGTCTCATCACAGGAACTAATATAAAATGTAAGTGAGTTCAGGATACTAAAGTTATTGGTACTATTGTTGTGATTATTATGTAGAGTCAGGTCTTAGTCAGATATGACTGAGCTACCGTATGACAGTAGACGGTACTACCTGCTTTCTGTCAGCGCCGAATTTTGGGCGGCGCTTACCAATCCCGACACCCCACATTGTGCCAACGGCTTCGGGCGGAAGAGCGCAATTGGGAGGGTACTAGCCTTATCCTGGTGCGAGGAAATGCAACCCAAAGACAAAATACGTCATGGCAGGGCAGACCAGGCCCTAAGCCTTGATTGGCAGCTGGTCTAGGATCGAAGCTCCGACAGGCGGACAGTTAGAGCATTGCTTTGCTGATCCGGCAGCTTCTGCAGCTTGTCTTGGTCCAGATTATAGGTGTCAACTTTCCTCTGGAGTGAACTAGGCAGGCCGAGAGAGGGATCATGCTGCATGGGCAACACATGGTTTCTTTATTTTAGCCCAGGCTTTGTGCTATGGAGAGGCAATAACTCCATCCCTGGTCTTAACCGGTCTCGGAATCAAAGCGAGAGGCAACTGTTACGGGTTATAAGTCCTTGTCAGTTGGCGTAGACATGGTGCGCCACGCGTTGCCTCTGACGGTGGGAGACACCTACAGGTGTCACTGATCAGCTACCGCCCGCCTCAAGCTGGGCAGCCCCCAGCCAATTGGGTGCTGATCCGCCACAGTCTGCCTGCTTCAATGGGTGCTTGGGGCTAGGACAAAATCTGAATCGCAGGCTGTAAAACCAATTCCCTAGGTACTAATAAAAATAATAGAAACCTCAAGCTACGGCTTGCAACCTGGAACGTGAGAACCATGTGTCCAGGATTTTCCACTGACTTGACAAATATTGACGATGTGAGAAAAACGGCAGTGATTGATGCTGAACTCAATCGTCTTAACATTGATATTGCTGGCCTGCAGGAGACTCGCCTCGCTGAGGAAGGGTCACTCAGGGAAAACAATTACACCTTTTTTTTGGAAGGGAAGAGGGCAGGCAGAAATAAGGCAACATGGTGTGGGCTTTGCAGTGAAGAATTCGCTACTGGGAATGATTGATATCCCAGCTGGAGGTAATGAAAGATTATTATCACTGCGCTTGGCAACCTCTTGTGGATTTGCCACCATTCTCACTGCATATGCACCGACACTCGCTTCCTCTGATGATGTGAAGGATACGTTCTATGAGCAGCTAGACTCTGCGATCAAGGCAGTTCCAAAATCCGACTACATTTATATGCTCGGTGATTTCAATGCTCGTGTGGGCAAGGACTCGAGTTCATGGCCAGCGTGCCTTGGAAAATACAACATCGGTCGCATGAATGATAATGGGCAAAGGCTGCTGGAACATTACACTAGAAATTACCTATGTATTACAAACTCCTTTTTTAAAACAAAAGAGATGCATAAGGTCACATGGAAACATCCAAGATCCAGCCATTGGCATCAGCTGGACTTCATTATCACACGGAGACATACATCTGAACCATACATCATTAACTCGAAGTTACCACAGTGCTGACTGTGATACAGATCATTCTTTGGTTGTTGCAAGGGTTAGACTGAGACCAAAGAGAATCTACACAGCTAAACACAAGTCTAGCCCCAGGATTAATATTACTAACACTCACGATCCTGGAAAGTGCTTTGAATTTCAATAGCAACTTGAAGACGCTTTCAATGATACATCAGAAAATTGTATAGTAAATGATAAATGGAGTAAACTTAAGGAAACTATTTATAAAACAGCGGTAGGGATTTACGGCACTGTGGATCATAAGAGGCAGGACTGGTTTGCGGCAAACAGCCAGATAATGCAGCCCTTGATTGATAAAAAGAAGATAGCTCTCTTAAGAAACAAGGAAAGACCAACGCGTAACACTCTGAGTGAGCTGAAGCAAGCGAGGAAGGATGTACAAAAGGCTGCCAGGCAGTGTGCGAATGACTATTGGATTAAGTTATGTGAGTCCATTCAAATCGCAAGTGATAAGGGAAATATCAGAAGCATGTATGAAGGGATAAAGAAAGCCTGTGGTCCAATGATCAAAAGAAGTGCACCGCTGAAAACCTTGACTGGAGAAATCATCACTGATAAGAAACAGCAGATGGATAAATGGGTCGAGCACTATTTAGAGCTTTACTCAAGTGAGACCAAGCTAGCGGATGATGCCCTCAACGCCATAGAAGCCCTGCCAACTCTTGACCACCTGGACACACTTCCCACTATAACAGAAGTTAAGTGTGCTATAAATGACCTTGCATCTGGCAAGGCTCCAGGTAAGGATGGGATTCCAATAGAGGTAATCAGGAGTGGGAAAGTCACACTCGCTTTACAGATCCACCAGCTAATAGAGCTATGCTGGCGAGAAGGACAAGTCCCACAGGATTTCAAAAATTCAAACATCATTACGCTGTTCAAAACAAGGGAGATCGGAGCGACTGTAATAACTATAGGGGTATCTCACTTCTGTGTATTGTTGGGAAAGTATTTGCCAGAATTGTCCTGCACAGACTTCAAGTCCTGGGAGATCAAGTCTACCCCGAATCACAGTGTGGCTTCCGTCAGAACCGGTCTACCATTGATATGATATTCTCATTGCGACAGATGCAAGAAAAATGCCGGGAACAAAATCAGCCACTGTTTATTGCCTTCATCGACCTCACAAAGGCATTCGATTTGGTCAGTCGTGAGGGTCTGTTCAAAGCACTAAAGAAGATTGGCTGCCCACCAACTCTTCTGTCCATTGTGGAATCGTTCCACACAGGCATGAAAGGTATAATCAAGTTTGATGGCTCAACTTCAGAAGAGTTTGAAATCAAGAGTGGAGTTAAGCAAGGTTGTGTACTATCCCCCACCCTCTTTGGGATATACTTTTCACTTCTACTGAAATATGCCTTTCGTGATCAGGATGACGGTATATACATTCACTCACGCTCAGATGGTGGCCTCTATAATGCTCAGAGATTGAAGGCCAAGACCAAAATTAGCAGGGTGCTAATCAGAGAGTTGCTTTTTGCGCATGATGCTGCGATTACGACCCACTCTGAGGAAGAATTACATCTACTATCTGCATTCTCCAATGCTTGTTCTGAATTTGGTTTAACAATAAACAAAAAGAAGACACAGATTATGTCACAAGGTGCACATGGTGTACCATCAATCTTTATTGACGACGCCGAACTGGAGATAGTAGACCATTTTACATATCTAGGATCAGAGGTAAATAGCAAATTATCCCTCGATCAGGAAATCAACATCAGGATTGGCAAGGCAGCAACAACAATGAACATGTTAGCAAAAAGAGTCTGGGAGAACAGCAAGCTTACTGCCAAAACAAAAGTCCTCGTCTACCAAGCCTGTGTCCTTAGTACTCTTCTTTATGGCAGTGAAACCTGGACAACTTACTCACGCCAAGAGAAACGTTTAAACAGCTTTCATATGCGGTGTCTGCGAAGAATACTTGGTATTAAGTGGCAAGACAAAATCACAAATACTGAAGTATTGGAAAGATCAGGTTGTGTGACGGTATTCCATGCTCTGTCTTCGCAGACTTAGATGGATAGGACACGTTAGGAGGATGGATGAGGGTAGAATACCAAATGACATCTTTTTGGTGAATTACAGACGGGTAGGAGATCTCAGGGTCGGCCTCTACTACGATACAAAGATGTGTGTAAGCGGAACATGATTGATACAGGCATTGATAATGCACATTGGGAGCATGTCGCCACTGAACGTGTTGCATGGAGGGCAACTATCAGAAATGGAATAAAGACAAAGGAGAGAGTGATTGCAGATAAAGCACACACAGAGCGTGAGAGACGTAAGATGGTGCAAAATGGTGGAAATGACCATGTTTTCACATGCACCTACTGTGGGCAAACATTTGCAGCAAGAATTGGCCTTACCAGCCACACTCGCCACCGCCATGGATCGTAGTTATTAAGCCTTTTTGAAGCACAATGTACCAAACTATCGTCCGTCAAGACGGAAAGGTGCCAATGTCCAATGTTGTGATTATACTGTTGTTGTTAAAACTGTTGTTGTTAATACTGTTATTGGACATGTATTCACAGAGGATACTCATATGGTATTTAACTGGCTTCCACCATGCTAGGGTTGCTTTGAATTCGGAGGAGTCAATGCTGTTACTTGCTTGTTTGCTTGTGTTCGCTGGCTGTGAACTCCAGCGCGAAGTCCTGTATGTCGGATGAATACATCCTGCTGTCCAACATCAATGTGTTGTCATACCGGTCCTGAGGTTTGCGTGAGTATCCGTTGTCCCATGTCTGGCTCATTGGTGTGCAGACTGGTGGTTCCTCGCCATGCAGGCAGATACTCTCCGGCTTCGGAGGAAGTCAATGCTGTTTAACTCTTTCGCTACCGTGAGCCCATCTTGGGACACGATGGATTTCCGGTGATGGCAGTCCGCCCTTTTAGTCCCACAAAATGATCAGTGGTTTATTTCATATATTTCTGCTCCGTTTCGGAATTTTAAGTTACAGTAAACTAAAAAGTCGTACAGCGAAAAGATTTCTACGCCATCTTGGTGCGGTCAAACGTTTTCTAATATTGGATTCTTGTGAATTTTCAGTTTTAAGGTAGTGTTAATTTGTTTGTTTTGGTTTTTCACAATGGAAACGCCCACCAGTATGCGTCCACGTAGTATGACTTGAGATCAAGCTAGATTATTGTTTATAACTGTTTTAAACAATAGTGATTCCCTTATCAGTGAATATTTAGAAAGACGTTTTAGTTGTGTCTAAAGTTTTAGCACGTGGTGATAAAGAAAAACCAGTGAATGTTCGTCACAGCTGAGTGTCTGACAACGAAGCACGAATGGCTGAAGTTTACGTCTGTCATTATTGCTATGGGACTTGATCCAAGACCATGTATCAAAGACTACTGGTGTACAAGTGCACATTTATATACTCATTGGTATGCCACTGCCACTACGTTTCCCAGTAATCAATTAGAAAATTAGAATATATTTATCACACCATGTTTCATGTATGTGAACCTGAGCAACCAAAAAAAAAAAAAAAAAAAATTTCACATGATACTGAAGAATATCCAGGAAGCATTTTACCCATTTGAAAATGTGTCCATTGATGAAATGATTATTTGGTGGAAGGGCTAAAAAAAAAACCATGCATTGTTGTCTCTACCAAGTCTGTAGTTAGAACTGTTGAGAGCGGATTGAGAAAACCGCAAAGCAAGCCGAAGATGGTCTCCATGAAAATAACATGGCGATGAATGGCTGCGACAGAATGGACCGAATGGTTGGATATTATAATATCCATGATAGGAAAACCATTAAGTGGTGGAAGAATATCTACTATTAGATCTTTGAAATTGCACAGATCAATGCTCACATCCTACATTCCATATGGCAAACAGAGAAAGGAGGAAAAAAATTGTCATAGAAGGATTTCAAGTAAAGGAAAGTGCTCATCGCGAAGTAGCTCAGAGTATTCCTGAAAGTTTGACACTCTGCCTGCCGAAGAATTTTAGTCTGTTGCAGGAAATTATGCCGAAAGATTTACATGAGCCAAGCATTTAATAGAATTTGTCGGTGTCAATAGAGACTGTGTTTTTTGCAGCACTCGAACTAAACGACACGTATCATCTTTTGTTTGCTCCGGCTGCACTAATAGACCAGACTTGTGCGCCAAAGTTTGCTTTGCAGCCTATCACAAATAGACTGCCACATATAGTAAATAAAAACAAACAGACATGACAATTAAATGTAAATCTGCCAAGTGTTTTCCTAATTTTTGTCTGAAAAAAAGAAAAATACATGATTAAGAATCTGCGGCAAAACTTCTTTTCGGATGATTGATTCGGAGCAATTGTATTTATAGTTTAGAAAAGTGTTGTTTGTGCAGTAAATTCAACAGGATTAGCAGTGATCGGGATATTGGATAACAACGCCCCCTTGGTAAGTACAATGTTTACATTATTTTTATCTCTTTTTAACAAATTATTTTAGAAGTTATATTATTATTTTTATTTTATTTACAACATACAGCAAACATTCTCATACCAACATATTCCTTGTGCAATCCCCTTTATTTTGATATATAATACAACATTTCTGCTACAATTTTAACCATTTTCATAACATTATTGCGACATAACCAACTTCCAGATTTCGGCCATTAGTTTTTTTCATTTTTGTGAAAAAGACATGGTTCAGAATATGCACCAAAACTTCCTTTTGGATGATTTAAATGAGCAATACTGTTTATATTCTTGAAGACAAGTGGTGTTTGTTTGATTATTCAGTAAATTAAACATTATTAGCAGTATAGGAGTGTAGAAAACACATTCTGAGTGCAATGTTTATATATGCTAGGAATAATGTTGGTAAAAGAACTCCTCCTTGCGGGACACCTTGCTCCAACAGCATCATTTTGCTGTTTTGTCATTGTACTTTTGTCCAGGCAGTTCTGTTCTCAAGGTAGTGGCTGGTCCATTTATACATTTTCCCACAAGCGTGTATTTTTTGCAGCTTTACTTTCAGTCTTTCCTTCCATACTTTATCAAATGCTTTTTCTAAATCTATCCAGACCGCTAGTGTGTGTTTTTTCTCTTGGAAGGCATCCTCTATTTCCTGAGCTATATAGGTTAATTGATCTTCAGTGGATCTGTACTTTCTGAATCCTGCTTGGTGTGGTGTTAAGAGTTGGTTTTCTTCCAGATCCCATGTTAGCCTGCCATTGATAATGCGTTCCATTAATTTTCCTACATAGTTAAGTAGACTGATAGGTTGATAGCCATTTGGTTCTTCCAGGTCTTAGTATAGCTTCCTTCCATGCCTGTGGGACTATTTCTCTTCCAGCTGTAATTTAGGACTGCTAGTAGTTTATTTTTTTGCCTTAGTGCCTAGTCCTATTAGCATTTCATTTGTGATTCCATCCTTTCCTGGTGATTTCTTCTTTTTTAGGGTATTCATTGCCTGTTCCATTTCTTCCATTGTTAGATTTGCCATCATATATTCTGCTGCGGTCTCTGTATTACTATGATGTATCTGTTTGTCTTTGATTGCTTTCTTCTGTTCGGTTGTAATATCAATGTGGTTTGCAGTGGCATAGTGTTCCATTAGTGTATTTGCAGTCTTTTTTCCTGTAAGCAAGGCATTTCCTTGTTTAATTGTTATTTGTTTCTTGGTCCTTCATTGTTCATGGCTCTCACTAGTTTCCATAGTTTGTTTCCATCTCTGTCAAAATTAAGGTTTTCTGTTTTTTCCCTCCAACAATCTCTTGTTGTTTAATTTACTGTTCTTTTATATTTTGCTGAGATGGCTTTGAGAGAGATGTTCGCTTCAGTTGTTTGTTTTCTCTCTGCTGTCTCCCTGGCATCTTCAACTTTGTCCTCCAAAATGTGTAGTTCTTCAGTCCAGTATGATTTGTAATTCCCCCCCCCCCCTCACCTCTTGGAATAGACTCAGTGGCCGCCTGTATTATTGCTCTGTTTAGACTTTCCACCATTTGCTTCATGTTGCCATATCGAGTATTTATGTTTTCACAATATTTGTCTGTTAGTATGGCAAATCTGTCCCAATCTGCTCGTTTGTAATTCCAGCGAGGCAAAGGCTTTTGCTGCCGTGGAACATATTCCATATACATTACAAGCTTGGTTGGTCTGTGGTCACTACCTGCTAATTGGTCAAGCACATGGCGATCGATTTTGTGGAGGATGTCTCCTGTGCAGAAAGCTAAGTCTGGAGTAGAAGTGGTGAACCATCTTCTGGAGTAGAAGCTCGGTGTGTCATCCGCTTTGTTGAGTAGATGGAGATTTGAGTCTATTTCCCAGTCCTCCACTTCATCTTCTCTTCTGTCTGCATAGTGCTCTTGACTAGCTTCGCTATTTTTTCTGGTCAAGTTTGCATATTCGCAGTCATCTCTTGATTGTTTGAATTGTCCAGCCTCTCTGACTATATCAGCCCCGCCCATTGCTCATCCGCTTTCCATAGTAGTTCGACTTGCAAGCTTGTTAATTTCTTCTTAAACTCGCGTGGCGTGGCACAAATATGAACCTGACTTTTGTCATGTTTGACCTCCTCAGAGACCCCCACCCCAACATACGCATCACCGTTCGGCGGCTAATAGTGCCAGTTCTGTATTGGTTGACGAGGCCCCTCATTTTCCCGATTGTCTCTGGTCCCTGGCCGTGAAAATTCTTACTCCCACGACTCTCATTATAGACAACGAGGTCTACTCTCGACATCTCTCTAAAGGCATTATTAATAAGATCAGCATGATCCATGAGCTGGCCATCTGTAGGGGATGCAGAGCTGGCAAGTTTTTCAGCTCGCTCATTTCCCTCATCTTCCGCATGTCCGGGAACGAAGATGAAGGTGACGCCACGAACGCCAGACCTCTGCAACGATTCAATACACTTCTCCCACCAAATGGCAGTCAGTAAAGTAAAGTAAAGAACCCTTTCTACACTCTTCCGGGACAATTTGGGCACACTGTGCTAGTCCAATATTTGTATAGACCTCTTCTTTCTCTCTTTCGACAGATCATCCTCATTGCACATCGAAAACATTCAGTCCATAAGTGCTCAGATCCCCTCCACAGCAAATCCGACAGCGTTTAGCGGCTCACGACACCATCTTCTTTGGCTTCATGCATAGTGCTCTTGTCTGGCCACACCTTTTTTAATTTGCTGTTCTCGCAGTCTGACCATGGTTGTAGACTCAGTCATCACTTGGTTCTTGCAAGTCTTACTTCTCGTAGAGCATTCAGTATATCAGCCTGATCCATGGCTCGTCCGCCCTCCACAGTAGCATTACCTGCAAACCTGCTCATTTCCTTGTACATCCGCGTACCCCTAGCATGAAAATGAAACTAATCTTTGCCAGCCGTGACCGCCCCAGAGACACCAACCACTGTTTTCAAATTCAACTCATCTCTGTCTTCCTGAGCATTCTCACCGAGTCACTAAAGAAGCACGCCCAAATGAAGGTCTGTGTCTCGAGCCATGTTATTGCTTTACCATGACTACCATAGTCAGACTACTTGTGGTCAAGGCAAAAGCACCAGAATCTTCCTTTTCATTTCTCCCTCCAGTCTGAGCCGTAAAAGCCCACGAACTTCTCACACGTCGGACAACCGACCCATCTGTGTAAATGATAGCATCACCCTCTAAGGAGCTCATTAGTATAGACCACTGAAGTGATGTGGCCAAACATGTGATCAGGAACGTAAGGGCCTGGGGCTATAAATAGCGGGTGCGTTGGTGTAACGGTTTGGACAAAGGCATGAGTGCAGGTTGCCTTCACATACCAAGAAATGTCATGGCAACCGTTGTAGGCTTAACCGACCTGGCAGCCCAAGCCAACTGTAAACCTCTGCCTCAATGCAAATTCGAACCCATGACCTCCGGGCCAGCCAGCCAGCCAGTGCACTATCACGGCTCCCAGCCTGGACCTAGTAAGTAAAGAGTCCTTCAACAAGCCTTAAGTCAGTGGGTATATGGTGCTAAACATCATATGTTTATAGACCAGCGGGTGATGCGGTCAGTCTCACACCGGCCGCCTTTACTCCCCAATTCATGTCCTGGTGTCCAAGTTAGGCTGTGTCAACCTGAAAGCCTGGTCCAATTGTAAACATCCACCTTGTGGTCAATTCGAACCCATGCCAGCTGGGTTGGCGAGCAAGCATATTACGAGGGGAAGTCAATAAGTAAGTCACAAATGGCTGTAGAAAAATAACTATGATAACTTGAAACCTTGAGCATAGCCTACGATGGGTAGCGTTGTGATATTCTCTTGTGATAATTTGGTGTGTCCAGTGTGTGCCGCGTGGTTACACACCCGCTTCACACGCGTGGTCCGGGACTGTTTTCGGATCCGGTCAGGGATATGCACTACTGACGAGCTCAAACGAGGGCGAAACTCGAGTATAGTGCTTCCATATTGACGTGGATAGGCCTTAGGTTCATACCAGAATGCGATCGGCGTTGCCAGTAGTGGGTTGTGCTCAATATTTAAACTTGAAACCAGTTTATTTTTATACATACATTGTCCCTTTATTTCTCAACATAATTTCCACCAACATTGATGCACTTATCTCATCGTTTCATCAGGCCACCAAAACCAGCTGCATAGAACTGCGTGCTCTGTTTTCTAAACGTTTTCACTTCACATTCAACTTCGGCGTCATTCGCGTCCATGAGACAATTTTTCTAACCAGCTATGCACCGCTTTTTACCACGTGTGGGTGGAATATGTGTGTGGGTGGTGGGGATGTGTGTGGGTGATGGGGATGTGTGTGGGTGATGGGGGTTGTGTGGGTGGGAGGTGTGTGCTTGTGGATGGGGGATGTGTTGGTGGGTGGGGATGTGTGTGGAGGGGATGTATGTATGAGTGAGGAGATGTGTGTGGAGGGGATGTATGTATGAGTGAGGAGATGTGTGTGGAGGGGATGCATGTATGAGTGAGGAGATGTGTGTGTGAGTGTGTGGGTGGGGGATGTGTGGTAAAGGGATGTGTGATTGGGGGATGGGTAATTGGGGGGTGGGTAATTGAGGGGTGGGTGGTTGGAGTATGTGTGGGTGGGTGAGTTTGTGTAGGTTGGGGGTGGGGATGTGTTTGTGTATGGATGTGGTATGTATGGGTGGGTGGGGGGGAGATTGTGTGTGTGTGGGGGGGGGGAGATTGTGTGGGTGGGGATGTGAAAAAGTGTAGGATGTGTGGGTATGTGCATAATGTGTGGATTGGCGGGGATGTGTGTGTGTAGGTAAAGATGTGTGATTGGGGGATGTGTGCTAGACTGAGTGGTTGGGAGTCTGTGCGTGTATGGTGGAGGATATGTGGGTTGGTGAGTGTTTATGGTTATGCGATGAGTGGAGGATGTGTGTATGGGTGGGGAGATTTGTGTAGGTGGGGGATGTGTGGGTGGGTGATGGGTGGACGGGTGCATGTATGTGTGCCTGGAGGTGTGTGTGTGGGTGGCGGATGTGTGGTAGGTGGGAGATGTGTGTGTCTGTTTGGGGAGATGTGTGTAGGTGGGGGTGGGTGTGGGATATGTGGGTGGGGATGGGTGGATGGGTAGGGCATGTATGTGTGCTGGGGGTGTGTGTGTGGTTGGGTGGGGGATGTGTGGGTGGATGGTTGGGGTGTGTGTCTCTTAACATCGTAATATGCAATGTTTATGTTTACAACATTCATTTGACAATGTTGTTTTCCTATGTGAATGTATTATGCATTATTGATGAACGAAAGATGAGTGATTGGAAGCAGCCGAATGTAAGACGGGCCTGCGTGCCCAATTTGTTAGCCTTTGAAAATAAAGTTCGTTCGTTCGTTCATTCATTTTACGGAACAAACATTTGTCAGCATAAACAGGAAGCATTTCCTTATGAATGTCCTTTGCAGGCAGTCCTTTTGCTCACAAAAAATGCACAACAGCACGTTGCTCTTTGGTGATACACTCCATAAGTACAGTCGCCGTTTTGCTTATGCTTTGCACCTAGCGCCACCTGACGAATGGGAATATAAAGTTCGACGTTGCTGTCACCTAATGACACCTGTAGAAAACTACCCACTACATTTACCTGCCATCCCACAGAACTGTGTGACTTACTTATTGACTCGCGACTGCACCACCCTCCGAGCCTGCATGTGATCACCCCAAATAAAAAAGAAAATATGTATAAAAAATAACTACTCTCACAATGTCACAGCCATCAACACAAAAAATAGCCAAACACAATATTTGATGCTATTCATAAAAACAATACAAAATTAGAAACTTTATTAAAAACACTCATCTCAAATAATTGTTTTTAAAACAAAGGTATGAATCAAAATCATTTCAACTCATTCAAACGCAAACAATATAAGAGAATTAAATCATGAATATGATTAAATATTTTCATTTTCTTTTTGGACTCAAGTCTACACCAAACAAAATAAAAGAAAATAGATCATGAATATGAATAAATACTTTCATTTTCTCTCTGGACTCAAGTATACACCAAACAACATATCAGAAGCTCAGTCATAAATACGAATAAATACTGTCATTGCTTTCCTGTACTCAAGTCTGCACTGAGCAACGTATCTGACAATAACCATGGAACGTGAGCAGAAATGCTTTAGGATGGCTCCTGCATCAGAGGACTAAGCATGCGTGGGAATGCCCAAAGTGCAGCGACGTCGTTCACCATAACATAACATAGACTAAAATAACACAAACAATTTGTTAGGCTAAAACTACGACTAAAAACTTTCATCTTTTTGTTAGTCTACACCAAACAACTCATTAGAATTTAAACACAGAAGCCACAAACAATATGTTGCATGATTTATTGCCTGAAATATTTTGTTGCATCTCAAGATGTAGTGAAATATGCTAGGCAATAAATCATGCCACATATTGTTTGTATTTCTATGTTTTAATTCACTAAGGGAATACATCATGTTGAACATATTGGAAACTGAATCATGAATGTGACTAAATACTTTCATATTTTGTTTATACAGTCTGCACCAGGCAACTTATCAAAGACTGAATCATGAATGCAACTAAATACTTTCATTTTTTGTTTATGCAGTCTGCATCAAACCTCTTACCAGAAACAGAACTGTGACTACCCGTGAATACTTCCATTGTTTTCTTTAATCAGCCTACATCAGGCAGCTAAATCGTTTAGGCCATGTGGAGAGCAACCCCTCCCATCCTTACTTAAATGTCTACCTCATTTAACCCAGTATGTCCAGTTTACAACTAGGGCACAGATTTTGTTGTTACTTTTATTTTCCTGCTGGAACCAGTGGCCATGAGTCTGATCCGCATGCATCGGGATGGATTAAATTTCTTTTCATTGGCTTGGACTCTAAGGTCAACCCAGTCTATAATGCGCACCAGGAAATCTTGTAGTAAGTAAAGGTGGCATTATACTGCCCCACATCACCCACTCCGTGCCACTTGTCTATAGAAATATGGGTCTGACAACACATGGCTAAAATGCTTTAATGTCTGTACAGGTATTTTTTCCTACTTTGATTACTTGCACAAAAAGGGGACTTCTGGTCCCCAACATGGCGGATAGGCAATTTAACCGTTGAGGTCTCTGGAGTGTTTATGCTTGTGGCTACAGTTTGTATTCGCATTTTCATCATGTTGGACGGGTAGTGCATGGTTCCGTCGCCCTGCTACTGAGTGAGTGCACGGCGCGACTCTGTGAGCTGTGAATTTCATGTGGAATGCTTTTACATCTGTCCGCGGTTGTTTGTACCATGAACAGCATGTTCAGAACAATGGCGGCCGGCTGTTGCTGAATTGACTGGTTTGCCTTTTTGGTTCACGAGTGCATTTTTCAGGAGACTCCTGGGAGTCGTTGCTGGAGCTCATGCTTTGTTCTGCATTTTCTGCAGATCACCCTGCGGAAAGAGACTGAGCCATTTGGGACAAAACCCGGGTCAATGAAGTCTTTCTGGTGACTGCTGATTCCATCGACAATGAACTGTATTTTTTGTGGAGGACTTTTGTGTTGGCATTCTTGCGACAGCATTATGCACAGTGTACTTGTGCGGGCTGTTGGCTTGCCGAGACTCCTGTCTGTTCCACTTTTCACATTAGGCAGTGAGGAGCATTTTGTGTGATATTTACTGGCACAGGAACGGAGCATAATGGGGATGACCCGTTGCCATGAAGTTGGAACCGTGACTAACTAACTAACTTGCACAATATTACCACATGCAAAACATAACAATCATGAAACATATCACACATTTCTGTGAATATCTGGTTAGTACATAGCAAGCTCTTTAGTGAATATTAACTTCACCTTAGTGACAAAGTGGCAACTGAAACCATTTTGGTGAAATGTTTCACATATGCTTTTAAAAGCAAACAAATCAACAACAGATAGCAAGGAAGCTCAACAAAGAGAATGACAACAGATAACAAGAAAACTTGTTGAAGCTGTCTTGTCTTGGCTACATGATGAGACACAGAGATCTAGTGTTGGAAATAGGAGAATGCAAAACACAAAGGAAAAGAGAAAATAGGGGATGCCCAAGAAAAAATACAGGGCTCTTAATAGAATTCATAAACATAATACAGAGTGCTGAATAGAATTCATAAACATAATACAGAGTGCTGAACAGAATTCATAAACATAATACAGAGTGCTGAATAGAATTCATAGACATACTACAGAGTGCTGAATAGAATTCATAAACATAATACAGAGTGCTGAATAGAATTCATAAACATAATACAGAGTTTAAACAGAAATGTTTTGCATATCCTTTACAGGACATCACTGTCAACATCAGCATCTTTCATCTGATTGTTGATTTCTTGGCAAGATTACGCTCAGTAGTTTGCCAATGCTTTCTGAGCGGCCGGCTCACATACCCCGTAAGTTACCGACACGATTCGAACCACTGCTGATTCTCACCGTCGTCACGTTACTTATGAGAGTATACGAGATTACGGAGAAAAGTTGCTAACCTCTAGTCCAGGAAGCCGGCTAATACAGAGTGCTGAATAGAATACATAAACATAATACAGGGCACTGAATAGAATTCATAAACATCTATGATATTACAAATTATTTATAAATTCCCTCATCTCTCTCCACCCCACCCCGCCAAATCTCCCCCCCCCCCACCCCCACATCCAAACACAGAGAGAGAGAGAGCGAGCGAGAGAGAGAGAAAGAGAGAGAGAGCGAGAGATCTGAGAGCAAGAAAGAGAGACAGACAGAGAGAGAGAGCGAGAGAGAGAGAGGACGAGAGAGAGACAGAGCGAGAGAGAGAGAGAGAGAATGAACAGAAACTCACACAAATCGTGCAATTCATAAGCCACAATCAGCAGGATATTTACGTAGTCCGCTTGTGTATTCTGTGACTAGAAAATGACAGTAATTTCTCTAAACCGTCATATTATCAGACTTTCAAGACACCAGGAGGGATAAGAGCATTTTAGCCTTTAAACTTCCAGTACCCTGATGATGGGGTAGCGGGATCATTTCCTACACACATCAATTTAGACTTCAACATTAACTTCTCATTCAGAAAGCAATGGCAAATTACTGACCATAAAACTGCCTAAAAAATTTGCCTGGGGTTGGGGTTCATCGCAACGTCCTGCAAAAGACATGCAATTTTTAAGTCACATTATAAATTTCCAATTTCATTATCATTGAACAAGCCAATATTTTTTGTACATCTAATTTTTTCATTATTTTCTGTGTATATCATAGAAAAATCACAGAACTGTTGTAAACTGAGTAAAGTTATAACTACACCTGCATCATATGGCTGATTATCATGAAAACAAGGTGCAACCAAATAAAATATAAGCCACAGAGTTAACAGTAAAGTAGGACTTCACCCAATATATGAGGGGGCTTCACATGAAAACCTTAAAAGTATGATAGAAATTACGGTAGCCATGCCATTGTCCTGTAACCTGTCAATATTGTTAAGGATGTCAAGAGTGTTAAGAACATGATATCACAGTTCAGATGACCACGGTGACATCTTAAAGATAGTTTAAAGATGGCTGTCCCACTTTTGATATGCACCAAAGAGGAGCAGCGTTCTGTTATATCAGTGAAGGGGTGAAACCTACAGAAATTCATCAGCGAATGAAGGTCCAGTATTGTCATGCATGCCTGCCTGTCAGTGCAGCAAGTGTAGGAGTGGAGTAGGAAGTTTCAAAATGGCGTGAATTCTGTGACAGACTGTTGACGACCGGATCAGGCACACTTGAGTAGTGACCCCAGAGTAGTTACACAGGTGACCTAGAGAATTTTTGTCTACAGGAATCCATGCACTTTATCGGTGCTGGAAGGCTTGCACTGAACTAAGTAGTGACTACACTGAAACATGATACATTTGTTCTTTACTTTTTCTAAATGTATTCACCAAAAGAAGAGAAAATAAAAACATTTAAGGTTTTCACTTAAGGTCCCTTCATATAAACCACAGGGTAACAGTAAAGTAGGACATAACCCCATATATAATATACATATATATATATATATAGTCAGAAAGTAAAGGACCCGTTCACATGACTGAAGGCACATTGGGCTTGTGGTGCTAGACCCATATTGGTATAGATAACTGACAATGGGTAGGTCATAGGGTCAGTATCACGCCGACTGCCTCGATTTCCCAGGATATTTTCTGTTACCCATTTTAGGTTGGCTTGAACTGGTAGCCCAGGTCAATTGTCAAAGATAAGCCCCTAGGCTGAATAGCACCCATAATCAATGGGCCGGCTGGTAAGTGTGTAGTCACTACCTTACCACAGCTCCTCCACCCACATATACGACTTCACTGCAGTAAAAACAGAGAGGCGGAGAAGGAGGAATAATAATGATAAAAAGGGTTTAAAAGGCAAGATTGACTTCATTGCACCAGGTTTGCTCCCTTACGGCTCAGTCTCTTTCCACAGTGCGGTTTACCAAATGACGGAGTCCAGAATACGACCCACAACCTTTGGAGCGCAAAGCAGGCACCTTAACCACCTCCCTCTGATCATGATGATGATGAAGGTGAAAACTATAAAAGTAAACAGAAGCAATGATTCAAATAAAAAAAGCATAAAATAAATTAAACCAACGTCAGAATAAAAAATCCAGCAATTTCAATGAAACTACATTCACTTCATAAGCTAAATTAAAATCATTCTCAACACATCTGTACGCTTGTTCTCATTTTAATACTTGTTCACATATGTGTTTCCCCGGGAAGGTTAATTGGGTCAACTAATGCCAGGAGCAAAGTCAGATTTGTCAGCTCAAAGGTGCAAATATAGCAATTAAACAGGCACAGTGCAATTATGCCCAAAACAAACAAAATATATCAGATGAACGAAGAACAAGACAAAGAAGATGTGTATGTTAATTCATAAGTGAATATTCATGCACGTATGTATGTTTGTTCACATCTGCACATTTGTTCATAAATTAAAGACTGACAAACCAGAGGAATATCGTTTGGCGAAGAAAGATGTGGACAATGTGAATGAACTAAGCTGTGGGTAACGGGAACTTGCCAGCTCCATCAGTGGCAACACACCCACCCATTGTTCCCCGCGGATTCACTTTCTACGCCAAATGCAATACTCAGGTTTGTCTAGCTTTCTACTCTTCTGATATGCTCCTTTGATTTTAGGCTGTTTTCAAAGCTGAAAAAGATCTGATTTTAATCACAAAAAACATATCCATAACAATGTATTCCTTTCGTGAATTTAAACACAGATGCCCCAAACAATATGATGCATTTTAATAGCAAAATATGCCAGGCAATAAACCCTGCAACATATTTTTTTGTGGCTTCTGTGTTTTAAAAAAAAAACGCTGGCCACACAGGACTCCTTTCCCAAACAGGCCTTCCAGAAATGTCTCCAACAATGTGAGAACCACTGGAGATGTGTGGACAGCCCCAAGGAGAGTAATTTGATGGGGATTAGAGTTTCAGATCTCCAGGTGAGTAAATGTATTTTGCTTGGCCAAAGGTCTAATACACTTTGAACGAACCTTGTATTTGGTCACACATGTATAGTTTCTCACATACGTATATTGGTTTTTATATGCGTATTTGTTTCAGGCTGTATATTTGTTCACATATGTATGTATGTTTGCACATGCAGGCTTGTTCATATATGCATGCTTGTTCATTTCTTATATTTGTTAACATTTCTACATTTACTAGCATGGACATACTTCCTTACCTAAACATTCTTGTTCACATGTGCATTTCTTATTCAGATCTATATGTTCATTCACATCTTATGTTTCATTGCATCCGTATGTTTGTTCATAATAATAAAACCAATCAGATAAATTAATAGCCCTCTTTCACGACAATATTCAACAGCTTCATCAAAACTAATCTCAAATTGCTAACATAACTTTAAAAAATATTGCACATATTCAACGTATTTATAATCCACACCGGCCATCTAAAACAGCCAACAACAAAAACATTCAACATAACACGTGAAACTAAAGGCAGGTTCAACATCTAACAATTGTATTTATTATTTTGTTTGCTGGCTTTGAACTAGCGCTTAGTCCACATTGAACTGAATTTGTGTGTGGATTAGCTTTCCCTATTACCAGTGTCCCTTTGCCGTTAGGTGAACCCACTTCAAGTTCTGAAGTATTAGTAAATTACATCAACATTTTAGTCCACCTGACCTGTGTGGTGGTTAAACACTCTACCTCGCCACCAGCACAGCGGAAGTTTAAGAGTTTATCCATTCAGCCATGCTGACCTCTAGACACCTTTGTTGTTTGATTCTGTACTGCCAACTAGTGCTGTAGTGTAGGGGATATTGGAACTATGTTTCACAATCCCCCGACATCCCAAGTTGAGAATTCATTCCATAACATACAAGCCACTAACATTCACTCCTTAACATACAAACCACAAACATTCACTCCATAACATACAAACCAAAAACATTCAATCCATAACACACAAACATTCACTCCATAACATACAAACCACAAACATTCACTTCATAACATACAAACCACAAACATTCACTCCATAACATACAAACCACAAACATTTACTCCATAACAAACACACCACAAACATTCATTTAATAACATACAAACCACAAACATTCACTCCATAACATACAATCTACAAACATTCACTTCATAACATACAAACCACAAACATAAACCCTATAACATACAAACCACAAACATTCACTCCATAAAATAAAAACCACAAACATTCACTCCATAAAATAAAAATCACAAATATTCACTCCATAACATACAAATCACAAACATTCATTTAATAACATACAAACCACAAACATTCACTTCATAACATACACACCACAAACATTCACTTCATAACATACAAACCACAAACCTTCACCCCATAACATACAAAACACCTACATTTAACAATATTCATAAAAATGCTAATTTTGTTTAAAAAGAATTATATGTTAGCCCAATGAGATGAACCAATGAGTTGTCTTTGTACATATTGCATATGGAATGCGTCTAATACAGACAAGGACAATAAAGCGAAATGTCTCACCTTATAATTTATGTAATGAGCAGAAAGACCAATCACACAAATATATATATAGTCACATGATTTCCAAAATTCTTAAAAAATAATGGAATGGTCGCACGCATTCTCAAATATTATAATAGAATGATTGCGCACATTCCAAAATTCCTGCAATATTATCACAAAGCATGGTCATACACAATTCAAAATTCCTTAAATATTATAATAGAAAGACATTCCAAATGTTATAACAGCGGCCATGTACATTTCAAAATCCCCCAAACATTATAATATAATGATCACATACATTTCAAAATCCCTCAGACATTAAAATATAATGGTCACATACATTTCAAAATCCCCCAAACATGATATTACAATGGTCACACCTGTTCCAAAACTCCTCAAACATTATAATGGAATGGTCACACATATTCTAAAAATTATAATGGAATGGTGATTACACACATTCCAAAATCTCTCAAAGATTAAAATAGAATGGCCACACATATTCCAAACATAATAACAGAATGATTATCACACACATTACAAAATCTTGCAAACATTACAACAGAATGATAATATATTAGGGACGTTCATTTGAAACCTGTTCCAATGGCTTTATTACAAAAG
Organism: Cepaea hortensis; assembly: GCA_963921405.1. Lineage (NCBI taxonomy): Eukaryota > Metazoa > Mollusca > Gastropoda > Stylommatophora > Helicidae > Cepaea > Cepaea hortensis. The sequence continues at coordinate 68,209,766 of OY992891.1, read as the reverse complement.
CATGAAAGAAACATTAACAGGTGTGGTAGAATTAAAGAAAGCATTCATTTTGAATGAATTATGCACCATGGGTTGGCCAAAAGAAGTCGCCGTAGGCATTCAGGCAAGCATCCCATTGCTTAGGTAGGCGGCGAATGCTGTCCGCAAAAAGAGATTGTGGTTGCTCACTGAACCAAGTGTTTACCGCGTTTATTACGTCTGCATCTGTGTGAAATCGTTTTTTTTAGAGGTCCGAACAAATGAAAATCACATGGTGACAAATCAGGACTATAGGCTGGATGTTGCAGAATTTGCCACTTCTTCCTTGCTAATGCTTCCTGCACAATCTTTGTGACATGCTGATGAGCATTACCGTGCAACAAAATCACACCGTGAGAAAGCATGCCGGGTCGTTTATTCTTGATGGTTTTTTGCAGCTTATCTAGTGTTTGCAAGTTGGGTAGAGTTGATGTTGACACCAGGTTCTTTAAAGTCGGCCAACAACAGCTCTTCATGGTCAAAAAGTGCGCTCAGCATAACCTTACCACCGGAAACCTGTAACTTGAATTTTTTGGCTTTTGGTGATCCAGCATACTTCCATTGCATGCTCTCTCTTTTGCTGCTCGGCACAAAGTAGTGACACCATGATTCATCGCCTGCCACTATGTGGAAGATAAATGCATTACCCTCAACTCTGTAACACAGCAAATGGCTCAAACACCATCCCATGTGTTCCTCTTTTTGGTGGTCGGTCAACATTCACGGTACCCACTGTGAACACACCTTCCGATATTGCAGTTTCTTACGAACGACCTTTTGAATTGTCCCAATTGACACATCAAATTCTTTTGCTAGCGAACGTATGCTTTGACAATGGTTCATCTGTGCTGCTGCATCAATTTTGGTGATGGTTTTTTCTGTTGCAACAATATGTGCTTGACCCGGCTGTCGAAGATCTGTCGTGAACTGATGTCCTTTCTGAAACATTCGTGCCCAGTCTGTCACTCTTGTATTCGATAAACATTTGTTACCGTACGCTGCCTGCATTCTTCGATGAATGTCCACTGGTCGACATCCTTCAAATGAAAGAAACCGAATTACCGCTCTTTGAGCTTCTCTGGACGGATTTTGGATCAACCCGGCCATTTTCCCAACGGTCAGAAACAGAATATATGCATCATGGGACGATAAGCACATGCTCTTTTATTCATTGATCAGTACCTATCACATGACTATGATATGATCATGTTCAACGTACGCAATTACATGTGGTGCGGCACGAACGGATTTCATATGAACGCCCCATATATATTCCTAACAATACAACAGAATGATGATCATACACATTTCAATATCCCTCAAGTATTATAATGGATTGGTCATATATATTCCAAGCATTATAACAGAATGATCACATACATTCCAAAATTCCACAAACAATGAAATGTAATGGTCACACTTTCTGCAATCAGCAATGAATTAGCTCAACTGCATTTTCAATATTTTGCTTTTAGACAAGCTTTTTTTTTCAAGATTAATAATTTGTTCATGATTGCATGAAAATATCAAACATAATGTGCTGAATTCTAACTGTTGTTTTGTCGAAGATATAAACATGAACTGTATGACCAGTTTTCTGTTTCGTTTTAGATGTTTGCCAAGAGGTTTTACAAGACTCAGATATCAAGGTAATTTATCTTGCTGTTCCCAAACAATTTCCAGACTATTGTATTGTTTAAATTTCACCTCAGGTGAATAACAACTCAATGAAGGTAGATATCAATTCACTGAAGGTATGAAAGAGAGTTCTTATTAATTGTATACAGTCAGCCCTGCAGAATTCGGATGTGTCGGTCTAACGGCGCAAGAACACAGCTCTGCTCTGGTAAACTCCAGATGAACGCAGAAGAAGAAGAAGTATACAGTCAGCTCTGAATTATAAACAGCAGTAAGGAACTACATTGAGGCTGCAAAAATGGTGTTTAACAGAATAATGATAAAAGTACTGTGGACAGATAGAAAGAGTAATGAAGGTGTACTTAAAAGAATCGGTGACATCAAGAAAGTTGAGAGTGCAGAGACAAGGGAAAACCTGGGGAGAAGGTGTTAGTCATCACTACATGTAGTTTGAATCATTAACAAATAGCAAATTAGTAAGAAGCTACATACACTGTAAAAATATTGTTTTATAGAATACAGCTAAAAGCACCTTGGACATGAAGAATTCAACTCTAAATATTATACTGTGTTCGACATAAAGAACTCAACTCTAAATATTATATTATATGTTCGACATAAAGAACTAAACTCTACATACTATATTATGTGCTCACTATGAAGAAATCCACTTTAAATATACTATGTGTCCACCACAGAGAACTCCACTCTAAATATTATGTTATGTGTCCACCATGAAGAACATTCTAAACAGCTAATTGCATGTCCCTCATAAAGAGCTCCACTATAAATATTATATTGTGTCCACCATGAAGAACTCCACTCTAAATATTATATTCCATGTCCCCAATGATAAAATCAAAAGAACATACTCCATTCCACTGGGTTTTACCCCATCTGGCTCGTCCTCTCTCCACAGAATGCAAGGCATCTGCCAAGGTTTTACCATCTTTCCATGGAGACCCCCTGTCCTCCATGAAGAAATCCACTCTGAATATACTATACACATTCCTGTCACCCATCAAGAACTCCACTCTAAATATTATATTCCTTGTCCCCCATGAAGAAATCCTCTAAATATATTATACATATTCCTGCCTCACATCAAGAACTCCTCTAAAAAATTATATTCCATATATTATTCATATTCCTGCCTCCTCCCATCAAGAACTCAACTCTAAACATTATATTCCATGACCTTCGTGAAGAAATCCACTCTAAATATATAATATGCATATTCCTGTCTCCCATCAAGAACTCCACTCTAAATATATTTCATGTCCTCCATGAAAAACTCAACTCTAAATATTATATTCCTGTCTCCCATCAAAAACTCTGCTATAAAAATTATATTCCATATGCTCCAAGAAGAACTCCACTCTAAACATTATTCCATGTCCTTCGTTAAAAAAAAATCACTCTAAATATTATATTCCATGTCCTCCATGAAGAAGAACACTGAAAATATTTTTTTTTCACCTTAGGAGGATTCAACTGTAAATGCAATAGTCCACTTCGCCATGGAGAAAATTGCTGTAAATGGTATATTCCATTGTGACTTGTATCCAACAGTGCATCTGTTATCTGGTCAACTCATGTTTTACACATTACACTGGAAAGGTTCATGGGATTCTGACAAGTGAACATCATGGAAAGGACACATCCAAAGCAATGGGTGACCTGTGCCAGAAGAAAAATATGGAGGGTCAGCTGTAAAGTCGGTCTAAAACATCCTAACTGTGGACATCCAATTTTCTTGTTACTCTATGCCATCTGAGCACAGAGAATGCCCTATAAAGAGCATTCATCTGGCATGAGTATATATGACGTAGCCATTGTGTTCTACACTGCCTAAGAGGCAAGTACATGGTTGTTTGACCAGTGTGTGAGAGCACTTCAGCATTAGCTATCCTGTCTTTCCAAGAAAGGCCGAGGATAAAATGCAGACATCGTTAAGTGGAAGATGTTAAGTCTTTTCTCTTGCTGGACATAAATGGTCTTGGTCTCACTACTGTATACAAGAGAGCTGATGGCACAGGCTATTATACACCACGAATAAACATTTATAAAGTGTCATTTATTCATATTAGACAAACACATCTCTCAAACTGAAGACATTTGCCATTAATTTTTTTTTTTTTGTAATTCATTCTGTAAGTTGCATAAATAAACCTCTGTAAGTTGTATAATAGCTGGCTCTGTGGCAAAGGGGTTACAGGCGCAGTTTATAACTCCGCATAACGCGTTCAAAACATATCTGCGGGCGATATGACAGACTGCCTTGCATTGGTTTTTATCAAATGGTATGAGTGCCGGTCGTTGAAAAAACAATGGCAAACTACTGAACATAAACTTGCCAAGAATTCACAAACAGTCAAAAATGATTGGGTTGACTGTGACGTCCTGTAAAGGATATGAAACTAACTTTTGAACTTTTTTTAGTTTTATATCTTTGAATTTCTGATGTATTGATTTATTTAGTCTTTCTTAAGCTGTGCTGTGCCACAGATAGATAATTAAGCTGTACTGTTTTGGTTTGATGATTGTAGTTTGGCTTCAATCCCCAGCAGTGGGGGTCAATCCAGCATCACAAAATGAGTACTGGATCACTTTCAGACTTTTCTGGAAATTATCTGAGAAGGAAAGGCCATGAATATGAAGGGAACAGGCCATCACACTATGACCTAGTGGATATGTCCTACTACTATACGAGTCACCCAGATGGTGGATGGTGGTGTGGCCTCTAGATACAAATTGTCAGCTCATCAGCTGTTGCACGGATGCTTTTGTCTCACCGGCTGTCAATTTTCCACACTCTCAGCCCAATGTGAATATCACCAGAAGTAAGGCTATCTTACCACTTTCACAAACATGTCCTATCACATCTTCAACCTGTGCTATCTGAGAACTGCCTCTCTTCAGCCTGTCTCTGCTGGTGTCACCTAAAGCCTCATGCAGAGGGTGCTCTTAGTTGCTGCGACCCTAAGGTAGATCTTTGGCTGGAGCACCTTGTGCCTGTCATATACAGATGGCAACACAAACATATGCTGCACATTCACAATGAATGTATCCCTTCTCCAGCCCTATATGACTCTATTGGCCTTAGTTTGCATGCATTCTAGCTACTCCATCTGGCCATGCAATATTGTGAGCAACATCAGGCCATAATCAATCACCAAAATAATTAATTGTTGGTCAAGAGTGTATCATCATCATCCAGTGCCTTGCTGGCTGGCATGGGCAATTATGCCTCTGCACAGACTGCAATCTCCACCAGCATGGATCAATTCGTGTGTTGACTCCCTTCATGCCATGACACAAGACTGTCAAGAATTTTCTCATGCTGTCCTCCTCATCTCTTTCCACAAATCTTTCCAGTTGTCACAACATGTTACAGTTTTTGTCTTCTCATAATATGGCCAAAATAAAATGACTGATTCTTTCTGATGTTTGTGATAAGTTGTCTTTGCAACTTAGCTTCCCTCAAAATGTCCAGATTGCTCATTTTGGCTGTCTAATTAATTTTCAGTATTCTTCTATGAAACCACATCTCCAAGGCTTCTATGGATTTGTTTCGCCTGTTTGCTAATTGTCCACGATTCTTAGTCGTATGTCAAAATTGGTTCTATGTGACACAAGAGTGTATACAAATCCCAACTCCATGTCCGCCACTGCCATCACTTTCAATGCATCAAGTCCCCTACTGACCTTTGACTCCACCTCTCCCACATGGTCCCCAAAAGATAAGGCCTAGATAGAATATATAAATGTCCAACACCTCAATTGAAGTATCTGCTATGGGACTACTTTTATTTTCAATACACTGTTGTAGTTCTAATTTCTACAATGTTGCCAGAGCATTGGCTGTATGGCCTACTCTTAACGATTTCCAAATGTCGTGGGATAATTATGTGCACCAAGTACACTGGTGATAATTACCCTAAAACTATACTCACTTCTCCCAAAGACTTCTTGAAGTAATACAAGCCGAGACTTCTTTGGTCGAAATGGTCCTTCTTTCTTCACATATTCAACCGCAGTCTCATCATTAAAAATTGCTGACATCTGCAACCCCAAATAAATATATTTAAAATATGAACCTGTCACCCCCTGGTCTTAAATAAATAATTTGCATATTTCCCAACATAATGGTTGATTGGCTGATTATAAAATCAACGTAAGACTGATTACTGGCTTGTCCGTCTGATGTACTGACGTCCAGGTTGCCTGATCTGAAAAGAGCTTGCATATGTCGGGATGAGGCCAGTATAGCGACTTTCCTCCCGATGTGTACTAAAGTACACTCTCCACAGGGACTTAATTGTAGATCTCTCCTTCCCTTTCTAAGTTCATAAATCAGTAGGTTGTGCAAGACCAGCTTCAGATCTGCAGAGAGGCATGACAATCCTCAGAGCACACCCTATTAGAACCTGGCGAGGAATGGGTACAAGTGCCAAGAGATTTCTGTATGTCCTTGTCAGTTTGCTTCCAACTAGACAGAAAATGCAGACAAGAAAATCTGGCTGCTGCGGAGGCGGAAGTATAGGCTTTGATCTTTGAGAATTCTTTAGAGGGTGATGCTGTCATTTACACAGATGGGTAGTTCGGCGAGTGAAAAGTTCATGGGCTCTTACGGCTCAGGCCGAAGGGAGAATTGTGAAGGAAGATTCTGGTGCTTTTGCTTTGACCACAAATAGCCTGACTATAGAAGTCATAGCAGTAAAAAAGGCAATAACATGGCTCGAGATACAGACATTCACTAGGGCATGTTTCCTTAGTGACTCAATGAGTATGCTCAAGAAGACAGAGATGGGGTGGATCCGAAGAGAGTGGTTGCTGTCTCTGGAGCGGTTTCGGCTGGCAAAGATTAGCTTCATTTTCATGCCAGGGCTTTTTGGTGTACAAAGAAATGAGCAGGCTGACAAGCTTGCAGGTAAGGCTACTGTGGAAGGTGGCTGAGCCATGGACCAGGCTGACATTCTGAATGCTCTACGAGAAGTAAGTCGTTTACATGAACTAAGTGATGACTGTGAATGTACAACCATGGTCAGGATACGAGAACAGCAAATTAAAAGAGGTGTGGCCAAACAAGAACACTACGCGGGAAGCCAAAGATTAATAAACCAACACAGAACTGGTGTCGTTAGCCGCTACACGCTGCAGGATTTACTGAGGGAGGGATCCGAGCACTTATGAACTGAATGTTTTGATGTGCAATGAGGATGATCTGTCGACTAACTAACTAACTAGAACACACCACAAAATGGTAATTAAGGTATTGGCCAGCGTAAAGACCTTCTCTGGCACCCTCTGTGTGCTTTATATAATAACAAGGACCTCCTGGTCTGGCGTTCTCTGCACCCTTCATTTAATAACAAGGATTTGGTCTGGAGTCCTCTATGCCCTTCATGTAATAACAAGAAACGGGTCTCGTGTCCTCTGTGCCCTTCGTGTAATAACAAGAAACTGGTCTCGTGTCCTCTGCGCCCTTCATGTAATAACAAGAAACTGGTCTTGTGTCCTCTGTGTCCTTCGTGTAATAACAAGAAACTGGTCTAGTGTCCTCTGCGCCCTTCATGTAATAACAAGGACCTGGTCTGGAGTCCTCTGTGTCCATCATATAACAACAAGGACCTAGTCTGACACCTTCTGCGCCCTTCATGTAATAATGAGGAGTTGGTCTGGAGTCGCCTGCGCCCTTCATGTAATAACAAGGACTTGGTCTGGTGTTCTCTGTGTCCTTCATGTAACAACAACTGAGCTTTTAACATATTTTTAATTGAGGAATGTGATATTACAATAGAAGGGACAGTGCTTAACCAAGTCAATAAGTACCTCTGAAGTCAGAGAGGGGCTTGCCTGATGGTGAGGGACACTGGTAATATAGAAAGCTAACACTCTTACAAAATCAGTTCAGTGCATTCACTAGTAGCAGCTGTTTAGTTTAGTGTAATTTAGTCGACAGATCAACATCACGGCACACGGGTGTAACCCATAAGTGCTCCGTTCTACTCCTAATCTCAAGCCTGAGTCTGGAGAATCTTGGCTCAGTGCACAAACTCCACAGCACCGGCGAGGATCCTGAAATGCTTTGGGTCGATTTTTAACTCAAAATTTTGCCCGGGCAGCGCCGTTAGGCTACTCTTTTTTAAAATTTCCAACTGCCAAGGGATATTTTACATGCACAACAATACACACGGGTGTCCGATCTCACTACCCAGATACCAGGTGAAATTTTGTTACTAGAAGTCCAAGTGAAAAAATCCTGGCCCTCACCGGGGCTCGAACCCGGGACCTCCAGCACTCGAGGTGGACACCATACTTTGAGACCACTCAGCCCTTCGTAAACATCCCGCCCATTGGTAAAGTCATTAGCCAGTGGTCGTGGTGAGGAAAGGAAGTGGTCGTGGTGAGGAAAGGAAGTGGTCGTGGTGAGGAAAGGAAGTGGTCGTGGTGAGGAAAGGAAGTGGTCGTGGTGAGGAAAGGAAGTGGTCGTGGTGAGGAAAGGAAGTGGTCAGATCATAACAACGCATAGTAGCAACTACTACTAGAAGCAGTAGCATGTGTGTGGACTAGGTTTGAGTTCAAAGCGGACAACGCCCCAAAAATTATTATTCTGTGTTGATTTATGTTGATCCCAGTACTAGCTTGGCTTGACTAGGTCGATGTTTGGTGCAGGAGAGCCTGGCATATGATACCACAACATCTAGCTTAAGAATGGAGGTGGAGGCGGTCAGTGCGGCTTTCCGCTGGATGGAGAATACGATACACACACACATCGTGATTGTAACTGAATCAGAAAGTATGCTGAGTAGGGTGAAGACAGGCAAGCTTCATGCAGAGTGGCTTGCTTCGCTTCAGAAGTCACGGGTGACAAGCATCGTCTGGATATTTTCTCCGGGGCATGCTGGTGTGCTGGGGAATGAACAGGCGGACAGATTGGCTGGCTCGGCAAAACTTGGTGGAGTATTGATGCATGACAAAGTAGATGTGGTTGCGACCTTGTGGGAGCACGTGCACACCTCGGAGGAGCAAATGGATTACCATGGTCTGGTAAGAATGCGACAGCGAGGTGTGACGAGGGGATCTGGCCGACGATCAACGCTCAGAGGAAAGGTGAGGCGGACATATAATCAGCTGGCTGCTGAGGATGGGGACGGAGCGCTTATGGGAATGCCCTGAATGCTGTGATATTGGTTCCTAAATCAATCAATCAATCAATCAATCAGCTTGGCTTAAGTCAATGCCCCCCCCCCTCCCCTCTTTTCCATCTCCTTTTTTAAAATACTCTTATATTCTTATATAGTGGTTCTGGGTGCAGTAATGTCAATTCTTCTTCTCCGATCACAAGTTATCAATTAAATTAATGTACAAGCTTTTACCGAACCAATGTCAATTAGGTCAAGGTTAACCAATAAAAACTATCCACAAACAAAGCAGTAAACTCATGACAGATACCTGGTCACAACCGATGGCAATGACAAAGAGACCAAACATGATACTTTCAATCACAAGCATGACACAGTGAAGCCTGAAATATAACATGGCGAGGTCAGTGAGGCCACAAATTCACAGAAGGGAGGGGGAGGGAGAGAGGGAGGAGAGAGAGAGAGAGAGAGAGAGAGAGAGAGAGAGAGAGAGAGAGAGAGAGAGAGAGAGAGAGAGAGAGAGAGAGAGAGAGAGAGAGAGAGAGAATGTATGTATGTATTATATATGCGAGAGTGTGAATGAAAGAGAGAAAGAACAAACGCAGAAAAACATTTTCTTTATAATTGTCAATTTTCAACCTGCATTTGTATAATACACTCCCCTGTCTGTCTCTCTCTATGAGTGTGTGTATGTGATGTATGTGTCTTATACCAATGTACACAATAGCATCAAATTGTATTTTAGAAACCGGACACGATTTACCACATTTTTATCTAAATCAATTTATCAGTAAGTACGTTTGTTTTCGTGTGTTTTATTAATAAAAGATGAAATTTCAAACATCTGAGCAGAGATGAAGAATGTCTTCTTCTAGCCCAGAAACATGAATAAGTTTGCTAATAATGTAGGAAATATAAGAAACAATTCAAAAAGGAACAAAACATTCTTTCTTTCTAAAACAGTTGAAATGACATGGGCAGGCCATGTACTGTGGCTTGGAGTTGGGGCAAATAAGATTTACTGCATCCACCTCAAACTAAACATATGTCAGAATAAACTAAACATATGTCAGGAACAGTTATTTAATTTATCCTGACCTCTAGGTAATGAACTGAATGCCTAGTCTTTTCAGATAAAGGTAAATCGCTGTACATGTGTGAAAAATAATAAATCCTCCAACTGGTGGAGATTTGAAAGAGCTGAGAATACAACCACCACCTTGCAAAATGTCATTTTGAAGACTTAACCACAACTTAAAATGCATTATGTATGTGGATTATGAATAGACACATACTGGGTTCATTAGGTTTTTGTGCACTGAGCTGAGAACCTTTTAGTGTGATCTGAAGGAGGAGACTTTAGCATTAACAGACAGTTTTGCAATATGGTGACGATAATCCATGAATTTAATTCACCAAACTGAAGGATATACACTACATACACAAATGAACAACAAAGTAAATTCTAATGACTGTAAACATCTCCATGTAGAAGCATCTCGACACACAGATGTGAATAAATAGCAATGATAACAACCTGAAAACCAAGTACAAATAAATACTCAACAAAAGTTATGAAAGAAGCCAGAATGGACAGGAACCAGGCAATATGACATAGTTTACAACACTTGCAGACTCACATGAAAACATCCAGGTTGAGACAGTTTGGTTATTTCTACGAAGATGAAGGGAGGCGGCAGAGGCAGGTGCTAGGATGATGTGAGGGCACCAAGCACCAGGTGCACAGGCTCTCCTATCACATGGAGGGGTGGCTTGAAAGCAAACTTGTTTGCATTTATGGGACAAGCACGGAACACAAGGACAACGCAAGTGACTGAACGTCTCGCACGGCAGGGGAAAGACACCTGAAGTCATGACTCGGACGGGCCCGCCCACAGAGAATGTCAAGTAGGTAAAAGGGCTGAAACATTCTGGGAAGGGGGACTTCTGTTCTGCCGATCAGAAGCTTCCTGCTGTATTTGCTCCGCGGCAGAGTTTTTTCATGACAGAAGGGGGTAGATAAGCAATCAATACAAGCCTAGAAGCTAAAGGTCAAGGATGACAACATGGATGACCAAGAGTTCGGTCTTGTGACAACAACAAGCATACAATGACTGAGCATGGACACAAGTCCTGAATTAAGTTGCACAGAAAGCCACTCAAGGACTAAGTGAAACTTGAAATATGTTGCACTGGAAGTTACAGGTGGACCTGGGTGAGGACTTGACCTGACATATGCTGTACAGGAAAGTTACTGGTGGACCTAAGCGAGGACTAGACTTGAAACACAAAAATATCAGTCAGAGACCAAAGGCTAAATCTTAATTAAGCTGCACAGAAAGCCATGAGGTACAGAAGCCACAGGTGGTATGAGGACTAGACCTGAAATACACTGCTTGGAAAACCACATTGACTGAGGACTAGACCTGAAAAATGGGGCATAGAAAGCCACTGATGGACTGACTACACCTGAAAAATGGGGCTTAAAAGGCCATTGATGGATTATGGACTAGACCTGAAAATGGGACACAGAAAGCCACTGATGGACTGAGGACTACACCTGAAAAATGGGGCACAGAAAGCCACTGATGGACTGAGGACTAGACCTGAAAAATGGGGCATAGAAAGCCACTGATGGACTGAGGACTAGACCCGTTTTACCAAAGTACGGGAACTGTGTTGCAAAGCTCTCTATTCCCTCTCAAAACTCATAAACAGCTGGGCGTGCAAGACTGGTTGAGGAACCTCACAACTGCGGAGAGGTACATTAGACTGTAACCACATCATGATGCAGCACAGCCCATGTGGACTGCTCAGTTTAGGCTTAAATTGGCAGTACACAACTAAAACAGTTTGGTACGTGTGGCTCAGGCAAAAACAGTGAGAGACCATAAACACAGGCACAGTGTACATACCATACAATGAACGCCACTGGTGCATTTGTGGTAAGGCATGTACACTATGTCTGTGTTTATTATCTCTCTGTTTTTTGCTGGAGTCACACATACCTGTTATATGGATTGCAAACACTTATGTATATTTAGCTCCCGCGAAAAGATGAGATATACTAAACACAGACACAATGCACATACCCTACAGTGGACTCCATAACGGTGAAAAAGAGTGACGATTACCAATTATCCAAAATCAGAAAAATTCAACAAATGTATAATAATGAATTTGAATAACGAAGACACAAACAATAGATTGCACGATTTATTGCCTGGCATATTTCGCTGCATCTCGTCAGGTACATACTGCAGAAATCACACAACTTACGTGAATTAATTAGACAAATCCTTCAAACTGAAATATACACATGTTCGCACAGTAATGTTGATTGTCTACCACGGTAATTTTAAACTGACTAACATGTCTTTCTGCTTGCACAAGGACGGCTTACGAAGGTTGATTATTATAGCTTCAGCAAACTTTAACAATCGACTACTTTGTGTGTTGAACAACACATGGAAGGCACTGTCTTTCAACCACATGACCGCTCTCGAGCACATGTCTTCCGACCGATGAAGCAGGACTGTTCCGGTGTGTCGGCCTGCCTAGGCTACCATCTTCAAAAAGTATAATAATGAGTTAATAAACTCTCTGGGATGCATCCACCCAGCTGGAATAAATACTGTTGTGGATGCCACTGTATAACTATGCTGTCTTCCCTCTATATATTCATATTGGACTGTTTACACACCTTTGGCCAAACATATCCTATCTGGCACTTTGGCAGCCAAATTATCCTTCACCTTTGTCGCAAGAGAGAGCCTTTCAAACCTGGATTTACCCCATTCTTGTGCCTTCTCGACAACAGAGGGGCTGTGTTTCTTTTATCATTTCATGTGTGTGTGTGTTATTTTTTTTAAATCTGTGAAAAAGATCCTTAGAATCGAAATGTTGGTTGTTGTCTGTGCCCTACAATACTTATTTCTTTATTTTATTACTTCATTATTATACATTTGTTGATTTTTTCTGATTTTGGATAATCGGTAATTGTCACTCTTTTTCACTGTTATGGAGGCCATTGTAAGGTATGTACATTGTGTCTGTGTTTAGTATGCCTTGTCTTTTCACGGGAGCTAATTATACATAAGTGTTTGCAATCCATATTGTCATCCTGCTGCAGCCGCTGCTTCTTTTGTTGTGTATTGTTATATCCTGCTGCAGTTGTTACTTCACTTGTCTAAACCGGTCATGTTTCCTGTACATGTTTAGGTGTTTCACTGTCAATATGTTTCATAATTTCTTAGTCAGTTATGACTGAGCTACTGTATGACACTGTGCTGATGGCTTTGGGCTGAGGAGTGCTACTGGGAGGGTACAAGCCTTACCCTTGTGCAAGGAAATGCATGTCATGGCAGGGCAGACCAAGCCGAAGCCTTGGTCGGCAAATAGTCTAGGATGGAAGCTCCAACAGGCAGACAGTTTGAGCATTATTTTGCTGATTCAGCAGCTTCTGCAGCTTGTCTTATTCCAGTTGTATTAGTATTGCCTTTCCTCTGGAATAAACTATACAGGCCGAGAGAGGAGTCATGCTGCATGGGCAACACATTGTCTCTAAATTTAGCCCAGGCTTTGTGCTATGGAGAGGTATAAATTCATTTTACAAACTACTGTTTGTCAAGACGGCTAGGTGCCAGTCAGTTATGTTTCATATGTTTTAATTCAACAACACACATTTTAGATAAAGTGATGAATGAGAGCTCCATAGGAGTATCCTCATGCAGTAAGGAAAGTTGGACATTGGTAACTGTGTCAGGTGGTGAACCATCATTGAATGCAGATTTTCCCATCAATCTTCTCAAAGATCATACTAGGAGAATCTCAACACAGTGCACAAATTCCACAGTACCAGCCGCGATTTCAATGTGTATACCAGAATTACATATCTTATAAACATTCTTTTTTGTGTGCATAGATAGGTTTTACTGTTTTGATATTTTACCTTAACAGTAGCCTTGAAAGTTTTAATATGTGCAATATGCACATTGGTCTGCCTTGTTTTTCACCCTTATCCAAGAAACCCAGATGATCACTTCACTACCCCAGGATTAGGAGTATAACACCACAGGATTTAGTTATTTTAGTAATGCAAACTCCACCATGAATAAATCACAATAGTAAGCTACTGATCATCAAAATTGATTCCCTTTCCCCAACTGCTTCGGTGTTTTTATCTTCTTTACACTCTTGGGGGAGGGGAGGTGACAGGTCTCTCTTGTTGTGAATTTGAAGACTAATTTAGAAATGTTCACCAATGGTTCATTTGCCCCACAAATTTGCTGTTATATGTGCCAGCCTGGCAGTCACCCTGTCATTGGAAAGGCGAACATAACGCACCTGATGCATCATAATTTGTTTGCTTTACACAGGACTATTAAACTGGCAGGGAGAATACCAGCTTCTTTCCCTGACTGATCAGTCCCTGATCAGATCAGTCAGGGAAAGAAGCTGGTATTCTCCCTGCCTGATCTGCTTCTATCACAGCTTCTGCAGTTTGCTATAACACAAAGAAAATTGTTCTTGATGCCATGTTGCCTTCTTCAAACTGGTACACAGCTACCGGAGCTTTATTTCTGCATGTGCCCAGTAGGAGTCAGCTCTACCTCTAGGATATTCCATTTCCAAACTTGGTCCTTCCTCCCCTTGCTCTTTCTATGTTGTGGACAGCAACTCTCACATAATGCCTTATTCTACCACCAGCGACTTCTGTCACCACTCAGCTGCGATGGTGAGTCCAGATTATTTTTCTCAACCCTGGTATCCACTACATCTTATCCAATTCCACAGCTGTGATTCGTACCCGGTCCACTTGTGAAAGAAATCTAGGCCACACCTCTAGGTCACTCCCCCTCAACACAAAAAAGTTGTATGTGACATGATATGGCCAAACAAACACCAAGCATTCCCATACTCACACATACATACACATTACTCACAGCCTGGTATGCCTGTACTCCTTGTTGATCTGCTGCTGTGTCATCAACGTTACTATAACCAAGGTTATTGCGAACACACTAGCAAGACCTGGCACAGAAAACCATTAAGGCAGCTGACTCACTATATATAACATGATGCACAAAAGTATGATACACAATCATAGCACTGAACCACAAATACAACTCCTGAAAGCAAGCGTGAACACTTCAGTATCTAGGTGTATGGTATATTGCCATGTTCAGAAAGCTTCAGTCTTCTAACTACAGCCTGACATGATGTTTTGGTATTAGATGAATTAAAGGTATTTTCACTGTCTTCACATATTCTAGGTCAGTACATAATGAGATGAGGTGCCAGTTCCCTTTACCACTACCTTTCGTTCCCACACAATTCCCAGAAAAATTCTCAATAATATTCAGTACCTATTTTTGTATCGCTGGGTTTCCCCCCTGAGATGCATCAGCAGGAGAACAGAATCTTACCAATGTTGGGTTTCAACCCAGACCACTGTGCTGATAAACAAGCAAACTAACTATGATGCTACTGAGGCTCCTATAAGACAAAGTATCAAAAATCAAGTGGTAATGCTAAATCACATAATAAATGCTAAAGAAGATCTAACTTATGAGAAGGCTTCAAATTAAAACCTTAAAAATGTTATAGAAATTACAGTAACCATGCAATTGTCTTGTAGCCTGCTAATATTGTTCTTAAGGATGTCAAGAGGGTTAATCACACGACATCACAATGCAGACAAACACAGTGACATCACAAGGACAGTTTAAAGCCCCACTTTTGAAAGAGGAGGGTTCACTACCATGAGCTGAACACAAAGATAGTGAGCAAGGAATGGCGCATTCCCTTCTCACCGAAAACCAAAGAAGTTTCACATGCAGCCATCTGCAGTGAAGGTTATGCTGACTTTTTTGGGGATGAATGAGGCATTATTATAGAGCACTACATGCCAAGAAGGAAAACTGTCACCAGTGATATGTACACAGATCGTCTCAGGAATCTAATCGATCCACAATCAAATCCAAACGATGTAAGATTCTGAGTAAAGGTATCCTTTTGCTATATAACAATGCTAGACCCAACTGTCCATGCAATGGTTGAAACTATTGAACACCTCTACTTTAAGTGTGTACCACATCCTTCATACTCGCCACACCTAGCCCTAATTGATTTCCACTTGTTTGAACAACTCAAAGAGTCATTGGGAGGAGAGACATTTCAGTCCGATGAAGAGGTACAGCAGGTGGTGCATGAATGTTTACACACACGACCAAGAGAATTTTTTTTTCTACAGGAATCCAAGCACTTTATCGGCGCTGGAGGACTATATAATCCCCACACAAGAAACACATTTAAGGCTTTCATGGAAGTCAGCTGGCTGAATGAATAAGAACAAGCGTTCATAACATCCAGAGTGCTAATGCCGAGGTACAGGGTTCAACCCCTACACCGGACAATTGAACTAAAATGTTGACTTCTTGTCCTTTACTTGGGGACGTAAATTACAAGTACCTCTGAAGTTGGAGTGGGTTTGTCTGGTTTGTGAGGGACCCTGGTAATAGGGAAAACTAATCCACACACAAAATTCAGTCCAGTGCTACTAGAAGTAGTGTGTGTGGACTACGCTTGAGTTCAAAGCGAGCGAGCGCCAAATAAAAGGTTTTCATGTGAAGCCCCCTCGTAGATTTGTTCCCAACCTACTAAAGAAGTCTGGCTACCCAGTGAGCATTTCTATTGTGTACTTAGCCTCTTTGAAAATAATGCACACATGACCTTCCATGGTGATTATTTGCCTCCTTGGCTGTCTGCTTTGAAGCTTTCTATAACTGAAAAGAGTTAATATGTTCAATACAATAATCAGCATCCACACTCACCAACATAGAAGAGGAACTGGATGAAATACCTCTGGTTGTATTCTCCAACACAGTTATTGATCCTAAGAAGGAAACAAGAAATGTATTTCAAGTGATGCATAGCATCAGAACCTACATCAATAAACAAAGGGAAACAGACTTTTCCAAAAGCCTTACTATTTATACTGGCAATCATATTGCTTGTTCCTTTAAAGTTACAATGACAGTTACTTCTATTTGGGCATGAAGTACAAGTTAGGTCTCCATAATTTCTAGGCTACCACATAATAAATGCCGGTCTCCATGGCTAAGGGCTTAAGGACGCAATTTGTAAGCCCACTTACGCGCGTTTGAAACACAGCTACGACCGATTTAACAGCAGATCACATTGCGCTGGGTTTTAACATGTTAGTATGGGAGCCGGCCGTTCAGAAAGCAATGGCAAACAACTGAACGTAAACTTGCCAAGGCATCAACTGTCTAAACTGTCATTTACTGCCAATATAGTACTTTGCAGTGCATGGCAGGGGGGGTCTTGAGCCTGAGGAATTAAGGCTGCCTGGCTAGTGCAGTTGCCACGAACTGTGGAGGTTAGGATTTTCTTTTTGCCCCTGACAGAAACAAATCCCACACCTTACCGAGGATTTGAACCCGGGTCTACCGAAGGAGAATCTGGCATTCTAGCCACTCGGCCAGCCGCTCCTCACCAACAACAGCAGTAAAATGCTGGTATTGACAGCGATATCCTGTAAATAGGATATGCAAAAACAAAAAAAAACATAATAAGGTGCGGTGGCCACTTCCCTTTCTCAGTTGTTGCCAAGACATTAACAACAGTAGTAAAATGATGGTGTTGACAGCGATGTCCTGCAAAAAGGATATGCAAAAAAACAAAACAACAACAACAATAAATAAAATAATTTAGTACTACTTTATGTTTTTGTAATTGCATGCATTGTTACAACATTTTTGTATCTATTGTTACTCAGTAGTTAAAGTTAGTTGCATATCCTTTGCAGGACATTTGCAGTCAACAACAGCATTTATTGCTGTTGCTGATGTTTTGGCAAGATTATGTTCAGTAGTTTGCCATTGCTTTCTGAACGACGGGTACCCATACCATTTTGTAAAACAGCTGTGTTTCAAATGCAGGTATGTGGGATCACGACTGCATCCGTAACCCCTTCACCACGGAGACCGGCTACTCAGTAGTAACTAACAATAAATAAAATAATTGACTAAATAACAATAAATAAAATAATTTAGTAACAATACATGCAATAAACAAAAAATTAGTAACAATAAATAAAATAATTAAGTAACTAACAATAAATAAAATAATTTAGCAGCTAACAATAAATAAAATAATTTAGCAGCTAACAATAAATAAAATAATTTAGAAGCTAACAATAAATAAAATAATTTAGCAGCTAACAATAAATAAAATAATAACAATAAATAAAATAATTAACTAACAATAAAGAAAATAATTCAGTAACTAACAATAAATAAAATAATTCAATAACTAACAATAAATAAAATAATTCAGTAACTAACAGTAAATAAAATAATTTAGCAGTTAACAATAAATAAAATAACTGAGTAACTAACAATAAAAGATACTCTGCGAATGCAGCAAAGAATAGCTGGTGAACAAATCAAGCAGAAGCAACTAAACTACAACACCCACCATGGACAATGATGATCCATCCGCCGAACACATCTACGGCAGACTCTACAATGGTGGGCCCTGGGTGGACGGTATGTTTCACATTTCATGCACACAGTCCATCCATCATTCTAGTTAGAAACATATAATACTGATGACATAATATCGTACTTAAACATTTGGTGTGCTGATGCTGAGGTAGAGGGATAAACCTCAATACCCGTTGTCTGGACTAAAATGTTGACTTCTCATCTTTGACTTGGGGAGTAAATTACAAGTATCTCTGAAGTTGGAGTGGGTTTATCTGATGGTGAGGGACACTGGTAATAGAAAAAGCTAATTCATATACATATATATATATGCTTGAGTTCAAAGCGAGCAATTTAAAAACAACGTCAACAATTACTTCCCTAAAGAATTCATATTTCAAATCTATCTACATCCGGATTGATTGATTGATTGATTTAAGACCCGACATCACAGCATTCGGGGCATTCCCATAAGCGCTCCGTCCCCATCCTCAGAAGCCAGCGAAGAGTTCCAACCCCAATAGTACCAGTAGCAATCTGATTATATGTGCGTCTCACCTTTCCTCTAAGCATCGAGCATCGGCCAGATCCCCTCGTCACTCCACGCTGTCGCATTCTTGCCAGACCATGGTGATCCATTTGCTCCTCTGTGGTGTACACGTGCTCCCACAAGGCCGCAACCACGTCTGCCTTATCATGCATCAATACTCCACCAAGTTTTGCAGAGTCAGCCAATCTGTCTGCCTGTTCATTCCCCAGCACACCAGCATGCCCCGGAGAAAAGATCCAGACGATGCTTGCCACCCGTGACTTCCAAAGTGAAGCAAGCCACTCGGCACGAAGCTTGCCTGTCCTCACCCTATTCAGCATGCTTTCTGAGTCAGTTACAATCACTACTACATCCGGAAAACCTCTCTAATGTATTTATTTTCTTACTATCATATCTGAATCTACCTAGCATGACATTTCAAATTAACATATTTTTGACATGACATATTGTAGTTATAAACATATTTCAGGCGAACGAACGAAGAAGAAGAAGAAGACATAACATGATTTTTTTAAATCTGGCTAAACTTACATTTTGAATTAATCTATCATGACATTTTGAATCTATGTAACATGACATTTTGAATAAATCTAACATGACATTGAATCAATCTAACATTACATTTGGAATCTACGTAACATGACCTTTTGAAAAGATCTAATATGACATTCTAATCAATACATATGAATAAAATTAGTAGAACTGCAGTAAAGCTGTGGGAATATAAACAGTATATAACAACACAAAGTAATGCTGTTTCACAGAACACAATTATGAAAAACACAGGATGTTGCGGCGGCAAGCTTTCATCAGCAAACAAATACATACACAAAACACAACATAATCATGATCTACCAGTCACTACATTAAGGCATAAGAATGGGATAAGAAGAATGAAAAGATGAAAAAATGAGAACATTGAGAGAAAATGAAAATTTGAAAATCACTACATAACATGACATTGTTAACTGTATAACACGACATTTTGAATCTACCCAACATGTCAAGTTGAATCCAGCTAACATGGCATTTTGAATCATCTTACATTACATTTTGTATCCATCTATATTGACATTTTCAATCAACTTTTTTAAATAAAATAGCATGACATTTCAATCGATGTAAGATGATATTTTGAATCCACATAACCCGACATTTTCAATCCATCTAACATGACATGAATTGTTTTAATATGATATTCTGAATCAATGTAATATGATATTCTGAATCCATGTAACATAATAATTTCAACTGATACAACATGGCATTTCAAATTTATCTAACATGAATTTTGAATTCATTTAATGTCACATTTTGAATCTACATAACTTGATATTTTGAATCTACCTATTGTGACATTTTGAATCCATCTAACATGATACTCTGAATCTGCCTATTGTGACATTTTGAATCCATTTAAATGGTATTTTAAATCCATCTAGCATGACATTCTAAATCTATTTAACTAGACATTTTGAATCTATCTAACATCATAAGCGAGCAATAGGTAGACAACGATACAAGTGGGAAGATAACATCAAGAGATGGATGAACATCAGCCTGACAGAATGTACAGTCAGGGCGAGAGGCAGACAGCGTTGGAGATCCATTGCAGCCAACCTTCATTGTGGAGATGGCACCTGATTGATTGCTTGAACACCATAATTTCAATCAATCTAACATAACATTCTGAATTCACCTAATATGACATTTTCAATCCAACATTATAATTTGAATTTATATAATATGACATTTTGAATTCATCTAATATTGTTATTTGAACCAATAAAACAAAATTTAAATCTATCATAAATCTGTAATCTTCACCTTCTTCCTTGTTCATCCAGAAAAAGATATTGGTGCAGAAAAAGATATCGGTTGCAGAGAAAGGTGTTGGTTCATTTGTCTTTTCTTACAGCCAAGCTGCAACAGTTATGCCTTTGGACTGATATATCTGACTTCGTCCTGATGTTTTCAAAACTAAGGTTGTTTTCTCTCTTCACCACACACTATAAATTGTCCATCACTGGATGGTTTTCTTAACTCACAATTTTGCCATGGTGGCTTTTGATAAGCCTATTCTTTGTTTTTCATCTGCCAGGGAATTTTTTACATGTACATAGGAGCCAAAGAGGCTGCCATCCAACATATTATCTAGAGATGATTGTGGAAGAGAGAGAGTGGGTGAGGACATAGCATGATGTTTCTATACATAGTCTACTGTTACAAAAGCAAACATCAGTGTCATATTTGTATAACAAGTTTTCACTAAACCTCTCTCTCTTTCTCTCTCTCTCTCTCTCTAAACAAACAAATAAACAAACAAACAAACGCAAGAAGACAAACAAGCAAACATGAACGCAGACAGCAGCATGCAAGCAAACATGCATTCAGGCATGCACACACACGCACCCACACATGTATTTTCCACCCACATATAATTTTTTTTTGCATATCCTTTTTACAGGATATTGCAGTCAACATCAGCATTTTTCAGCTGCTGTTGATGTCTTGGCAATGTTACGTTCAGTAGTTTCCCATTGCTTTCTGAACGACTGGCTCACATACCTTTCCATAAGAAACCAGCGCAATGCGGTCTGCTGCCAAATCTCGCGCAGCTGTGTTTCGGACGTAGGTATATCGGATTACGAACAGCTTCCTTAACACCTTCGCCAGGGAGGCCGGCAAACACACACTGGGAAAGAAAATATATTGTTTTCCACCAAAGACAAGTTTGCAGTGTATGCCAAAATCCTTGCTATCAAATAAGTTACATTAAATAAAAGACTGAACAAAACGTCTTTGTAAAGTGCTAACCGTTTTAAGTTTTGATGTATCTGAATGTATGTCAGAAAAATCCATACTTGTCTTCGGAATGGGCACAATTCCAGGGTCTGAAAGCACAGCTTTGAGATGTGATACAACTAGCAAGAATACGACTGTGTTGTAGACCACAACGCACAAAGCTCCCCATAATCTGTGAACAAAGATTCAATAACAGTCATAAATATGTGAACATAGATTAGATAATGGTCATAAGTACATCTACAATGGTTAGATAAGAGTCATAAATATATGAACATAGGCTAGATAACAGTCATATGTACATCTACAATGGTTAGATAAGAGTCATAAATATGTGAACATAGCTTAGATAACAGTCATAAGTACATCTACAATGGTTAAATAACAGTCATTAATATGTCAAAAAAGGTGAAATATTAGTCACAAATATATAAACAAAGAAGAGATAACAGTCACAAATATTTTGATAATAGTTATACAACAGTCATAAATATGTAAATAAAGGTTAGATGACTGTCATAAATATGTGAACAAAGATTAGATAAAACTCATGAACCCATTAAAAAAAAAGATTAGATATATGTCATAAATAAGTGGATAATGGTTAGTTAAAAAGTTAGTTTCATGTCCTTTTACAGGACATTGTAATCAACCAAAAATATTTATTGGCTTTTTGTGATTGACTAGGCAATTTTACAGTTACTAGTTTGTAACTGCTTTTAGAACAGTTGATGCTTATATCATTGGAATCAACACAAAGCGATCTGCTCCCAAATTGCTACTAATTTTGAATACTTGACTCAGTGAGTCGGAGAAATGTTAGACTGTGTTCACTAACCCCTACTCCACTCACCCACCCACCCAGAGAGAGAGAGAGAGAGAGAGAGAGAGAGAGAGAGAGAGAGAGAGAGAGAGAGAGAGAGAGAGAGAGAGAGAGAGAGAGAGAGAGAGAGAGACTCCAGGGTTCACCTGCTCAACTCAACACAAGCTGACTTCACACAATGCGAGGAAAAAAGTCCTTTACTTTAAAAAAAAATATTGTTTCATTATTATATAATGGTAGTAAGTATAATCTACAAACAGTAGTTGGTAACATGGAAAACTGGTTTTCTTATTTCTCATTACATTTGCCAACAAAATAGATGTTTTATTGACTATGGCAATGTGTGTATTACTTTAAATACAGTTAATTCCTCTCTAGGGGATTTTTTATTTGTGTCCTATGTTTGACATTTCACCGAAATAAGATTTGTTTGTAGCCATAAAATTGTTAGTAAATTGTTTGTCACTTTAGTATCTGAATGCTGCAAGCAATTATTGTTAGACGGCTTCCTGGCCTAGAGGTTAGCGACTTGTCTCCGTAATCTCGTATACTCTCGTAAGTAACGTGACGACAGTGAGAATCAGCAGTGGTTCAAATCGCGTCGGTAACTCACGGGGTATGTGAGCCGGCCGCTCAGAAAGCAATGGCAAACTACTGAGCGTAATCTTGCCAAGAAATCAACAATCAGCTGAAAGATGCTGATGTTGACAGCGATGTCCTGTAAAGGATATGCAAAACATTTTAATTATTGTTAACATGGCTTTAGAGCTGTTCCTTTGACTCACAGATTGACTTGGTTTGTATTTTCATTTCACTACTTCATCAAATTGTTTTTTTTTTCTTTCAAAATCTCCCTAGTCCGACTATTAATGGAATTCAATTCACCTCCCCTCCTTTTGGAAGAGAAGATTATTTCAACTGAAGGAGCTACTCACTGGGAACAATTTATCTTAGCAATATTGAATAATAATTTAATACGATTAAGGGTGCTACCTAGTCTCAAAATTAGCTTGAAAAATATATCCTCAACTTGCAAATACAATTGCCTAATTAATGGGTTATCTATTAATCTAATTATTATGTGTATGCCATTTTGCAAGTAATCCTGTTTATCCACATGGGGTAACGCAGCGCGCCAGAATTGGTAGCGGTTCTCACCGCATTGGTAACTTACAGGATAAGTGAGCTGGCCGCTCAGAAAGCAATGGCAAACTACTGAGCGTAATCTTGCCAAGAAATCAACAATAGTGGTAAAATCCTGGTGTTGACAGCGATGTCCTGTAAAGGATATGCGGGGGGAAATAAAATAAAATGTGCAGGTAAGTACAGGTGATAAAATATTACAGTAAGTTTTTTAAGGGAGACTTTATACATAGTGAAGTATGAATAAAGGAATACTTTATATATAGTGAAGTATGAATAAAGGAATACTTTATACATAGTGGAGTATGGATAAAGGAACACTTTATACATAGTGAAGTATGGATAAAGGAATACTTTGTACATAGTTGAAGTATAGCTGTTTAAATATCAAGAATAATTTTCCAGATTGGTATCCCTAATACATCAATATCTGATATGTGGTTACTTCAGTGCACGCTTCAAAGAGTGGGACAGGTCGGGAGAGAACACACAGGGCACTGCTCTTGCTGAGGCTTCGCTTGAGACGGATGTTGTCTGTCTAAATGATGGGACACCAACTAGGCAGGCAATGAAACCGGGGGACCCTGACACGGCCATCGACCTGGCACTTGTATCACAAGAGGTGGCATTAGACATAAAATGAAGTGTCCTTGGGGATTATAGAAGCGACCACCTACCCTGCTTTGTACTGATACCTAAGTCCAGTACAGTCAGGGCTCAAGAGGAAAGACTAACTAACTAACTTACACTCACTTTAAACAACACAATTATAAATATAAAAAGTTTGCATATAACCCCACAAACCCTAAGAGATAAAGGATTGGCTTTCACCCAATTAATTGCTGAACAATAAAAAAAAAAAAATTGTTCGGCAAGGGAACGAACCTCGAGCTCTCGCCTATCAGGCGGAGACACTATCAACTATGCTACTGACGACACGTTTACCAATCAACGGAAATGTATAATATAGCCACACACATGCCCTGATGACGTCACGTATGTTAAGTCACGTGGCTTGGCAAATCACGTGACCAGCCAGGACAGTTCAACTATGTATAATCTCTTCATTCCCAGTTTTTCTAGAACCTCTGCATTTGATTATTTTTGTTTCCATGAAATACGACCTATTCGACTGTATATCCACATCTCCAGGGTTTCTAAGCGAATCTCTATAGTGTTTTTTTTTTTTTTTTTTGCCTCAATATAAAATTCAATATCTCAGTAACCAACTGAGGGAAAATGATGAGATTTAGCATATAACCTTATCATTATGTCCACCCAACAAAAAAAATTTTGTTCTGGAGATTGTACAGCAGATTTCAATGTTTGTTTATATGCGGTATATAATTTATGGCTCCCGCATTCATGCCATCATTTTAAGAGTATTACAGCTTCAGCAAGACACAACCCCGCTCTTTTCGAAATTGTCTGGCAGGTTTTGTTTTGGCACAAACAGCGCGAAGTTAAATTGGTTTGTTCAGAGTTGTCTCAAATGGTGGTTCTTTCATGAAACGTGATTATATAAATAAACTAGCTGACTCGGCCTGGCTTCGCCCAGCTCCTGGCGGGGATCTATCTATCTATCTGTCTGTCTGCCTGCCTGCCTACCTGCCTACTTATCTATCTGCCTGCCTGCCTGCCGGCCGGCCGACCAACCCACCCAGCCAGCCAGCCAGCCACCCACCTACCTTTCTGCCTACCTACCTACCTTTCTGTCTGTCTGTCCGCGCTATTAAATATTGATAAAAGTTACTGGAAAATATGTGAGGACCATGTGTTGAAAGAGGAAGAGGACTATTGGAGAAAGGATGGATTGAATTTTATGCAACCGAGAGCAATCATCAACCTACTGGAATCGTCCGACACAGATTAAGGTCTGAGCAGATCACAGACCTTAATCTACATACACACTTACTGGGATATTTTGCTCCAACTATTCAGACGAATTGCAGGCCCTTGTCACAAAAATAAAACACCGCGTTTAACCAGTTGATTACTATAGAGACTTTCTGATTAACCGGCCTATCTGCAAAGCCAAAACTATTTTAACTAACAGAAAAAACAAATTGGATGTCAAAATCCCCAGGACGGTCAAAAGTTGCAGCTGCACGTGTTTACATGGGGTCGACAAAATGGGAACATTTGGAAGTGAGTGAGATGAATCTACACACCACTTTGACAGTTCATAAACAGGTCGGATTTAAGCGGAAGTACTCAGCTCGGGGAGAAAACAGTCCGTCTGTCATTGAGAGTTTCCGGACATCAAGCGAAATGACGGCTGGGGTTGTCACCACTCAACAGAAGATTGGCGGTTTGTTGTGGAAACCCGTTGTTGGGAGCATACAGGAACTCGCTAGCTTGTTGTGGGAGTCAAAACAAGTGATGACAACTCTGGCATTGATTGAGCCAGGGAGGATAGATTCTTGACAATGGATGATATGCCCAAATAACACCTGCAGGACATCAACAACGTCACGGGACCAATTTTAGGCTGTTTGAAAAACCTGATTTGGGGACAATGAGTGTTGACCAAAACCGTGGATTAGGATGGACGTGTTTGTGGGAGAGCTCTACAGTGTTAGATTGATTTAAAATTAACTAGCATGTGTCGTTATGGCAAAGTGTAGCAGCCATCCCGGAATGAGGCGGTTTTGCATAAGGTAGTCAATATAGTCTATTTAGGCCTAATTAATATAGGCAGTAGTCTTGTTAAAACTAGAGTGTGATGATTAGCACTGTTAGTTGAAAACTAGTTAGAGTAGTGAAGTGATAATTGGCTCTGCTAGGATGAATAGGATAGTGGGGGGATCTTTCAATGGTTTGCCCACTGAAGTTGTGCACTCTGTTTATGGGTCTTTCCTTGTCATCGCCTGATTCGGACGCAGGTGAGGAACTAATATGCTCTATGACAGAGTTTAGTTAGCTGTAAAATAACTGAGCAAGGCAATAGGCTTACACTCAGCCGGTAGGATCAGTGACTAGTACTATCACAAGATGTGTTGTTTCTCTCACAGGTTCCATACCAGTTACGAGGAAGTTCAACACTGGGTTTGATGAAGTGCAACTTCAATTAGACATAATACCAGTTGGACACTCAAATGTTTCTTACTAAAAAGGAATAACGTCCGAGAAGAAAGATGGTATTATGTTTACGCTGGACTCATAATCAGGGGGGTTCACCATAACATGACTCAGAAGAGCCAACCAATATGACGATTCCGGCGTGTTAAGGTTCACCTAGGATGGGTGATGATTGCTGATGCATCACACAGCATAAGAACATTAGTACCTAAACAAGAACATCAAAATATAATAGTCACATGGTGTGATATATTCTAGTGAAATAGTTCAAAAGACATGATACCTGAACCTAGATAGACACTAGTTAGGTTCAAGTATATTAACAATAACAGTGATACCTAAATACTCACTACAAAGGATTTGTGCATTCTTTAAGAACGATAGGAAATTATGTGCATTGGGCAACCGGTCCATGATCAGCTGTAATTTACAAACAGTATCTATTTCAGATGATCAGGAAGATGGATTACCAGGTAGCTACAGATGACAGTCGGTGTCCGGCAGGAGAGATACAGTACCGGGTGAGTTGGACTTGTTCTGACTTAACGTGCTGTGGTGTGTCCTTGCAAGGATGAACTGACTATGCTATTATCTGAGAGTCCGATCCTACACATATTATAGAACACATCACACATTTTCTTCGCATACACGTCTCAT
The DNA here is from genome assembly GCA_963921405.1 of Cepaea hortensis. Lineage (NCBI taxonomy): Eukaryota > Metazoa > Mollusca > Gastropoda > Stylommatophora > Helicidae > Cepaea > Cepaea hortensis. The sequence continues at coordinate 68,182,391 of OY992891.1, read as the reverse complement.
ATACGTTACACTTTTCTTTTAATAAATTAATCTGTATAAATTTTTAGAAGCAAGAGTTGTTGAATATGTTGCGTTGGGGAAGTATGAGAGGGGGCATAGTACGACAGTGAGAGAGTGATAGGAAAAGGTGTCCATGGACTGATGGAGTGTGTTGGACGGAAGCTGGTGGATTCTCCAGGATATTGATAGGAAAGAAAAATTATAATGTGGGTGTTGACTCTCCTCACTCCAGGGACGACACTTTAAAGGAAGACACGACAACCCTAAACATTACAGCATCAGCTGAAGAAACAAGAAGGAAATGAAAAATAAGGTAAGAAATATATTCCTTCTACTTTCCTGTTAATTTACAAATTATTTACCCCGTGCCTCTGTAAATTCTCTGTCTTTACTAATATTACACATTGCACCCCTCTCGGGATTCTCCGTGGTGAAGTGGTCAAGCCGTCTGATTCGGGCTCCGAAGGTTGTATGTTCGATTCCGGGCTGCGTCCTTCATTTCACGAGTGCATTTTTTCGGAGACTCCCGAGGGTCGTCGCTGGAGTTACGGAGTTCGTGCTTCGTGCAGCGCTTTCCGCGCTGTGGAAAGAAACTGAGCCATATGGGATAAAAACCCGGTGCAATGCAGCCGACCCTGTTGATTTTAAGCTACTTCTTTCATTGCACCCACTCCCATATGAATCCAGATACACCTTTGTGTGTCATCTGAATTGGCAGGTCTCCCATTACTGTAAACATAACTTCATTAGCGAGAAATCACTAGTTGTTCAGCAAAACATCAAAGGAATGTCACCGCTTTCAATGATTTAAGTTGTTTTTGGACCTATCAAAGACATACTCCTTGGGTGGGGGTAAATATTATAATACGGCTGGAAAAATTTCATAACGATGCAACAGTTTTCAAAATAATTGATCGTGAATGAAGGCATTCAAATCGGAACACATTAGTTGCTTGTTTTAGGAACTAAAATATATATCACTTTTTTTTTCTTTTTTTGAAAATATATATCACTGTACTGTACGTCGAGTGTGTCCTTGTCGACAAATATATTGTCTTTGTGAGGTTTGTTGAAGAAAAAGAACTTGCAAATAAAGACAGACAAGAAGAGAGAATAATACATTAATAGACCCTTATAACCCTACGGGGCCGGAATATCGGCCCTGACGTCACCACACGGTCGTAGTGAAAAACCCGATTCGGCCGATTTGGCCGATCCCGTTGTAAGAACTGCTTTGATTGGTTTGCTTTTAATAGTACAGACCAATCTAATGCTTCCTTGCAATTGTCAGCCATTTTTGCCGCCACATTGGCGTTTCTAGCGTGATTCAGACAATTGTAGATTATTTTGTGCAGTTTTTTCCGAAGTAACCCATTTTTTCGTGGATTTTAGAGTTCTAAAATGGCCAGCTTTGAACCCAAAGACGTACTAGCATTTGACTAGCTCTGATTGTAGCGATTTTGTCAGTTCAGGACTGTCAGATAATGACTTTAGTGATACAGAAAGAGCTCATGAGGATTTCAACCTCGTGTCCCCGTAGTTTTGTGTGTTGGGAATAAAAAAGATTGTTTTATCTATACCCTTTCATGGCAATGGCCGGACCAAAAAACATGTCACCAGTTGATAGCCAACCTATTACAAATGTCAATAGGGACTTCATAGTTGTTGTTTATTTAACCATAAGTGTTTAAAATTATTCTAAAGTTGTGTAGGTATTCAATGAGGACATTTTAGGCGAGTACCATTTTTTTTAAAATATTTAGTACCAATTCATACATAGTGGTATGAAATATTTTATTTTTCACAAAATACAAATGAGGTTATCAAATTTGCGTAAACATGAACAAAACAACTTCAATCATACACAGAAATAAACTTTACTATATCCTCTTTAAGAATATATATACTTGTATATATCTATATTAAGAGCTATTGACCAAACACCCCGGACACTCAACATACTACAATGGAATGCAGAAGGAGTTTATAACAAGAAAGTCTCCCTAACACAGCGTCTTCATAAAGATAGAATAGATGTGGCATGCATTCAAGAGACACACCTCAACGCCAATCGCACATTTTCAGTCGAGGGATATCAGGCCACACGTTTCGACCGCAAAGGACCCAAAGGAGGAGTTGTAATACTTACACGAAATACAATACCTTGCAGCGAAGTATCTGTGATATCTGACAACCAAACGGAAATTATAGGTGTTGATATAATGATAAAGGACGTGAAAATAAGAATTTACAATCTGTATAGCCTGGCAGATAAGGATCTTACACTCTCAAACATGGAAATAACTGACACAAATTGCATTATTGTCTGAGACTTTAATAGCCGTTCAGAAAGATGGGGATACCCAGATACTGACAAAAGAGGAGATGAAGTGGAGGACTGGGAAATAGACTCAAATCTCCATCTACTCAACAAAGCGGATGACACACCGAGCTTCTACTCCAGAAGATGGATTACCACTTCTACTCCAGACTTAGCTTTCTGCACAGGAGACATCCTCCACAAAATCGATCGCCATGTGCTTGACCAATTAGCAGGTAGTGACCACAGACCAATCAAGCTTGTAATAAATATGGAGTATGTTCCACAGGAGCAAAAGCCTTTGCCCCGTTGGAATTACAAACGAGCAGATTGGGACAGATTTGCCATACTAACAGACAAATATTGTGAAAACATAAATACACGATATGGCAACATGAAGCAAATGGTGGAAAGTCTAAACAGAGCAATACAGGCGGCCACTGAGTCTATTCCAAGAGGAGAGTGGAAAAATTACAAACCATACTGGACTGAAGAACTACAAATTTTGGAGGACAAAGTTGAAGATGCTAGGAAGACCGCAGAGAGAGAGAACAAACAACTGAAGCGAACATCTCTCTCAAAGCCATCTCAGCAAAATATAAAAGAACAGTAAATCAAACAACAAGAGATTGTTGGAGGAAAAAAACAGAAAACCTGAATTTTGACAGGGATGGAAACAAACTATGGAAACTAGTGAAAGCCATGAACAATGAAGGACCTAGAAACAAACAAATAACAATTAAACAAGGAAATGCCTTGCTTACAGGAAAAAAGGCTGCAAATGCACTATGCCAGTGCAAACCACATTGATATTACAGCCGAACAGAAGAAAGCAATCAAAGATAAACAGATACATCATAGATATACAGAGACAGCAGCAGAATATATGATGGCAAATCTAACAATGGAAGAAATGGAACAGGCAATGAATACCCTAAAAAAGAAGACATCACCAGGAAAGGATGGAATCACAAATGAAATGCTAATAGGACTAGGCACTAAGGCAAAAAAGAAACTAATAGCAGTCCTAAATTACAGCTGGAAGAGGGGAATAGTCCCACAGGCATGGAAGGAAGCTATACTAATACCAGTCCCAAAGAAAGGAAAAGACCTGGAAGAACCTAATGGCTATCGACCTATCAGTCTTCTTAGCTGTGTAGGAAAATTAATGGAACGCATTATCAATGGCAGGCTAACATGGCATCTGGAAGAAAACCAACTCTTAACACCTCACCAATCAGGATTCAGAAAGTACAGATCCACTGAAGATCAAATAACCTATATAGCTCAGGAAATAGAGGATGCCTTCCAAGAGAAAAAGCACACACTAGCGGTCTGGATAGATTTAGAAAAAGCATTTGATAAAGTATGGAAGGAAGGACTGAAAGTAAAACTGCAAAAAATGCATGTTTGTGGGAAAATGTACAAATGGATAGCCACTACCTTGAGAACAGAACTGCCAGGACAAAAGTACAAGGACAAACCAGCAAAATGATGCTATTGGAGCAAGGTGTCCCCCAAGGAGGAGTTCTTTCACCAACATTATTCCTAGCATATATAAACGACATCACGGAAAATTTTCCAGCCAGAGTACACACATCATCCTTTGCAGATGACCTAGCCATATGGACATCTGAAGAATATATTAGTACAGCTAACAGCAGAATACAGCAAGCCCTATTAGCGCTAGAGGACTGGTCAAAATCATGGCTAGTGAAGATAAGTGAGGAGAAAACAACATGCACAGTGTTCTCCCTCTCAACTAAAACTCAGCAACCTAAGCTGGTATTGAATGGAAAAATATTGCGCCATGAAGAAAATCCAAACTATCTAGGAGTCACCTTTGATCGTCGCCTGACATGGAAGACACAGGTTGAGAAAAATTGAACAAGAGCAAGGCAAAGAATGGCAATCATGAAAAAGCTTGCTGGTACAACGTGGGGAGCAGATGAGAAAGTTCTCAAGAAGTTATATACTGGACGGGTGAGGCCAGTACTGGAATATGGCATTGCAGCTTGGGCAACAGCAGCTAAGTCAAACTTTAACAAAATAAGTAGAGTCCAAAATCAAGGAATGCGAATCATAACTGGAAGCCTGAAGACAACGCCTATTAATGAATTAGAAAAGATCACTTGTTTACAACCAATGCAGGATAGAAGAGATAGCAGAGCCCAGCAACAAGCTGAAAAATTTAGAAGATTGACAGACCACCCTATGTATAAAAGGTTTAGTGGTTTTGGAAAGGGAAGACTGAAGCGTAGCAACTTTGTAGAAACTGCAAAACGAAAGATTAGGGCAGATCCAATACTTAACATATCAACAGTCAAACCCATTTACAATGCAGACAAGTTCCCAGCTTGGAGACAGCAGCAACTGCCTGAGATGATAGAAAACATTCCTGGTATTGAGAAAAAGAACACTCAGCATGAAACCGAAAGAAGAGAAATAACCCTAAACTACATAAAAGAACATTACCCAAGCAGCAATTGGACCCATGCATATACAGATGGATCAGCCAAAAATTCAGTAGAGAATGGAGGAGGAGGAATTCTCCTAAATTTAAAAAATGGAGTGAAAAAAACACATTCAGTGGCAACTGGAAAGTTCTCAAGTAACTTCAAAGCGGAGGTAGAGGCTCAGAAAACTGCAGCAGAAATGCTCTTGATGGAGGAAAATAAAGAGATGCAAATAGCTATCTTCACAGATGCAAAGTCAGCTGTCTCAATACTGAAGAGCAAAAACAGCACAGAACTAGCTGACCTAAGAGCAGCACTCAATGGTCTATGCCAGAAATCCAAAAAAGTTATAATACAGTGGATCCCATCACATTGCAGTATACCTGGAAATGAAGAGGCTGACAGACTGGCAAAAGAGGGCGGACGACTACCACAGCCTGACATAGACATAACCTATAATGAGGCAAAGAGGTTGATAAAAAGCACTTATAGAACCAAATGGGAATCAGAGCATCCAGGCCACCAGAAGGATGATGCATATTACAAACTCGACCGAAGAGAACAAGTAGCAATCTTCAGACTCCGCACAGGACATAACAGGCTGAAATACCACTTGTTCAACAAACTAAAGATAGGAGATACAGATGAATGTAATTGTGGAACTGGTAAAATGACAGCTAAACATTTGCTGCAAGAGTGCCCAATATATGCAGAACAGAGAAAGATATTTTGGCCCACACCTGCTTCATTCGAGGACAAGCTCTATGGAGATATCAACAAGCTCAAGTCGACTGCAGCTTACTTTAACTGTATTCAGGTTGACATTTAAATGTACATGAAGAAGTATTTAGACTGCCACACTTCATACCACAGGCATGTCGGTTACACAAGCCTCCCAGAGGCAAGAAATGGAATATTGCTTGGATAGCAAATCCATTACGTGGAAAGTCCGAATCGAAAGCTCACTGTGTGGGCTTCATAAAAGGTGGAAAAAGTGTCCTAGTGGCACAAAATGGAATATTGCTTGGGTAGCAAATCCATTACATGGAAAGTCCGAATCGAAAGCTCACTGTGTGGATGTCATCTGCAAACAGCATTCTTCTGGCTTCTGGAAGAACAGCCTATGGTGAACGGAAGGCCCAATATACGGAAGTGAGGCTAAGCAGCCATGTGCAGGACGTGACGATTCCTTGGGTGAGCCCAGTACCAGAGCGCTGTGTGTTGGCTCTGCAATTATGGAAGCCTCCTTGGATGGCGGGGAATGCCCATGGTCTGCCCCTGCCTTCCCTTGAGGGCCGACCAGGATGCCTTTGGCTGTTCTATATGGGCCAGCTGGGATGGGAGATAACACCACAACAGTGAGAGTCTAACGTCCTAAGAAACCCCCCGGGAAGGTTAACCCGGTCAACAAATGCCCGCAGAAGTCGGATGTGTCGGCCTAACGGCGCAAGAACGCAGCTCTGCTGTAAACAGGCACAAAGCAATCACGTCCGAAAAAAAAAAAACTCCGGATGAACGAAGAAGAAGTATATATCTATATAGGGTTCTAATATTTTTTTGGGAATTTATAAAATTGTCACTTCAGTCATTTCTGTACTCCAAAAAAATGGCTCCGTCTTCTTCAGAGGGAAACCTAAATTTGGCCCAATGTTGTTCCGTCCTAAAAGGGTTAACCCCTTTACCGTGTGTCACGAGTTAACTCGTCATAAAAATTGTTGGCTTTAACCGTGCATCACGAGTTAACTCGTCATCAGATGTAAAAGTCTTCTGTGTGCCGTGCGTCCCGAGTAAACTCGTGTTAATACAAAAATAGCATAGGAAATGCATAGGGCGGCTAATCCAACAGCCAGTTCAACAGCGGAAGATAAAAGTAGGTCATCACGTGATGCCAAAAGTGAAAGTGGACAGTAAACAAGAAAAAAAAGGTACGAAAGAACAAAAAACTTTTTATTGTGATTTTATTATGATTATAATTTATAACTTTGTAGTATGATTATAATTTATGCATAGTATAGCTTGTGTAGATGTATGCGTACATACATGTATCCTATGGGCATGTATTTGCATAGTTTTTATTAGCAAGCTTGGAATCTACAGAGTACGGGCTTGAACAACTTGGCTGGGTTTTCATATTTTTTTTTTTTTTCAGATTTTTTTTTTCGGATTTTTTCAAATTTCGTAAAGAGACACGATACTACTGTCCGGAGTGTGACACAGCACTATGTGCAGCTCCATGTTTTGGTGTTTACCACACCAAGTATAATTACTAAAAACAATTGACATCTAAATACGTATCAGTTTAGTTCGTTATTGAACAGTACCATTTAGTACAGAACATTTCTTATTTTCCTCACAATTTCTAAAAGACAACTCATTTTCACTTAAAAAAACATTTTATTTTGCCAGGACAACATAACATATCAAATTATGAAAGAAAAAAAATACACAGTTTGCATAACAAAAAAAAAATTTTTTTTCCACGGTAAAGGGGTTCTTCAAATTGTTGTGTATGGCGGCTCGTAATATTCACAAAGTTTTATGTACAGCTTCTCCCTTAAAGAAATATCATGACAATATTTAAAGAAAAAAAAATTTAATAAACCAAGCAGCAAAAAAATGTATTTTATTTTTTTAACCCAAACAACACCAACAAGGGAAATCAGAAACCAGTGAAGTGAGTTAGTTAACTTAGTTGAGTTAGAAACACTCAGTCTCAGCAACTGGTCTGTTTACTAACATTACTAACAATAACGTAATACTGAAATTCCAATAAAGCACGACTTACGAATCGGTCATAGAAGGCAGGACGATGTGTCTCACAACCACATAGTCGGCATAAAACACGGCTAGGTAAGTAATCAGGATGCAAATAATCCCGCACGGGTCCAGCCGAAAAACGGCCATTTTGCTTTACAATATGCCTAAAACCTGGCTTGGATTCTGTTGATGTCATCAACATCATGTGCTTCTCTGTGCAGAAGACCTTCAGATTTTTAGTCTACAAGTTTAGTTTAGTTTAATTTAGTTTAGTCGATGGATCAACATCACAGCATACGGGTGTAACCCATATGTGCTCCGTTCTACTCCTAACTCAAGCCTGAGTCGGAGAATCCAGCCTCAGTGCACGAATTCCGTAGCACCAGCGAGGAGCCAGAAATACTTTTAACTTTGGGTAGATTTTTACCTCGAAATTTTGCCCGGGCAGCGCCGTTAGGCTACTCTTTTTCGATTTCCAACTGCCAAGGGATTTTCTACGTGCGCAACAATACACATGGGCGTCCGATCTCACTGCCTAGAGGCCATGGGGAAATTGTGTTATTATAATATAAGTCCACGTGAAAAGATTCCGGCCCTGAACGGGGCTTGAGCCCGGGACCTTCAGCACTCGAGGCGGACACCATACCTCGAGACCAGGGGCGTCACTAGGGGGGTGCGGGCCGCACCGGGTGACACCATCAAGGGGTGACACCAAAATAAAAAAAATTGCAAATTTTACAAAGCAGACACTGCAAAATAACAAAAATTTAACTTTGTCCGAGTTTGTCGAAGTTCTTTATTTATGTTTTACCTGAAGTATTGAAGTTATATTGTTCAATTTGTTATCTTTCTTATGTCCTTATTAACTTTTTGACTTATTTTACAAACATTACTATATGCGATTATATATGGTACAGGAACACTCGGAAGAAGACCATGGTGAAAGTCTAGAGGGGTGACACCAAGAGTTTACCGCACTGGGTGACACCAACCCCAGTGACGCCACTGCTCGAGACCACAAATCTCTTGTTGTCGTCTGCGATCTTGGGGTAATGGTTGCAGTTTCACAATGCCGGCATAGCGGGTTCCAAGTCAGCCTCGGGCGATTTAATAGTATAGCAGATCTTGTTGCCGTGATTTTTATAATGGTGTGTGTGTCGTCAGAAAGCAATGGCAACCAATGATAACACATTTCATTACGTGTCCTTTGCAGGACATTGCAATAAATTCCAGTATGGTTGACAGAGATTAGAACAAGAATTGCAGTTGAGAAGGTGGCCATTTGCGAGATGAAAAACATACTTACCATTAAAAAAAGGTATCAATTGAAACAATAAAAAGAGTGTTGAAGTGCTGCATAGAACCTATACTTTTGCATGGATGTGAAACGTGGACAATGAGCAGACAAGCTGAACAACATCTGATGCCTGTGGAAATGTGGTTTCTGAGGAAAATTAAAATAATACCATGAACAGACAGAAAAAACCATAGAACAAGTCCTTCAAGAAACAAATGAAGATCGTAAACTGATTAGAGACATTAACAGTGAACAGTCAAAATTTTTTGGGCATGTTATGAGAAGAAATGAATTGGAGAATTTGGTGACAACTGGCAAGATCGAAGGGAAGAGACCAAGGGAAAGGCAGAGAAGTAAATACATAGATGGCTTGGCCACGTGGCATGGTCGAGACAAAAACACGGAGTTGATCTACGACTCTGGTGATCGAGTGAGATGGCGAAACATGACCGCCCACGCTTATCGGCATGGCACATGATGAATGGATGGATGGTTGACAGGCTGACAGGGCATGCACCTCTCGGTGGTAGACCCATGGACAGGGGAGAGGTGGTCAGGCGTCTATGGAACCAGGTAGAGAAAGCGGTGAAACAGACTTGAGCACCCGTGTGTGGAGAGAATGATATGGTGGGGGGATCGGCAGGGGCGATGGGCAAATCTCAAAACTGAGAGAGAAGACTGGGAGAACTTTCAATCAGATGGTAGTTGGACGATTAGTAGTACGACTCTTCGCAGGCTGTTGAACGAGAGGGTGGAGCGCGTGTGGAAATGTCCTTAGTGCAGTCTTGTCGTTTCTTAGCTCAACTCAATTCAACTCAACTTGCTGAGAATAGGTTAATGTGGTCGAGAGATCCACTCGGTTTCAACGCTGAAGGCGCGGTAGTGGGTTAATTCCACACAACGGTTAGTTTGACTCACATATTTACTTCTCATTCAGAAAGCAATAGTGAACTACTGCACGTAAAATTGCCCAGAAAATCAACCAGGGGTTGATTGTAAGTTAATGTAACGTCCTGCAAAGGAGATTAATTTTTTGTTGTTTGTTTTTAGATACTGAGAATGAGGGCCTCCTGTGAGTCATTCACCATGGAAGAGATTAAACCAGCCATTAAAAAATTGAAGAACAACAAAGCTGTTGGTGAAGACGACATCTCAGGAGAAATGCTCAAAGCAGCAGATGAGAATACCTTACAACGTTTGTTACAGCTGATCAATGAAATCTGATAAAACGAATCCCCACTACAACAATGGAAGGATGGTGTAATTTTCAAACTGCCAAACAAAGGTGACATGTATGATTGCAATAACTGGCGTGGTATCACCCTACTGTCAGTACCAGGAAATTGTTTTTTGTAGCATATTACTTGAGAGATTGAAAAAGTCTATAGATGAAAGGCTCAGAGAAGAACAAGCTGGCTTCAGACCAACACGGTCATGTATAGACCACATTTTCACACTCAGAATAATCATTGAAGACTCCGTAGAATACCAGTCGAAATTAATCACCAACTTGGTCGACCTTCAAAAAGCCTTCAGTATCAACCGTCTTTCACTTTGGAATTTACTTAACATCTACGGTTTCCTTACCAAATATACAAACATCATAAAATCTTTCTACAAAGAGACACGTTGCTGCGTGAGAACAGAATCAGGCAACTCTGACTGGTTCTCAGTGGAAACAGGAGTGAAACAGGGTTGTGTCTTGTCACCGATGCTCTTTGGGATAGCTATTGATTGGGTCATGCGCAAATGCACAAACAACACAAATGGGGGTATCCATTGGGTTGACAAAATGCTAGAAGACCTGGACTTTGCCGACGACATAGTGCTTTTGAGTTCAACACACCCAGATGCCCAAGAGAAAATAAACCATCTCCAAAATGTTTCAGGACAAATTGGTCTCCAAATTAACACCACAAAAACAAAAACTATTGATCTCACCAAGAGTTCAGACGACACCAAATTAAACAACCATGTTCTTGAAAGTCAACAGCTTCACATACCTATGAAGCAAAATATCATCTACAGGGGACTCAACACCAGAAATATTATCTAGAATCGCATTGGCATCTGGTGCCTTCAATAAACTGTCAAACATCTGGAACTCAAAGACACTCAGCCAACATACGAAACTTAAAATCTTCAATTCTTGTGTGATTCCAGTGTTAACGTATTGATGTGAGAGTTGGAAATCTACGGTAGCTTTAGATATGAAATTTGACAATTTTGAGAACAAATGTCTTAGAAGAATTCTAAACCTCCACTGGACTGATTTCAAAACCAATGCGCAAATAAGAAAAGAGACTAAGTAAGATATTGTATCCAATTTTATAAGAAAACTCCGTTGGAACTACATCGGCCATGTACTCAGAATGGACAAGACAAGGCTCCCCTACCAATCCCTCAAATTGTCACCGGCAGGGAAAAGAAAACGGGGAAGATCAAGAGAGACCTTGCGTAGAACCATCATCAGAGAAAGCTCATTCAATGGCCAAGTGAACATCCTAGATCTACAACAGGTAGTAGCGAACCGCCAGACATGGAGAGACATGACTTCTGCCCTATGCGCCACCTTAGGCCCAAGAGGAAAGACTAACTAACTGAGAATGACCGTGCACTCCGCTCACCTGAATCACTGAGCAATCTTTTTTCCCCATCAATTAGCGCTTTTACCTCACAGTCTACAAATCTATCAAGTGTGATATGGGCTAAAACGGTGGTGTCGATGTCGGCAGGCAACAGGGGAGTAGCTTGCGAGTGGAGGGGGTTTAAGGCTCGCTCCGTTTGTGTCCTATTTTTAAAAGAGGCAACTAGTTCACGTGTGCTATAATAGTAATTCTGGGCGCTGTTTTATGTGTCGGGGAGCTGTTTTATGTGTTGGGGAGCTGTTTTATAAGCCCCCCTCCCTAACGATAGAACCTTGCTACGCCACTAGCATCGACTCCTTTTCAAGAGTAATGCCTGTAGTCTATATGCATGGTGGGTGGCATCTTCAGCCCGGCCCATCTATGATTTACATCTCTTCAGTCTATGTCCTTTAACTGATTCACTGCCACGGGATAATAGATCACCAAATGTAACCTCCCATTCGAACAGAAGGACGATATATCGCCATACTAGGTCATCGTGTTAGTTGTTTTACTTCGTGTATCTTCCGCAATTTCAATGTTCAGTGAACATAAATTTACATTATCGTAATATCAAAACAATGTTTTCCCGTAGTGAATTCGAATAACGAAGACACAAACCATATATAGTACGATTTATTGCCTGGCACATTTCGCGGCATCTCGTCAGGTACTTAATGCAGATGCCACACAACGTAGAGTAAAATAATTAGATTCATCGTTCAAGCTGAAATATTCACATGTTCACACAGTAATATCAGTTGTTTACCACGGCACCGTGTTTGGTCCAAACCGACTTTTTGTCTGGCACTGAATCAGTTATATATTGTCAGGACATCGTGGATTGGTTGTTGATCGTCAATCTTCAATTTGAGGAACGCTCACGCTCTAAACCATAGGTTCCCAAACCACGGCCCGCGAGCCACTTGTGGCCCGCCAGCTGTCAGAAAGTGGCACACGATGCCTCGTTATATATTTTAATAATTTCAAAAATGCACTCGGTGCGCCCCGTCAGTGTTTCGCAACGAAACGTTATGAAGTTCCCAAATCTCAGCCTTGTCGACCAATCAGATTGCGCAAGGCGCCATTTTGTCTGTTACAACTGTTTAGCAGAGTCGGAAGTATTGTGTTGAAATTAGATTTTTTCATATAAACATTTTCCGTTAAAGCCTATAAATATGAGTTTGGAAAATTTAAAATCAAACAATGGTAAAGCGAAAATGTGAAGAAGTTGCTTGTCGTGAATTCTTTGGAAGACTTTGGAGACGAAAGATTTATGCCAAGACATTAATAAATTGGCATCTGGACTTTAAGTAAGTGATTATGAAGAACCGTTACAATTGTAAATTAATTACATTAATAGCGATTTTCGAAACTGATTTAAAATTTATTGTTAAATGAACTTTTGATATTAAACCCAAAAAATACCACAGTGTAGTACTGACACTGGCTGCCTTTAAAGTTTTAGAATTTTGTTGACGAAAGTTAAGAACGGTAGAAATGATATTGCACGACTTTTATAATTGAATAACCTTGTGGCCCGCTTAACTACCGAAAATGGTAGATATGGCCCTCTGCTTGAAAAGCTTGGGAACCACTGCTCTAAACTGTTTGACTCTGTAGAAGCAAAGTCGTGAAAGTATCTCATGGCTAAACAGGATGTATCTCTAGCTCATCAAAAAATAATCGACATAATTTCACCGTCTATGCTTGCAAGTCTGTCTGTCTTGTGCTGATTATGAGGATGGCCAGGGCATTCTCAACGGCAGCGGGAATTAGCCGTGGTACAATATCTCAGCCGTCTCCCTGGCTTAGGCGTTAAACGACTTTCTTCGTAATCCCGTTTACCCACGTGGGGTAAAACAGAGCACGAGAATTGGTAGCGGATCTCGCCGCGTTCGTAACTTACGGGATAAGTGAGCCGGCCGCTCAGAAAGCAATGGCAAACTACTGAGCGTAATCTTGCCAAGAAATCAAGAACAGCGGTAAAATGCTGGTGTTGACAACGATGTCCTGTAAAGGATATGCGGAAAAAAAAGTATCTCAAGCAGGGGTTGCTCGAAATTCGTCGCCGCCATTACTTCATTGCGATTAAACCTTTCCTGACCGTTGTTATGATACGACCTATCATCATCATCATCCTCCACTTCTGCCGTCAAGCGTCGTGGGGAGGAATAATTTGCGCTCCAGCGCCCGGTGGGCGGCACTGGATAGTGTCATTCCGTGTGATTGTACAATGTCTTGATGTCGTCAATCCATTTTCCTCTTGGACATCCTCTAGGTCTCGTCGCAGATTATCTTTGATATAAGGCCAGTGATAGTAGTTGTTGGTGTTGCATTCTAACGACATGACCAAGCCACTTGATCTTCTGCCTTTCAATAAATGTGGCACAAGGTGTTGATCCCACTGTCTGTCTGATAACAGCATTTCTTACTTGGTCTCGGATTGTTAAGCTGGCAGCTCTCCTCGGGCATCTCATCTCGCAGGTGTTGATTTTGCGAAAGTGTGATTTGGATAAAGTCCACGTTTGAGATTGGTGGCATAGGGTTGGTGTGAATATGCTGTTTATTATCTGTCATTTTGCGGACATGGGTGTATTTGGATGTTTCAGTAAGGGTGAGATATGACCTACATGATCTTCAAATGTGATGCAAAAATAGATCTTTGGAGTATCTGGTCAAATGGCGAATAAGAAGGCGGGTCGGTGAGAGCTTAACGTGACACTGAATTTCTTTCAAAATGCATTATGTGTGTGTGTGTGTGTATGTGTGTGCGTCTTTCTCTCTCTCTCTCTCTCTCTCTCTCTCTCTCTCTCTCTCTCTCTCTCCACGTTGGTTGTGTTGTGAAATGCAGATTCATTAAAATGGCTGACGGCTAGTTGCCGGCACTCAGGGGCTTGCTTGTGTTTTCTTTTCGGACGGTTGTCTCCTTCGACAATGAACTACATACTCAAGTGAGGGACGGCTGGTAGTCTGGTCTTTTCGAAGCTACCGTTTACTTCATGAGTTCAGGCGGGATAATGATGAGCATTTTATGTTTTTTGCTGGCACAGGAATATAGCAATTATGGGGCGACCCGTTGCTATAAAGTTGGAACCGCACAACTACTATTAGTTAATTAGTTGTGTATAATTTACAGGACGTCGTAGTCAACCCCAGCGTTGTTTTTTTTTTTTTTTTTGTGGCTGTTTGTGATCTCTTGGAAAGTTTACGTTCAGTAGTTTGCCATTGCTTTCTGAACGACTGGCACCCATACTATTTTATAAAAATCCAAACGCAAGGTGGTCTGCTGCCAAATCGCCATCAGCTGTGTTTCGAACGCCGTATGTGGGATTACGAACTACGTCCGCAACTCCGTCGCCGCGGAGCCGGCTACTATTATTATCTTTAAATGCTTGAGCTTAGCCGAACCTTACACTCAGATATTTCAAAGATTTACATATTAACCATAACAGAGTCCATGGGAATATCGATACATGAAGCCTATAAGCGGGCAATCTCCCGCTGTTTATACTTCACCTCGAAACCGCATGGTACAAGAGGAACAAGATGAAATGAGATGAGACATATTAACCAGAACATTAAAAACCGACACGGAAAGAATGCAAGTGCCAGACTTACTGGAATTCTCACCTGTCGCCCCTAAATAATCACTTAGCCTCGCTGCAGGAACAAGCGTCCTAAGATTAATCGGCTTGTTAGACACCAAGGAAGTTTCCCATTAGACCACATGGCTAGACGCAGGGGGCCTTCATTGGCAAATGACTAAGGCTGCTGGAGATCCATTACACATACATGCTTCTTAAATCCATGTCGTGTGGCGTTGGTTATCATGTCTGTCCACATACTTCCGTCTCGTGTACTGTCAGTCGTTTCAGATATCCATGATGTCAATCTGTTCAGTACCTTCTTTCTCGATAC
The DNA here is from genome assembly GCA_963921405.1 of Cepaea hortensis. Classification (NCBI taxonomy): domain Eukaryota; kingdom Metazoa; phylum Mollusca; class Gastropoda; order Stylommatophora; family Helicidae; genus Cepaea; species Cepaea hortensis. Next base: position 68,167,013 of record OY992891.1, on the reverse strand, counting down.
TCCTCTTCGAGATTTTCTTCTCTCATGTTTTCTCATGTTAAAAGGTAATTGCATATAATTTACAGGACGTAGCAGTCAACCCCAGTATTTTGGCTGTTCGTGATTCCTGGGCAAGTTTACGTTCAGTAATTTGCCATTGCTTTCTTAACGACATGCATCCATATTATTCCATTAAAAAAAACGAGAGGCGATCTGCTGCCAAATCTCCCGCAGTTGTGTTTCGAACGCGGTATGCGGGATTACGAACTGCGTCAGTAACTCCTCCGCTACGGAACCGGTCCTTTCTCATGACGTTCCCATAACGTGTATGTGTGTATGCATGTACGTATGTATATCGATATGTGTGCACGTACGTATGTATATGCATGCATGTAGGTAGGTAGGCAGCCTGTAAATTGATCGGAGGGCAGGCAGATACAAAGGTATATAGTTAGCTAGATTAGTCAGATCGCAATCTGACCAACAGTCAGACAAACAGATAACCTCAACGGGACGCGGAGGTGTTTCCAAGGCACCAGGGCCAGGTTTTATACTGGCCAAGACCTACTAACACGTCCTAGTCATGCGTCCCGGGCAACAGGTCCTGGCTAACGTAGTAGGATCGCTGATTCTTCCGAAGTCGGAGAGTATCTGCCTGCACGGCGAGGAACCACCAGTCTGTACACCAATAAGCCAGACATGGGACAACGGATACTCACGCAAACCTCAGGTCCGGTATGACATCACACTGATGTTGGACAACAGGATGTCTTCATCCGACAATACAGGACTCCGCGCTGGAATTCACAGCCAGCGAACGCAAGCAGGCAAGCAAGATAACCTCAACTTGAAGAAAATAAAAAGACACCAACAACTTGAAGAATAAATATACAACAAAAACTTGAAAAAAAAAATAATAAAGGGACAAACAACTTGAACAATAAAAAGACACCAACAACGATTGCCTGCAATTCCCACTGCCACTATTTAATTGAAGCTCATCTTGGCGGCGCAAATGTATACAACAGGCGCTGAGTGGCCATTGCAGTAACTGATAGTATAGAAGAAGCGAAATCTCTGTGAAATATGGAGAAAGCCATGGCTGCTGCAATAATTGTTGTCTTAAATAAATGTCTCATGACAAACTGCCAAAGTCGAGGCAAATGGGTGGACAATATTGGCGAAGAATGTTCCACTTCCTGGTTCAGGTCATCGTGGCTGTATGCAGGATTACGAAGCGAGGTCAAACGCAGCCGTTTTCTTCTTATGTTTTCTGCAGGCATCTTGTTGCTATGGGAAACAGTCTTGAATACAACAGGTAACAGGTCTAGGCTTTCATAATTATTTACTTAAAGACTGCCAATTTATCAAGTCAGCGAACATATATCATGTTTAAGATCCTGTATATTAGAAAAATATTGTTCTCTGTAACCAATTCAGTATCCAGCTGAGGTGCTAATTTAACATCATTTATCAAGTTCGTATATAACTATATGTAATCCCGTTTATTAACAGACATAGTAGTATCCTTAATTATATAGTCCAAAAACAATACTTGCTTCAGTGTCCTGTCTGCATATTCTTGAACTCCCTTACTTTACATGTGAGATGAGCATCTACCACTGAAAAACTTGTACAGTCGTCACAAAGATATAACTAGAAAAAAAAATGTTACTGTTGTCTCTGAGATAGCAATTATTAAGCTGCAATTATTTTATCGGAAGAAATAAAAACTGTCAGTCTTCGTCGTTGTCTATATTGTATAATTCAAACACGAATATCAGCGATACTACCAAACACAAGAAAATTATATATAACATGAAAAAGGATATCGTACACGGAAGATAGCTCATGGGGATGAAACAATGGAAATTGTACAGTTATCCTTGGCCGTAGGAAGAGTGCATCTTGGTACAATATTTATGTCCCTTGCACAGAGCCACGTTAGTACAATATTTATGTCCCTTGCACAGAGCCACGGTAGTCCAGGCAATTGTTCTGCGGCAAATTTATGTCTGTTTCTAGTATTGCATTTCTTGGTTTACTATAAATGAAAGGAAAATAATAAGATGTATTAGTTAGTTGCATGTTCTTTACATGACGTCGCAATGAACCCCAGCACGTTTTGCTTGTTTTTCTAAGCAATTTTACTTTCATTAGTTTACATGTATTCAACAATTACTTAATTTGATGCCAAGCGATGAGATAAATGCCTGGAAGGGCTGCCACTTGGTATAATCAGAACGAGAGTCTTATCCTAGATGCTGGTGATCGTATGAGACTGCGAACCATGATTTCCCTCGCTTACAGACATCGTACGTGATGGTCATGATGAAATGCGTCGCGGATGTCCAGGATCTTTTGAACTGTCAACCCCATAATTTTGTGGCTGTTCGTGATTCCTGGGCAAGTTTACGTTCAGTAGTTTGGCATTGCTTTCTGAACGACCGGCGCCCATACCATTTCATAAAAAACCAACGTAAGGTGGTCTGCTGCCAAATCGCCCACAGTTGTGTTTCGGACGCTGTTTGCGGGACTACGAATTGCGTCCTTAACACCTTCGCCGCGGAGCCGAAGCATATGGAGTGGGTGGATTTAGCTCACGTTGTCCGCCTCAAGCTCAGAGGTTCCTGATTCGAATCCCAGAATTTTTTCCCCCATTCATACTCTTTTAATAAAGAAAAACCAATGAGGTTTCCATAGTTTCCTCTGTGTACTTGCTATTCTCGGCAAGAGCCCTAGCTCTGCTCATTACCTTTCTTTCCAGAATCTTCTTGCGATCCTTGTCCAGTTTCAGCGTAACAATGACAACCTTAGATGGATGGATACCAACATTAACAGTTGCACCGTTTGCCTTCTCACGCTGAATTCATTCAATGTATGCCACAAATGTCTTCCTGTAGACTTGGGTCACCTTCCCTGTCTGTTGTCCCTGGTAGTGTCAACGAACAACTGTAACTTCATCATCTTTTTCTGAAGGGCATGCTTTTGACGTTATATTTCTGTCTCAGCTCTTTTAAGGTAAGGGGGGGGGGTGTCATAATTGTCCTTCTGATGTGAAAGGGCCGGTCTCCCTGGCAAAGGGGTTAAGGGTGTTGTTCGTAATCCCGTATGCCCACGTATGCAATAGTTGCGCGAGATTCGGCAGCGAATCGAGTCGCACTGGTTACTTACGGAGGTATGTGAGCCGGTCGTTCAGAAAGCAATAGCAAACTACTGAACGTAAACACTTGCCAAGACATCAACAACAGCTGAAAAATGTTGGGGTTGACTGCAATGTCTTGTAAAGGATATGCGGGGGGGAAAATGTGATAGGGGACATTGAAATGCCTTGCCCTGTTTTTGTTTCTTCTTGATCTTGAAGCGGCCTTATTGAACTTCATTCTTCACAGTCTGCTGTTCCCCTCAGTTGTAGACAAGACGTCTCTAAATGTTCCCGCGGTAAAAGGTCTCTCGGGAATCAGGATGTACACTTGTTTACATGCGCCAATACCAAATTCTGAATCACACCAATCGCTGGAGCTCAAATCGTTTTGTCTTCATAAAAAAAAAAAAAAGGGACCGCAAGTTAGCGTTTAAACCAGGATAGAGTCTATCATAGACCAACTAAATCACGAGGAAGTACCAGACCCTCTCAGATTTGAAGATGACGGAAAGAAGAAGTAGAATAGATGCATCCAGCTTGGGATTCTGAGATAAGTAGCAAATAATTTTTTTTTTTTCACTTTCTCTTAATTTTTCTGATTTGTGTCATCTCTTTATTCTTCTCATCCCGTTCTTATGCCGTATTGCAGTCACTGGAGTGCTTTCTCCGTGATTATTTGTTGTGTTATGTGTATTTGTGTGCTGATGAAGGCTAGTCGCCGCAATTGAATTGTTTCGTAATTCTGTTCTGTAAAGCTGAATTAATTTGTGTTGTTTTATATTGTTTACAAATTTGAAGGTGAAGGAAAGAAGAAGTTGAATAGATTTACCCAGCAGAGCCGTATAAAAAGAAACATGACTGGGATATAAAAGCAGACATGGAGACAACTCAACAAGATCCCTTTCCAGCAAATCATGGAGTACGCGAACCAAAACCTTGCGGCGAGAATTTAGAAGCTGAGGGAGTAGCAGTCATGTTTTCATAGGCATTATAAAAGAAAATATTGGTTTTTAATGATAACATGCCGGTTTCCGTGGCAAAGACGTTACGGACACGGTTCGTAATTCCGTTTACCTGCGTTAGAAGCACAGCTCCGACCAATTTGTCAGAAGACTGTGTCGCGCTGGGTTTTAACGTGATGGCATGGGAGTCGGTCGTTCAGAAAGCTATGGCAAACCACTGATCGTAAACTTGCCAAGACATCAACAGCAGCAGCGCTGGTGTTGACAGCGATGTCCTGCAAATAGGATATGCAAAGAAACAAAAAGCAAAAAAAAAAAAAAAAATGATAATACACCCCCTGATCTCTTGGATAGGGAGTTAGGAAATTTAGACATCTTGAGTAAGGGCGAAAAGCAGATCTCGTGTGCGAGATGTGCACACTACGTTAAAATCCCAAGGCCGTTGGTAATAGCGGAGTCTACCGCAACACGATCAAATTTTGTGAAAACTGTCTGTTGCATCATTATGAAATTTTTCTTATACTTACTCCCACCCAAGGAATATGTCTTTGATAGGTCCAAACGCAACTTAAATCATGGAAAGCGGCGACATTTCTTTGATGTTTTGGTGAAAAACTAGTAATTTCTCGCTAACAAACTTGTTTTACAGTAATGCTCCGCCAATCCAGGCAAAACTGTGGGGGAGAGAAAACCTAGCCGTGAGAAATGGAGTTCACTACCTTGGATGGCATCTGTCTACTGGAAGTAAAGCATTCACAAATGCTTGCTGGAGTCGTACACACTTTTTATAAAAGTCGCTTAAAAGTCGACAGGATCGACTTCACTGCACCGGGTTTTATCCCATATAGCTCAGTCTCTATCAGCGCAAAGCACGAATTCCGTAGCTCCAGCGACGACCCCAGGAGTGTCAGAAAAAAATGTACCCGTGAACCGAAGATTGCGGCCCGGAATCGAACCCACCACCTTTGCAGCCCGAGTCAGATGGCTTGACCACTTCGCCACGGAGACTCCCACCGATCGTACACACTGATCTATTGATGTGTGACCCCTCGAAAGAGGAACTATGAAGCAGAAAGTAGGTGTAATCAACCGCTGTCCATTCACCAGCTACCAGATATTGTGGCGAGACGTTTTCTATCTTAGTTAGATGTCGTTTGCAATAAACCACCGTCAAAAATGAAGCTGAACTGAACTGAGTCGAGAACCGACATCGCAGCCCTCGGGACATTCCCATACGCGTTCCGCCCTCATCTTCAACAACCAGCGGAGGTCCCAATACTAATGGTACCAACTGCAGTCTTATTATATGTCCGGCTTGCCTATCCTCGGAGTACTGAGTTTCAGCCATATCCTCTTGTCATTCCCAGGCCATGATGATTTATCTGTTCTTGCACATTATGCACCTGACTCCACATTTCTTTGACCACATCTGCCTTATCGTGCGCCAATACTCCAGCAGAGATATTGATGCATTCGCAAATGTGTACCGACCTCATCTTCAGCATCCACTGAGATTCCAAATACTAATAGCACCAACTGCAGTCAGAAATGGACTGTCTGCCTGCACAGAGTCGGTCCCTGTCTCTCCATCATTAACATCTACGCTGAATGCGTTTCGTTTGTGAATACTTTGACAGTGTACTGTAATGTTAGCTCTTCACTACTTACACTAAGCGGAATTATTCCCATCGCTACTTCCGGTGTTTCTACTGATGTTGTCCTTGGTGCGCCTGCTATTGTCCTTAGAACATAGGCGTTGTAGTTTGTCTAATTTATAGACTTGTCGTGTTTAGTTCTAACATAGTGAATCTTGGAATATAAATGAACAAATTATAAAGAATTTGGAAGCACCAGAGATGTGGCTCTTAAGACGAATGTTGCGAATTCCTTGGAGTGTCAGAGTAACTAACGACGATTGCCTGAAAGAGGCTAATGTGAAGGGAAAAGGGAAGGATAACTTTAAATCTAATATAATAAAACATAAAAGATAGCAGTGGAACAGATTAGTAGGATGACTCCTCGCTGGCTGTTGAATGAGGAGACGAAGCATACATGGGAATGTCCTGAGTGCAGTAATGTAGGTTCTTAACTCAACTCAATCCACATCGATGTACTTCTGAAGCAACTAGAACATTGATAGAAACATGTATAATGGCTACACTGAAATAAAGAACAAAATCATCATCATCATCATCATCATCTTCAATTTTTTTTTTTTTTTTGCCGTCAAGCGTCGTGGGGAAGAATAGTCAACGTACCACTGCCCGAAGGGTAGCTCTGGATAGTGTCACTCCATGTAGTATTTTTTTCAATGTATATGTCCAGATAACTCTAACTGATTCAATGTCAAAGGATAATATATCGCCAAATGCGACCTCCCAATTGGACAGAAGGACAAAATATCGCCATATTAGGGTCATCGTAATATTTGTTTTGTATCCTGGTATCTTCCGCAATTTTAATGCTCAGTTAAGGGAAATGTACATTATAATTATTCTTGTTCATTTGATTGTGCACCATACTTGGTCCAAACCTAATTTTTGTTTGGCAGTGAATCAGTTGGGGAAAAAATAATAAAATCCCCACCTCGATGGGAGTCTTCGTGGCGAAGTGGTCAAGCCGTTTGACTCGGGCTCCGAAGGTTGTGGGCCCGATTCCGCTCCGCGTCCTTCGGTTCACGAGTTAAATTTTTCGGAGACTCCCGTGGGTCGTCGCTAGAGCTACGGAGTTCGTGCTTTGTGCGACGCTTTCCGCGCTGCGGAAAGAGACCGAACCATATAGGATAAAACCCGGTGCAATGAAGTCGACCCCGTCGACTTTTAAACGACTTTTTTAATTTGAAAAATGACCATCGGGTCGGCAGGAAAAGCTCGCATTAGACATTAACAAAAATCAGAATGACTGAATGATGTCGTTATTGCTGCGAAAGGGAGAATTGCTTATTTTGCTATCACACCGCAAATAAGAATCTTACCACAGTAAGCTTATTAAAAAAGAGGCCTCTACTGGTGACTACAAGAGGGGTGTAAGATGGCAGCGCTTGCTTCTCAGCAGATTGATCAGTTGTCAGGGCTTCTATGAAGCCATGTCTGAAAGTGATAGTCTCCTTTCATTAGCGCGAAAGTTGTGTACAAATTTGTGCGTTCAATAGTCTGTGGCCTTTGGGTGTTTTCAATGGCATGTGCAAATTGATGGGGAAAAAAGCAAAGGGAAGGCAGCGAGATACTTATCTATAGTGTGTTTTTTTTTGGTTGCCTCAATATAAAATTCAATATCTCAGTAACGGGCTGAGATAAAATGATGAGATTTAGTATATAACGTTATCATTATGTCCACCCAACAAAAAAATTTTTGTTCTGGAGATTTTACAGCAGATTTTAAAGTTAGCTTATATACGGTATATTAATAATGACTTAAAGATTACGTCCATGATTTTAACAGTTTTACAGTTTCACCAAGACTCGACCCACATTATTCAAAATTTTCACGTGACTTTCGTTTTCAAACAAACAGCGCGAAGATTCAGAGGCGTCTCCAAATGTGGGTTTTTTCATGAAACGTGATTATATAAATAAACTAGCTGACAAGGCCCGGTTTCTGGTGGAAATCAATCAATCAATCAATCAATCAATCTATCTATCTATCTGTCTGTCTGTCTGTCTGTCTGCCTGCCTGCCTGTCTGTCTGTCTGAATGCCTGCCGGTCGGCTGACCCATCCACCGACCGACCGACCCACCGATTCTATCTATCTATCTATCTATCTATCTATCTATCTATCTATCTATCTATCTATCTATCTATCTATCTATCTATCTATCTATCTATCTATCTATCTATCTATCTATCTATCTATCTATCTATCTATCTATCTATCTATCTATCTATCTGCCTGCCTGCCAGCCCGACCACCCACCCACCGACAGACCGACCGACCTACCGATATCTATCTATCTATCTATCTATCTAATCTATCTAATCTATCTACTCTATCTGTCTGTCTGTCTGTCTGCCTGCCGACCCACCCACCCACATACCGACCGACAAATATCTATCTATCTATCTATCTATCTATCTATCATCTATCTATCATCTATCTATCTATCTATCATCTATCTATCATCTATCTATCTATCTATCTATCTATCTATCTGCCTGCATGCCTGCCGGCCTGACCACCCACCCACCGACAGACCGACCTACCGATATCTATCTATCTATCTATCTATCTATCTATCTATCTATCTATCTATCTATCTATCTATCTATCTATCTATCTATCTATCTATCTATCTATCTATCTATCTATCTAATCTATCTATCTATCTGTCTGTCTGTCTGTCTGCCTGCCTGCCTGTCTGCCTGCCGGCCCACCCACCCACCGACCAACCGACTGACGTACCGATATCTATCTATCTATCTATCTATCTATCTGTCTGTCTGTCTGTCTGTCTGCCTGCCTGCCTGCCGCCCCACCCACCCACATACCGACCGACCGACAGATATCTATCTATCTATCTATCTATCTATCTATCTATCTATCTATCTATCTATCTATCTATCTATCTATCTATCTATCTATCTATCTATCTATCTAATCTGTCTGTCTGCCTGCCTGCCGGCTCACCCACCCACCAACCGACCGACCGACCGACCGACCGACCGACCGGCCGATATCCATCCATCCATCCATCCGGATCCATCCATCCATCCATCTATCCATCCATCCATCCATCCATCCATCCATCCATCCATCCATCTATCTATCAGCCTGCCTGCCGGCCCGACCACCCACCCACCGACAGACCGACCGACCTACCGATATCTATCTATCTATCTATCTATCTATCTAATCTAATCTAATCTATCTGTCTGTCCTATCTATCTAATCTATCTGTCTGTCTGTCTGCCTGCCGGCCCACCCACCCACTAACCGACCGACCTACCGATATCTATCTATCTATCTATCTATCTATCTTTCTATCTATCTATCTGCCTGCCTGCCGGCCCGACCACCCACCCACCGACAGACCGACCGACCTACCGATATCAATCTATCTAATCTATCTGTCTGTCCTATCTATCTAATCTATCTGTCTGTCTGTCTGTCTGCCTGCCTGCCCACCCACCCACTAACCGACCGACCTACCGATATCTATCTATCTATCTATCTATCTATCTATCTATCTATCTATCTATCTATCTATCTATCTATCTATCTATCTATCTATCTATCTATCTATCTATCTATCTAATCTATCTGTCTGTCTGCCTGCCTGTCTGCCGACCCACCCACCCACCCACCCACCGACCGACCCACCAACCGACCGATCCACCCACTCAGCCAGCCAGCCAGCGATCCATCCACCTATCTTTCTGCCTACCTATCTACCTACCTACCTACCGTTCTGTCTGTCTGTCCGGGCCGCGTCATTCATTTTATTCGGAGACTGCCGAGGGTCGTCGCTGGAGCTACGGAGTTCGTGCTTTGTGCGACGCTTTCCGCGCTGCGGAAAGAAACTGAGCCATATGGGATAAAAACCCGGTGCAATGCAGCCGATTTTGTCGACTGTAAGCTACTTCTTTGATTGCACCCACTCCCATACGAATCCAGATACGCCTTTGTTTGTCATCTGGATTTGCAGGTCCTCATTACCGTAAACATAACTTTTTTAACAAGAAATCACTAGTTGTTAAGCAAAACATCAAAGGAATGATGCCGCTTTTAATGATTTAAGTTGTTTTTAGACCTATCAAAGACATATTCCTTGGGTGGGGGTAAATATAAGACGGCTGGAAAAATTTCATAACGATGCAACAGATAGTTTTCAAAATAATTGATCTTGAATGACGGCATAAATTTCCGGACAGACTATAGTTGGCTTGGCTACATGACAAGGTACGATGATCGGGGCAAAGCGCAGACCTAATACTAATAGGAAACTAGTGATCGTGTGAATTGGGGAAAGAACGCCCCCCCCCCCCCAACGTTCAATTGTTAGTTAGTTAGTTAGTCGCAGTTCCAACTTCACAGCAACGGGTCGTCCCCATTATGCTCCGTTCCTGTGCCAGTGAATATCATACAAAACGCTCCCCATTGCCCAATGTGAAAAGTGGAAAAGACAGGAGTCTCGACAAACAACAGCCGGCACAGATGCACTGTGCATAATGCCGCCGCCAGAATATCAACACAATAGTCCCCCACAAAACACCCAGTTCATTTCTGATGGAATCTGCAGCCATTTTCCCATCTGGATGTTTCCTAGATGTTCACCCACACAGTCCACGAAATACAGTTCATCGTCGATGGCAGTGGCAGTCAACCAGAAGCTCAGCAGCCACGCATTTCTGCATAAGGCAAAAACCGGTCAACTCTGGGACATAGCCATCTGCCATCACTCCGAACATGCAGTCACATTCCAAAAAACCTCGGGCAGATTCAAAAGCACTTCACACGAAACTCACAGCTCACAGTGTCGCGCCACGCACTCACTCAGTAGCAGGACGACGGAACCATAGCCTCCTTAGTCGCCTCTTACGACATGCGTGATAGACTACAGTGTTCAATTGTATGGCGCATGATGATGGTGATGATGATGATGATGATGACAATGATAAAGATGATACATACGAGATTACATCTTTCAGGAGAATGGAGTATTTATATTTAGAAAAAGTAACTGTTGCTGTTACTGTTACAACTTACATATTTACTTCATTGACCACACAAAGGGTCTTGAATTGATGTGACATGTCGACATGATAAAAATGCTAGCAGATCTAAAAACTGATGGAATAGGTCTTAGTCTTGTAAAGAACATATACTGAAAAAAACTAGCTGCCGTAATCTTATATATAAAAAAGACCGTGTGTGTGTGTGTGTGTGTGTGTGTGTGTGTGTGTGTGTCCTTTATGCGTTCGCGAACGGTCCATCCGATTGAGATGAAATTTTCTGCACGTCTTCCTCTCACTCCCGCGCTACCAACTGTCATAGTTTTTGTTTCTTCTTCTTCCTCCTCCTCCCTCCTCCCCCTCCCTAAATACGTACGTAAATATATGATGATGATGATGAAAGAATCCCTGAACCACAACGCTAGGAAAAGCGAAGAAAATGACGTGACTACACAGAATCATCACACGGCAATGTCAATAACAACTCATCTTTTTATGTGTAAAGAAGTTATCTACAGTCATGTAGAAGGGAAGAACAACCAATGGAAGGACCGAAATCACAGAACCTAGACGAGTATGAATTGGGAATGACGAACTCCCTCCTCCTCCTCTCTCCTCCCTCCTTCTCCTCCCTCTACCTCCTCCTCCTCTCTCCTCCTCCTCCTAATCCCTCTACCTCCTCCTCCCTCCTCCTCCTCTCTCCTTCTCCTCCTCCTCCCTCTACCTCCTCATCCTCCTCTTCCTCTTCCCTCTCCCTCCTCTCTCCTTCTCCTCCCACCTCCTCCTCCCTCTACCTCCTCCTCCTCCCTCCTCCTCCCTCTCCCTCCTCCCCCTCCTCATCCTCCCTCTCCCCCCTCCTTCTCCCTCTTCCTCCCTCCGCCTCCTCCCTCTCCCTCCTTCTCCTCCCTCCTCCTCCCTCTTCCTCCTACTCCTTCTCTCACTTCCTCTTCCATCCTCCTCCCTCTTCCTCCTCCTCCCTCTTCCTCCTCCATCCTCCTCCCTCTACCTCCTCCCTCCTCCTCCATTTTCCTCCTCCCCCTCCATCCCCCCTCCTTCTCCCTCTTTCTCCTCCCTCCTCCTCCTCCCTCCGCCTCCTCCCTCCTCTCTCCTCCTCCCTCCTCCTCCTTCTCCCTCCGTCCCCTCCCTCCTCCTCCTTCTCCCTCATCCTCCTCCCTCTTCCTCCTCCCTCTTCCTCCTCCTCCTTCTCTCTCCTCCCCACTCTTTCTCCTCCTCCTACCGCCTCCCTCCTCCTACCTCCTCCCTCCTCCTCGCTCTTCCTCCTACTCCCTCCTCCTCCTTCCTCCTTCTCCCTCTTCCTCCTCTTACCTCCTCCTCCCTCCTCCTCACTCCTCCTCCTCATCCTCCCTCCTCCTCCTCCCTTTCCCTCCTCCCTCCTCCTCCCTCTCCCTCCTCCTTCTCCCTCCTCCTTCCCCCTTCTCCCTCCGCCTCCTCCCTCCTCTCTCATCCTCCCTCCTCCTCCTTCTCCCTCCGCCCCTCCCTCCTCCTCTTCTCTCCTCCTCCCACCTCCTCCTCCTCCTTCTCCCTCCTCCTCCCTCTTCCTCCTACTCCCTCTTCCTCCTACTCCCTCCTCCTCCTTCCTCCTTCTCCCTCCTCCTCCTCTCTCCTCCTCCTCCTCCCCCCTCTTACTTCCTCCTCCCTCCTCCTCCTCCATCTCCTCCTCCTAATCCCTCCTCCTCCCTCCTACTCCTCCCTCCTCCTGTCTCCTCCTCCTCCCTCCTGCTCCCTCCTCCTCCTCCCTCCGCCTAATATGAATTAAATGATATGCTCCCCACCAGGAACTGGGCGAAGCCGGGCCGGGTCGTCGTTTTTGGGAACGGTAACGGGAGCAGGGGCCGAATATGAATTAAATAAGACGCTCCATTTACCCAAGTTAATTGTTGGGGGAAGATTTTAAGATCTTTTAAGTGCTCTTTCTAATAACAGACAGACAGACAGACAGACAGACAGACAGACAGACAGACAGACAGACAGACAGACAGACAGACAGACAGACAGACAGACAGACAGACAGACAGACAGACAGTAGATAGTCGGGAACGGGAACGGGAGCTTATATGACTACTTATATGAATTAAATGAAATGCTCCCCACCAGGGGCTGGGCGAAGCCGGGCCGGGCCAGACAGACAGACAGACAGACAGACAGACAGACAGACAGACAGACAGACAGACAGACAGACAGACAGACAGACAGACAGACAGACAGACAGACAGACAGATAGTCGGGAACGGGAACTTATATGACTACTTATATGAATTAAATGAAATGCTCCCCACCAGAGCCTGGGCGAAGCCGGGCCGGGTCAGCTAGTAATTGATAATGAAGTACGTCAACACCAGCATATCAAGAGATATGCGCGACAGGGATGTGTAATGTGTCAGGACCTTTGCACCCTAGATCATCATTATGATGTCCTTGCCCGCTGGCACTGGCGTCTGTCCACATATCTCGGTCCTTGGTCCTCTGGATCAACTGTGGCAGCGATATTCCTTCATGCCACAGTATCAATTCCAGCATCATTTCTCTTGGTCTGTCTCTGCCTCTGTTCCCACTGATCTTTCCAGCTATCAAGACATTATCCAATGTCTCTCTTGTCATCACATGTCCAGAGAATGCTATTTGTCTCTTTCTTATATCCTATTAATTATATTGTTCTAGTTTCATTAGCCTCTTTCAGTCAATCATTGTTAGTTTATCTGGCAGCCCAAGTTATTCGATTCGCAATATTCGTCTCAGGAACCACATCTTTGTTGCTTCCAATATTTTTCTAATTTGTTTATGAACGTTCCATTATTCGATGTTTTCCATACATAGTGAACATAATATAAGCAATCTAGAAGATATGAGTAAAACTTCATCGTACAACATAGCATCTATAATATAAGATCTGGTGATAAAACAGTATCGATTGTAAACAATGAACAGCGTGTGCATCATTTTATAGATGCGACTATTGAACTTAGTGTGCAATTAGGGTTTAAATTATATTGTAAGTAAACAGATATTATGGTCATCTACAAGAAGAAAGAAACGCCACAATGTAACATCCAGGTACGTGGGGAAATTCTTAAACAGGCGAACCAGTAAAACTATCTCGCAACACTCAAACTTCTGATGGAAAGTGCTTTGCAGAGATTAGAACATGAATCGCTATGGTAAATGTAGCCTTTTGCAAACTGAAAAAAAAACAACAAAACAAACTAAGTTACCAATGAAAATATCTCAATTGCCGTGAGAAAAAGAGTGTTGAAGTGCTTTATGAAAGAAATTAAAAGGAGGCAAGTGAATGTGAAATATTTCGGCCACGTTAAAAGACATATTACTCTGATAAAAAAAAAATATACTGAGGGGGGGGGGGTGGCGCAAGGCTGATGGCAAGTGAACAAGAGGAAGACAACGATACAAGTGGGAAGATAACATGAAGAGGTGGGCAAACATCAATCTGACAGAATGTACAGTCAGGGCGAGAGACAGACAGTGTTGGAGATTCATTGCAGCCAACAATCATTGTGGAGACGGCACCTTGATTGATTGATATTGTCATATGCATTTGAAACGTGGACAACAAGCAGACACATTTAGAAACAACTAATGACCGTGGAAATGTGGTTTCTGGGGTAAATGCAAAGATTTCTATAGAGATACACAGAAATGAATAAGAAAGTCCTTCGAGAAACAAATAAAAATCGTAAAGTGATTAGAGAAAATAGACGTAGACCAGATTTTTTTAGGATAGCGAGGGGTGACGAGGGGATCTGGCCGACGCTCAAAGCTTAGAGGAAAGTCGAGACGGACTTATAATCAGATTGCTACTGGTACTATTAGTGTTGGAACTCTTCGCTGGCTGCTGAGGATGGGGACGGAGCACTTATGGGAATGCCCCGAATGCTGTGATATTGATTCCTAAATCAATCAATAATTCAATCATTTTTTTGGGAGCACGTATGGGGAGAAATAAACTCGAAAACTTGATTATATTTGAAGGGGAAATAACTAGGTGAAAGCAGAGAGATACATGCCTGGATGGCATGGCTACATGGTATAATAAATTAATGTGGGTAAGAACAAAGTTAAAAGTTAGTTGCATATCCTTTCCTTTATAGGAATTTGCAGTCAACCCCATCATTTTTTTTGGCTGTTCCTGGGCAAGCTTACGTTCAGTGGTTGTGTGTGTGAGTGGATTGGGGATGTATGGGTGGTTAGGGAGATGTGGGGGGGGGGGGGGGATAGGGAGATGTCAGTTGGTGGGGATGTGTATGTATGGTTTGGGGATGTGTGAGTGGATGTGCGATGTGTGGGTTGGTGGGGAATTGTGTGCGTGGGTGGTGAATATGTGGTCAGTGGAGATGTGGCTGGGGGATGGGTGGTTTGAGGTGTGGATGGGGAGAGGATGTGTGGGTTAGGAGTGGGCGTGGGATGTGTGGGTTGGTGGGGGAATGTTTGTGGGTTGGCGAGTGTGTTTTGGTTGGGGGAACAGGTGAGGGGAGAGTGTGTGGGTGGGGGATGTGCGGAAGGGGGATGGGTCGGTTGGTGGGGTATGTATGTGTCCCTTGGTGTGTGTGGGTAGGTGGGGGTGGGGTTGTGGGTGGGGTGATGTATGGGTAGGTGGGAGATCTGCCTCATAACATGGTAATTTGCCTTTTTTATGTTTACAACATTCATTTCACAATGTTTATTTTTCTTCCTATGTAAATGTATAATGCTCTTGATGAATGAAAGGCAATGAATGAATCACCCAAATAAACGAGAAGTAGATTGTGAGCTTTACTAAAACACGACTACAAGAGACATGAATGAAAGACGAGTGATTGGAAGGGCCGAATGTAAGACGGGCCTGCGCGCCCAATTTGTGACCCTAATAAAGTTGATTTGATTTGATTTGATTTTGGTTTGCCATTGCTTTCTGAACGACCGGCACACATACCTTTAAAAAAAAACAACGCAAGGCGGTCGGCTGCCGAATCGCCCGCAGTTATGTTTCGAACGTGGTATGCGGGATTACGAACTACGTCCGTAAAACCCTTCGCCACGGAGGAATTTAGGAACAACAAAGACCTCATCAAAAATTGCTGATCATATCATATGAGATGGCGAAACATGACCGCCCACGCCTATCGACATAGCACATGATGATGGAGTTGTTTGCTTATTTGTTTAGCTTTCAATATTTGTTTGTTTGTTTCAACAACAAGATAGCGATCAAACTACAATAACATATGTTTATGCTTATTCCACAATAGTATTGTCTCGTATCTCGTTTATAGTTTTTTGGTATCATAAATCAAGGGAGAGTAATCTAAACACAACTCGAAACAAATATGGTTGTCCATGTCAATAAAAACCGACGTCACCCCAACGATTGTATATATAATATTGTGTGCCCACTTGCTTTAATCAACTCACCCTCGGAATAAATTGTGGGCCTTGGAAGAACATAATTTTAGGCTCTAGCTGGTGTAAATCTTATTTGTTTGATATTATTTCTTCAGTGATCTGTTAGACTAAGGCTAAGATTCATCCAGAAACTTAAACTTAAACTTAAGTTAAACTAACTAAGAATTTGAATTTAAGTTTGAAAACATTTAAAATCATAAAATGAAAAATCAGATTAGTTAAGTCACTTTAGTTTAAGTTTGAAAGTGAAAGCGTAAACAGAGAGTCGTGACGTCGTGTGATATCATTATATTATAAATAATATTTTTTTGCATATCCTTTTTTTCTTTTACAGGACATCACTGTCAACTCAACACCAGCATTTTAACTGCTGTTGTGTTACTGATGTCTTGGCAAGTCTACGTTCAGTAGTTTGCTATTGCTTTCTGAACGACCAGCTCCCTTACCAACTCGTTAAAACCCAGTGTAACACGGTCTGCCGCCAAATCGGTCGCAGTTGTGTTTTGAATATGGGTAAGCGGGCTTACGAATCCCATCCGGCATTATTATATTCTTTTTCTTCTTCTTCATTCAGCATTCCGAGCCATTGAGGTTCTTTGCTGCATATACAAGCCGTCTCCATTCGTCTCTCTGGTTGACCTTCTCTTGCCAGTCGCTGATTCCAAGTGCTTGTAGGTCTGTATATATATTATCTCTCCACCGTCTTCTTGGTCTACCTCGGGGTCTACGGTCATTTATTTCCTGAGTGTATGTAGGCGAGTTTTGTTTCCCTATTATTTTCCATTCTTTCTATATGCCCCAGCCATTGCAGTCTATTAATCTTCATGATACCAGTGATTAGCGGGGACTTAAACAGATCATAAATGTCTTTGTTGCTTCTTCTTTTCCATTCTCCACTTTGTGTATCCCTAATGGGCTTGCAGTCAGGTCTTAGTCAGATATGACTGAGCTACCGTATAACAGTAGACGGTACTACCTGGTTTCTGTTAGCGCCGAACGTTGGGCGGCGCTTACCAAACCCGACACCCCACATTGTGCCAACGGCTTCGGGCGGAAGAGCGCAATTGGGAGGGTACAAGCCTTACCCTGGTGCGAGGAAATGCAAGCTAAAGACAAAATTGTCATGGCAGGGCAGACCAGGCCCTTAGCCTTGGTTGGCGACTGGTCTAGGATCGAAGCTCCGACAGGCGGACAGTTAGAGCATTGCTTTGCTGATCCGGCAGCTTCTGCAGCTTGTCTTGTTCCAGATGTAGGGGTGTTACCTTTCCTCTGGAGTGAACTAGGCAGGCCGAGAGAGGGATCATGCTGCATGGGCAACACATGATCTCTATATTTTAGCCCAGGCTTTGTGCTATGGAGAGGCAATAACTCCATCCCTGGTCTTAACTGGTCTCGGAATCAAAGCGAGAGGCAACTGTTACGGGTTATAAGTCCTTGTCAGTTGGCGTAGACATGGGGCGCCACGCGTTGCCTCTGACGGTGGGAGACACCTATAGGTGTCACTGATCAGCTACCGCCCGCCTCAAGCTGGGCAGCCCCCAGCCAATTGGGTGCTGATCCGCCACAGCCTGCCTGCTTCAATGGGTGCTTGGGGCTAGGACAAAATATGAATCGCAGGCTGTAAAACCAATGCACCAGGTACAAACAAAAATATAAATAGAAACCTCAAGCTACGGCTTGCAACCTGGAACGTGAGAACCATGTGTCCAGGATTTTCCACTGACTTGACCAATATTGACGATGTGAGAAAAACGGCTGTGATTGATGCCGAACTCAATCGTCTTAACATTGATATTGCTGGCCTGCAGGAGACTCGCCTCGCTGAGGAAGGGTCACTCAGGGAAAACAACTACACCTTTTTCTGGAAGGGTAAAGGGCAGGCAGAAAAAAGGCAACACGGTGTGGGCTTTGCAGTGAAGAATTCGCTACTGGGAATGATTGAAATTCCAGCAGGAGGAAATGAAAGACTATTATCCCTGCGCTTGGCAACCTCTTGTGGGTTTGCCACCATTATTACTGCATATGCACCGACACTCGATTCCTCTGATGATGTGAAGGATTTGTTCTATGGGGAGTTAGACTCTGTGATCAAGGCAGTTCCAAAATCCGACTACATTTATATGCTCGGTGATTTCAATGCTCGTGTGGGCAAGGACTCGAGTTCATGGCCAGTGTGCCTTGGAAAATACAACATCGGTCGCATGAATGAAAATGGGCAAAGGCTGCTGGAGCATTGCACCAGTAATGACCTATGTATTACAAACTCTTTTTTTAAAACAAAAGAGATGCATAAGGTCACATGGAAACATCCAAGATCCGGCCATTGGCACCAGCTGGACTTCATCATCACACGGAGACAACATCTGAACCATATATCATTGACTCGTAGTTACCACAGTGCTGACTGTGATACGGATCATTCTTTGGTTGTTGCAAGGGTTAGACTGAGACCAAAGAGAATCTACACAGCTAAACACAAATCTAGCCCCAGGATTAATATTATTAACACTCATGATCCTGAAAAGTGCTTTCAGTTTCAACAGCAACTTGAAGACGCTTTCACTGATACACCAGAAAATTGTACAGTAAATGATAAATGGAATAAACTTAAGGAAACTCTTTGTAAAACTGCCGTAAAGGTTTACGGCACTGTGGATCATAAGAGGCAGGACTGGTTTGCGGCCAACAGCGAGACTCTGCAGCCCTTGATTGATAAGAAGAAGAAAGCTCTCTTAAGAAACAAGGAAAGACCAACGCGTAACACTCTGAGTGAGCTAAGGCAAGCTAGGAAGGATGTGCAAAAGGCTGCCAGGCAGTGTGCAAATGATTATTGGATCAAGTTATGTGAGTCCATTCAAATCGCAAGTGATAAGGGAGACATAAGAAGCATGTATGAAGGAATAAAGAAAGCCTGTGGTCCAGTGATCAAAAGAAGTGCACCATTGAAAACCTTGACTGGAGAAGTCATCACTGATAAGAAACAGCAGATGGACAGATGGGTCGAGCACTATTTGGAGCTTTACTCAAGTGAGACCAAACTAGCGGATAATGCCCTCAACGCCATAGAGGCTCTACCAACTCTTGACCACCTGGACACACTTCCCACCATAACAGAAGTTAAGTGTGCTATAAATGAACTTGCATCTGGCAAGGCTCCAGGTAAGGATGGGATTCCAATAGAGGTTATCAGGAGTGGGCAAGACACACTCACTATACAGATCCACCAGCTAATAGAGCTATGCTGGCGTGAAGGACAAGTCCCACAGGATTTCAAAGATTCAAGCATCATAACACTGTACAAGAACAAGGGCGATCGGAGCGACTGCAACAACTATAGGGGTATCTCACTTCTGTGTATTGTTGGAAAAGTATTTGCCAGAATTGTTCTGCGCAGACTTCAAGTCCTAGGAGATCAAGTCTACCCCGAATCACAGTGTGGCTTTCGACAGAACCGGTCTACCACTGATATGATATTCTCATTGCGACAAATGCAAGAAAAATGCCGTGAACAGAATCAACCACTGTTTATTGCCTTCATCGACCTCACAAAGGCATTTGATTTGGTCAGTCGTGAGGGTCTGTTCAAGGCACTAAAGAAGATTGGCTGCCCACCAACTCTTCTGTCCATTGTGGAATCGTTCCACACAGGCATGAAGGGTATAATCAAGTTTGATGGTGCAACTTCTGAAGAATTTGAAATCAAGAGTGGAGTTAAGCAAGGTTGTGTACTAGCTCCCACCCTCTTTGGAATATACTTTTCACTTCTACTGAAATATGCATTTCGTGATCAGGATGGTGGTATATACATTCACTCACGCTCAGATGGCGGCCTCTACAATGCTCAGAGATTGAAGGCTAAGACCAAAATTAGGAGGGTACTGATCAGAGAGTTGCTTTTTGCAGATGATGCTGCAGTTACGACCCACTCTGAGGAAGAATTGCAATGTCTACTATCTGCATTCTCCAATGCTTGTTCTGAATTTGGTTTAACAATTAGCAAAAAGAAGACACAGATTATGTCACAAGGTGCACATGGGGTACCATCAATCTTTATTGACGACGCCGAACTAGAGATAGTAGACCATTTTACATATCTAGGATCGGTGGTAAATAGCAAATTATCTCTAGATCAGGAAATCAACATCCGGATTGGTAAGGCAGCAACAACAATGAACAGGTTAAGAAAAAGAGTCTGGGAGAACAGGAAGCTTACTGCCAAAACAAAAGTCCTTGTCTATCAAGCCTGTGTCCTTAGTACTCTTCTCTATGGCAGTGAAACCTGGACAACTTACTCACACCAAGAGAACAATTTAAACAGCTTTCATATGCGGTGTCTGCGAAGAATTCTTGGTATTAAGTGGCAAGACAAAATCACAAATACTGAAGTATTGGAAAGATCAGGTTGTGTGACAGTTTATTCCATGCTCAGTCTTCGTAGACTTAGATGGATAGGACATCTTAGGCGGATGGATGATGGTAGAATACCAAAGGATATCTTTTTTGGTGAATTACAGATGGGTAAGAGATCTCAGGGTCGGCCTCTACTACGATACAAAGATGTGTGTAAGCGGGACATGATTGATACAGGCATTGATAATGCACATTGGGAGCAAGTCGCCGCTGAACGTGTTGCATGGAGGGCAAATATCAGAAATGGAATAAAGTCAAAGGAGAAAATTATTGCAGAAAAGTCACACACCAAGCGTTTGAGACGTAAGATGGTGCATGATGGTGGAAATGACCACGTGTTCACATGCACCCACTGTGAACGGACATTTACAGCGCAAATTGGCCTTATCAGTCACACTCGCTACCGCCATAGTTAAAAGTTATTATGCCTTTTTAAAGCACAAACTATCGTCTGTCAAGACGGCAAGGTGCCAATGTAATGTAATGGGCTCAAAGATGTGTCTTAAGACTTTGTTCTCAAAGGTTTGTAACAAGGCTTCATCTCCTTTCATTGTACTCCAGTTTTCAGAGCCATACAGCACAACTGGTCTGATCAGTGTTTTGTATATTGTGATTTTGGTGTTACGAGATAGCGCATTTGATTTTAGCAGATGTTGTAGTGCATAGTATATCTTATTTCCAGAGTTGATTCTAGCTTGTATTTCTTCCCTTATTATGTTGGAGCAGTTGAAGATTGTACCCAGGTATTTGTATGTTTCTGTTCTTTTAATGGTCATATTATCTATTTGTATGTGGCCAGAGTTTTTAGCCATTCCTTCTTTTGAAATTACCATATATTCTGTCTTATCTTGGTTGATAACCAGCCCCATTTGTTGATCTTTTTCCTTTACGTGAGTCAATATTTCTGATGTCTTTTGTTCATTTTCCTCTATAATATCTATATCATCTATATAACCAAGCAGTCTGGATGTTCCTTCAATAGCACATTCCTCCTTTACCTTCCTTATAACTTTCTCTAGAGCCAGATTGAAAAGGAGCGGCAATAGTGCATCACCCTGTTTCAAGCCAGATGTTATTTGGAAAGGGTCTGATTTCCTGTCTTTACATGTTACTATATTATAAGTATCTTCTATGCATAGTCTGGTCATGTTGATTAACTTCCTTAGTATTCCAAATTCCTGCATAGCATTCCATAGACTATTTCTATGGACACTGTCATAAGCCTTTTTAAAATCCACAAAAGTGTTATGGAGAGCTCTTTTATATTCCCAATTTTTCTCGGCTATTTGTCGTAAGATAAATATCTGATCTATTGTTGATCTGTTTTGTCTAAAACCCGCCTGGTAGTCACCTAATATGCCTTCTGAATATGATTTTAGTCTATTTAGTAATACTGCTGATAGTATCTTATAGCTTGTGGACAGTAGTGATATTCCTCTATAATTTTCACATTGGAACTTGTCTCCTTTCTTAAAGATAGGTATCAATAATGACTCTTTCCAGTCATAGGGTAATTCTTCTGTTCTCCAGATTTTTATTATTAGTTCGTATAGCTTTAGATGTAATGCATGGCCCCCTGCCTTTATAAATTCAGCAGCAATTCCATCAGCCCCAGTTGCCTTATTGTTTTTAAGTCGTATTATTACATATAGGATTTCTTCAAAAGCAGGTTCTTCAATTTGTGGTTCACACATTAGAACCGCTTCCTCTGGGAAAGTGTTACTTGGAGCTTCACAATTTAGTAATTCAGCAAAATATTCTTTCCATGTGTTACACATTTCATCATTGGTATTTATCATATTCCCATTTTTGCCTTTTAAACCAGATGTGTTGTGTTGGTGCCCTTGTTTCATTGACTTCAGTTCTTTAAAAAACTCTCTGGCTTCGTTTTTCTGGTGATTAGTTTTCATATCTTTGATTATATTGCTCATATATTCTCGCTTCTGCTGCCGAACTATTTTTGCAGCATCTTTACATTCAGTTCTATATTGCTTCTCATTTTGGATGTTGTTGATGTCATTTAACCATAACTGTCTGGCATTCTTTTTCCTAATGACTGCTTCTTCACATTTTTTATTGAACCATCTGTTCTTTCTATGCGTGGTTAACACACCGAAACATTCTTCTGCGGTAGTTTTTATTGTATTCTTGATGTTCAACCACGTTTGGTCACACTTTCCTCTAATGGGTTGTGTAGAATTTCAAGTTTACATTTTATTTCATCTGCAAATTTCTCTTTAACTGTAATTTCTTGGCGTTTTTCTCTGTTATATATTGGGTGTAACCTTTGTAGTTTAGCATAGAAAGCTCTCTTAAGTTTTATTTTAAATTTTGCCCCAACGAGGAAGTGGTCACTGTGGCACTCAGCTCCTCTATAGCTTCTAACTTGTTGTATGTGTGATGCATTTTTATTGTTAATTAAAATGTGATCTATTTGATTATAGGTTCCCTTGTGTCACATGATTTCCAAGTTTGTTTATGTATATCCTTTCTTTGCAGTCTGGTACTGCTGATCTGTAGTCCTTTGGCTTCTGCTAGGTTGATGACTATCCATCCATTATCATTTGAAGTTGTATGTAGGCTTTCCGTATCGGCAACTTTTTTATTAGTTTGCTCTCTACCTATGTTTGCATTGAAGTCTCCCAGCACAATCAGGATGTCCTGTTTGGGGGTTTCTTCTATGACATCTTCCAGATCATTATAAAAGTCTTCTTTAATGTCATATTCTTTCTCTTCAGTAGGTGCATGTACATTAATCATCATTATATTTTTCCATTTACCTTTTATTCGTAATTTACTAATCCTGTCATTAACATCCTTAAAGTTTAGAACGTTCCCCCATAACTCTTTTTTGATGACAAATCCTGTTCCTAATTCATGTTTATTTTGGGTGTTTCCTCCATATATTATAATCATTCCATTTTGCTCTAAAGTACCCTCTCCTGGCCACCTTATTTCTGAAATTGCAGTTATATCCATTTGATATTCAATCAGCTCCCGGGTTAGTTCTTCGGCTGCTCCAGCTTGATATAGTGTCCGTACATTCCATGTTCCAAATCTCAAAAGTCCTTTAACGTTCCAAGGTCATTGTCCAAATAAGTCAGCCGAATTTGAGGCTCATGTATCTTCACTTCAACCCCTAACTTGGAGGACCAGGGTGTTTCTCTTTGTCTGTTCTCTACCCTTTGACCTGTCCGGCTTGGGAGGCCCTGCTCGTAGCTATGCTACCGCCGGCATAGCTCTCAGGGTCATTGAGAAACTCAAGCTCCCCCACCACGCCAAGGGGGAAACACCATCGGGGGAGATTATTATATTAATGCTTTTAAATAATACATTTGTAATTTTGTAAACAATGAAATGTAGATTTCACAAATTATTCACAATGTATAGATTGCTGACACTGACTGTTATATAATATTAATATATTAATAATATAACATATACATATTTTATAGTGAGTGCAATTCTAGTCTTGGCCTAGCATTGTTGTAACTTTACAATGAGCAGCGATTTAGCAAGTCTACCTGCAGGACGGCAGAAAACAGTTGGGCTTCATCAAGGAGCAAAGTCACTAATACGAAATGTTATACGCCACACAGACACCCATAACCGGGTATGTACTTAGTACTAGTATATAAGTATATATATATATCACCAAATTATGCAAACTTGAGGTCAGTTGTCACTTTAAAATTTAACAACAAAATTTTGTTCAGTAGTTGAAATAATAATTCACTACCAACGTTAGACATGATGTACAGATTGGTTTGTACTAATGATATCACTACAGCTGGATATGCCTAAAAAAAACATATTCAACGATATCTCAGTGAATCCTGTATGTCAGTTCTAAGAGGAGACATTATTTTTTTAATGTCAGCATGACCAAATGGATAAGAGCGCTGTTGCCAAGGTGTCAAGTTCAACTCCTACACCAGTCAGTTGGACTAAAATGTTGACTTCTCTTCCTTGATTTTGGGGATGTAAATTACAAGTACCTCAGAAGAGTGTGTTCGCCTGATAGCGAGGGACACTGACAATAGGGAAAACTAATCCACACGCAAGGATCATTCCATTGCACTAGAAGTAGTAGAATGTGTATGGACTACGCTTGAGTTCAAAGCAAGCAATTAAAAAAAAATGTTATGTCATGACTAGTTACAAAAAATACTCAAATTGTACAGGTTTGCTTTTGACCCAGTAAAATTGAAAAATGACAACTTTTGCTTTTAAATACTCTTTCTTCATTATCTTTTTATTTTTTGTTGTTGTTGAAAGAACCCTTTAGCAGAAATTATTAGTTATCTAGAATCATCATCCAGTGTCTTGCTGGCTGGCGTGGGCGATTATGCTTCTCCACAAATTGCGATCTAGACAGCATAGATCAATTCATGTGTTGACTCCCTTCTGTGTCATAACAGAAGACTGCCAAGAATTTTTTCATGCTGTCTTCTCAATCTCTCTTTCCATAAATCTTTCCGGTTGTGACAAGTTTCAATTTTTGTCTTCTCATAATGTCCCCCAAAAAATAATGACTGATTCTTTCTGATGTTTGTGATAAATTGTCTTATCCCTCAAAATGTTTAGATTGCTTATTTTGGCTGTTCAATGAATTTCCAGTATTCTTCTATAAAACCACATCTCCAAGGCTTCTAGGTTGTTTGTTTCACCCATTTATAGAATACAGAATTTAAGTTCTGTTCTCTGTCTGGCAATTTCTGGGCAGTTTTTTAGGATGACTCTTGACTTTGGTGCTACACAGCTGCAGGTGCTTCATTCCATGAAGGTGTGCTAAGGGTCCTCTATGTCCTGTTCTGAGTGTGAAGATCCTGGTCTTTTATTTTCTACCTAGCTTGTTAATGATAGCATGCTCTCACCTGTAATCTTCACTTTGTTGTCTCCAATGTGTTTCCATAGCTTGTTTGAGGATGCCTTTGCTTCTTGAAAGCTTCCAAATTGATGGTGCTACTCAAGGTTCTCTTTGCCCTTTACTAGCTGTTTCATGAACATGAAGGGACGCAGAGGTGTTTCCAAGGCACCAGGGCCGGGTTATATACTGGCCAAGACCTATTGATGCGTCCTCGCCGAGCGTCCTGGGCAACAGGTCCCTTCGGGGTCCTGGCTGAAGTCAATAGGATCGCCGATTCCTCCGAAGTCGGAGAGTGTCTGCCTGTATGGCGAGGAACTACCAGTCTGCACACCAATAAGCCAGACATGGGACAACAGATACTCACGCAAACCTCAGGTCCTGTATGACATCACACTGATGTTGGACAACAGGATGCCTTCATCCGACATACAGGACTTTGCGTTGGAGCTCAAGCCAACGAACACAAGCAAGCAAGCAAGCATGAACATGAAGACTATCACCCTCTTGGTCATGGTGGCAGCCCCGTAACTTCGGTCCTGTCTCTGCACCTGTTGACTACTTCTGGAAATGCAGGTGTCCATAAGTTAGGCATTCCTAGTTGGTGTATGAATCCTCAGGACCACTGTACTTACCACCACAGCTTTTAACGCAAATTTAATTTATTCATGTTTTGCAGCTCCTGGAGGAGTCAGAAATGTGGCAGACGTATTACAGACTGAAAAGAGAGAAACCAGACGAGCCAGACAAGACGAAGACTACCACTGAGGAGAAGTCAACAAGTGATAATAAAGGAACAGGCTTCAGAGAACCGGATATCAGAAACTCCTTTCTTTATGATGACAGGGAAGGACTGTTCAATTACCAGTTACTTTTCTCAGGTTCTACTACTTTGTATAGTTTGTTCATCTCCGCTGCGACTCATCATTATCATTACGTGCTCAGCAAGCTGATACAGGCGTTAATGTCTGTCCACAGATCTCGGTCTTTGGTGTTCTGGATCCAACTCTGCAGATGATATCCCTCCATGCCACCATCTCAATCCAACCAACATCATTTCTCTTGGTCTGCCTCTCTTCCCCTCGATCTTTCCAGTTGTCACGATGTTCTCCAATGCCTCACTTCTCATCACATAACCAAAGAAAGCTGTTTGTCTTTTTCTTATTGTTGTATATAATGTTTAGTTTCAGTAGCTTCTTTCAGGCAATCATTGTTAGTTACTCTAGCAGTCCAAGGAATTTGCAACATTCGTCTCAGGAACCACATCTCTGCCCTGTGATTAGTAACAGGTAAAGATCAACTCTGCAGATGATATTCCTCCGTGCCACCATCTCAATCCATCCAGCATAATTTCTCTTGGTCTGCCTCTGCCTCTCTTCCCCTCGATCTTTCCATTTTCACGGTGTTCTCCAATGTCTTGCTTCTCATCACATGACCAAAGAAAGCTGTTTGTCTCTTTCTTATTGTTGTATATAATGCTCTAGTTTCATTATCTTCTTTCAGCCAATCGTTGTTATTTACTCTGACAGTTAGTTACTCATTCGTCCTAGGAACCATATCTCTGAGCAGTAACTAGTAGCAGATAAAAATTGTCCCACAGCAGATACTGCCATTGCCGTGTGAAGTCTTAGGCTGTCATATATTCTAGGTCATGATATAAGAGGTGGGGTTGGTCAGCTTCCTTCCTCGTCAACCTTTTCCTCCCAGAATATAGGTTGGTACCCATTCTGTTGAGGCTCTGTTGACTTCTGAGTAGTACTGATTAAAGAAATATAATCCCGCCTCTGCTGGGAATTGAACCCAAACCACTATCTTGGCAGGCAAGTGCACTAATTACTCTGCCACCATGGCTGCATGTGGCGATCATCATCATCATCATCTTCTGCCTCTTCTGCCGTCAAGCGTCATGGGGACGAATAATTTGCGCTGATTGTGTTCACATTAATCTTTCTTAAAGTTTTTATTTGTGATTTGTGATTGTTTCATTGTGTTCACATTCTTCTTTCTTCAAGTTTTGATTTGTGATTTGTAATTGTAGGATTGTGTCCACATTCTTCTTTCTTCAAGTTTTGATTTGTGATTTGTAATTGTAGGATTATGTTCACATTAATCTTTCTTCAAGTTTTGATTTGTGATTTGTAATTGTTGGATTGTGTCCACATTCTTCTTTCTTCAAGTTTTGTAATTGTAGGATTGTGTTCACATTAATCTCTCTTCAAGTTGTGATTTGTAATTGTTGGATTGTGTTCACATTCTTCTCTCTTCAAGTTGTGATTTGTAATTGTTGGATTGTGTCCACATTCTTCTCTCTTCAAGTTGTGATTTGTAATTGTTGGATTGTGTTCACATTAATCTTTCTTCAAGTTTTTATTTGTGATTTGTAATTGTTTCACTGTGTTCACATTCTTCTTTCTTCAAGTTTTGATTTGTGATTTGTAATTGTAGGATTATGTTCACATTAATCTCTCTTCAAGTTGTGATTTGTCATTGTTGAATTGTGTTCACATTAATCTCTCTTCAAGTTGTGATTTGTCATTGTTGAATTGTGTTCACATTAATCTCTCTTCAAGTTGTGATTTGTAATTGTTGAATTGTGTTTACATTAATCTGTCTTCAAGTTGTTATTTGTCATTGTTGGATTGTGTTCACATTAATCTTTCTTCAAATTATGATTTACAATTGTTAGATTGTGTTCACCAGGAAGGACATGAAGTGGGAAGGCAGCTCAAGGAGAGGTGTGAAGAAAGCACACATGGATGACATCTGGGAGGACAGAGAAACTGATGCAGGCTCTAGTACAAGCACTTACTGGATGAGGCAACTCCAGAAAACTGAAGATAAAGATCCTGAAAGGTAAATCTTCTTAGCCGCTTTCTTCTTCTTCCTTCTTCTGGTTTTCATCCTCTTCCTCCTTCATCTCTACTTCCTGCTACATCTGCTTTCTCTTCTTCTTTGGATAGCCGTGAAATAGGTCCATGGATTTACTGTTTGCTTTGTCTCAAAAACATTTTTGCTGTAAGCACAACGCATTTTAATCCCTAATTCTTAGACTCAATATTACCACTTCAAACCTTTGCAAGCAGAAAACTCCTTGACTTGTTCATAATCTGTTGACTAATTAATTAGCTGTTTACTTCCTAGGTGTTGAAATACCCTCCAGTGGATTGCAGGGCACGTTGGAGTTATAGGACATGTATAAACTGATAAAACTATCAAAACAAGTAGGACTATTTTGCTGTCACTTGGCCTAAGGGTTAACGCCTTTCTCCATAATCCTGTACATTCTCTTGAGTAACGTAACCTGCACAACAATCGGTAGCGGTTCTCGCCGCGTTGGTAACTTAAGGGGTATTGAGCCGGTTGCTCAGAAAGCAATGGCAAACTACTGAGCGTAATCTTGCCTAGTACATCAACAGCTACAAAAAAAAAATGCTGATATTGACTGCAACGTCATGTAAGGGATATGCAAAAAAAAAAGAAGAAGAAGAAAATTGGGACTTTTGAAATTAAATGTTACTTAAAAATGAACTGGAATAGCATGGATCAAGAAAAAGAAAAATACTGGCATGCTACAAGATTTGAACATTGAAGACACTGTCTCATAAACTGCATCATGTCTCAGACACTGCATCATGTCTCATAAACTGCATCATGTCTCAGACACTAAAATACTTTGGCCATATGAAATGTCATAGTGGCTTATAAAGGACAGTAACAGAAGGTATGGTATCTGGAAAAGGGCAGGGGCCGACCAACACAATGGTGGACACAGGACATGAAAAACACATTTGGCATGAAAGTTGGTAGTGGTGTTTGATGCAGGAGAGCCTGGCATATAATACCACATCATCTAGTTTGAGAAGCGGTGGAAGCAGTGACGGCATTGTTCTGCTGGCTGGTGGAAAATAGCACATATATGTCGTGATTATAATAGGCTCACAAAGTATGATGAGAAAGGTGAAGACAAACATGCTGTTAGCAGAGTAGCAGGCTTCAATTCAACAATGCAAAACAGAGAGCTTCTGTTGGATGTTTTCCAGGAGTTGCTGGTGTGGTGGGAAACGAGCAGGTGAACAGATTGGCTGGGTCTGCACCCCGTGGTGGGGTATTGGTGCATGATAAGGCAGATGCGGTTCGGGACCTTTGAAATCATGTGTATTATGCAGAACAGATAGATCATTACGGCCTGGAGAGAATTGTGCTGCAGGGAGTGACCAGAGGATCTGGACAACACTGAAGTCTCAGAGAAAAGGCCAGATGAACACATAATCAGACTGCGTCTGGTACCCATTAGTATTGGGACTCTTCGCTGGCTGTTGCAGATGAGGACAGAGCACGTAAGGGAATGTCCTGAGTTCTGTGATGTTGCTTCTTGACTTGACTCAACTCATCTCAACTGGGCTTGAAAGTACATGAGGTGGGGAACTGGAATAAGATCAAGTTTTTCCTGTGGGCCTTGACAGCGACATTCTGAAGAGAACCTGCTATATGAACCTGCATACTACTTGATGATTCTCCACTTTAAAATTGTTGCCTTGTTAGCATGTACATAGTTACTTTGGCTTTATATTTACATATATTACAATAGTCTTGATTGTTTCTATGTTCTCAGGTGGGGTCACACAGGCTTCAAGGAACTCTATCCCGATGCCTTTGACAGTGACAGATCTGCTGCAAGTCAAGACACTCATAAAAAGAAGTCACTCAAGAAAACTCACTCCAGAAGAGAACATAAGCATAAGAGCTCAATTAAGAAAAAGAAACAGAGACGGTCTGAAAGTGATAAAGTTAAAAAGAAGAAAAAGAAACCCAAGAAACACAAAGAGGACAGTGTTAGAGTGAAGAGAAGTAAAAAGAGGAGACACAGTAATGACAGCGATGATCATAGTTCCAGTGACAACTCTGAGAAGGACAGGAAAATCAAGAAAAGGAGAGACAGCACTGACACATCAGATAGTGATAGTGAGGCGGATGAGGAGTCTAAGAGAAAAAAGAGCAGGCGAAATATGAAAACAGAAAGTGAACGGGAAAAGAAAGAGTTAGGAGAGACTGTTGCTCTTAAATCTCATAAGCGAAAGAAAAAAAGGAAACATTAATATTTATTAGTTATTATTATAGAGTGCTCAGCAATTGACAAATGTTTATTTAATGGTGTGTACCTACTGAAAAACAAATGCATCCACACGACAAGGTCTGAATAATGAAGAAGGTTGGCTACTAAGGACGATAAAACAAAGAAAATGGAAATATTTTAGTCACTTGAACGTCATGAAAGTTTGCAGAGAATAGTGGAGGAGTATATGCCCGGGAAGAGAGGAAGAGGAAAGCCAAAGAGAAGATGGCTGCAGGATGTGGCGGATGATCTCCATGTGTGTGTATCAGATGTGGGTCATCCTGTGTATGACCGAGAAGTTTTCCGGAAGGTTATTATGGGAGCGAGGTTCTGCAAAGGACAAGCTACTGAATGAATGAGCTAGTGAAAAAGTTGTATTGTACAGTCATTAAGAAGGGGTTGTGTCTTGAAATACAAGTTTAGACATGGGTTGTGCCTTTAGGTACGAGTCTTAGAAAATATATTGATTGTAATTGTGGAGTGTTTATGTGCCGGGAGATGTTTCCTGTAGCGTGCTTGTATATTGAAAGATGTTAATTGTGGAGTGGGTATGCGCTCAGAGTTTATGGTAGACTGTTTATGCATTTAGAGATGTTTATTGTGGAGTGGTTATGCACTTTGTTTATTTTAGAATGTTTGTGTGGTGTGTGGTGTTTGTTGTAGATTATTTAATGTACTGAGAGATATTTATTGTAGAGTGTATATCAAAATATGTTTGCTTGCTTGCTTGCATTCGCTGGCTGCGAACTCCAGTATGAAGTCCTGTATGTCGGATGAAGATATCCTGTTGTCCAACATCAGTATGATGTCATACTGGATTGAGGTTTCCGTAAGTATCCGTTGTCCCATGTCTGGCTTATTGGTGTGCAGACTGGTGGTTCCTCGCCATGCAGGCAGATACTCTCCGACTTCGAAAGAATCAGCGATCCTATTACTTTAGCCAGGACCCCGAAGGGACCTGTTGCCCAGGACGCACAACTAGGACGTGTTAGTAGGTCTTGGCCAGTATAAAACCTGGCCCTGGTGCCTTGGAAACACCTCTGCGTCCCAAAATGTGTTTACTGTGGAGTGTTTATGTACGGTGATATGCTCATTGTAGAGAAGTGCAAGATGTTGAATTGTAGAGTCCAGATATTGCGAGATATATATTATAGAGTACAGAGAGATGTTGAATTTGAGCCATCCAACTTTTGTGAGATGGTTTTGATAGATTCCAAAAGATGTTGAATTGAATTACCCAAGTATTGAATGATGCTTGAGTGCTGAGAGATATCTAGAGTTTCCCAACTACTGAGAGATGTTGGTTGCAAAGTTCTTAGTTAATTAACAGTGAAAGTTGGGAGAATAGTAACAAAATATGTTGTATTTTGAAGTTCTTGTTTATTACTGTTGAAGTTCAAGGATGGATCCTACACAAGGGATATGTCTGGTCAAGATTCAGCAATTCAGTATGTAGTGTATGGTTATCATATTTTTGTTTGTTTGTTGTTTGTTCGCTTTTGTTCACTTGTTTATTACTGGTGAAGTTCAAGGATGGATCCTACATGAGGGATATGTCTGGTCAAGATTCAGCAATTCAGTATGTAGTGTATGGTTGTCTTCTGCTTCTTCTTCTTCTTCTTCTTCTTCTTCTTCTTCTTCTTCTTCTTCTTCTTCTTCTTCTTCTTCTTCTTCTTCTTCTTCTTTTTTTTTTGGTTGTTCACTCGCTTTGAACTTAAACATAGTCCGTACACGTGCTTCTACTTCTAGTTTAATGGACTGATTATTTTGCAGGTGCATTGGCTTTCTCTATTACCAGTGTCCCTCGCCATCAGGTGAACCCACTCTGACTTTAGAGTTATCTCCTCCTCCTCCTCCTCTTCCTTCTCCTTCTCCTCCTCTTCCTCCTCCTCCTCCTCCTCGTCTTCTTTATCTTCTGTTTCTTTTGTCCTTTAGTATGGGCTGCAACCCTGCATGCCAGGTCATGGTTGGTTCGATGTTGGCTACTGTTTTCTATAGTATGAGATTGCCGGTCTCAGATTGACCCTCCTTAACTGCCTTTTATGACATTCTCAGGTCTACGGTATGACTATTCTTTGCTTCTTCTTTGGGGCCCTGATATCCACACATGTGTGTGTGGTTATATAAGGATAAATTTAAAAGCAGGTTTTAAGCCACCCATACCCTGCATTAGAAGAGAAAAGAGTGAATTAATTTGTTGTAAGTTGACTTATTGTTAATATTGACAACATAAACCGCTGAATATTAACTAACCTGTTTCTGTTGAGTATCTTGTTTTATGTTTCGTTGTTGTTTGTGAATTATGTGGAAGGCTGTGACTTTTAAATCTGAAGTCCAGTGCACTGGCATTCAGGTCGCCTGCGACTCCAAAAGAGCTTGCGTTTATTGGAGTGAACAAATGAAGGAACAAACTTTATTTTCAAAGGATCAAATATGGGGCATGCTGGCCAGTCTTATATTTGGCTCTCCCATCACTCCTCTTTCATACTTCAATTGTCTATTGTGCATGTTACACACAGTTGAGTTGAGTTAAGAACCGACATCACTGCACTCAAGACATTCCCATCTGTGCTCTGTCCCCTCATTCAACAGCCTAAACATACACATTGAAAGAAAAACATTGTGAAATTAACATAAACAATATATTTTACTATGTAATGAGCAGGCAGGCAGACAGACACATGTTCACACTCACACATGCATCAATACACACATACAAACACGCACACATTCATACATATATACATCATTTACACAAACTCTCACAGTTATACACCCACTCAATAACACACAAATACACACTCCCTCGTATACCCACTCATAATCGCAAACATACTAGCAAATATTTACTCACACATACATATTCTATCTCTCTCTTCATGTCTCTGTCTCTTTCCATCTCTCTCTCTCTCTCTCTCTCTCTCACCCATATATCCTCATTAATACATAAAGCAAAGCACACACATTCATAACACACACATTCATAACACACACATTCACACCCGTACTCACGCACAGATTGGTGTAGAGACTTCCTGCTGATCTTGTACATAAATACTACCTCTGTGGGGACTGTGTTGTAGAGCACTTCTTGCCCTCTTCACACTCCTCAACCAGTGAGGTGTACAAGACTGGTCCTAGATGTCACATGGTGGAGAGGCCAATTAGGATATAACCAGGTTGTGATTCAGCACAAATAAACAAGCTGAGATAAGATCTAGGTTGGTCATATTTTAGATATGTCAATGTTAGGTCTAGGTTGGTCATGTTTTAGATATTTCAATGTTAGGTCCAGGTTGGTCATGTTTTAGATATTTCAATGTTAGGTTTAGGTTGGTGATGTTTTACATATTTCAATGTCAACAGACTGTCTGAGATTAGGTCTAGGTTGGTGATGTTTTAGATATTTTAGTGTCAACGGTCTGAGATTAGGTCTAGGTGGTCATGTTTAGATATTTCAATGTCAACAGATTGACTGAGATTAGGTTTAGGTTGGTCATGTTTTAGAAATTTCAATTTCAACGACTGGCTGAGATTAGGTCTAGGTTGGTGATGTTTTAGATATTTCATTCTTAGGTCTAGGTTGATAATGTTTTAGATATTTCAATGTTAGGTTTAAGTTGGTCATGTTTTAGATATTTCAATGTTAGTTTTAAATTGGTCATGTTTTAGATATTTCAGTGTCATCGGATTGGCTGAGATTAGGTCTAAGCTGGTCATATTTCATCTAGATGTTTTAAATATTTCATTGTCAAAAGACTTCAAGTGTTTCTAAATGGATGTTTCAGGATGTTGTGGTAGTTATTATATGAACATGAAGATTGAACAGCACAATAGGCACACGCATTAGTCAACAAACTGGTCACGATCTAATACACTACTTGATAAAATACAATTCCTAATACTACTGACAAATTAGACAAATTGTATTTTGCAATTTGGTGAAGAATTCTGTGTTTACAGCCTCGTAACAAATTCTTTTTTGCAACCTGGTGACAATATGGTGAATTCCATTTTACAGCTTGGCACAAATTAAGTGAATTCTGTTTTTACAATCTGATGACAAATGAGGTGAATCCTGTTTTACAACCTAGTGGCAAATGAGATGAATTCTGTTTTACA
This sequence comes from Cepaea hortensis, assembly GCA_963921405.1. Lineage (NCBI taxonomy): Eukaryota > Metazoa > Mollusca > Gastropoda > Stylommatophora > Helicidae > Cepaea > Cepaea hortensis. The sequence goes on along the minus strand of OY992891.1, from coordinate 68,132,331 downwards.
ACCTGGTGACAAATTAGACACATTTTTTTTACAACCTGCTGACAAATTAGACAAATTCTATTTTACAACCTGGTGACACATTAGACAAATTATATTCTACAACCTGGTGACACATTAGACATATTCTGTTTTACAACCTGGTGACAAATTAGATACATTCTATTTTACAATCTGTTGAGAAATTAGATATATTCTATTTTACAACCTGATAACAAATTAGATAAATTCTATTTTACAACCTGATGGCAAATTAGATATATTCTATTTTACAACATCAGCTTTCCACTAGTTAACATCACCCTGCATGATACACTTGATCAAGGTCTCAACCTATTACATACATGATGCATGAAGAGCATTACATTCTCTCAAAGATTCATGCCACTGCTCCCCTCTGTTGGGTGTATTCACCTTGTAGTGGTAGACGGGCTTGGGTGTTGCAGTGACCCCAACAGCTATGCCGGCGGTAGCATAGTTAGTATCACCCATGTCGCACAGACAAGTGACATTGTACGCATCTTTTGATATGAGCTCAATAGCACAGCGGTGTAATGGGTGCAGTTGGTAAAATTAGTTACAGTTACATAAATAAACACACGTAGTATTGTTTGGCGCTCACAGAAGGAGAAGAAAACGAAAATGATTTGTCACCAGATTGTAAAATAGAATTTGTCTAATTTGTTACCAGGTTGTAAAGTAGAATTTGTCTGAGTTAAGTTGAGTTGAGTTAAGAACCGACATCACTGCACTCAGGACATTCCCATACATGCTCCGTCCCCTCGTTCAACAGCCAGCGAAGAGTCATACTACTAATCGTTCCCACCGCTATCTGATTAAATGTTCTCCTGGTATTCCCTCCCAGCTTTGAGATTCTTCCAAAACCCCTGCTGATCCCCTGCAATCTCATTCTTTCCACATATGGGTTCTCAATCTGTTCCTCCGCCTTCTACACCTGGTCCCACAAATGCACAATCACCTCCCCCTTGTCCATAGGCAAATTACCACCAAGAGGTGCATTCCCTGCTAGCCTATCAGCCTGTTCATTTCCCCGTACCCCTGCATGGCCAGGGCAAAATATCTTTATTTATCTGATTTGTCATGAGATTGATTTCCTGTAAAATTAGTTAGGACATTAAGCTGACGCTAGCATGAGCACACCCAGACAAAGATTTGATGTCAGCTCCTGTAATTCATTGCGGGAAGGAAAGACTGACTGCCTATTCCTTTGTTTACTCAAGCCTACACAAATGTGATGTTCCTAAACTTCACATACCCACAACAGGTCCCTCTTCCGGTGGCATTCACTCCTGTTTTCGCGACCACTTTCTTTCAGAATGTACTCGTTAACTCTCCACACAATGAATGGAAGATGCTAGTGATGATTAGGGAATTGCTGTGATTCTCTGGCAAACTTACACAGTGCACAGTTTGTAATCACCGGCAGGCTTCATTACACTGGAGATGATGACTGTAACAAGATCGCCTTGGGTAGTGAGAGTGAACCACCCCCGAGGTGTCTCTGGCACTCCCGTGTATTCTAGCCCCAAGGGTTGGACGGGCAGATACACATTTTTACTCTGTGGCTGATCTCATATTAGTTAATTATGTCTACAAGCCCCTCCAGATTCTAGACCCCCACTAACTACCTACTCCTGTGGAACAATGAACACTTAGGCATCGTCCGAGACCACACTCAATCAGTATACAAAGAGCAAGTCAACTTACATAAAGTTTATTCTACCCTTGAGAATATAGAACTGAAATGAACATCCTGATAGATAATCTATTTACACAAATAGAGGATAGAGTAGAGACAGAATCAGAGATATGGTTGTCATCATTAGGTTGAGAAGTAGATTGGATGCAGATGTCCCCTCCAGTCGGTCCGCCACTCACCCGGCTTCCTTCCAGTGAGATGACTAGAACCTTGGAGACCACTCCATCTCCAGAGCGTGGATCCACAACAATAGAGTCACCGCTGGACCTCACTCAACTGGACCAACTGCATCTTTATCACTCCTACTAAGTCACTGTTAATACACAGTTCTCTATCAACACTGGCTAGGAGACAATCCTCCTGGATTTGACTCCAAGTATTCGTGACTTCGATGAACCTAAGTAGTCACTGACCAATCTAATGGTCCCTCAGTAGTACATTACCCATGGTTGGATAATAAGTCTATTGACCAATTCAATGGTCACTGCTTGAAGAATCAGATAAGGCAACTGATCTGTCACTGAGTCCTACACGAACACAGTTCAAAGTCTTCATACTCTTTCAGTACATTATTAGAATCAGACATCTACTTTCAAGGAAGACAATTCAGGTTGGACTATAATCTCTTGTCCCTTCCACCTGGTAACACTTGCCACAAGTTATTAATAGCTGGTGTAGTTCGTCTCAAGACCTGCCACCAAAGCTGTCATAAGAACCATTCAAGTGTCTAAATCTCGTTTTTCCACGTTTAGGCGGAACCACCGTAATAATATACGGTCAGGTGTTTCCTTTTTTTGAGCATGATTGCTCAAATTGCTGAAATGTTCCTGGCTGAAATAGAGTATCTTCTAATGCAGAAAAACAACACAAACCATCATGTCCCACACGTGCACCTTCAGGGCACCTAAATCACAGGATGCAAACCTTCACGCATGATGAATCACACTGGGTACATGGTGTGGTTGAGTCTGGCATAATAAGTAAAGAATTGGACCCTTCGCTGTGTTACACGAAGTGGTTTCCCGCCAACGACAACTATAGTTGACTGGTTCCTCAACAGGCAAACTCCTGAAAAGGAAGAGCGACCGATGAGAGTATACTGGCCCAAACATTAGTCCACATGCATCCTACCAATGACTACTCAACCCTCAGTCATGCTATTTAGTTATGCATATAACTAAAGCATTATCTCTATATGGAGAGTAGTAAAGCATGGGTTCAGTAATGTCAGCTGGCCTCAAAGAACAGCCCGTCAAACAGAGCAAGAAATCAGAATGACGAGTCTGATCGTAGGTCTCACCTATCCCTAATCATCTACCAGTCGTCGCTAACGTCACTATTGATAGTAGGCTGTTATCATAGTTCTAATTTAATCGAACTAAACATTAAGGTAAAGAGTCCCTGGACTCGTTCCTAACATCAATGTTCATTAGTAAACATAATACTGATCAATATACCATCCCTCGGGATATAGGAAGAGTACATGATCACATCCAATATGTACACAGTCCTGTTTGCTGGTGGGACCACCTGCCCACGCCATAGCAAACTCTTCTTATCAGACTCCTCCTTAGAGTCAAGAAGCCTCCTCGATAATACATGTTCCCCACATGTTCCAAGGGTGATGTTCCAGTTCAGCCCTCCCAAGTGGTTTAGCCTTGGCCGGGACCGAACTTCATCGTTGGCCTGGTTTGCCAACGTATACTTTCATAACTTGCTTTCAAATCCCCCATATCCTATATGTCCCCTGTCTCATACAACCTCCTTGCATCTTTCCATACTTCCAGCACCTTAGCATTCAACCGCACTAGCGCCAGTATGAAAGAACAGGATAGCTAAGACAAGAATTCAGAACGCATATGTACATCGCGACGGCACGCATTGTTATCACGCGTCGACCTATTCGGCGTTCGGAATTACTCCAGGAAGTATCACATGCCCTGACCTAATATATATACACAATATATGCCACATCATATATATATATATATATATATATATATATATATATATATATATATATATATATATATATATATATATATCATCAATGCAGACTTACCTTCACACAGAAATCCCGTGTTCCACACAATGAATTCACTATTAAGTCATTACACAATAGTTTCATCATTCCTGGTGGCACAGAACTAAGTTCTTTCTTTACTTAGTAACTAAGCACAATTTTGTCTGAATCTCCACCTACCAACTTACCTGATTTTCTAACCGTTCTCCTTGCTTCAGCAACTGACTGACATAAATCTAGGTTTATATCATGCCCTATTAACTATGTTCTATTCTAACTCAATAACCTAATAGATGCAACGATTTGCGATATATAGTAAATATAATTTAAACCCAAATCGCCCACAACGCATGCCTGCCTTCCCAACAGCTGATTCGCGAACATCCGTTGGTAAACAAACACGACCTAGCCTTCAACAGCGCTATCGATCGGTTTACTAATTAGTTATGCAAGGACATCCGCATAGGTAATGAGGTTAGAACGATGGCGTTTTGTAAACAATTACAAAGTTAAAAGACTTAAACAAATAAGTACCTGAAACTTCAGAACCAGACTCCAGTCAGCTTTCAGAACTGTTCAAGGGCTCCTCAGCCTCCTTTCTATAACAGTCAGCCGAATCATGGTTGAGGTGAGACGCAACACAAAATGGCTCAACACAGGCCTGCGTCTGCTCTCTTCGAGCCAAATGAAGTGAATGAATGATTTAGCCAATTTCCCCACTCATGCCAACTCAATGCGCACGAGGAGCTAGTGCTTCTTGGGAAAAGACACTTTCTCGGGAAACAGTCATTCCCCGCCTAGAATTTCTAGATCTCTCTGCACGAGAATCTAGTGCTATACCCAGCCTCACGGGTCACTCAAATTCAGGTGCTCCGAGAAGATTCTAGATGGTAATTCTTCCATCGGCTTCCCTCAGTCTATTTATAGCTGGGAAAGTCCCCCGATGACGCGCCAAAATAGTGCGGGATCCTGTCGACCAAAGACAGATAAACGCCTTTCGTCACCTAGCTGTGTTAGCCTGAATAATGTATCATAGGATTTCTCATGGGGAGATGATGACTGAACTTAGCTGTGTTAGCCTGAATAGTGTGTCTATCCTAGGATTTCTCATGGGGAGATGATGACTGAACCTAGCTGTATTAGCCTGAATAGTGTCTCTATCCCAGGATTTTCGATGGGGAGATGACTGAACCTGGCTGTGTTAGCCTGAATAGTCTCTAGCCCTGGATTTCCAATGGGGAGATGATGACTGGACCTAGCTGTGTTAGCCTGAATAATGTCTCTATCCCAGGATTTCTCATGGGGAGAAGATGACTGAACCTGGCTGTGTTAGCTTTTTCTTTGCAGAGCAATGCTCCCACACTATCATCATGACTTGCCAGAAAGTTCCTTGCTCCACGGTCAACATCAATATCAGCGGGTGCCTGATGCTGTAGGCATTCATTCACAATGGTGTAGACATTCATACACAATGGTGTAGGCATTCATTCACAATGGTGTAGACATTCATTCACAATGGTGTAGGCATTCATACACAATGGTGTAGGCATAATTCACAATGGTGTAGGCATAATTCACAATGGTGTAGGCATTCATTCACAATGGTATAGGCATTCATGTCTCGCCACAGATCTTGGCCAAACCATTTACTCTGCTGTGTTTAATAAAGTGCATAACTGTTTTCAGACCCAGTCGTCTTCTAATTCCTTCATGTCTAATTCTATCTCCCACGGTAAATTCCGTAGCTCTTCTCAGCCCTTTCATGTCCATTCTGTCTAAACCATTGACGTTTTTTTTTCGTGCTCACTCGCTTGCTTTGAAATCAAGCGTAGTCCATATATGTGCTACTACTTTAGAGCACAGTGTGGATTATCTTCCCTATTATCAGTTGGTTTCGCCATCAGGCGAAACCATTCCGACTTCAGAGATACTTGTAATGTATGTCCACAAGTCAAGGACAATAAGTCAACATTTTAGTCCAACTTAAATGGCCAAATTATTTCCCCTTCTAAGACAATAAATCTTTGAGCCAGTTGTCTTCGATGCTCAAACCTTGACTGTATATTTGCATTCTTGATCCACAGCATTCTAAAAAATGCTTCTGATTGCGTTGATAAAAATGCTTCAGATATAATATATTCGAGAGTGGTCACGTGGTTGAAAGAGCCAGTGTCTTCCGTGTGTTGTTCAACACACAAAGTAGTCGATTGTTAAAGTTTGCTGAAGCTATACTAATCAACCTTCGTAAGCCGTCCTTGTGTAAGCAGAAAGACATGTTAGTCAATTTAAAATTACCGTGGTAGACAATCGACATTACTGTGCGAACATGTGTATATTTCAGTTTGAAGGATTTATCTAATTAATTCACTTAAGTTGTGTGATTTCTGCAGTATGTACCTGACGAGATGCAGCGAAATATGCCAGGCAATAAATCGTGCAATCTATTGTTTGTGTCTTCGTTATTCAGATATAATATAGTTAATACCAATGGGCTCGATTGACGGCGGGGTAGCGAGATCAACCCTTACACCGGTCACCTGTCTTCAACGTAGACTTCTAGTTCAGAAAGCAATGGCAAACTACTGTTCGTAATCTTGCCAAGAAAATCAACGTGTGATTGAGGTTCCTCAACATCCTGCGAAGAACATGCAATAAAAAAAAAATAGACTCGATAATTTGTTGCTCATGACCAAACGTTGCTAGTCTGTTCTGTTTGACCTCTGACTAATCCTTGAGTTTATCTGTTTGTTTACCGATAATGGCAATGGCAAATTACTGAACGTAAAATTTGCCCAGGAATCACGAACAGCCAAAATGCTGGGGTTGACTGCTACGTCCTGTGAAGGACATGCAAGTTAATTTTTTTTTAAAAATCGATAATGTGTTATGTGTGTGATGTTGGTTTTTGGGCCAGCGATTGTACCTCGTACAAAATCTTACTGTATACTGCGGACGAGCCATGGACCAGGCTGGTATACTGAATACTCTACACGAAGTAAGACATTTGCGAGTACCGAGTGATGACTGTGAATCTACAACCATGGCCAGACTGCGAGAACAGCAAGTTAAAAGAGCTGTCGCCAGAAAAGAGCACTATGCAATAGGCCAAAGAAGATTAATAAACTAACACGGAACTGGTGTCGTCAGCCGCTACACGTTGCGGGATTTACTTAGGGGAACCTAGCATTCATGGACTGAATGGTTCGATGTGCAGTGAGGATGATCTTTCGACTAACTAACTTTTCGCTGTAAATTCCATTATTTTCCCTACCGCTTTTCATGCTTTACCCATGTACCAATCCAATACTTTACCGTCCTGTTCCCTCCTACTCTACACCATCTGCAAATGACAGCAACATTAATAAACTCTCTATTTACCCAACTGTCAGTCTGCCTTCTACAAATGCAATTACCACTCTCAGTTGCTCTCAAACATGGCCATCCAACACATCCGTTCAACTATAAACATACCCGGGAGATAAATAAACGCGCAGAACAAGAACTCGTAAGTACATGAACGAAACAACTAAACATAAACATTTGAAAATGCCACACTGACAACCGATGGAAAGTACCAGTAAATATAGTTGACCTATTTACCAGCAGACCGCGGTTATTGCTAGACGCCGAGAAATGCTGCTTCTCAAATTGTGGCTTCAGCGGAACTTTCCACGTCTTCTTTCTCTCTCGACCTGGAAAAGATGTTGCTGATCATAAAGATGATTTGCCAATCTTTCGGTATGACCGGACATTCGATTATATGTGCGTTGGTTTCCGGGAGCTGCGATAGTGCAGTGGCCAGAATGCTTACGTCCGACCCCGTGGTCATGTGTTCGAATCCAACATCAAGTTTAAAATGTTAGCTTTTCATGACGTCGCAGACACATTCAGCATTTTGTTTGTTATTTCTTGGCAAGTTTACGTTCAGTAGTTTGCCAGTATATATAAGTTAGTATATATCTTCAACATATATATGAGTTATTCATCCGTATCCTTGTTGTTGACTGGACACGTGAGGGCTGGAATACCGCGTGTAAGAAAGGTTGACTGGCAAAGAACAAATCAGCTGCTGCTGGAGATTGAACTCTTAAGCATCTTCTGTTTTTGTTGGCTCGCTGTCAACTCGAGCTGGTCCATACGCCACTACCTCTACTAGCTGTTACTAATGGGGAATGCACTGTACTAAAGTTAGCTTTTCCTATTGTCGTGAACCCACTCGGACTTATAAGATACTTGTAATTTACGCTCTAAGTCAAGGACGAGAAGTCAGCATGTTAGTCCAACTGAACAGTACAGTGGCAAGCTTTTTCACAATTTGCACATTCAGTAAAATGTATAGATGTGACGTAACGTGTAGCAATGCTTTAGAGAGCCACAGCGCCAAAAGAACAGAATGATCAAATATTCAAATAAATCAGAAAGCGCCCAACACCAGTTAAGGTAGTTAATACTTTCGGTTCAACATGGCGAAAATGCGGATGAGCTGTTAAGGCCTCTGGAGTGATTTTGCTTCTGGCTACGGTTTGCTTACGTATTTTCTTCATGTTGGAGTGGTAGTACATGGTTTACTCGTCTAGCTATTGATTTAAGTACATGAAGCGATGCTGTGTGCTGTGGATTTCAAGTGAAATGCTTTAACATCTGTGTCAACATATTTCTTCTTCTTCTTCTTCTTCTTCTTCTTCTTCTTCTTCTTCTTCTTCTTCTTCTTCTTCTTCTTCTTCTTCTTCTTCTTCTTCTTCTTCTTCTTCTTCTTCTTCTTCTTCTTCTTCTTCTTCTTCTTCTTCTTCTTCTTCTTCTTCTTCTTCTTCTTCTTCTTCTTCTTCTTCTTCTTCTTCTTCTTCTTCTTCTTCTTCTTCTTCTTCTTCTTCTTCTTCTTCTTCTTCTTCTTCTTCTTCTTCTTCTTCTTCTTCTTCTTCTTCTTCTTCTTCTTCTTCTTCTTCTTCTTCTTCTTCTTCTTCTTCTTCTTCTTCTTCTTCTTCTTCTTCTTCTTCTTCTTCTTCTTCTTCTTCTTCTTCTTCTTCTTCTTCTTCTTCTTCTTCTTCTTCTTCTTCTTCTTCTTCTTCTTCTTCTTCTTCTTCTTCTTCTTCTTCTTCTTCTTCTTCTTCTTCTTCTTCTTCTTCTTCTTCTTCTTCTTCTTCTTCTTCTTCTTCTTCTTCTTCTTCTTCTTCTTCTTCTTCTTCTTCTTCTTCTTCTTCTTCTTCTTCTCCTCATCCTCCTGCTTCTCCTCCTCCTCCTCTTTCGCGTTCAGATCTCTACATGATTGCTTCTCACCAAACAACTAATTCGTCTCTATTTGAGCTGACATCAGTGATACTACTGAATACAACTTCAACACTTCACAGAACTACACATGTCAAATAATACATTGTCATACCATTTCATTTAACATTTATTTATATTTTGTGTGTGTGTGTTTCGTTGGTATTTTCATTCTATTTTAAAATGTATCTAAATCCACGCCACCCTTGATCGTTGTCACTACCCTCTATCAGTTTGAGAACTATTGACGGCGGGGTACACCATGTTGTACCTGGATACATCTCAGACCCCAGGAGCTGTACAGGTGTGGAGCTCGTGCCACGAGTGAGAAATGGCAACAACAACCGCCCGCAGCACTCGGAGATGGGCTCCAGTCAAGGGAGATCAAGGGATTCGGTTGTAAACATAAATATTTGATCCCATCTGGTATGTGGATCAGATATATAGGAAGAGCAATTGCAGTAGTAGTAGCAAAAAAAATAGTAGTTGTAGTAATAGTAGGAGCAGCAGAAGTAGTAGTAGTAGTAGTAGCAGCAGAAGTAGTAGTAGTAGTAGTAGCAGCAGAAATAGCAACAGCAGCAGAAATTGTAGTAGCAGCAGTAGTAGATGCAGCAGTAATAGTAGTAGCATGTGGATTGGCTTTCTCTATTACCAGTGTCCCTAGCCATCAGGTGAACCCACTAGTAGTCAACAGAAACAGTAGTAATGACTTAGTAATAGTAAAAGTAATAGTAATGGTGGATAACTCTTCGTATATCTCAGCAATTTCAATTGCCTTCCTTAATGACGTGCTAACTTCACGATCGTACTTTTGGAAGTTTTTTACTGTATCAGTTAATCTATGGGGCCTCATCGGTGTTTGAAAAAAAAAACAACAACAGCACATCCATTGGACTAAGAGTACCGTGAGCACCCCTGCCATGTGTATGTGTGTATATATCATCATCATCAACGTGTGTCATGCCGATAATCGTAGGCAGTCATATATCGCCATCTCACACGATCACCAGAGTCGTGGATCAGCTCTGTGTTCTTGTCTCGATTATGCCATATGACAAAAAAAAAAAAAAATAAGTTGCATGTCCTTCACAGGACGTTAGCAGTCAACCCCAGCATTTTCGCTGTTCGTGATTCCTGGGCAAATTTTACGTTCAGTAGTTTGCCATTGCTTTCTGAACCTTTTTCGAAAAAACCAGCACCGCCGTGTTTCGAATCCAGGTATACGGGTTCACAAACCGCGTTCGCAAGCCCTTAGCCACAGAGCCGGTCATATGGTCAAGCCATTTAGATATTTACTTCTCTGCCTTCCCTTTGTTCTTTTCCAATCAATCTTGCCAGTTGTCGCCAAGTTCTTCAATTTACTTCTTCTCATAACGTGAAAAAAAGTCTCGACTGTCGATGTCTAATTCCGTCAATCAGCCTGCGGTTTTTATTTATTTCTTGTAAGACATGCTCATTGATCTTTCTGTCTCTCCATGGTATTCTTTTGTATTTTCGTCAGAAACCACATTTCCACTGCCACTATGTTTTTCATCTTGTCTGCTCTTTGTCCCCATCTCACATCCATACAATGCTACATGTTCCTACGTCACACTATAGTTAGCAGCACTACCGGCTGATGCGGCGGGTAATTTTTGCATTTTAATTAGAAAAAAAAAAAGTTAAAAAATATGTTCGCACACTTTAAACTCAAACATAGTCCATACACGTGTTACACGTCTAGTGCACTGGACTGATTTTGCGTGTGGATTAGCTGTCCATGTTGCCAGAGTCCCTCGCCATCAGGCGAACCCACTTTGACGTCTGAGATACGTGTTATTTACGTCCCCCAACTCAAGGACGAGAATTCACAATTTTAGTCCATCTGACCAGTATAGTCGTTGAACCCGCTACCTCGGCATCAGTACACCGGAAGTTTAAGAGTGAACACTCTTATCCATTCGGCCATACTAACCTCCACATTGGCGATCATGTTTCGCCACATCTTTTGATTTCAAACAGAATGTTTGAACTCAGTACTGTCACCTTTATATGCCATGACAAAAAGGGAATTAAGAGCCAGAGGATCGGCTTCATTATTCTAGGCTCTGTCCCATAAAAGCGAGAGGATCGTCTTTACTATTCTAGGCTCTGTCCCATAAAAGCAAGAGTATCGACTTCATTATTCTAGGCTCTGTCCCATAAAAGCAAGAGTATCGACTTCATTATTCTAGGCTCTGTCCCATAAAGGCAAGAGTTTCGACTTCATTATTCTAGGCTCTGTCCCATAAAGGCAAGAGTTTCGACTTCATTATTCTAGGCTCTGTCCCATAAAAGCGAGAGGATCGTCTTTACTATTCTAGGCTCTGTCCCATAAAAGCAAGAGGGTCGACTTAATTATTATAGGTTCTGTACCATAAAAGCAAGAGTATCGACTTCATTATTCTAGGCTCTGTCCAATAAAAGCAAGAGTATCGACTTCATTATTCTAGGCCCTGTCCCATAAAAGCAAGAGTATTGATTCCATTGTTCTAGGCTCTATCCCACATGACTCGGTCTTCATTCCGCAGAGCACGAACTCCGATGCTCCAGCGACAACCCCTCAAGAGGTCTCCGAAAAAAATTACACTTGTGAATCGAATAAAGGAGGCGGACAACGAACCCGCTACTTTCGTAACACGAGACGAACGGCTTAACCACTTTAAAATGAAGGCCCCCCACCCCTCACTGTTTCCCCCTCGCCTTCACCCCTCCGCTTCCTTACTAATGACAAAAGGTTCTCAAAAACCTTCTCTGGATGTCTTCTTGTCTCTCTTTCCACCAATCTGCCTCTTTCTCTGCGTGTTTTCTGTACAACCACATCGCCCTAGACTCATAAACATATTCGTAAACAAAGGATTTTGTTGTGTTTAGGCACATCTGACTGCACAGAGGTACAGGTGGCAAGTCCGGGATGCACAGCCATATGTTAGAACTAGTTCAGTGTAACAAGCACGATTCCTTTTGTAAGCTCCACTAACGGGGGTTTATTGTATAAGATGTTCTTCATTTTATAACTGCAGGTTTTCCTTACCCTGGTCTGTACTTATCTCTGTGATAGACCTTCCATCTATTGTTATCAATACTCTGAGATGCTTGAAATTCTGTACTTGCCGCCAAATTAATACCATTGATTTGAATTGTACATTTAGGAATAATCCGTTTCTTTAACCTTGCCTTTGCCTTTTGCTTCCGTTTTCTTAATTTTCAAGTTTTATATCTGTCTGTCTGTCTGTCTGTCTGTCTGTCTGTTTACCCGCCCATCCATCCATCTATCCCTCCCTCCCTCACTCCATCCATCCATCCATCCATCCCTCCATCCGTTCGTCCGTCCATTCATCCATCCATCAATAGATCTGTCTGTCTGTCTGTCTGTCTGTCTGCCTGCCTGTCTGTCTGCCTGCCTGCCTGTCTGTCTGTGTACCCGCCCATCCATCCATCTATCCCTCCCTCCCTCCCTCACTCCATCCATCCATCCATCCATCCATCCATCCCTCCATCCGTTCGTCCGTCCGTCCGTCCATTCATCCATCCATCAATCGATCTGTCTGTCTGTCTGTCTGTCTGTCTGTCTGTCTGTGAAGCTCAGTGGAGTGAAACGGGAGATCTTTTATGCGCTCTTTCAAATGCTCTTTGTAAGTTGGTATGCATTGCTGCAAGGTTGTTCTTGATACTATCATTCCATCTTTGACGTGATCTTCCCCCTTGCTCTGTATCCATTATATTTCTTCAGTGTGGCTCTTTGTTCCAGATGAGGTGGAAAAACCATCTAATCTGTTCCTTATCGAAGTGTATGACTGGTTTCAGACCTAGTCTTCTTCTAATTTCCTTAATCTTAACTCTGTCATTCACGGTTACTCGCGCAGCTTTTTCAAGGCATTTCATCTCCGCTGTTATGATTTATTAAATCTAAGAATTAAGTGTGCATTCAAGTCATAGAAAATTTCTTAGAAATTACAAATGAAACCGATGATTAAATAGTATTTGATTATTTGGTTGTTCCGGGATTTGAAATTTAAATATTGAGCACACCCCACCACTGGAAACGCTGATCGTATTCTGGCATGAACCTAAGGCCCATCCACGTCAATATGGAAGCACTATACTCGAGTTTCGCTCTCTTCTGAGCTCGTCAGTAGTGCATATCCCTGACCGGATCCGGAAACAAGCCCCGGATCACTGGCGTGTGAAGCGGGTGTGTAACCACGCGGCACCCGCTGGATACGCCAAATTATCATAACAGAACACCAAAACGCTACCCATCGTAGGCTATGCTCAAGATTGCCCAATCGCCGCGACTGACGTCCGTCAATCGATGTGGATCCCGAACGATCAGGACTTCTCACTGGCAAGGAACACCAGGCCTCCTAAAATCCAGTGAGCAATAATCAAATTGATTATTTGGTTG
>OY992891.1:67921403-68111403 GCA_963921405.1 Cepaea hortensis | reverse complement strand
TGGCATTCTGGCGGCGGCATTATGCACAGTGTATCTGTGCGGGTTGTTGGATTTCCGAGACTTCTGTCTATTCCACTTTTCACATTGGACAGTGGGGAGCATTTTGTATGATATTCACTGGCACAGGGATATTCACTGGCACAGGAATGGAGCATAATGGGGACGACCCGTTGCCGTGAAGTTGGAACCTCGACTAACTAACTGACTGACTCACGAGACAACAACCAAACCGATTTGCTACCAACTTTTATAAAACAGTACTTAGTTGTCAATTCATCATTAGAAATACGGCATTCATATTTAATCTTACTTTTTTTATTGGCACTCATTGTTTTAATAAAATTCAAACAGTTAGAATTGTACAAAACTTTGAAACGGAAATGAAACAAAACCTACTTCCGGCTATGTGTGAAAATAAAATATTCGGAAAACAAGTAGTATACTCAGAATAAATTTAAGAAATATATCAAGACTACTACAACAAATAAATTAATTTGAACATTGTAAATGTGGAAATGCCGGCTTCGTGGCTTAGAGGTTATGACTTTTCTCCGTAATCTCGTATACTCTCATCGGTGACGTGATGACGGTGAGAATCAGCAGTGGTTCGGATCGCATCGGTAACTTACGGGGTATGTGAGCCGGCCGCTTAGAAAGCAATGGCAAACTACTTAGCGTAATCTTGCCAAGAAATCAACATATAGCTGAAAGATGCTGGTGTTGACAGAGATGTCCTGTAAAGGATATGCCCCAAAAAAAAAAATGTGGAAATAATTTATAACAGCGAAAACCTTTTTAATTTAATATTTTCTTGCAAAATAAATCATTTTATTCACCGGAGAAATGTCCGTTTTTCATAAAATCCTCCTTATTAACTTCTTACGTGTCGATAAATATTTCTCTATATGAAAATCGATACATTCGCATGTTAGCATTACATGGTTCCAAATGTTGCTGTGTGTAGCCGGGATGGAGTTGAGGTGAGCGCCCAACCTTGCATAAATACCCCAATGACTCGTGCATTCATCACCCATGCAGCAAAAAGCCACTGGCCTTCTCGTGGCGGAACTGTTTTAACTAACAGGAGAAGGGGCGGTGGCGAGTCACTGGCGCCGAGAAATAACCAGAACGCTCTAGACGTGTATGCACGTACATGCATGCGCAGACATGTGTGTGCGTGCCTACACACCTAAACTCGAGTAAGACCACAGTCTGGTCTAGCAGAGGAAAGGTGCTGAAGACGAAAGCAACCAGCCAGGAGTCGCACCACAGAAATCAGGATGCCACGCAATCACGCGTAATGAAATATGTCGACTACTGCTAAATATTATGGTGCTCGCCCTGCTTTGGACCCGCAGGCAGGTGCAGTGCCGGGCCCTTTGCCTCGAAAGGGTCCAGCCACAGCTACTGGAGGTCCTTCTCAGATGTCCCGTGGAGCCAGGGGACCTTAGAATAGAGCGTCTGGCTATACCAAAAAAAAAAAAAAAAAAGACTAAAAATAATGCACTGGAATGCTGAGGGTGTCAGCAACAAATAATAGAACTAGAAGACATCTTGGACCAAGAAGAGGTAAGCGTATGTTCCTTGCAAGAAACTCACCTCAATGAAAATGAAATGATGTCTGGGAAATTGCCAGTACTAAGGGCACTACTTTCTGAACTTAGCAGTCAGCATAAGGTCACCATACAGTGGCTACCATCCAGTGTGGAATACCCGGAAACGACAGAACTGATCGATTGGCTAAGGAAGGAGCAAAAGAAGAACAGCCTGGTGTGCCAGTTACACACCACCAAAAGAGAAGAATGATCAGTCAGAAGGCCACCAAACCCTGCTCAAGACGACTACCACGTTGTGGACAGACTAGAAAAAGTCATTATTCTGCGCCTCAGAACAGGACATACTAGATTACGCAGTAACATGTATACAAGATTCAAGATTGGTGAATCAGCAATGTGCACATGTGGATTGGCGTCGCAGACAGCAGAGCACATACTCAAAGACTGCCCAAATTATAAAATGTCTAGGCAAATCTTCTGGCCTAGAGAGACGACAGTGGAAGATAAACTCCATGGACTGCTGAGTGAACTAAAAATGACAGTTAAATTCATATAAGAGGCAACATTGCAGTTATAGACATATGTAAGGCGAACGAAAGAAGAAGAAGAAGCATTACATTACGAAGATCAAGGACTGTTTACAAACATAGATAACTAGAAAGAAATGTTATCAAAAATGTTAAAATAATCATAACTGTACATGCAATTCTGTAAATTCAACAAAATAACTTAAAAACGAAGGAAAGATTTCTTTATTTCTAAATACCCTCGCGGGTCGAATAAAATCAGTTGCCGGGCCGCATACGGCCCTCGGGTCGTAGTTTGCCCACCCCTGGCTTAGGCATATGGAAAAATAAGGCTGAATTTCCATTTGACTTAACATCAAACAATCATATAAAATTGTACGGAATAGTCTTCCCACGTCAACCAAATCAAACACACAAAGACACATAGCAAAATCTAGAGAAGAAAATAACAGATATGTTACAGAGGCACAAATACAAAACAACCACTATATGTAGTAGAAGTACCATTGTTAATACATATATAATCCCAAAAATACTATATCTGTGCACAGTACTAGACCTCCTCCTCCCTCCCCCCCCCCTCCCACGTCAGACTGTCACAAATATAAACAAAGAGATCAGAAGCTTTGTGTTTGACAGCACCATCTACAGTATCAAACATACTACACTCATGCATGACAAAAAAGATGGAGGTATCGCCCTCCAACTAAAATACAAGCACTTAGGATCGGACACGTAGGCGAAATCCTACAACAGCCAGAAAAACACCCTTTAGCACACTATTATATTTAAAACCTATTAGGAATACATCCTCTCATTACTTTGGCACTCTCCCAACGTTTAAGACAACATGTATTTCAGCCATTAAAGGACACGAAAAATTACTACACAAGAAAACACACACAATCTACAAGCATTTAGTTAAACTACAAGCAACTCCACTACATCTCAGAATTAAAAGAGAACATAGATATTTCAGAAAAGATTATACCGAAACTTTCTCTAGTATTCACAACAAGCAGATGACCCCAAAAGCAAAGGAAATTACAGCATGACACCAACAACAGAGAGTACAGCAAAAATAACTAAACAAATACTACAGTGTCAGCTTTGTAGACAGAACGTCCAAGAATCAGAAGAGGACATCTATTACGAATGGAACACAATCATGCCAACAAGAAATCTCCTACAAAACATCCTAAACACTCAAACGAAACAAAGAACAGATGTTTACAAAGCAATCATGATAAATTCCATTCCTTACTCCACACAAGACATCCACACAAAGCTACTTGTTCTATTGGCAGAGTACAGACATCTTGTATGGACATTAAGAAACAAAGCATTATACAATTACAGAACAATCAACAAAGAAATTGTCCAACAACTTTATCAACAAAAAGTCTCAAACTTTCTAATCTCAGCCCCACAAGCGCAAATCCCGCAAGAACACAGCGCATATGGCAGAAGAAGCAAATAACCTGTTTGATACAAAAGATAATTTGTTTCAAACAAAGGATACCACAACTGTAAATGTGTTTATTGATCGTATTAATAACAAATACTAATAACAACAACAACAACTACTACTACTACTACTACTACTACTACTACTACTACTACTACTACTACTACTACCACTACTACTACTACTACTACTACTACTACTACTACTACTACTACTACTACTACTACTACTATAACTACTACTACTACTACTACTACTACTACTACTACTACTACTACTACTATAACTACTACTACTACTACTACTACTACTACTACTACTACTACTACTACTACTACTACTACTACTACTACTACTACTACTACTACTACTACTACTACTACTACTACTACTATTATTATTATTTGAATGTTCAACATGAAATACATTGTGGATGTGTGTCTGTGTCATTGGCAGTAACATTTGTATGCGTCTGTGTGTGGATGCAGGTGTGTGTGTGTGTGTGTGTGCGCGCGCGTATAGTAGTCTTTAAACCAAGGCGATATCTCAAGTATTAAAATAATGTTATATGGTAATATGTTTGAAAAAAATTATGCACCACTATGCATAAACAAATTAAATGTGCCCTTTAAGTACCCAGTAAGCTAAGGTGGCTTGTAGTGGTCAAGGTTTAAGTCCTTCCCATTGTATCTGAAACCCAGTCACTATCACAGCTTTTGACCAATTAACTCCCTGGGGACAGGCCATGAACTCAAATTGCTAGTTATAAATCCCTGATTCTTGAACCCAAGCAGAAGGTATCATGGACATTTAATGGGTACTAGAGCGTCACCCTGTAATTTGACATCAGGCCAACAACACCAACAATGAGAACCTTCACCTCGGTAGCTACGTGATCTAGAAATTACAAAGAAGCCACATTTTAATGGGAATGATAATTTAAAGTTTATTGCCCAGCTCGCGGCATTCAATGTACAGCTGCCTCCAGAAAGAACGAGATAGATAAAGATAAAATGTCTGTGTGTGTGTGTGTGTAAGTGTGTGTATGTGTGTGTGGGGTGTGTGCATGTGTGGGTGTATGTGGGTGTGAGAGAGAGGACAGGGAGAGATGGACAGGTGTTACATGCATTCCGCTTGTGCACGTGGAAATGAAGCATATGCAAGGCATGTGTGTTTACATGCACTATGCCATAAATGTCACATTGTCATAACTGTATATATGTATGTATTTGTTTCATTCACACAAGTGACACTTAACACTAACAAACGGCAACGCTCTATAATATACACAAACAAAAGAAACACACATTACACCTGGTAAATATACATTGCTTTGTATGAAATAAACGTTTAATAAAAACATTACTAAAGATCTTTTTAAAATCATGTTTGCAGTGTCAATCGGATACATAATGTACATACGGCCGTTTGGGTCAAGATGATCACCCAACACAACCGACACTTAGTGAGGCGGCTCTGGCCACTCTGGGAACCGTGAGCCCTTTTAAAAAGTTTTTTACTAATGATTTCCGTGGAGAGTAGCAATATAATGAGTTAAAAGACTATTTTTCTAAGCCCTACCCTGTAGGGCACCCATCAACAAATCATGAATGGTACTGATCTCTGGGTAGTATTGCATATTGTGGAGTACTGTGAGAACTATCCCACCGATGGATAAGGGGGTTGCGCAGGAAACCACTCCCATGCTACAGAAAAGAGGAGGCGATAGGAAACCTCCCCAACGATGGACAAGATGGATGCGCAGGAAACCCCTCCTTCACTGGACAATGAAGAGACGGTAAGAAACCTCCCCAACAATGGAAAAGAGAGATGCGACAGACCCTCTCCTACGCTGGATGATAGACCCAAGCACGAAGACAACCTGAAGGTGAGCCAGCCCAGGGGCTCAACGTGAGAAAACAAACAAAGAAATCAACAGAAGAGCCCTTCTCAGGGCTCGTAGCAAGTTAACAAGCACAGAAACTAAAAGACGGACGTTTTCAGGGCTCACCTCAAGTAAACAAGCACAGACAGTAAATAATGGGCCCTTTCTATGGCTAAACCCAAGAATCACTCAAGCCAAGCAAGAACGGGAACCAAAGTAAACAAACATCGTCCCGACCTCTCAAGAAGCCCCAGCTTCAGCACACCAATTACTTATGAGTTGGAGTTCGGTTTGCAGTTCCACGACAACCTGATCTCTATCCTTACCCTGACGATACACTAAAACATCGTCGGTTTATGACAATGTCCTCCCCGGTCCTGTGATCTAGTCGCTGATGATTCTCACAGTGTAGGCGTTAAACAGCAACTGAGATAATGGTGATCCCTGTGGTAGGCCAGGCTATATTGTTGTTGGTTCCGACGTCCAACTGCCACATCTAAAAACTACTTTCAGTTGGAAGAGGGCTGCAGCGATCCAACTAAGGAAGAACGGACTTATCTTGAGTTCAAGAAGCTGAAGCATTAAAAAATCCAATGGTACTCTGTTGTACGCGATCTCAAGATCTATCGCTGCAGCAAAGGTTTCAATGCCTGACTGGAAACCTTCATAAACATCATGGGCAAAAACTGCTGCATTGGTCCAGGTTTCTATTTTGGGGCGGTGCCCGGGTGGGTGGGAAAACACTGGCAATTAACTTCTCCAGAGCTTGCCTATTGTATTCTGCATGGTTATTACTCGATATCCCTGAATGGTTGTGTGGTCTTTGCCAGGCTTCGGCAAGGGAATACGATATCTGTGTAACCATTCCTCCTTGATGCTAGCACTCCCTATACCGTTGTGACAAATTATTTGATGATGACAGAGGACCTAGTTTGTAGTGTTCTCTGGAGATATATCTTGAATAATAATTAACAAGATAAAGGATATGATTTAGCACGTTTTGTCTAGAGGTCACTCAAATGAGCTAATCAATCCCGCAATAGCCTGTGTTTGGAGAACATTTTTCTTTGGCTCAAACCCCCACTGTGAGACCACTATGTATCTACACAGAAATTTATAAAAGAAGTAACTAGTTCACCCAAGGCCAGAGAAGATCTGAACTATTAGCGCCTGTACAACTGAGGATCCCTCTCACTCAACATAATGTTGCCAGTGTGCTATTCGTCCGTCACATAGATCTTTCCCTATATTTTTTGTCATTTTGTGACCTATATCAGTTCAATTAGTCTTTAGGACTTTATTTATTTGTAGACAAACAAACTTCAACATTAACTGTACATTACATCTGTTGGACAAGACATCTACATGACAGTTTCCTGCCAAAAGTGGGACATACATTCACAAGGAATTGTTTACACCACAATTGTACAAGATAGACATCATGTGATACTTGACAACATCTATACAGGACTTTTCACAATATGTATAACCAACCACAGCACTTAAGACAGTCACCAGAGACAACACTTGACAGCAACTGTACAAGAAATTCACTGGGGACATGTACTTCAAACACTGGTTCACTAAATACACAATTTATTGAGTTGATGGTGAGTTCAGTGATGACCATTGTCTCATCTCCTGTCATGTCAACACTTCAATTATTGCATAGAAAATGCATAAAATATGTCATACATGCAGGTAGATAAACAAGATACAACACTTCTTATTTACTCCACCACCCAATAACTCTCCTCCCTAATTACCACTACACCATTCCGTTACAGTATCTGTATCTATCATCATTTCCTGACTCTTGGGAATTTAGGAAATCCTATCCATGGGCAATTCAAGGAAGAAACTACTGTTCTGGGTCTGTTGAATCCTTTTCTCATCAGCATGGATGTTGGACTAGCTCCAGTTAGCAGCTTCCCCAGAATAAGCTTCATGGCAGATTCCTTCCTCTTGAAGACAAGATTTGATATGATGATATGGTACTGCATCTCACGGTTGATCAGGCTGTTAGTGAAGGCTGTCACTGGGTACTTCAATAATGGCATACAGAATGTCCCATACATTGCAGCTACTCACTTAGCCAGATCAACTACCCTACTGTTCCTCACATTCTTCAAGAATCACTGTGTGAGCATCAGGCTGGATATTTTCTAAGTTTTGTCTTAGATAAACAAACACTCCCAAGTTACTCCACAGTTCTCCATGAATGTAATTCATAGAACAAGATTTGATGTTAGTCTCATTTGATCTTTTGACTGACTCAAAGATCACTGTCCAGTTCACCACATTGGTAGTGCTTCAGATTGTGTCATGCTCCCATTTATGCATTCAGCTGTTGAGCTGAGAGAAAACTCTTCTTGATATTCCGACATTTTGATAGGGAGTCACATCTGGATCTAGGACTTCTGTTTAGTTGTCCCAGATGATATATGGATGGCCTCTCCACCATACTGTTCTCTGTTGACATATAAAATGGCACAACATCTCTTTACATAGGTTAAAAGATAATGTTATTATACATCAACAGACACAGATTGGGGATGGGGAGGAAAAGGATGGGTGTGGTCCAAACACACCTCTCCTAGTTTGATGATGCCGTGTATTTCACTCTGATGTACTGTGGGTGATATGTGTTCCATTCACCCTTATCTGTGGTAATCACAAGACCATATGCTGAGACAGGGTCGCTTAACACAATTACAAGCATTCATGTGGTCTAAGTTCCACCATGTTTGAACCACAGTAAACCTGGGCACAAGGAGGACCAGACACAGTACAGCAATCATTGTGACATAGCAACATGGGACAGGCATTGTGAAGGAAAATGGAAAATAGGCATTTACAACTGCAATATGCATTATGTATTAACTAATGGCATTTACCCAATTAGCAGACCAGACATCCATTCCTATGGCTGTGATGTTGGTGCATGAATGTCCTATTCCATATACACTTACACAGCAATGCCAGACCTCACCCCTTTTCTCAGACAGACCTGTCTCACAGGTACATCATCATCATCATGTGCTCTTTCCCCACTGAGTAATTTTCATGTCTACTACAGTAGGTAACAGAAGCTCAATTGCATACACAATTGTTCACATATGCACCAAGCACATATGTGGGAAAACATGTTTAGTCCTTGTAAATTTGCATGAGCTATACAATATATGCAGCCAACTAAGACACAGGTTCACACACCTATGGTTCTCTTAGGAACTAGTTTATATGAACCATCCAACAGTAGAGGTAACAGTGTAATGCTGCAGAGAGAAATTATATTAATTCTCTTGAGCTTATAGCAACCAGGCATCACATGGACTTAGCAATTCTGGCGTGCCACACACAACCTGTTTACATATGGATATTTGAAGCATCTTTCTTTCCACTAGATGTGAGAGGTTATTTATTAAATCACCAACTCACTCACTCCATCATTTTCAGCTTTTTACCAAGGAACTTGTACATGTTTACATCACTCATTCCAATCCAAACTGCCATTTGTTAACTCACACGAGAGCAAAGGTACAGTTGAGTCAAGAATGAGTCATCCCAGGCATGAAGAATGCACAAGGGGTTTTGGTTTGCGAATCTGCATGAGTGTGTCATACATTCATCAAGCATACGCAACCAGTCACAACAAGGGATTGATATGCACTTGGAGTATACAGCGTGAAAGACGTGTCAAGGTTGAAGATGCAGTGTTCAGAATTCTGGCGCACAGAAGTTAGGTTTCCCGCTTTCACATTTTATTCATAAAATACTCATACATTCTTCTCATTCGTTTATCAGGCACAACTACACCATTAAAGTATGTTTTAAAGTGGTACCTGCTGTCCAGAGAACAATATATTATTGAATCTTTAAGGGCATTGTTGGGTCATCACATCACACTAGCGACCGCTCCTGGTGAAATTCCCGCTCCTACTAATTAGATTTTAAAATATGGCTCAGGAATAGCGTGGGCTCATTATTTATGAACCAATCAAAAGACAAGTGCATACCGCCGCCTCCCCCAACTCGTTCTAGAACATTCGATCTAAGAATAGCCCTTATATTTGGGATGGTCCCCGTTAAGACTTAAAGTATCTTTATGAAATGTGTCGGACTGGGAATGAGGAATTCTGTTTCATCATGCTACAACCGTTGTTGTACATGTCTGCTAGTTTCTCTAGCTCGTTGTCAGTACACCTATTGATGTCATATCTTATGCTATCTGGCCCTGGAGCGCTGTATTTTGATCGTCGAAGCACAGCCTTGATTTCTTTCACTGTCACTGTGTCTTCATCCGAAATGTTCTGGGCCTTGCATCTGTCTAAGGTTACCTCCTTGGTAAGATTTCGACCTTTCATGTCTGTCTGATTGCTCTGCTCTAGATAGCGTTCAAAGAGGGCTTTGCCCTTGTTCTCGTCAGTCCTCTGCCAGATGAGATCAGCACCTTGGAAGTCAGAAATTCTCTTATTCTTGATTACCCCACTCATGCTTTTATGTAGTCGCCAGAACAGTTTCAGTGACTTGTCTGTGCTTACGCTTTGACATACCTCTGCCCATTTTTCTCTTGTTACAACCTTAACCAGCTCTTTGAAATAGGTTACTTTTTTGTGCATCTCTCTTTCTAAGTGCGTGTATTGAATAGTATGGGCAACTCTGTTCTTCTTGGCGTTTTGCCATCACCTTACAGCACTACGTTTATCCACCCAGGCCTTCTCCACCTCAAAATTCCACCAAGGTGGCTGCTCACAACTTTTTTTTTCATGCCCTGAAACTTTCTGCGCTTCTCGCGCCTTATTTTACTCACCACATTTTGCCATGTACTGTCATACTGGAAAGTGTCTCAACTCAGTGATTGCTGAAAATAAATCATTTGTTTGTCAAAAAATAAATAAATAAGTAAAAAAAATTTCCCGCGTTTTTATCCTGTTTCAGGATATTGCGGTCAACACCAGCATCTTTCAGCTGTATGTTGATTCCTAGACTAGGCTCATCAGCACGCCACAACTTTCTGAGCGACCGGCTCCATACTCTCATAAATCACTGGCGCGACTCGAAACACTTCTAATTCTCGTGCGCTCACATCAGCCACGAGAGTATTCGGGGTTAACGGAGAAAGTTGCTAACTCCTCGGCCAGGGAGCCGGCAAATAAATAAATGAATAAATAAATAAATAAATAAATAAACAGTTAGATGCTTCCCTGTAGGCCCAATAGTCATGGGTTTCCATCCGCATTTCACAAACGAACCTGGGCTTCCAGCCACAGTATCACAAAGAAGTGCCTTGTCGGCTGGCATGGGCAATCTCCGACGACATGGAACAATTAATGTGTTGACTCCCTTCCGTGCCATGACACAAAACTCACGAATTTTTCTCTCGCTTTCTTCCTCTATCTCTCTCTTTCCACAAATCTATCCGGTTTTTACATGTTCCAGTGTTTGTCGTCTTATGATATGGCCAACAAATTATGACTGCTTCCTGCTGATGTTTGTGATAAGTTGTCTTTGAGACTTAATCTCCCTCAAAGTGTGTAGATTGTTCATATTGGCTGTTTCATATTGACCGTAAACATATCTGACATACCTTCTTGTGTTCTTACTGCACTTTGGCTCGAGTGGTACATGGTTATGTCATAATCATGCAAAAAAAATAACTAAATACATAAATAAATAAAACACAAAGGTTCCAAGGAAGCTGACAGAGGAAACAACTGTGGACATCAAAAGAGGACAAGCTAAACACCAACCTTAAAAAGATGTCATGTACAGAATGGTTTGTTAGTACCAATAATTTTGTTTTTCTCGCTTCGAGGCGAAGGAGTTACGGACGCAATTCGTAATTCCGCATACCCGCGTTCGAAACACAGCTGCAGGGGATTTGGCAGCAAACCGTCTTGCGTTGGCTTTTTACGAAATGGTATGGATGCCGATCGTTCAGAAAGCAATGAGAAACTATTGAACGTAAACTTGCCTAGAGATCACAACAGCAAAACATACTGGTGTTGACTGCAACGCCCTGTAAAGTATATGTAACTCTTTTTTTTTTTTAAATTCAAGGGAGATAATTGCATGTAAGGTTAAGTCATATTACGACTTTAGCAATCAAGGGGAACAATTATATATTTCACTATATTTGTACCGACAGCTATTTTGCAAGAGAAGCATATATTTATTCCTGTAACAATTTTATTCATATCCTGGAAAGTACAAATTAAATGTTACCATCATAAAAGCTATACACAGTTTTGAATATTATTTGAAAATTTAGGCACCAAATTGTTGTATAATAAATATTGTTTAGTAAATTATTTATTTCTTTATCTGCTAGGCTGCGTCTGTCTAAATAGATGTTAGATTTACTCTGGTTTCTCTTCACAACGTAATCAGACGCTACAATATAAATACTAATGTGTAGATGACTTGGAGCTTCGGTGTCCAATATACAAAGACTGCCAGTATACTCTCGATCTGATGAAAGAATAAAAGGACATAAATTCAACCCATCTCACAAATACTGCCAGTATACTCTCGTCGGTAACGTGATGACGGTGAGAATCAGCAGTGGTCCCTTTAAGTACCCAGTAAGCTAAGGTGGCATTTAGTGGCCAGGTTTTAAGTCCTTTCCATTGTATATGAAACCCAGTCACTATCACAATTTTGGACCAATTATCTCCCTGGCAAAAGTAGCCTTTAGCAAGATGAAAAACATACTGACCAATAAAAAGATGTCAATTGAAACGAGAAAAAGAGCGTTGAGATGCTACATAGAACCTGTACTTTTATATGTATGTGAAGCTTAGACAATGAGCAGTCAGGCTGAAAAACATCTGATGGCTGTAGAGATGTGGTTTCTGAGGAAAATGCAAAGAATACCATGGACAGCCAGAAAGACCAATGAACAAGTTCTTCAAGAAACAAATGAAGATCGTAAATTGATTAGAGAAATTAGACGTAGACAGTCAAAATTTTTTGGGCATGTTATGAGAAGAAATGGATTGGAGAACTTGGTGACGACTGGTAAGATCGAGGGGAACAGACCAAGGAGAAGACCTAGAAGCAAGTACCTGGATGGCTTGGCCTTGTGGCATGGTCGAGACAGAAACACGGAGCTGATCCACGACTGTGGTGATCGAGTGAGATGGCAGAACATGACCGCCCACGCTTACCGGCATGGTACATGATGGATGGATGGTTCTCCCTGGGGACAGGCCATGGACTCTAAATGCTAGTAGTAAATCCCTGATTCTTGTCCCCCAAACAAAAGGTATCATGGACTAGAGCGTCACCCTATAATTTGTCATAAGGCAACAACACCAACGACCTTCACCTTGGTAGCTAAGTGACCCAGAAATTACAAAGAAGCCACATTTTAATGGGAATGATAGTTTAAAGTTTATTGTCCAAGCGCGGGGCAGTTAATGTACTGCGGTCTCCAGAAAGCACGAGATTGTGTGTGTGTGTGTGTGTGAGAGAGAGAGAGAGAGAGAGAGAGAGAGAGAGAGAGAGAGAGAGAGAGAGAGAGAAGAGAGAGAGATGGACAGGTGTTACATGCATTCCGCTTGCGAAAGTGGAAGTGAAGCCTATGCAAGGAATGTGTCTACATGCACTATGCCATAAATGTAATATTATCATAACTGTTTATATATATGTATTTGTTTTATTCATAATGTCACACTTAACATTAACAAACGGCAACGCTTTGTAATATACACAAACAAAAGAAACACACATTACACCTTGTAAATTGTCGTAATATGTCTCGTCCCTGGGGTGAGGGGAATCAACACCCACATTCTTTTAACCCCATATCATTATCTTGAGGATCTCCTAGCTTTCTCTGGGTTATGGGCCCAGTGCAAAAGCCTCTTAGTAAACTCTGCCTTCAATGCTCGAGCCATGACTTTTCTTCTACTTTTTGGTAAACCTAGTGGAACCTGTTGAAGAGAGAACACACCTGGTGAGAGAAACCCGATTCCGCCTTTATTAAGTGAGTGTAGGCCGACGGCAGCACTCAGATCTATAACAGAGAACCAAACTCTGTCATAAGGCCGAGGAGCTCATCCCATCTGCCTGAGTCATGGTAAGACAAGGAGAAACTAGAGGGAAACGGGCAGAAACCCAGTATATACCCTACTGGAAGATCCTAACATTTGACATTTCCCCAATCCCCCCACAACCATCCTCATTCTCCCTAAATATTATCCCATTACATTGTCCTTAACTCACTGAGTTAAATGATATCTCACACCAGCTAGTTTAAGCTACGCGACAGGATACTATTGCCGACGCTCCTATAATACGTTCTATCAACGCACATTACTACACTCAATTCCTAAGAATAATCTAATGCAGGTCTATTTAATTAAATTAAAAACCATATATTTATTCCGGTTTTAGATAGAGACTACGAAATCACACACTGGATATAAATCAACAATAGACACGGTAGTCTCTCTCCAGAAACAAACTCGGAATATCACACACGTCCTTAATGTTTCACAACATTTGGTCAACTCCCGCCAAAGTTGTTTACCTCAACTGTTTTTATACTGGGTATAAATGACGTCACAAGTCTGTCTACACACTAGACATCTAAAAGCTATTTTTCTCTCTCCGTTTCAGACTGTATGTAAACAACTGGCCGTCTAATCCGCTTTCATCTGGGGACTTGTCCCGGTACTTCAAAAAGTCCCACCGGTCTGTAATCTGAAGAATAATTTCCCCACAACAAAAGATCTTGCCGACTTTTACCCAGACAGTCCGTCTACAACTTCAAAGGATGGCTGCCGCCTGCAGAGGTATGACGCGACGGTCTTTCCTCGATCAACAACACATTAAAGAATTACGGCTGCTTGTATACGTATGGCGCGCCATTCTGTCATCGATCGGCAACTCCAAGATTTTAAGTGACATAAATATACATTGCTTTGTATGAAATAAAGGTTTAGAAAAAATCCTTTGTATCTGTAAACAACACTTCTTTAAAAAGAGATATTTCTTTCTGAACGAAGATTCCTTTTTTTCACGTCGCAGATTGTGATTGTCAAAAATATTTTATAAATGTTTCTTGTGTAGTGTATGTGGTTTATTTCAACTGGACGTGACCTGTGTTACCTGAGAACATGGACCAACCAGTCTACACTTTACATCCAGCACAGTACACGTTAAGCTACACAGCTCAGGTACCCTCGTGCTATCTGTAAAAGGGCCGGTAGCGGCTTTAAAATGCACCCCGACTCTAATCGCCAGCTCTTTGTTGGGCCCAGCTGGTGTCCCCGCGGGGGGCATAACGGACATTTACCGCTTCGAAATGCCTACACGCTTGTTTGTGAACCTAACACAGGTAGCATACAACTAAAAATATCAAGAACTACATGGATTGAAACTGAAGGTCGCGAACTGCGATCTTGAAATAGAGATCCAGCACGTGGAAAAGGAAAAAGAGCGGGTGACCATCCACTGGTTGCCGAATACCATGAGCAGCGAGGCAGTCAAAGAGTTGGTTGGAATGGCAACAGGCGACAAAGACGCTGAAGTATTCAGACTGAAATATGGTGCGGGGAAGTGGGCTGCTGTGTGCAACCTAACTCAAGTACCACATTATGCGAGGTTAAACATCCCTGGAATAACCGGTAACAACCACCGTATCCTCTTCACGATGCCAGGGCGGAGAAACGCGTACCCAAACTGTGGTCTGGACGACCACTGGGCCAACAGGTGCCCGAGCCGAAAACCGCGGCCAAAGGTTGATGAAAACACGGTGGAAAACTTTCCACCGCTGGTAGAAGCAAAGTGTCAGCAGCCACCGACACAATCACGAGAACAAGTGGAAACCACAGTGGAAACCACAGTGCCGAAGACAGAATTCATGCCCACGCCAGTACTAACACCATTCGAGACTGAAATCACTAATATCTTGGCCACAAACGACATTACAACACAAAGAACAAATCAACAAAAGGAACAAGACAGCAAAACCCAACCCAAATCATCTACCACCCCAAATACGCACCCATCCCCAACCCCGACCAAGGAAAAAAATTCAGATGAACGGGAGCCCATTAAAAATGACAAAGAGGTAGACAAAGATGGTTTCATTAAAGTGATTCATAACAAGAAGCGCAATAGAATGCAGAAAAACGCAGAAAACAGCGATAGCGAAGACGACGATTCTCCAATTGCCACACCAAAAAAAGTGAACAAACCGGACAACCCCTACAGTAAGGACAAATGATCAACGACAGAACACAGAGGAAGAGGACAACATATCCTTAAGACTTTTATTTATCGCCACTGACACGGAAGAAGTGGAGAACTCGGGAATGTCCAAAATGCACTGAACAGCTATATGCAGCATATTTCTTTACTTCCTTTAGTAATGTCAATTGTCAAGTTGCACGCAATATAAGTTTCTTTATTTTATATACTTGTGATGGGTGACGAAATAAAAATAATGTGTTTAAATATATCTGGTATACGCACAAAACAACAACACATTTGCACACTCATACACAAATACAAACCAGATTTTATCCTACTACAAGAGACAAATATTTATTCAGATATACATGGCGCACAAATTACAACACAATTAGGACTAAGACATGCACACTTCAGTTTGGCAGTCCAAAACATAGGTTCTGGAACAGCCATACTACAAACATCAGATAGGTGGAACATTTTAAAAATAAATCGGGATAGCCAGGGTAGAATCAGCATAACACAGATAAGTAACACCTCACACACATATACATTGTCAACATACATGCACCACCAAATTACAACTACCAGCCACAATTTTATGAAGAACTAGACACACTACTCGCACATACATACAGAGGACAGAACATCATACTCTGTGGATATTTCAACTGCGTCGTACAGGCATTGGATATAATAGGCGGAGAAATGAAGACACAGATGAGGAGAATGGAAGGAGAAAGCACAACACAGTTAGAAACACTGCAAAACGTTTTAGACACACACACTTTGATAGACACATTCAGACACAAACATCAAAAATAAGTGAGAAACAACCCACACAAATAAGACACATCACACAGCAAGAAGATTAGATAGGATATATATACCTGAAACACACCACATTGTAAACACTCGGCACCTACAAGAGACATTACACTACACAGACCACAAAGCCAAATTAGCACACATCAGTACAAGCAACATAAAAACACAGATAAACAAACGTTCACCACATTGGAAGTTTAATAACACACTTCTAAAGAATACAAAATATGAGAAATACATGGCACAACTTTTACACACATATACCGACCACATACCGACTGATAACATCGGACAATACTGGGACCTACTGAAAAATACAATGGGAAGCAGAGCAAAACACCTAGCATCCATCATACACAAAGACAGATTAAGACAGGAATAAATTATACAAATAGCCATAGAACTGACAAAACAGATGGACAACAAAGCACAACATTTAAACACACTAGAAGAACAATTAGAGCAGTACTAACAACACAGATATCTAGGCGCCCTGCTTAGAACAAAACTAACCACAATACGCAAGAGTCCCCCAGTAAACAATATTTAGCTATTGAACAGAACGTACAACACAGCAGACAAATAGGCAAAATAATAGACATGCAAGGCACCACACAAACAGATCCTGCGTAAATAACAAACGCATTCAATCAATACTACACACACCTATTTACAGTAACATTCACCAGCTTACACGTTTTATTAGTGACATTATCACATACACATAGGAGAAAGACTGTCAGGCCTCTCTTTTGTCCCTAGACCAGGAGAAATCCTTTAACATAATTTCTCACTCCTATCTACACAAGACATTAACACAATGCAATTTAGGCCAGTACTTTGGGAGGTGGATAGCGATCTTGTACTGGAATCCTGAGAGTAAAGTGTTGGTTAACCACACACTCACTGCGGGCTTCCGGCTCACAAGGTTATGAGACGAGGATGTCCTCTGTCGCCACTCCTATATGTGCTGGTTTTAGAACCACTACTAGAAACAATTAGACAAGACACCAACATCACAGGCACATTCCTACCAGGCGGAGGAGAGCGGAAGTTGCTTGCATACGCAGACGACACCGCTTTCTTCCCCGCCAACAACACATCCGTCACAAATATACTCCACGCATTTACACAGTTTGATAAGGGGAGTGGGGCACAATTAAACATACAAAAATCACACATAATGGGTCTCGGTAAGTGGTGAAACAAAGCAGACTTTCCTTCCGACTTAACAGCCACAGACAACATCAACCTATATGGGATAACATTTCCTAACAACTCACGACAGATACACGTACAGACATGGAAAAACCTCACACAACAAATTATAGACATGCTACACAGATACAAATATAAGACATCCACAATATTTGGTAGGAGCATCATAGTTAACACATTCATCATTCCCAAAATCATATATTTAGTAACAGTGCTAGATCCTTCTAAACACACAATCACAGACATCAACAAACACATCAGACATTTCATCTTCGGCAGCACAATTCATCGTATACAACACAAGACACTTATACAGGACATAAACCTAGGAGGGATAGCACTGCAAGACATACACACAAAAATATAAGCTTTTAGAATTCAACACATAGGACACATACTCAGTCAACCAGAACAGCACCCACTAGGACTCTATTACATAGAACTCAGACTGCAACACCTTAGGAGAATACAACTCAATACACCACACCACTTTGGTACACCACCCGCATTCTACAAACATGCATACAAGCACTTCAAGGAAACGAACATTTAATACATCAAACAACACACCAGGTTTACAAATACCTGACTAAATAACAAGCAACTCCACTACAACTTAGAATAAAAAGAGGGCAAAAATATTACACACAGGACTACACATGCACTTTCACTAATCTTCACAATTCACACACAAAACCGAAAGCCAGAGAAATTATGTACCGATTGATTTTTAGTACGACGCCCACTTCGGAACGACAAGCACACAGATCCAAACAAATAACCCCATGTCAACTCTGCAGACACAACATAAGGAAACGGAAGATCACATTTATTACACATGTCCAACAATCCAAGCCGCACTAGACACATTAAGACAATCATTGAAACATTCACTAAAAAGAAAACAGATATGTACAAAGCAATATTTTTAAACACTATTCCTAAAACTACAAAAGACAACCACATTATAAGCAAGGCTTCGATCAAACCGTATCCCCAGGTAATTCATTGCCTGCGTTCTTTCCACCGTCTCTGAACACAGCATTACAGTTGGTGTTGGATTGTTGACAATATGATTATTCAACGAGAACCAAGTCACTGTTGCCTTTGTTGGGTTGACCATTGCCCCAGCTTCATCACACCAAGTACTTATGCGATTGAGTTCGGTTTGTAGTTCCACAGCAACCTCCTCTCTATCCTTACCCTGACGATACACTAAAACATCATCGGCATATGACAATGTCCTGCCAGGCCCAGTGATCTGCTCACTGGTGATTCTCACTGTGTAGGCGTTGAACAGTACCGGAGATAATGGTGATCCCTGTGGTAGGCCAGGATATATTGTTGTTGGTTCCGAAGTCCAACTGCCACATCTAAAAACTACTTTCCGGTGGAAGAGGGCTGCAGCGATCCAACTAAGGAGGAATGGACTTACGTTTAGTTCAAGAAGCTGAAACATTAAAAAATCCAGTGGTACTCTGTTGTATGCGTCCTCAAGATCAATCGCTGCAGCAACGGTTTCAGTGCCTGAGTGGAAACCTTCATAGACATCGTGGGCAAAGACTGCTGCATTGGTCCAGGTTTCTCTTTTTGGACGGTACCCACCCAGGGTAGGTGGGAAAACACCTTGCCTCTCTAGTTGGCTTGATATTTTCCTGGCAATTACCTTCTCCAGCAGCTTGCCTATTGTATTCTGCATGGTTATAATTCGATATCCCTGAATTTTTTTGTGGTCTTTGTCAGGCTTCGGCAAGGGAATCAGATAGCTGTGTAACCATTCCTCCTTGATGCTAGCACTCCCTATACTGTTGTTGTACATGTCTGCTAGTTTCTCTAGCTCATTGTCGGTACACCTATTTATGTCGTCGTATCTTATGCCATCAGGACCTGGAGCACTGTTTTTTGATCGTCGAAGCACAGCCTTGATTTCTTTCACTGTCACTGTGTCTTCATCCGAAGTGTTCTGGGCCTTGCATCTGTCTGAGGTGACCTCCTTGGCCAGATTCCGGCCTCCTATGTCTGTCTGGTTGCTCTGCTCAAGGTAGCGTTCAAAGAGGGCTTTGCCCTTGTCCTCGTCAGTCCTCTGCCAGATGAGGTCAGCACCTTGGAAGTCAGAAATGCTCTTATTCTTGACTACACCACTCATGCTTTTATGTAGTCGCCAGAACAATTTCAGTGACTTGTCTGTGCTTACTCTTTGACACACCTCTGCCCATTGCAAGGAATGTGTCTACATGCACTATGCCTTAAAGGTAATATTATCATAACTGTTTATATATATGTATTTGTTTTATTCATAATGTCACACTTAACATTAACAAACGGCAACGCTTTGTAATATACACAAACAAAAGAAACACACATTACACCTTGTAAATTGTCGTAATATGTCTCGTCCCTGGGGTGAGGGGAATCAACACCCACATTCTTTTAACCCCATATCATTATCTTGAGGATCTCCTAGCTTTCTCTGGGTTATGGGCCCAGTGCAAAAGCCTCTTAGTAAACTCTGCCTTCAATGCTCGAGCCATGACTTTTCTTCTACTTTTTGGTAAACCTAGTGGAACCTGTTGAAGAGAGAACACACCTGGTGAGAGCAACCCGATTCCGCCTTTATTAAGTAAGTGTAGGCCGACGGCAGCACTCAGATCTATAACAGAGAACCAAACTCTGTCATAAGGCCGAGGAGCTCATCCCATCTGCCTGAGTCATGGTAAGACAAGGAGAAACTAGAGGGAAACGGGCAGAAACCCAGTATATACCCTACTGGAAGATCCTAACATTTGACATTTCCCCAATCCCCCCACAACCATCCTCATTCTCCCTAAATATTATCCCACTACATTGTCCTTAACTCACTGAGTTAAATGATATCTCACACCAGCTAGTTTAAGCTACGCGACAGGCTACTATTGCCGACGCTCCTATAATACGTTCTATCAACGCACATTACTACACTCAATTCCTAAGAATAATCTAATGCAGGTCTATTTAATTAAATTAAAAACCATATATTTATTCCGGTTTTAGATAGAGACTACGAAATCACACACTGGATATAAATCAACAATAGACACGGTAGTCTCTCTCCAGAAACAAACTCGGAATATCACACACGTCCTTAATGTTTCACAACATTTGGTCAACTCCCGCCAAAGTTGTTTACCTCAACTGTTTTTATACTGGGTATAAATGACGTCACAAGTCTGTCTACACACTAGACATCTAAAAGCTATTTTTCTCTCTCCGTTTCAGACTGTATGTAAACAACTGGCCGTCTAATCCGCTTTCATCTGGGGACTTGTCCCGGTACTTCAAAAAGTCCCACCGGTCTGTAATCTGAAGAATAATTTCCCCACAACAAAAGATCTTGCCGACTTTTACCCAGACAGTCCGTCTACAACTTCAAAGGATGGCTGCCGCCTGCAGAGGTATGACGCGACGGTCTTTCCTCGATCAACAACACATTAAAGAATTACGGCTGCTTGTATACGTATGGCGCGCCATTCTGTCATCGATCGGCAACTCCAAGATTTTAAGTGACATAAATATACATTGCTTTGTATGAAATAAAGGTTTAGAAAAAATCCTTTGTATCTGTAAACAACACTTCTTTAAAAAGAGATATTTCTTTCTGAACGAAGATTCCTTTTTTTCACGTCGCAGATTGTGATTGTCAAAAATATTTTATAAATCTTTCTTGTGTAGTGTATGTGGTTTATTTCAACTGGACGTGACCTGTGTTACCTGAGAACATGGACCAACCAGTCTACAACTTTACATCCAGCACAGTACACGTTAAGCTACACAGCTCAGGTACCCTCGTGCTATCTGTAAAAGGGCCGGTAGCGGCTTTAAAATGCACCCCGACTTTAATCGCCAGCTCTTTGTTGGGCCCAGCTGGTGTCCCCGCGGGGGGCATAACGGACATTTACCGCTTCGAAATGCCTACACGCTTGTTTGTGAACCTAACACAGGTAGCATACAACTAAAAATATCAAGAACTACATGGATTGAAACTGAAGGTCGCGAACTGCGATCTTGAAATAGAGATCCAGCACGTGGAAAAGGAAAAAGAGCGGGTGACCATCCACTGGTTGCCGAATACCATGAGCAGCGAGGCAGTCAAAGAGTTGGTTGGAATGGCAACAGGCGACAAAGACGCTGAAGTATTCAGACTGAAATATGGTGCGGGGAAGTGGGCTGCTGTGTGCAACCTAACTCAAGTACCACATTATGCGAGGTTAAACATCCCTGGAATAACCGGTAACAACCACCGTATCCTCTTCACGATGCCAGGGCGGAGAAACGCGTACCCAAACTGTGGTCTGGACGACCACTGGGCCAACAGGTGCCCTAGCCGAAAACCGCGGCCAAAGGTTGATGAAAACACGGTGGAAAACTTTCCACCGCTGGTAGAAGCAAAGTGTCAGCAGCCACCGACACAATCACGAGAACAAGTGGAAACCACAGTGCCGAAGACAGCATTCATGCCCACGCCAGTACTAACACCATTCGAGACTGAAATCACTAATATCTTGGCCACAAACGACATTACAACACAAAGAACAAATCAACAAAAGGAACAAGACAGCAAAACCCAACCCAAATAATCTACCACCCCAAATACGCACCCATCCCCAACCCCGACCAAGGAAAAAAATTCAGATGAACGGGAGCCCATTAAAAATGACAAAGAGGTAGACAAAGATGGTTTCATTAAAGTGATTCATAACAAGAAGCGCAATAGAATGCAGACAAACGCAGACAACAGCGATAGCGAAGACGACGATTCTCCAATTGCCACACCAAAAAAAGTGAACAAACCGGACAACCCCTACAGTAAGGACAAATGATCAACGACAGAACACAGAGGAAGAGGACAACATATCCTTAAGACTTTTATTTATCGCCACTGACACGGAAGAAGTGGAGAACTCGGGAATGTCCAAAATGCACTGAACAGCTATATGCAGCATATTTCTTTACTTCCTTTAGTAATGTCAATTGTCAAGTTGCACGCAATATAAGTTTCTTTATTTTATATACTTGTGATGGGTGACGAAATAAAAATAATGTGTTTAAATATATCTGGTATACGCACAAAACAACAACACATTTGCACACTCATACACAAATACAAACCAGATTTTATCCTACTACAAGAGACAAATATTTATTCAGATATACATGGCGCACAAATTACAACACAATTAGGACTAAGACATGCACACTTCAGTTTGGCAGTCCAAAACATAGGTTCTGGAACAGCCATACTACAAACATCAGATAGGTGGAACATTTTAAAAATAAATCGGGATAGCCAGGGTAGAATCAGCATAACACAGATAAGTAACACCTCACACACATATACATTGTCAACATACATGCACCACCAAATTACAACTACCAGCCACAATTTTATGAAGAACTAGACACACTACTCGCACATACATACAGAGGACAGAACATCATACTCTGTGGATATTTCAACTGCGTCGTACAGGCATTGGATATAATAGGCGGAGAAATGAAGACACAGATGAGGAGAATGGAAGGAGAAAGCACAACACAGTTAGAAACACTGCAAAACGTTTTAGACACACACACTTTGATAGACACATTCAGACACAAACATCAAAAATAAGTGAGAAACAACCCACACAAATAAGACACATCACACAGCAAGAAGATTAGATAGGATATATATACCTGAAACACACCACATTGTAAACACTCGGCACCTACAAGAGACATTACACTACACAGACCACAAAGCCAAATTAGCACACATCAGTACAAGCAACATAAAAACACAGATAAACAAACGTTCACCACATTGGAAGTTTAATAACACACTTCTAAAGAATACAAAATATGAGAAATACATGGCACAACTTTTACACACATATACCGACCACATACCGACTGATAACATCGGACAATACTGGGACCTACTGAAAAATACAACGGGAAGCAGAGCAAAACACCTAGCATCCATCATACACAAAGACAGATTAAGACAGGAATAAATTATACAAATAGCCATAGAACTGACAAAACAGATGGACAACAAAGCACAACATTTAAACACACTAGAAGAACAATTAGAGCAGTACTAACAACACAGATATCTAGGCGCCCTGCTTAGAACAAAACTAACCACAATACGCAAGAGTCCCCCAGTAAACAATATTTAGCTATTGAACAGAACGTACAACACAGCAGACAAATAGGCAAAATAATAGACATGCAAGGCACCACACAAACAGATCCTGCGTAAATAACAAACGCATTCAATCAATACTACACACACCTATTTACAGTAACATTCACCAGCTTACACGTTTTATTAGTGACATTATCACATACACATAGGAGAAAGACTGTCAGGCCTCTCTTTTGTCCCTAGACCAGGAGAAATCCTTTAACATAATTTCTCACTCCTATCTACACAAGACATTAACACAATGCAATTTAGGCCAGTACTTTGGGAGGTGGATAGCGATCTTGTACTGGAATCCTGAGAGTAAAGTGTTGGTTAACCACACACTCACTGCGGGCTTCCGGCTCACAAGGTTATGAGACGAGGATGTCCTCTGTCGCCACTCCTATATGTGCTGGTTTTAGAACCACTACTAGAAACAATTAGACAAGACACCAACATCACAGGCACATTCCTACCAGGCGGAGGAGAGCGGAAGTTGCTTGCATACGCAGACGACACCGCTTTCTTCCCCGCCAACAACACATCCGTCACAAATATACTCCACGCATTTACACAGTTTGATAAGGGGAGTGGGGCACAATTAAACATACAAAAATCACACATAATGGGTCTCGGTAAGTGGTGAAACAAAGCAGACTTTCCTTCCGACTTAACAGCCACAGACAACATCAACCTATATGGGATAACATTTCCTAACAACTCACGACAGATACACGTACAGACATGGAAAAACCTCACACAACAAATTATAGACATGCTACACAGATACAAATATAAGACATCCACAATATTTGGTAGGAGCATCATAGTTAACACATTCATCATTCCCAAAATCATATATTTAGTAACAGTGCTAGATCCTTCTAAACACACAATCACAGACATCAACAAACACATCAGACATTTCATCTTCGGCAGCACAATTCATCGTATACAACACAAGACACTTATACAGGACATAAACCTAGGAGGGATAGCACTGCAAGACATACACACAAAAATATAAGCTTTTAGAATTCAACACATAGGACACATACTCAGTCAACCAGAACAGCACCCACTAGGACTCTATTACATAGAACTCAGACTGCAACACCTTAGGAGAATACAACTCAATACACCACACCACTTTGGTACACCACCCGCATTCTACAAACATGCATACAAGCACTTCAAGGAAACGAACATTTAATACATCAAACAACACACCAGGTTTACAAATACCCGACTAAATAACAAGCAACTCCACTACAACTTAGAATAAAAAGAGGGCAAAAATATTACACACAGGACTACACATGCACTTTCACTAATCTTCACAATTCACACACAAAACCGAAAGCCAGAGAAATTATGTACCGATTGATTTTTAGTACGACGCCCACTTCGGAACGACAAGCACACAGATCCAAACAAATAACCCCATGTCAACTCTGCAGACACAACATAAGGAAACGGAAGATCACATTTATTACACATGTCCAACAATCCAAGCCGCACTAGACACATTAAGACAATCATTGAAACATTCACTAAAAAGAAAACAGATATGTACAAAGCAATATTTTTAAACACTATTCCTAAAACTACAAAAGACAACCACATTATAAGCAAGGCTTCGATCAAACCGTATCCCCAGGTAATTCATTGCCTGCGTTCTTTCCACCGTCTCTGAACACAGCATTACAGTTGGTGTTGGATTGTTGACAATATGATTATTCAACGAGAACCAAGTCACTGTTGCCTTTGTTGGGTTGACCATTGCCCCAGCTTCATCACACCAAGTACTTATGCGATTGAGTTCGGTTTGTAGTTCCACAGCAACCTCCTCTCTATCCTTACCCTGACGATACACTAAAACATCATCGGCATATGACAATGTCCTGCCAGGTCCAGTGATCTGCTCACTGGTGATTCTCACTGTGTAGGCGTTGAACAGTACCGGAGATAATGGTGATCCCTGTGGTAGGCCAGGATATATTGTTGTTGGTTCCGAAGTCCAACTGCCACATCTAAAAACTACTTTCCGGTGGAAGAGGGCTGCAGCGATCCAACTAAGGAGGAATGGACTTACGTTTAGTTCAAGAAGTTAAAAAATCCAGTGGTACTCTGTTGTATGCGTCCTCAAGATCAATCGCTGCAGCAACGGTTTCAGTGCCTGAGTGGAAACCTTCATAGACATCGTGGGCAAAGACTGCTGCATTGGTCCAGGTTTCTCTTTTTGGACGGTACCCACCCAGGGTAGGTGGGAAAACACCTTGCCTCTCTAGTTGGCTTGATATTTTCCTGGCAATTACCTTCTCCAGCAGCTTGCCTATTGTATTCTGCATGGTTATAATTCGATATCCCTGAATTTTTTTGTGGTCTTTGTCAGGCTTCGGCAAGGGAATCAGATAGCTGTGTAACCATTCCTCCTTGATGCTAGCACTCCCTATACTGTTGTTGTACATGTATGCTAGTTTCTCTAGCTCATTGTCGGTACACCTATTTATGTCGTCGTATCTTATGCCATCAGGACCTGGAGCACTGTTTTTTGATCGTCGAAGCACAGCCTTGATTTCTTTCACTGTCACTGTGTCTTCATCCGAAGTGTTCTGGGCCTTGCATCTGTCTGAGGTGACCTCCTTGGCCAGATTCCGGCCTCCCATGTCTGTCTGGTTGCTCTGCTCAAGGTAGCGTTCAAAGAGGGCTTTGCCCTTGTCCTCGTCAGTCCTCTGCCAGATGAGGTCAGCACCTTGGAAGTCAGAAATGCTCTTATTCTTGACTACACCACTCATGCTTTTATGTAGTCGCCAGAACAATTTCAGTGACTTGTCTGTGCTTACTCTTTGACACACCTCTGCCCATTGCAAGGAATGTGTCTACATGCACTATGCCTTAAAGGTAATATTATCATAACTGTTTATATATATGTATTTGTTTTATTCATAATGTCACACTTAACATTAACAAACGGCAACGCTTTGTAATATACACAAACAAAAGAAACACACATTACACCTTGTAAATTGTCGTAATATGTCTCGTCCCTGGGGTGAGGGGAATCAACACCCACATTCTTTTAACCCCATATCATTATCTTGAGGATCTCCTAGCTTTCTCTGGGTTATGGGCCCAGTGCAAAAGCCTCTTAGTAAACTCTGCCTTCAATGCTCGAGCCATGACTTTTCTTCTACTTTTTGGTAAACCTAGTGGAACCTGTTGAAGAGAGAACACACCTGGTGAGAGCAACCCGATTCCGCCTTTATTAAGTAAGTGTAGGCCGACGGCAGCACTCAGATCTATAACAGAGAACCAAACTCTGTCATAAGGCCGAGGAGCTCATCCCATCTGCCTGAGTCATGGTAAGACAAGGAGAAACTAGAGGGAAACGGGCAGAAACCCAGTATATACCCTACTGGAAGATCCTAACATTTGACATTTCCCCAATCCCCCCACAACCATCCTCATTCTCCCTAAATATTATCCCACTACATTGTCCTTAACTCACTGAGTTAAATGATATCTCACACCAGCTAGTTTAAGCTACGCGACAGGCTACTATTGCCGACGCTCCTATAATACGTTCTATCAACGCACATTACTACACTCAATTCCTAAGAATAATCTAATGCAGGTCTATTTAATTAAATTAAAAACCATATATTTATTCCGGTTTTAGATAGAGACTACGAAATCACACACTGGATATAAATCAACAATAGACACGGTAGTCTCTCTCCAGAAACAAACTCGGAATATCACACACGTCCTTAATGTTTCACAACATTTGGTCAACTCCCGC
The DNA here is from genome assembly GCA_963921405.1 of Cepaea hortensis. NCBI lineage: Eukaryota > Metazoa > Mollusca > Gastropoda > Stylommatophora > Helicidae > Cepaea > Cepaea hortensis. The sequence goes on along the minus strand of OY992891.1, from coordinate 68,083,702 downwards.
CAAAGTTGTTTACCTCAACTGTTTTTATACTGGGTATAAATGACGTCACAAGTCTGTCTACACACTAGACATCTAAAAGCTATTTTTCTCTCTCCGTTTCAGACTGTATGTAAACAACTGGCCGTCTAATCCGCTTTCATCTGGGGACTTGTCCCGGTACTTCAAAAAGTCCCACCGGTCTGTAATCTGAAGAATAATTTCCCCACAACAAAAGATCTTGCCGACTTTTACCCAGACAGTCCGTCTACAACTTCAAAGGATGGCTGCCGCCTGCAGAGGTATGACGCGACGGTCTTTCCTCGATCAACAACACATTAAAGAATTACGGCTGCTTGTATACGTATGGCGCGCCATTCTGTCATCGATCGGCAACTCCAAGATTTTAAGTGACATAAATATACATTGCTTTGTATGAAATAAAGGTTTAGAAAAAATCCTTTGTATCTGTAAACAACACTTCTTTAAAAAGAGATATTTCTTTCTGAACGAAGATTCCTTTTTTTCACGTCGCAGATTGTGATTGTCAAAAATATTTTATAAATCTTTCTTGTGTAGTGTATGTGGTTTATTTCAACTGGACGTGACCTGTGTTACCTGAGAACATGGACCAACCAGTCTACAACTTTACATCCAGCACAGTACACGTTAAGCTACACAGCTCAGGTACCCTCGTGCTATCTGTAAAAGGGCCGGTAGCGGCTTTAAAATGCACCCCGACTCTAATCGCCAGCTCTTTGTTGGGCCCAGCTGGTGTCCCCGCGGGGGGCATAACGGACATTTACCGCTTCGAAATGCCTACACGCTTGTTTGTGAACCTAACACAGGTAGCATACAACTAAAAATATCAAGAACTACATGGATTGAAACTGAAGGTCGCGAACTGCGATCTTGAAATAGAGATCCAGCACGTGGAAAAGGAAAAAGAGCGGGTGACCATCCACTGGTTGCCGAATACCATGAGCAGCGAGGCAGTCAAAGAGTTGGTTGGAATGGCAACAGGCGACAAAGACGCTGAAGTATTCAGACTGAAATATGGTGCGGGGAAGTGGGCTGCTGTGTGCAACCTAACTCAAGTACCACATTATGCGAGGTTAAACATCCCTGGAATAACCGGTAACAACCACCGTATCCTCTTCACGATGCCAGGGCGGAGAAACGCGTACCCAAACTGTGGTCTGGACGACCACTGGGCCAACAGGTGCCCTAGCCGAAAACCGCGGCCAAAGGTTGATGAAAACACGGTGGAAAACTTTCCACCGCTGGTAGAAGCAAAGTGTCAGCAGCCACCGACACAATCACGAGAACAAGTGGAAACCACAGTGCCGAAGACAGCATTCATGCCCACGCCAGTACTAACACCATTCGAGACTGAAATCACTAATATCTTGGCCACAAACGACATTACAACACAAAGAACAAATCAACAAAAGGAACAAGACAGCAAAACCCAACCCAAATAATCTACCACCCCAAATACGCACCCATCCCCAACCCCGACCAAGGAAAAAAATTCAGATGAACGGGAGCCCATTAAAAATGACAAAGAGGTAGACAAAGATGGTTTCATTAAAGTGATTCATAACAAGAAGCGCAATAGAATGCAGACAAACGCAGACAACAGCGATAGCGAAGACGACGATTCTCCAATTGCCACACCAAAAAAAGTGAACAAACCGGACAACCCCTACAGTAAGGACAAATGATCAACGACAGAACACAGAGGAAGAGGACAACATATCCTTAAGACTTTTATTTATCGCCACTGACACGGAAGAAGTGGAGAACTCGGGAATGTCCAAAATGCACTGAACAGCTATATGCAGCATATTTCTTTACTTCCTTTAGTAATGTCAATTGTCAAGTTGCACGCAATATAAGTTTCTTTATTTTATATACTTGTGATGGGTGACGAAATAAAAATAATGTGTTTAAATATATCTGGTATACGCACAAAACAACAACACATTTGCACACTCATACACAAATACAAACCAGATTTTATCCTACTACAAGAGACAAATATTTATTCAGATATACATGGCGCACAAATTACAACACAATTAGGACTAAGACATGCACACTTCAGTTTGGCAGTCCAAAACATAGGTTCTGGAACAGCCATACTACAAACATCAGATAGGTGGAACATTTTAAAAATAAATCGGGATAGCCAGGGTAGAATCAGCATAACACAGATAAGTAACACCTCACACACATATACATTGTCAACATACATGCACCACCAAATTACAACTACCAGCCACAATTTTATGAAGAACTAGACACACTACTCGCACATACATACAGAGGACAGAACATCATACTCTGTGGATATTTCAACTGCGTCGTACAGGCATTGGATATAATAGGCGGAGAAATGAAGACACAGATGAGGAGAATGGAAGGAGAAAGCACAACACAGTTAGAAACACTGCAAAACGTTTTAGACACACACACTTTGATAGACACATTCAGACACAAACATCAAAAATAAGTGAGAAACAACCCACACAAATAAGACACATCACACAGCAAGAAGATTAGATAGGATATATATACCTGAAACACACCACATTGTAAACACTCGGCACCTACAAGAGACATTACACTACACAGACCACAAAGCCAAATTAGCACACATCAGTACAAGCAACATAAAAACACAGATAAACAAACGTTCACCACATTGGAAGTTTAATAACACACTTCTAAAGAATACAAAATATGAGAAATACATGGCACAACTTTTACACACATATACCGACCACATACCGACTGATAACATCGGACAATACTGGGACCTACTGAAAAATACAACGGGAAGCAGAGCAAAACACCTAGCATCCATCATACACAAAGACAGATTAAGACAGGAATAAATTATACAAATAGCCATAGAACTGACAAAACAGATGGACAACAAAGCACAACATTTAAACACACTAGAAGAACAATTAGAGCAGTACTAACAACACAGATATCTAGGCGCCCTGCTTAGAACAAAACTAACCACAATACGCAAGAGTCCCCCAGTAAACAATATTTAGCTATTGAACAGAACGTACAACACAGCAGACAAATAGGCAAAATAATAGACATGCAAGGCACCACACAAACAGATCCTGCGTAAATAACAAACGCATTCAATCAATACTACACACACCTATTTACAGTAACATTCACCAGCTTACACGTTTTATTAGTGACATTATCACATACACATAGGAGAAAGACTGTCAGGCCTCTCTTTTGTCCCTAGACCAGGAGAAATCCTTTAACATAATTTCTCACTCCTATCTACACAAGACATTAACACAATGCAATTTAGGCCAGTACTTTGGGAGGTGGATAGCGATCTTGTACTGGAATCCTGAGAGTAAAGTGTTGGTTAACCACACACTCACTGCGGGCTTCCGGCTCACAAGGTTATGAGACGAGGATGTCCTCTGTCGCCACTCCTATATGTGCTGGTTTTAGAACCACTACTAGAAACAATTAGACAAGACACCAACATCACAGGCACATTCCTACCAGGCGGAGGAGAGCGGAAGTTGCTTGCATACGCAGACGACACCGCTTTCTTCCCCGCCAACAACACATCCGTCACAAATATACTCCACGCATTTACACAGTTTGATAAGGGGAGTGGGGCACAATTAAACATACAAAAATCACACATAATGGGTCTCGGTAAGTGGTGAAACAAAGCAGACTTTCCTTCCGACTTAACAGCCACAGACAACATCAACCTATATGGGATAACATTTCCTAACAACTCACGACAGATACACGTACAGACATGGAAAAACCTCACACAACAAATTATAGACATGCTACACAGATACAAATATAAGACATCCACAATATTTGGTAGGAGCATCATAGTTAACACATTCATCATTCCCAAAATCATATATTTAGTAACAGTGCTAGATCCTTCTAAACACACAATCACAGACATCAACAAACACATCAGACATTTCATCTTCGGCAGCACAATTCATCGTATACAACACAAGACACTTATACAGGACATAAACCTAGGAGGGATAGCACTGCAAGACATACACACAAAAATATAAGCTTTTAGAATTCAACACATAGGACACATACTCAGTCAACCAGAACAGCACCCACTAGGACTCTATTACATAGAACTCAGACTGCAACACCTTAGGAGAATACAACTCAATACACCACACCACTTTGGTACACCACCCGCATTCTACAAACATGCATACAAGCACTTCAAGGAAACGAACATTTAATACATCAAACAACACACCAGGTTTACAAATACCCGACTAAATAACAAGCAACTCCACTACAACTTAGAATAAAAAGAGGGCAAAAATATTACACACAGGACTACACATGCACTTTCACTAATCTTCACAATTCACACACAAAACCGAAAGCCAGAGAAATTATGTACCGATTGATTTTTAGTACGACGCCCACTTCGGAACGACAAGCACACAGATCCAAACAAATAACCCCATGTCAACTCTGCAGACACAACATAAGGAAACGGAAGATCACATTTATTACACATGTCCAACAATCCAAGCCGCACTAGACACATTAAGACAATCATTGAAACATTCACTAAAAAGAAAACAGATATGTACAAAGCAATATTTTTAAACACTATTCCTAAAACTACAAAAGACAACCACATTATAAGCAAGGCTTCGATCAAACCGTATCCCCAGGTAATTCATTGCCTGCGTTCTTTCCACCGTCTCTGAACACAGCATTACAGTTGGTGTTGGATTGTTGACAATATGATTATTCAACGAGAACCAAGTCACTGTTGCCTTTGTTGGGTTGACCATTGCCCCAGCTTCATCACACCAAGTACTTATGCGATTGAGTTCGGTTTGTAGTTCCACAGCAACCTCCTCTCTATCCTTACCCTGACGATACACTAAAACATCATCGGCATATGACAATGTCCTGCCAGGTCCAGTGATCTGCTCACTGGTGATTCTCACTGTGTAGGCGTTGAACAGTACCGGAGATAATGGTGATCCCTGTGGTAGGCCAGGATATATTGTTGTTGGTTCCGAAGTCCAACTGCCACATCTAAAAACTACTTTCCGGTGGAAGAGGGCTGCAGCGATCCAACTAAGGAGGAATGGACTTACGTTTAGTTCAAGAAGCTGAAACATTAAAAAATCCAGTGGTACTCTGTTGTATGCGTCCTCAAGATCAATCGCTGCAGCAACGGTTTCAGTGCCTGAGTGGAAACCTTCATAGACATCGTGGGCAAAGACTGCTGCATTGGTCCAGGTTTCTCTTTTTGGACGGTACCCACCCAGGGTAGGTGGGAAAACACCTTGCCTCTCTAGTTGGCTTGATATTTTCCTGGCAATTACCTTCTCCAGCAGCTTGCCTATTGTATTCTGCATGGTTATAATTCGATATCCCTGAATTTTTTTGTGGTCTTTGTCAGGCTTCGGCAAGGGAATCAGATAGCTGTGTAACCATTCCTCCTTGATGCTAGCACTCCCTATACTGTTGTTGTACATGTATGCTAGTTTCTCTAGCTCATTGTCGGTACACCTATTTATGTCGTCGTATCTTATGCCATCAGGACCTGGAGCACTGTTTTTTGATCGTCGAAGCACAGCCTTGATTTCTTTCACTGTCACTGTGTCTTCATCCGAAGTGTTCTGGGCCTTGCATCTGTCTGAGGTGACCTCCTTGGCCAGATTCCGGCCTCCCATGTCTGTCTGGTTGCTCTGCTCAAGGTAGCGTTCAAAGAGGGCTTTGCCCTTGTCCTCGTCAGTCCTCTGCCAGATGAGGTCAGCACCTTGGAAGTCAGAAATGCTCTTATTCTTGACTACACCACTCATGCTTTTATGTAGTCGCCAGAACAATTTCAGTGACTTGTCTGTGCTTACTCTTTGACACATCTCTGCCCATTGCAAGGAATGTGTCTACATGCACTATGCCTTAAAGGTAATATTATCATAACTGTTTATATATATGTATTTGTTTTATTCATAATGTCACACTTAACATTAACAAACGGCAACGCTTTGTAATATACACAAACAAAAGAAACACACATTACACCTTGTAAATTGTCGTAATATGTCTCGTCCCTGGGGTGAGGGGAATCAACACCCACATTCTTTTAACCCCATATCATTATCTTGAGGATCTCTTAGCTTTCTCTGGGTTATGGGCCCAGTGCAAAAGCCTCTTAGTAAACTCTGCCTTCAATGCTCGAGCCATGACTTTTCTTCTACTTTTTGGTAAACCTAGTGGAACCTGTTGAAGAGAGAACACACCTGGTGAGAGCAACCCGATTCCGCCTTTATTAAGTAAGTGTAGGCCGACGGCAGCACTCAGATCTATAACAGAGAACCAAACTCTGTCATAAGGCCGAGGAGCTCATCCCATCTGCCTGAGTCATGGTAAGACAAGGAGAAACTAGAGGGAAACGGGCAGAAACCCAGTATATACCCTACTGGAAGATCCTAACATTTGACATTTCCCCAATCCCCCCACAACCATCCTCATTCTCCCTAAATATTATCCCACTACATTGTCCTTAACTCACTGAGTTAAATGATATCTCACACCAGCTAGTTTAAGCTACGCGACAGGCTACTATTGCCGACGCTCCTATAATACGTTCTATCAACGCACATTACTACACTCAATTCCTAAGAATAATCTAATGCAGGTCTATTTAATTAAATTAAAAACCATATATTTATTCCGGTTTTAGATAGAGACTACGAAATCACACACTGGATATAAATCAACAATAGACACGGTAGTCTCTCTCCAGAAACAAACTCGGAATATCACACACGTCCTTAATGTTTCACAACATTTGGTCAACTCCCGCCAAAGTTGTTTACCTCAACTGTTTTTATACTGGGTATAAATGACGTCACAAGTCTGTCTACACACTAGACATCTAAAAGCTATTTTTCTCTCTCCGTTTCAGACTGTATGTAAACAACTGGCCGTCTAATCCGCTTTCATCTGGGGACTTGTCCCGGTACTTCAAAAAGTCCCACCGGTCTGTAATCTGAAGAATAATTTCCCCACAACAAAAGATCTTGCCGACTTTTACCCAGACAGTCCGTCTACAACTTCAAAGGATGGCTGCCGCCTGCAGAGGTATGACGCGACGGTCTTTCCTCGATCAACAACACATTAAAGAATTACGGCTGCTTGTATACGTATGGCGCGCCATTCTGTCATCGATCGGCAACTCCAAGATTTTAAGTGACATAAATATACATTGCTTTGTATGAAATAAAGGTTTAGAAAAAATCCTTTGTATCTGTAAACAACACTTCTTTAAAAAGAGATATTTCTTTCTGAACGAAGATTCCTTTTTTTCACGTCGCAGATTGTGATTGTCAAAAATATTTTATAAATCTTTCTTGTGTAGTGTATGTGGTTTATTTCAACTGGACGTGACCTGTGTTACCTGAGAACATGGACCAACCAGTCTACAACTTTACATCCAGCACAGTACACGTTAAGCTACACAGCTCAGGTACCCTCGTGCTATCTGTAAAAGGGCCGGTAGCGGCTTTAAAATGCACCCCGACTCTAATCGCCAGCTCTTTGTTGGGCCCAGCTGGTGTCCCCGCGGGGGGCATAACGGACATTTACCGCTTCGAAATGCCTACACGCTTGTTTGTGAACCTAACACAGGTAGCATACAACTAAAAATATCAAGAACTACATGGATTGAAACTGAAGGTCGCGAACTGCGATCTTGAAATAGAGATCCAGCACGTGGAAAAGGAAAAAGAGCGGGTGACCATCCACTGGTTGCCGAATACCATGAGCAGCGAGGCAGTCAAAGAGTTGGTTGGAATGGCAACAGGCGACAAAGACGCTGAAGTATTCAGACTGAAATATGGTGCGGGGAAGTGGGCTGCTGTGTGCAACCTAACTCAAGTACCACATTATGCGAGGTTAAACATCCCTGGAATAACCGGTAACAACCACCGTATCCTCTTCACGATGCCAGGGCGGAGAAACGCGTACCCAAACTGTGGTCTGGACGACCACTGGGCCAACAGGTGCCCGAGCCGAAAACCGCGGCCAAAGGTTGATGAAAACACGGTGGAAAACTTTCCACCGCTGGTAGAAGCAAAGTGTCAGCAGCCACCGACACAATCACGAGAACAAGTGGAAACCACAGTGGAAACCACAGTGCCGAAGACAGCATTCATGCCCACGCCAGTACTAACACCATTCGAGACTGAAATCACTAATATCTTGGCCACAAACGACATTACAACACAAAGAACAAATCAACAAAAGGAACAAGACAGCAAAACCCAACCCAAATCATCTACCACCCCAAATACGCACCCATCCCCAACCCCGACCAAGGAAAAAAATTCAGATGAACGGGAGCCCATTAAAAATGACAAAGAGGTAGACAAAGATGGTTTCATTAAAGTGATTCATAACAAGAAGCGCAATAGAATGCAGAAAAACGCAGAAAACAGCGATAGCGAAGACGACGATTCTCCAATTGCCACACCAAAAAAAGTGAACAAACCGGACAACCCCTACAGTAAGGACAAATGATCAACGACAGAACACAGAGGAAGAGGACAACATATCCTTAAGACTTTTATTTATCGCCACTGACACGGAAGAAGTGGAGAACTCGGGAATGTCCAAAATGCACTGAACAGCTATATGCAGCATATTTCTTTACTTCCTTTAGTAATGTCAATTGTCAAGTTGCACGCAATATAAGTTTCTTTATTTTATATACTTGTGATGGGTGACGAAATAAAAATAATGTGTTTAAATATATCTGGTATACGCACAAAACAACAACACATTTGCACACTCATACACAAATACAAACCAGATTTTATCCTACTACAAGAGACAAATATTTATTCAGATATACATGGCGCACAAATTACAACACAATTAGGACTAAGACATGCACACTTCAGTTTGGCAGTCCAAAACATAGGTTCTGGAACAGCCATACTACAAACATCAGATAGGTGGAACATTTTAAAAATAAATCGGGATAGCCAGGGTAGAATCAGCATAACACAGATAAGTAACACCTCACACACATATACATTGTCAACATACATGCACCACCAAATTACAACTACCAGCCACAATTTTATGAAGAACTAGACACACTACTCACACATACATACAGAGGACAGAACATCATACTCTGTGGATATTTCAACTGCGTCTTACAGGCATTGGATATAATAGGCGGAGAAATGAAGACACAGATGAGGAGAATGGAAGGAGAAAGCACAACACAGTTAGAAACACTGCAAAACGTTTTAGACACACACACACTTTGATAGACACATTCAGACACAAACATCAAAAATAAGCGAGAAACAACCCACACAAATAAGACACATCACACAGCAAGAAGATTAGATAGGATATATATACCTGAAACACACCACATTGTAAACACTCGGCACCTACAAGAGACATTACACTACACAGACCACAAAGCCAAATTAGCACACATCAGTACAAGCAACATAAAAACACAGATAAACAAACGTTCACCACATTGGAAGTTTAATAACACACTTCTAAAGAATACAAAATATGAGAAATACATGGCACAACTTTTACACACATATACCGACCACATACCGACTGATAACATCGGACAATACTGGGACCTACTGAAAAATACAATGGGAAGCAGAGCAAAACACCTAGCATCCATCATACACAAAGACAGATTAAGACAGGAATAAATTATACAAATAGCCATAGAACTGACAAAACAGATGGACAACAAAGCACAACATTTAAACACACTAGAAGAACAATTAGAGCAGTACTAACAACACAGATATCTAGGCGCCCTGCTTAGAACAAAACTAACCACAATACGCAAGAGTCCCCCAGTAAACAATATTTAGCTATTGAACAGAACGTACAACACAGCAGACAAATAGGCAAAATAATAGACATGCAAGGCACCACACAAACAGATCCTGCGTAAATAACAAAAGCATTCAATCAATACTACACACACCTATTTACAGTAACATTCACCAGCTTACACGTTTTATTAGTGACATTATCACATACACATAGGAGAAAGACTGTCAGGCCTCTCTTTTGTCCCTAGACCAGGAGAAATCCTTTAACATAATTTCTCACTCCTATCTACACAAGACATTAACACAATGCAATTTAGGCCAGTACTTTGGGAGGTGGATAGCGATCTTGTACTGGAATCCTGAGAGTAAAGTGTTGGTTAACCACACACTCACTGCGGGCTTCCGGCTCACAAGGTTATGAGACGAGGATGTCCTCTGTCGCCACTCCTATATGTGCTGGTTTTAGAACCACTTCTAGAAACAATTAGACAAGACACCAACATCACAGGCACATTCCTACCAGGCGGAGGAGAGCGGAAGTTGCTTGCATACGCAGACGACACCGCTTTCTTCCCCGCCAACAACACATCCGTCACAAATATACTCCACGCATTTACACAGTTTGATAAGGGGAGTGGGGCACAATTAAACATACAAAAATCACACATAATGGGTCTCGGTAAGTGGTGAAACAAAGCAGACTTTCCTTCCGACTTAACAGCCACAGACAACATCAACCTATATGGGATAACATTTCCTAACAACTCACGACAGATACACGTACAGACATGGAAAAACCTCACACAATAAATTATAGACATGCTACACAGATACAAATATAAGTCAATCAATCATGTGCCATGCCGGAAAGCGTGGGCGGTCATGATTCGCTATTTCACTCGATCACCAGAGTCGTGGATCAGCTCAGTGTTCCTGTCTCGTCCATGCCATGTGGCCAAGCCATCCAGGTATTTTCCTCTCGGTCTTCCTCTTGGTCTGTTCCCCTCGATCTTGCCAGCTGTCACCAAGTTCTCCAGTCCATTTCTTCTCATAACATGTCCAAAAAATTTTGACTGTCTACGTCTAATTTCTCTAATCAATCTACGATTTTCATTTGTCTCTTGTAGTACTTGGTCATTGGTTTTTCTATCTGTCCATGGTATTCTTTGCATTTTCCTCAGAAACCACATTTCTGCAGCCATCAGATGTTTTTCAGCTTGACTGCACATTGTCCAAGTTTCACATCCATACAAAAGAACAGGCTCTATGTATCCCCTCAACACTCTTTTTCTCGTTTTAATTGACATCATTTTATTGGTCAGAATGTTTTTCATCTTGCTAAAGGCTACCTTCGCAATGGCGATTCTTGTTCTAATCTCTTCAAGGCATCTGCCATCAGCTGTTATGACTGTTCCGAGATAATTGAACCGATTCACTTGCTGAAGAATATTCCCATTTACTTGTATATTACATTGTGGTACTTCGTTCTTCCTAGTGACGACCATAACCTGTGTCTTCCTACAATTTAATTCCAACCCCAGCTGCTCACTGTGTACAATAACAGCGTCTACTAATTGTTGCAGATCCTGTGCATTGTCTGCAATCAATACTGTATCATCTGCATATCTAATGTTATTTATGTTTCGTCCTCCAATGCTGATTCCATTTAGGTCTTCTTCATTTCTGAAAATATTTTCACTGTATAAGGAAAAAAGATCTGGAGACATTACACATCCCTGTCTAACACCTCTCTTAATAGGTTGGTATTGTCCTACTTCATTATCAATTCTTATGGCAGCTTGTTGTTTCCAATATATGTTTTTTATAAGTCTAATGTCTTTCCCATCAATTTGTAGATCTGCCAGCATATCCACAATGTTGACATGTCTTACTCTATCAAAAGCCTTTGTGTAGTCAATAAAGCAAAGATGTATATCCTTGTTTACTTCTAAAGCACGTTCAATAACTGTTCGCAGCATATACACAGCATTTACTGTACCCTTTCCTTCTACAAAACCACATTGTTCTTCCCCTATTTCAGGTTGTATTTTCTTCCTCACTCTTTGCATGATAATTCGTAACAAAATCTTTGTGATGTGACTCATTATACTAATTGTTCTATGTTGATCACATTCTAAGGTTCCTGATTTCTTTGGGATTGCAATAAATACAGAATTACATAATTCAGAAGGTATATCTCCAGTATCATATAATGTGTTCAGCAGTCTAGTGACTTGCTCTAGTCCAAATTCTTCTAAAGCTTTAATCATTTCTGTTGTGATGTTATCTGCACCGGGGGCCTTGCCAGCTTTCATATGCTTAAGAACATTTTGAACCTCCATCTTTAAAATTGCTGGTCCTTCATTATTAAATCTAATAGCATACTGTTCCTCTCTGTTATCATTATACAGGTCTTTCACATAATCTGTCCATACATGTAGAATCTGATCTTTTTCTATTATGATTTTGCCATCTTTAGTTCTTAGACAGCCTGTTGATGTACTTGTTTTTTTATTAGTAAGTTCCTGAATCCTTTTGTGCACTAATTTGGTATTTTGACTGTTGTGTTGTTTTTCAATTTCTAAGCACTTTTCCTCAAGCCATGATTCTTTTGCCTTCCTACATAATATTCTGACTTGCCTGTGAATTTCTTCATATTTGGCAGGATTATTTTTGTTGAGTCTTCTTGTTTCCATTAAGTGTAAAATTTCCTCAGTCATCCATTTCTTACGACCCACCTTCTTTAATTTTGGAATAGTTGTTTCTGCAGCCATATTGATTGAATTCTTTAACATTTCCCATTGATCATCCACATCCTGGAATAGGATCTCTAGATCAGACAATATTTCAAATCTGTTCTGTACTTCTATGTTGAATTTGTTTTGTATTTCCTTGTCATTACTCAATGTACACAAATCATATTTAGTGTTCCCTGTTGTATACTTGACTTTCTTCAACTTTATCCTCAATGTTCCTGTGAGTAATCTGTGGTCACTATAACAATCAGCCCTGGGAACTGTTTTTGCTACTGTTAGGGCGTTTCTAAATCTTCTGCTAATGAGAATGTAATCAATCTGGTTTCTAATCCTGCTATCAGGACTCCTCCAGGTCCATAATCTTCTAGGGTGTTGCTTGAACCAGGTGTTTCCTACAATCATTTCCTGTTCTTTTGCCCACTCTACTAGTCTGTATCCTCTTTCATTTCTCTCTCCTAAACCATAGTTTCCTACTGTGTATCTATCCCCTTGATTTCCTACTTTTGCATTGAAGTCCCCTATTATAATGTTTATTTCTGAATTTTTACATTTCTTTAAGGCAGACTCTATGTCATTATAAAATTCCTCTACACTATCTTCACTGGACTCTCCTGTTGGGGCATATACTTGAATAACATTTATGTTAAAAGGTCTGCCACTCAATTTAACTAGTAGTACTCTGTCCGACACGGCCCAATATCCCTGAACAGACGTTGATGTTTTCCGGTCCAAAATTATTGCCACTCCCCTATGTCTATCCTCACCTCCAGAATAAATAATCTTAAAATCTTTATGTATCTTGATGCCTGCTCCTGTCCATCTCGTTTCGCACATACCTAATATATTAATTTTTTCTCTTTGAATTTCTTGTGTTATGTTCTCTAATGTTCCGTCGTTGTTTAACGTCCTAACGTTCCATGTTCCTAATTTTAATGTCTCTGTCCTTGTCTTGCGATGATCAGTCTTTAAGCGAATCATAATAAACTAGGCAATTTCAAAGAGGTAGTTTGCCGTTGCTTTCCTCTATGGCAGTGACCATACTGGCCGGATGACCGCAATCAGTGTCTCTCGAAAGAGAGAAAGCTTGCCGTCGCGAAACTCGAGACCATAACCAACAAATATCTGTCGGCTGCCCTCATAATTTCATCCACCACCTGCCTTCCGTGGCTTCTTTTGAACACTTCCAATTAACGAACACGAAATAACATCACATAATCCAAAGGAAAAACACTATCCACACGAATTTCACGGGAATTTCCATAAGGAATCCACAGAAAAACACTGAACAGCTTCTCCCCCAAGACAACGAGTCATCGCGTCGCCATTACACCGGAAGTACAAATATAAGACATCCACAATATTTGGTAGGAGCATCATAGTTAACACATTCATCATTCCCAAAATCATATATTTAGTAACAGTGCTAGATCCTTCTAAACACACAATCACAGACATCAACAAACACATCAGACATTTCATCTTCGGCAGCACAATTCATCGTATACAACACAAGACACTTATACAGGACATAAACCTAGGAGGGATAGCACTGCAAGACATACACACAAAAATATAAGCTTTTAGAATTCAACACATAGGACACATACTCAGTCAACCAGAACAGCACCCACTAGGACTCTATTACATAGAACTCAGACTGCAACACCTTAGGAGAATACAACTCAATACACCACACCACTTTGGTACACCACCCGCATTCTACAAACATGCATACAAGCACTTCAAGGAAACGAACATTTAATACATCAAACAACACACCAGGTTTACAAATACCTGACTAAATAACAAGCAACTCCACTACAACTTAGAATAAAAAGAGGGCAACAATATTACATACAGGACTACACATGCACTTTCACTAATCTTCACAATTCACACACAAAACCGAAAGCCAGAGAAATTATGTACCGATTGATTTTTAGTACGACGCCCACTTCGGAACGACAAGCACACAGATCCAAACAAATAACCCCATGTCAACTCTGTAGACACAACATAAGGAAACGGAAGATCACATTTATTACACATGTCCAACAGTCCAAGCCGCACTAGACACATTAAGACAACTCATTGAAACATTCACTAAAAAGAAAACAGATATGTACAAAGCAATATTTTTAAACACTATTCCTAAAACTACAAAAGACAACCACATGAGTTTGTTGACAGCACTGGCAGAATATAGGTATCTGATTTGGTCCTTTAGAAATGCAGCAAAGTACTATATTAAAATCTTTAGCTCTCATATAATACTGCACGCGTTTCAAAATAAAATCACACAAATATTCACAAACACATTGACATAACGAAATAAAACCAGCTAATCAATTTACTAATTTGAAAACCCATAATTTGTATGAATGTGGACATGCACACATATATGTGTACATGCACACATATATGTGTATGCTTGTATGGTAGAATGTGGAATATAGAATATGAATATACAGGTTTATCTTAGATGTTTATCATATAATACTGACACCCGATCGTCTTGACAGACAATAGTGCAGTTTGAAAGGGAGTGTCCTAAACGAGTCCCTGCTGTGGAAATTTTAGAACGTGTGTGCGCCTCGCGACGCGAGCCCTGTGTGTGGCTCATTTTGTAAATACTTTGGCCGCAATTCTTCCCCATGGGGATTTGTAATTGCATATCCATCCCTCTCCTCCCCCAAACAACGTTAAAGAGAGATATATAGCTCCTCTGGCCTAGGGAAACAAAGGCTTTGTGGAAAACTGGCTGCGTGTCCTTTGTAAGACCCGGCCACCGGCCTGGTGTGTCTAGTGGCTGGTGGACAATAGGCATTTTTGCGTTCAGCGGTTTGTCCTTTGCCTAAATTCAACACGATTTCCAGCACGAACATTAACATAGTTGTAGAATACCAAAGGCCAACATGTATGGTATTTTTATATGGGTAGCCAAGTATGGGTAATTCGTGCTGGTATTTATGTAAATATAATTATTGCTTTGGGTTGATATACAGGTATATATATTAATGTATGCACTTGACCCCCCCCCCCCACAATTTAAATAGAATGAGAATGTAAAGGTTATTGCCCAAGATCACGGAAATCCATGTACTATCATCTTCAGAAAGCTAGAGATAGATCAAGACAGAATGTGTGTGTGTGTGTGTGTGTGTGAGAGAGAGAGAGAGAGAGAGAGAGAGAAAGCAAGAGAGAGAGAGAGAGAGAAAGAGAGAGAGAGAGAGAGAGAGAGAGAGAGAGAGAGAGAAGAATTGTAACATGCATTCCACTTGTGGAGATGGAAATGAAACGAGGAATGTGTGTTTACATGCACTATGCCATAGATGTCATATTATCATAACTGTATATGCATGTATATAACACTAACAAACGGCAACGCTCTGTAATATACAAAAAAAAAAAAAAAAAAAAAAAAAAAAAGAAACACACATTACACCTTGTACACCTTGGATAGACCCAAGCACGAAGACAACCTGAAGGTGAGCCCGCCCAGGGGCTTAACGCGAGAAAACAAAAACAGAAATCAACAGACGTGAACTTTTCAGGGTTCGAAGCAAGTTAACAAGCACAGAAGATAAAAGACACGCCAATTTCAGGGCTCGAAGCAAGATTAAAAAGCAAAGAAGCTAAAAGACGCGCCCTTTTCAGGGCTCGCCTCAAGTGAACAAGCACAGACAGTAAATAATGGGCCCTTTTTAGGGCTAAATCCAAGAATCACTAAATCCAAGCAAGAACAGGAACCTACTTAAACAAACATCGACCCGTCCTCTCAAGAAAATGCAACCCAATAAGGAGGGGGAGGGTGTAAGGCATACAACGGAACAGGGGGTACAAGGACGTGTCCATCACGAGAGCAAGACCGACGCCCGAGCACAGCAGAGAAACCACTCACAAGGAGGAGGTACAAAGCTGAGCATGCAACTAATAACACAAAATAACTAAATAAATAAATTAGGAAATAAATGAACCACACCCTAACTAACGAAAAGCGTGAACAACAGCATACCAACTAGGATGCAAACTGATAAAGGAAAACAACAATAAAACCACAAACAACTTACCACAACAAAGAAACAGTAAACGCCTGGAATAAAGATAACTAAGAAAATAACAAAACACAACCATGAATAACCAGACAAACAACAGTTACAAGAAATGTCAAAAGCTACTACAACGTTGAATAACAGATGATATAAGATTAAGAGATAGCGGATAAAATAGGAAAACGTAGATAGTAGGAACGTAGATAGATAATACCACAATTTCGCAACCAAATCCACGAACTTTACAACATCTCGTTTCAGATCTTTAGTGGTGGCGAGTCCCATTGCAGTCAATCACACAAATGTCGGCCGACGTCCAACCACCACAATAAAATTTGGTGGAACTGCGGTAAAGCTGTGAAAGTGTAAACAATATAAAATAACACAAAGTAGTGCAGCTTTACATAACAGAGTTAAGACACATACAGAACGTTGCGGCGATTAGCCTTCATCAGCAAACAAACACATTCACAAACACAACATACAGTCAAGGAGACTCCTGTGAGTACATTAGAAGGTGATGACAGGACGAGGAGAACAAAAGCATGGAAAAATGGAAGCAATCCTTGTGGCTGGTCCACCAGACATGCCTGGATAAATGGGCTACTGCTGCGGCTGACCAGTACAGCCCAGTGGTAAATTGACCCTGCCGGTGATCTACACAATCGGGGCCGACAGCGGACCGGGCTGATAACACCTAACGCTGTATACACCTCAGTATCAATCAATGTCAGCGACTTGTGCGCTGCAGCTTTTCAAGACTCCACTACTTTCGCACTGCACGAAATAACAATTCATGACATTTGAGAAAGGAATGCAATTTATTCAGAACCGACATTTGAATGGCTCTACGAGCGTTAGGTTTCATCATCATTACACAATATGAATACATTAACGTGATGATAGATGATGCTAGCATTACACAATCTAAATGAACAGCCCTATGTTTGCCTATGGCCTAGAAAGCTATCGCATTGGTCAAGGATACGTCTGCTCTCTCTACCGTCTCCAGTCAGTCCGTTCACACGCTACACATTCCGTGAACAAACACGGACACTTTACTCTCCGTGCAGTAGCTATTATTGCGTGCCTGGTCTTGCCAGCACGCCGGCTTTGTGAGTTCGAGTAACCTGGCATATCACGGTTACTCGCAAGGACCAACTACCCCATTGCTTGGGGAAAGCCCTCGCTCATCTGTACTCGTCGACCTCTGATCTGACGCAAATGTGTCTCCTTGTGAGGCTATTAATAGTACTCGGTGTCTTCCCTGTCTGGTGTCTCTCTACTAGACTAGTGTTAACTCATTACTCCTGTAAGGCCTTATTGGGGATGCTGACAGGGTCCCATCCTCTCCGCGAAGTGGTACTTCCCTTTTTCTTATGTTTGTAACACCTCTGGTCACAAAAGAAAAATTGGTTGTCCCAATTTTGTCAGATCTCCAATAAGTATAGAACTTTCTAGTTTGGGGATAGAACAATATCTTCTACCTTCATTCACAGTGTTCTATCTATTCACTTGGCTAATTCAGTAGCCCATGTCTCAGTATAGTTGGTTCTATAGATATCTTAGGGATTGGTAGTGAACCGGAAACCGTTGTCTTATGTCTTATGTCATGGCTTCTGTCGTTTGACCCTATGTCTTTTGACTTCCACCTATTGACTTCCGTCTTGACCTGTTCCTCCTATTGCCCGAAATGACAACCCACACACTAGTTGACTCTATTATGAGTACAACACATGAGCACCAAGTGTTCATGTTCCCTTTAATATCCCCTCCAACTCTATACACACAGCTCTACTGTTCACCTTCTTGCTTTCGCATGTGAAAAAGCTATATTCACTGTTACATTTAGGTTTCTGATTATTTATTGTGTCCCCTGAATTTAGAGTTATTGTTCTTTGAACTGATTGGTGTGTGCAACTTTTATGTGTTCGTTTTCCTGTTTGTTTGCGTGTTTTCTAATAAACTAAAGTGTACTTAACTCTCTAACATGTGTATGCGTTAGTGTACTAAATGTGTGTGTTCCTTCGAGCGCCGCAAATCGGTTTATTGTGGTTACAAACGTTCGTTATTTTTATTTGTGACCACAACTCCACTTTCTGAAGCTCAAAGTACGTTCTCTATATACTCTGTTAAAGTGTGGCTGTAACACATATAAAACCTCGACAACACATTGGAAACACAGATGACACAGACAAGTCAAATAAGACTTTTCCAGTGGTGGAAAAAAACTTTCCGCTGTCTTTCTCTCTCGCTCTCTTTTTTTCACTGTTTACTAAGTTTTTGCATTCTCTCCTCGCATTTTCTCCTCTTTCATTCCTCTTTCATACCCTTTCATACTATTCTTTCACTCAATCATTCTCTCGTCATTAAAATATGTTTCATAGTATTACATACATAAATAATATATATATACAATAAACGATTGGCTGAAATATAATAGTAATCACGCCAAATGACTGCGTTTTGTTTGCACGCGTCATGTCTGTACAAAAAATATACATAGTTATAAGGATGGTTTGTTACCGATCCTGTTATGTAACTTCCATAATTTGGTGTGCTGACCTAAATTACCATCAAGGGAAATAATTTACTACTACTTTCATTTAAGAAAAATGGGTTAATTACCTTAAAGTGTTATTTGTGACAAAGATGATATTAATTCCTAAATGATTGGTGTTAGTTTTGAAATGATATATTAGCTAAATGGATGTATAAATGATTATGATTATAAGTTAATAAACTAATATAAGATCTAATAATAGTATTTCTATAATGGGTGTTTTAATAACTGGATTATTAATTAAATGATAATGATTTCTAACTACTCAAATAAGAAAATAACGTTATATATGCGTTTACATAATTTGCCATGGAATTAATAATAGAAAAATGAAGTTATAGATACTGTAAATAAAATAATAATGTACATATATCACAGTTACATTTCTATATCTAATTACACTAAGTTGACATCGTCCTCTGCGTTGTAAAGATGAAGCAATTCTCTTTGTAGACTATTCTAACATAGTTCATTCCGCCAAAGTCTTTTATGCTCTCCTCGAAGGATAGTGTATTAATATAGTTGCCTACCACATTATGTAGGTTCATAACTAACCCTGGAATGTTATTCGGGGTCTAAGCGTTGGTTCAATATATTCTAGATTCGGGGTCTAAGCTGGGTTCGCTGTCCTCTTGGCGTTAGTTCCCATAATCTACCTTATGTGTGTGTCAGCGCATGTTAATTCTGCGTCTGTTCGTTACACTTTTCATAGCACTGTTCTATTCACACAAGTTATATATCAGGCGATGGTAACGCACTTACGATATGTCTTAATCACCACACCTTGCACTTGGTTATCTAACATTACAGTGTGACTGTTTCTGGTGGTGTATGGTTGATTCCTTCCTGTAACTCAGGTATTTGAATGGATGAAGGACGACTCAAAATGTCTGCAATCGTATTTAATCTCCCTTTTAAATGCTGGATGGTAAATGTGTAATTTTGGAGAATTAAAGCCCACCTGTAAATTCTATTGTTGGTAGGATGTCCAGATTGCATCACAGACAATGGAGAGTTATCGGATTGGATTACAAACTGTGCTCCTGCCAAAAATCGGTGAAACTTTCTCACGCAATAGATCAAACTAAGGTCTTCCAATTCTGATGCTGAGTATCTTCCTTCAGCCGGGGTGATCTTGCGACTTACGTACTTTACGGGGTGGAACGTCCCGTCGTAGAACTGTCCTAGTATTCCAGATATGGATATGGCACTCGCATCTGTGCGTAAGAAATAAGTGAGTTTTGGATTAGGCATACGAAGGATAGGTGGATCGCTGAAAAAATGTTTCAATTTCGATAACGCACTAATTAATCGTGCATCTTTTACAGATAACTTAGCCGAAGCTTTTAAGATGTTAGAAAAAACACTGGTGATTTCCCCCAGGTTTGAAATGAATTTAGTATAGTGGTTTCCCAGACCCAGTAAACTTTGGACCTGTTTCTTGGTCGTTGACATTGTAAAATTCAGAATCTTAGTGACGATTCTGTCATCAGTTTTCAAATCGCCCCTGCAGATGGTATGACCCAGGAAGTCAATTTGTTTCATGCCCAA
Organism: Cepaea hortensis; assembly: GCA_963921405.1. Taxonomy (NCBI): domain Eukaryota; kingdom Metazoa; phylum Mollusca; class Gastropoda; order Stylommatophora; family Helicidae; genus Cepaea; species Cepaea hortensis. Next base: position 68,062,887 of record OY992891.1, on the reverse strand, counting down.
CTCTATTTTGGACGGCTTCGCTGTGAGTCCAAACAATTTCAACCTGTCGAAGACTTGTCGACGTTTCAGTAGGTGTTTTGTCCCGTCTTTCGTCTGACTGCATCTGTTATTTCTATATGTCGAGATATTCGTCGCAGTTGCGTTTACTGTAGGAACTGGTAGTTCCATCTCGTCCAATACTGTTGTGCTACTTGTTGTGTGTGCTGTTATCTGGCTAAGTGTGTTTGCGTTGTCGCTGTTGTGTGTCGCCCTACCTAGTGAAGTTGAGTTATGTATGTCTGTCGTCTAATTGCTTGGTGTTGGTGCAATCTGTTCGTCTGTCTGTTGTACTTGTTGTGAAACGTATGGTTTCAGGATGTTGATATGAAATATCTCTAAGTGTTCTTTTATCGATATTTCATGATCCGCATCTGATATATTGAGTTCAACGTTGAGAGGCCCTTGGCAACCTGTTAGTACCATATTATGTTTATCAGTTAGTTGAATCACAACCTTTTGGTTTGGTTTAAGGTGAATCGTTTTAGTACCCTTGTTTGGATAGTTATGGTTTCCATTACTCGACACCTGCATTAGGGGTCCAGTATCATCGACCGCTATACTCTCAAGTGGTCTAGATGCTATCACTGACCGTTGCACTTCGGTCTTTACATGCTTTTTCTTTCGTACACGATGTTGACACACAGTACAAGAGCGACAGAAAGATTTTATGTCCGAACAAAATTTCAGCCAGTAAAATTGTGATATAATTCTGGCTCGCGTTTTATGATAGCCCAAATGTTCAGCAAACGGTGGTGAATGTGCGATTTTTAGCACCTTTTGTCGGTATGTTACAGGTAACACCGTCTGCTGAATTTCATGGTTATTATATGTGTAATAACGCATGAGAATTCCGTTAAACGTTTTAAAGTACCAGGAAGAATTTTTAGAAACTTTCTTTCACTCACACAACAAGTTAAAATACGGTGTGAATGTTTGGTCGGTGCTTTGTGCCTCGCTCAACTTTTGGCGAGTATTGTTGGCATCTGCACCACTTGGTGTTAGTAGCTGTAGTGTTTCATTTTGTAAGTCAGTATAACTTATTTCTGTATCTGACTTAATTACAGCGTTGACCATGTGTGTTTCATTCCAGGCTTTTATGTTGTCGTCTGTACATTCTTTCAATGTATCAAGACATCCTAAAATAAGATATGTACAAGGATCTTGGAGGATAGAGCACGTAAATGTGCCGGTAAGGAACGGGGTATTGATATGCGCTTTTGCCAGTGGATATTTCTCGATGGTGCCCGAGAAAGTACGACATTTGACAAATTCACCCGTATAATCTTCTGTTCTTGCAAGTTCTCTCCTTAACCCCAGTATAGTGCTGCCGCTATCAACTAAGCATTGGCATGGTTTACCATTGACCAGTGCATCGTAGAACTTAAGGTTACCTCTGGAGGCACATGCTGCATTAGCTTCTTCATTTGAACATGATATTATGTGTCCACATTTCAATCTCCCCTCCGCATAAAACTGGTGACATACTTTACACGTATTAAAGTCTAAAATATCGGTTGCTGATGATACATTCTGACATTCATTCGTTGGCAATACATTGACAAGTTCGGGATCTATGTCACTCTCATCGTCTGATGATGTATCGATGAGGGCTGCGTTGTTTGCCTTCATTCTCTGTCTCCCAAGACATTTATTGCTATAGTGGCCATAACTTGAACAAAAATAACATTTAACAGCACGTTTAAACGATGATCTTCTGCTTTCTTGCTTACTTATCACTTGTTCTTGGTGTTAAAGATATGTGGGGTTATTATCACACATCGAATAAGTTGGGTGAAAAAGAGTGCAATAATTACATCGAGGTGGTTTCTGATATGGTTTGTCCTTCTTACTGTAGTCTTTCTGTTTGTAGGATCTATCAGGGACTCTATTTGCAAAAGCTGTAATTTCTGTGTCATATGATGTAGTTTTAAATATGTCCCGATTAGAGGAAAAATAAGCTGACCCCCGTTTCTCTAATTGTTGAATGGAATCAATATCTGATTGTTGTAAGAATTTAGCAAAAGGGGTAGGCACTGTAGAAACGGCTTTGTCCATTACCATTAGCTCTTCTAGTTTTTCATAGCTGTTACCTACTTTAGCCGCCTTAGTCAATTTTTTAAATGTGCTCTGCACGTTAGAAATGTAGTCTAAGAACGTTTCAGTTGCTTTTGGTTTAATCTGTGAGAATTGAATTTGGTAACCAGTAGCGTCCAAAAGAAAATGTTGCATTATCCTATCGTGTATGTACTGGTAATTGTTTCTAAGAACTGTAGGTATGGATTCTATTACTTTTAAAGGCTCCCCACTCAGGTTCCTCATGTAAATCATTGCCCAATCCTCTAAAGGTATTTTCTGTGTTTTTAGTTGGAACTCTATATTTTCAGTCCATGCGCTGATTGAATCACCTACAGTGTATGGTTTGATAAGGCCTTTGTACTTACTAAATTTGTTCTGTTCTTCTTGGCTCTTTTGTTTGCTAGAGGCTATTTGTATGTTAGAATCTACATCCATTTCTTTCATCTTTAGTCTAGTTTCAGAATCTACTTGTATCTGCTTTTGTTTGGTGGCTTCCTCTGCTTGTTTGTTAGCAAGTTCTACGTCTAACTGTTTTTGTTTGGTAACCTCCTCGACGTCTTTCATTTCTTTTTGATGTTGCCTTTCTAATGCTCTTTCGTCTCTATCAAGAGCCGCTTTCTTTTCCATGCGAGCTATTTCTTCTTTATACTTTTGATCCGCCCACTTTTCTAATTTATCACCAGTATGGCCCATTGCGATGCCCGCCTGGATACATTCATTTAGTGACGCCATTTTGTGGCGTAATGTTAGTTCACAATGATAATACAATAAGATGCACAGAATAGTTTACAATGATGTGTTAGTAAATGTACATCTTTCGCTGGAAAAGAAGTTGCATGATTAAGTTAGAGCATACCAAAATATTCGGAAAATATACTCATCTAATTTGTTGGAAAGTACGGTACTTGGGATGTTCCACCTCAGTCTTTCACACTACACACTGGTTTGATTTGATAACACACGGGCTGCGTTCTGGTTACTAGAGCAGCAAAAATTAGACACACGCTTAAGTTGTAAATACAAGCTCACAATTCATCATATTTTATCAAATATTTCATATTTCATAAAGTTGTTAATACAATCTCCTATTTCATGCGAATGATGAATGAAAATGTGCTAAATAGTGATAAATGGTATTAATGATGAATGATATGATCGTCTGAATGATTGTTAGATGATAAATGAGATGATTAGTCGTATGGCCGTCAATGTCGTCTTGTCTCCGCTGTTTGACTCTGGCGTACCTTCGTTCTAGGCTGCAGTTCGTCGCTAATCTATTTACTGATTTTGTAGGATGGTGACATTGATGGCTGTATCACACGCAATGAAATGTACACGGTGGTTAAGATGGTAATGTTCACTGTTGATTTTATACATTTCAATTGCTTTTAATATAATAACACACTTTCTAAATAATATTGGTAGAATTTCACACTTTACCGATCTAATTTGACTCAATTGTGGTTCACACACCACAAATTGGCGATCGTATAATTCACCACAAGGAAAAAATTAATTTATAGCATGTATCACAACAAATTTGTATTACTTTGCAATATATCACACATCAATAATGTTGAAACGTGCATTGAATTAATTCTGGTACAGAATTTTCTAATATCAATCGATAGCTAGCGTTCGTTCAGTGGTTTATAATACCACTTGCATGTTGGCGTTAACTGCTCGTTGAATATTACCACAACTGCCTGCTCTGACTGCTCAGAAACTTTCACTGAAATCTGACAGTACTTGTACTTCTGGCGTTGGTTCAATGTGCATTATGACACCAATTCGGGGTCTACTGGTGTTTATTCCTTGTGTTCTCACACTAATTCGCCGCTGGCGTTGATTCATTGACCATTCTGACACCAATTCGCCGATGGCGTTAATTCACTGACCATTCTGACACCAATTCGGGGTCTAGCCTGTCAGCGACTTGTGCGCTGCAGCTTTTCAAGACTCCGCTACTTTCGCACTGCACGAAATAACAATTCATGACAATTGCGAAAGGAATGCAATTTATTCAGAGCCGACATTTGAATGGCTCTACGAGCGTTAGGTTTCATCATCATTACACAATATGAATACATTAACGTGATGATAGATGATGCTAGCATTACACAATCTAAATGAACAGCCCTATGTTTGCCTATGGCCTAGAAAGCTATCGCATTGGTCAAGTCGTCTGCTCTCTCTACCGTCTCCAGTCAGTCCGTTCACACGCTACACATTCCGTGGACAAACACGGACACTTTACTCTCCGTGCAGTAGCTATTATTGCGTGCCTGGTCTTGCCAGCACGCCGGCTTTGTGAGTTCGAGTAACCTGGCATATCACGGTTACTCGCAAGGACCAACTACCCCATTGCTTGGGGAAAGCCCTCGCTCATCTGTACTCGTCGACCTCTGGTCTGACGCAAATGTGTCTCCTTGTGAGGCTATTAATAGTACTCGGTGTCTTCCCTGTCTGGTGTCTCTCTACTAGACTAGTGTTAACTCATTACTCCTGTAAGGCCTTATTGGGGATGCTGACAATCAACAAACATGGATACACAACTAAAAGAAAAACACGCCCAATATCCTGCCAGAGCGAGGGAGAATGAAGGATCCACAGGCGACCACACGGAAACGATTTAGAGCATCCAACCAACCATGAGCTCAGAACAACGGACGTTGGTCTTGCCATGCGTTTGTGGTAGTAACTTCCCGTCCTTCCGAGGAATGAGAATTCACGCTGGAAAGAAGGAAAGCGGGAGTGCGTTAAAGAGACACGACAGCGCAGTCCCAATATGGATGATGAGACGCAAGAGGATTTTGGAGGGGACGAACCCCACGTAGCTGATAAGACTCAAGTTGTCACATGTTATAGGTCATAGGTTATTAAGCAGTATAAATAACTAATTATTGGAATTTTATTTTACTTATGCACTTATACATTTTATTTGACAATATGGATAAAAACGTTTACTAATTTGTTAACAAGATTTTACAACTTCTTATTATAACAAATATTCTTTATTTTCTATTAATTGCTGTAATTTAGACACAAACCGACGACATAGTCACTATAATTGTTGATTTCTAATGAGATGTATGTAACTGCTTGCACTTTTTGACAACATATGTGATATCTGGAGCAAGTTTACTTGTTGAAATTCGCATAACAGCATGCAAGTTACAGTCCGACAATAAAGACCTATTCTTAGATGTGTTGATCTTCAAGCATGAGAATGCTTGTTCCCAAATGTATGTTGATCCAAACAATGATAAAAGTTTAGCTGCAAAGTTTTTCAAGTTGAGAAATGATTCTTATGATAAAGATCCATAGAAATTAAGCAAACCATCTGACTTGAATTTCTCTTTCAGGTCATGGTCTGCTTGTAAGCGAAACAGCTCCAACTGTATGTCCTCTGTGGCTGTATCAGCTTCTGCACTAAAACGGGAACTGAGAACACTGAGCTGTGGCTCTAAGTTCTTGAAATCTTGGAATCTCCGTCCACATTCTTCAATCAATGCATCTAATTGGGCTTTGTACTTTTCAGTCATTTCACCGGAAATTGTTTCTTGTTTCAGCAAAGGGAAATGACAAAATCTTTTTTCACTTGCTTGTCTGGAGAACAGTGAGAGTTTTGCCTGAAATGATTTTAAATGTACATACAATTCATGTGCAAACACACCATTGCCCTGAAGTTTGACAGTCAGTTCATTTAACTTTTCCATAATTTCAATGGCAAACATAAAGTCTAACTTCCACTCTTTATTGACAATGTTAGTATTAAAGTCACATTCAATGCCCTTCATATCTAGGAACATCAATATTTCGTCTCCGAGGTCCCACACTCGCCTCAACACCTTGCCGAGACTCAGTCATCGAACACTGGTGTGGTACAAGACATTAGGACGTTCAGTTTCCGAATCGTCAAGTAATACCTTGAACTGTCTGTGATTAAGTCCTCTTGATCTTATGAGGTTGGTGACACTGACAACTTGGTCAATAACATGCTTGATATTCAAAACAGTTTTACATAGACTTTCTTGATGAATCACACAGTGAAGTGGTAATAATGTGTGGTCTGGTTATTCTGCTTTAATCTTATCACTTATCAACTTTACCAAACCTACATTTTTTTCCAGTGAAAGCACGAGCTCCGTCAGTTCTAACACTTGCCATCTCGTTTCCAAACCAAACTCAGTTCTTTCAATACAGTTAGTAACAACACTGAATATATCATGGCCTGTGGTTATGTCTTTGAGTGACTCAACATTCAGTAACTCTTCAGTGAGCTCGAAAGAAGTGTTTATTTCACGTATAATTATCAATAATGGAGCAGTATCATGTACATCGGTACTCTCATCCAATGCAAGAGTATCAAAAAATTGTTTAGTTGCATCTTGAAGTTTATGCATCAAATTGTCACTTATCTTGTCAACATGTGTGCCCACAGTTCTCCTTGATATAGTATTGTTGTCAAATCAGTTTTTATTTGTTGGTTCTAGAACCTAATGTTTGCTACATCTAGCAAGCATTAGTTGATGAACTCGCCATCAGAAAATAGCTTGTTCTGTTTTACAATTCTGTGTGACAGCACAAGACTAGCTTAAGTTTCAGCATCTTGAATTGAAGACTGTTTAGTGAAAACAATTTTCTGTTTCTCCAAATTTTTCACCAACTCCGGGCATTTCCTTTCCCTCCCTTCGGTTGTTAAATTTGTATCCGATATCGGAATGTTTTGTTTGATAATAACTTTTTAAATTGTACTCCCTGAAGACAGCCAATGACTCACGAGAGAGTGCGTTGGCGACACTGTGAGCTGTGAAATTCGCGTGGAATGCATTTACATTTGTTCTGTACAGTGACTTGCATGTTCGGAACAATGGCTACCGGCTGTTGCTGAATTGACTGAATTGCCTTTTCGGTTCACGGGTCCATTTTTCAGGAGACTCCTGGGAGTCGGCGCTGAAGCTGCGGATTTCGTGCTTTATGCGACGCTTTCGGAGGGAGGCCCTGCGGTAAAGGAAAGAGTCATGTGAGAAAACCCGGGTCTGTGAGGTATTTCTGGTGACTGCCGAGTCCATTGACGATGAACTGTGGTTTTCGTGGATGCATTTTGTTGGCATTCTGGCGGTGGCATTATGCACAGTGTATCTGTGCGGGCTGTTGGATTTCCGTGACTCCTGTCTATTCCACTTTCCACTATCTATCTTACTAACTAACTAACTAACTAAATAACTAACTAACTAACTAACTAACTAACTAACTAACTAACTAACTAACTAACTAACTAACTAACTAACTATCTAACTAACTAACTAACTAACTAACTAACTAACTAACTAACTAACTAACTAACTAACTAACTAACTAACTAACTAACTAACTAACCAACCAACTAACTAACTAACTAACCTAACTAACTAACTAACTAACTAACTAACTAACTAACTAACTATCTGACTCACGAGACAACAGGCAAACTGATTTGCTACCAATTTTTATAAAACAGTAATTAGTTGTCCATTCATCATTAGAAACATGCATTCATATTCAATTTTAAGTTTGTTATTGACACTCATTGTTTTAATAAAATTCGAACAATTAGAATTGTACAAAAATTTGAAACGGAAATGAAACAAAGCCTACTTCCGGCTGTGTGTGAAAATAAAATATTCGGAAAACAAGTAGTATACTCAGAATAAATTTCAGAAATATATCAAGACTACTACAACAAATAAATTAATTTGAACATTGCAAATGTGTATATAATTTATAACAGCGAAAACCGTTTAAATTAAAATTTTTCTTGCAAATTAAATCATTTATTCAATGGAGAAATATATGTTTTTTATACAATCGTCTTTATTAACTTTTACATGTCGATAAATATTTCTCTATATGAAAATCGATAAATTCGCATTTTAGCATTACGTGGTTCCAAATGTTGCTGTAGCCTATGTAGCCGGGGCGGAGTTGAGGTGAGCGCCCAACCTTGCATAAATACCCCAATGGCTCGTGCATTCATCACCTATGCAGCAAAAGTCCATGGGCCTTCTCGTGGCTGAACTGCTTTAACTTACAGGAGAAGGGGCGACGGCGAGTCACTGGCGCAGAGAAATAACCAGAACGCTATTGATGTGTATGCACGTAAATGCATGCGCAGACATGTGTGTGCGTGATAACACACCTAAACTCGAGTAAGACCACAGTCTGGTCTAACAGAGGAAAGGTGCTGAAGACGGAGGCAACCAGCCAGGAGTCGCACCACAGAAATCAGGATGCCACGCAATCACGCGTAATGAAATATGTCGACTGCTGCTAAATGTTATGGTGCTCGCCCTGCTTTGGACCCGCAGGCAGGTGCAGTGCCGGGCCCTATGCCTCGAAAGGGTCCAACCACAGCTACTGGAGGTCCTTCTCAGATGTCCTGTGGAGCCAAGGGACCTTAGTATATAGCGTCTGGCTATACAAAAAAAAAAAAAAAAAAAAAAAAAAAAGACTAACACTAATGCACTGGAATGCGGAGGGAGTCAGCAACAAATAATAGAACTAAAAAACATCTTGGACCAAGAAAAGGTAAGCGCATGCTGCTTGCAAGAAACTCACCTCAACGAAAACGAAATGATGTCTGGGAAATTGCCAGTACTAAAGACCCTACTTTCTGAACTTAGCTGTCAGCTTAAGGTCACCATACTGTGGCTACCATCCCAGTGTTGAGTGCCCGGAAACGACAGAACTGATCGGTCGGCTAAGGAAGGAGCAAAAGAAGAACAGCCTGATGTGCCCGTTACACACCACCAAAAGAAAAGAATGATCAAATCTGTCAGAAGGCCACCAAAACCTTCTCAAGACGACTACCACATTATGGACAGACTAGAACAAGTCATTATTCTGCGCCTCAGAACAGGACATACTAGATTACGCAACCACATGTATACAAGATTCAAGATTGGTGAATCAGCCATGTGCACATGTGGATTGGCGTCGCAGACAGCAGAGCACATACTCAAAGACTGCCCAAATTACAACATGTCTAGGCAAACCTTCTGGCCTAGAGAGACGACAGTGGAAGATAAACTCTATGAACTGCTGAGTGAACTAAAAAGGGCAGTTAAATTCATACAAGAGGCAACATTGCAGTTATAGACATATTTAAGGCGAACGAAAGAAGAAGAAGAAGCATTACATTACGAAGATCAAGGACTATTTACAAAAATAGATAATTAAAAAGAAATTTTTATCAAAAATGTTAAAATAATCATAACTATACATGCAAGTCTGTAAAATTCCACAAAATAACTTAAAAACGAAGTAACAATTTTTTTTTAATTTCTAAATGCCCTCGCGGGCCGCATACAATCAATTGCCGGGCCGCTTACGACCCGCGAGCCGTAGTTTGCCCACCCCTGGCTTAGGGAAATGGAAAAATAAGGCGGATTTTCCAGGTGACTTAACATCAAACAATCTTATAAAATTGTAAGGAATAGTCTTCCCATGTCAACCAAATCAGACACACAAAGACACATGGCAAAATCTAGAGAAGAAAATAACAGATATGTTACAGAGGTACAAATACAAAACAACCACCATATTTGGTAGAAGTACCATTGTTAATACATATATAATTCCAAAAATACCATATATGTGCACAGTACTAGACCTCCCCCCCCCCCACGCCAGACTGTCACAAACATAAAGAATGAGTCAGACGCATTGACTTTGGCAGCACCATCTACAGTATCAAACATACTACACTCATACAAGACAAAAAAGATGGAGGTATCGCCCTCCAAGACATAACAACCAAAATACAAGCACTTAGGATCGAACAAGTAGGCGAAATCTTACAACACCCAGAAAAACACCCTTCAGCACACTATTATATTGGAATTGGCTATTTTATTTAAAGCCTATTAGGAATACATCCTCACAGTACTTTGGCACTCTCCCAACGTTTTGCAAAACATGTATTTAAGAAATTAAAGGACACGAAAAATTACTACACAAGAAAACACACACAATCTACAAGCATTTAGTTAAACTACAAGCAACTCCAGTACATCTCAGAATTAAAAGAGGACATAGATATTTCATAAAAAATTATACCGATACTTTCTCTAATATTCACAACAAGCAGATTACCCCAAAAGCAAAGGAAATTACATATAGGCTAGTTTACAGCATGACCCCAACAACAGAGAGAACAGCAAAAATAACTAAACAAATACTACAGTGTCAGCTTTGTAGACTTAGTCCATGAATCAGAAGTGCACATCTATTACGAATGCAACACAATCATGCCAACAAGAAATCTCCTATAAAACATCCCAAACACTCATACGAAACAAAGAACAGATGTTTACAAAGGAATCATGATAAATTCCATTCCTTACTCCACACAAGACATCCACACAAAGCTAGTTGCTCTATTGGCAGAGTACAGAAATCTTGTATGGACATTAAGAAAGCATTAAGAAAGCATTATGCAATTACAGAACAATCAACAAAGAAATTGTCCAACAACTTTATTAACAAAAGGCTCAAACATTCAAATCTGAACCCCACAAGCGCAAATCCCGCAAAAGATTTGCATGAAGACAGCACATATTACAGAAGAAGCAAATAACTTGTTTTTTAAAAAAAAAAGGATATCACAGCTGTAAATGTGTTTATTGATGGTATTAATAATCTTACAATTATATTATTATTATTATTACTACTACTATGATTAATACTGCTACCATTATGATTAATTTTCCCATTATTATATTTGAATGTGCATCACGAAATATATTGTGGATGTGTGTCTGTGTCGTTGGCAGTAACATATGTATGCGTATGTGTGTGGATGCAGGTGTGTGTGTGTGTGTGTGTGTGTGTGTGTGTGTGTGTGGTGCATGTTTTTTGCACACACATGTGTATAAGTGTGTGTGTGTGTGTGTGTGTGTGTGTGTGTGTGTGTGTACGCGCACGCGTATAGCAGCCTTTAAACCAAAGCGATATCTCAAGTTGGGGACTGTTTCCGGATCCGGTCAGGGATATGCACTACTGACGAGCTCAAATGAGGGCGAAACTCGAGTATAGTGCTTCCATATTGACGTGGATAGGCCTTAGGTTCATACCAGAATGCGATCGGCGTTGCCAGTAGTGGGTTGTGCTCAATATTTAAATGTAAAATCCCGAAACAACCACATAATCGATATCTCAAGTATTAAAATGATGTTATATGGTAATGATATTTTTGAAAAGAAAAATATGCACCACCATGTATAAACAAATTAAATGAGCCCTTTAAGTACCCAGTAAGCCAGGTTTAAAGTCCTTCCCACTGTATCTGAAACCCAGACATTATCACAGCTTTGGGCCAATTATCTCCATGGGGACAGGCCATGGACTCTAATTGCTAGTTATAAATCCCTGATTCTTGTCCCCAAACAAAAGGTGACAAGGACATTTACAGGGCACTAGAGCGTCACCCTGTAATTTGACATCAGGCCAACAACACCAACAATTTGAACCTTCACCTCGGTAGCTAAGTGATCCAGAAATTACAAAGAAGCCACATTTTAATGGGAATGATAATTTAAAGTTTATTGCCCAAGCTCACGGCATTCAGTGTACTGCTGCCTCTAGAAAGCAAGAGAAAGATCAAGATAAAATATATATATGTGTGTGTGTGTGTGTGTGTGTGTGTGTGTGTGTGTGTGTGTGTGTGTGTGTGTGTGAGGACAGGGAGAGATGGACAGGTGTTACATGCATTCCACTGGTGGAAGTGGAAATGAAGCATATGCGAGGAATGTGTGTTTAAATGCACAGTGCCATAAATGTCATTATCATTACTGTATATACGCATGTATTTGTTTCATTCACACTTAAAACTAACGAACGGCAACGCTCTGTAATATACACAAACAAAAGAAACACACATTACACCTTTTAAATATACATTGCTTTGTATGAAATAAACGTTTAAGAAACAAAACAAACATTACTAAAGATTCCCCCCCCCCCCCCATCATATTCGCAGTGTCTATCGGATAAATAATGCACATACGGCCGTTTGGGTCGGGATGATATCCCAACACAACCGACACATAGTGGGGCGGCTCTGGACCCCCTGGGAATCGTGAGCCCTTCTAAAGAAATTTTACTAATGATTTCCGTGGAGAGGAGCAATATAATGAGTTTAAAGACTCTTTTTCTAAGCCCTAACCTGTAGATCACCCATCAACAAATCATGAATGATACTGATCTCTGGGTAGTATTGCATACTGTGGATTACTATGAGAACTATCCCACCGATGGATAAGGGGGATGCTCAGGAAACCCCTGAGGCGATAGGAAATCTCCATAACTATACACAAGAGGGACGCGCAGGAAAAACCTCCTACGCTGGACAATGAAGAGACGGTAACAAACCTCCCCAATGATGGAAAAGAGAGATGCGACAGTCCCTTTCCTACGCTGGACGATAGACCCAAACACGAAGACAACCTGAAGGTGAGCCCGCCCAGGGGCTCAACGCGAGAAAACAAACACAGCAATCAACAGACGAGCCCTTTTCAGGGTTCGAAGCAAGTTAACAAGCACAAAACTAAAAGACGGACCTTTTCAGGGCTCACCTCAAGTAAACAAGCACAGACAGTAAATAATGGGTCCTTTTTAGGGCGAGACCGAAGAATCACTCAAGCCAAGCAAGAACGGGAACCAAAGTAAACAAACATTGTCACGACCTCTCAAGAAGCCCCAGCTTCAGCACACCAAGTACTTATGAGTTGGAGTTCGGTTTGCAGTTCCACGACAAAGTGATCTCTATCCTTACCATGACGATACACTAAAACATCGTCAGCATATGACAATGTCCTCCCCGGTCCAGTGATCTGCTCGCTGGTAATTCTCACGGTGTAATCGTTAAACAGCACCGGAGATAATGGTGATCCCTGTGGTAGGCCAGGATATATTGTTGTTGGTTCCGACGTCCAACTGCCACATCTAAAAACTACTTTCCGTTGGAAGAGGGCTGCAGCGATCCAACGGACTTATCTTGAGTTCAAGAAGCTGAAGCATAAAAAAATTCCTGACTGGAAACCTGTATAAACATCATGGGCAAAAACTGCTGCATTGGTCCAGGTTTCTCTTTTGGGACGGTACCCTTCCGTTGTGGGTGGGAAAACACTTTGCTTCTCTAGCTGGCTTGATATTTTCCTGGAAATTAACTTCTCCTGGAAATTAACTTCTCCAGCAGCTTGCCTATTGTATTCTTCATGGTTATTACTCGATATTCCTGAATGTTTATGTCGTCTTTGCCAGGCTTCGGCAAGAGAATCAGATAACTGTGTAACCACTCCTCCTTGATGCTAGGACTCCCTATACTGTTGTTGCACATGTCTGCTAGTTTCTCTAGCTCGTTGTCCGTACGCCTGTTGCTGTCGTCATATCTTATGCCATCTGGCCCTGGAGCGCTGTATTTTGATCGTCGAAGCACAGCCTTGATTTCTTCCACTGTCACAGTGCCTTCATCCGTAGTTTTCTGGGATTTGCACCTGTCTCTGGTTACCTTCCTGGCAAGATTTCGACCTCTAATGTCTGTCTGGTTGCTCTGCTCCAGAAAGTGCTCGAAGAAGGCTTTGCCCTTGTTCTCGTCAGTCCTCTGCAAGATGAGGTCAGCACCTTGAAGGTCATAAATTATCTTATTCTTGATTACCCCACTCATGCTTTTATGTAGTCGCCAGAACAGTTTCAGTGACTTGTCTGTGCTTACTCTTTGACATACCTCTGCCCATTTTTCACTTTTAACCACCTTAACCAGTTCTTTGAAATAGCTTATTTTTTTGTGCATCTCTCTTTCTAAGTGCGTGTGTTGAATAGTATGGGCAACTTTGTTCTTCTTGGCGTTTTGCCGTCTCCTTACAGTACAACGCTTATCCATCCAGGCCTTCTCCACCTAAAAATTCCACCAAGGTGGCTGCTCACAGCTTTATTTCATGCCCTGAAACTTTCTGCGCTTGCCGCGCCTTATTTTACGCACGACATTTTGCCCTGTACTGTCATACTGGAAAGTGTCTCAACTCAGTGTTTGCTGAAAATAAATCATTTGTCTGTAAAAAAAAAAAAAATAAAATAAAAAATAAAATAGAAAATAAATAAATAAATAAATAAATAAATTAATTAATTAATTAATAAACAGTTAGATGCTTCCCTGTCGGCCCAGTAGTCATGGGTTTCGATTCGCATTTCAAAAACGAACCTGGGCTCCCAGCCAAAATATCACAAAGAAGTGCCTTGTCGGCTGGCATGGTCGATCTCCGACGACATGGAACAATTAATGTGTTGACTCTCTTCCGTGCCATGACACAAGACTCACGAATTTTTCTCTCGCTGTCTTCCTCTATCTCTCTCTTTCCACAAATCTATCCGGTTTTCACAAGTTCCAGTGTTTGTCGTCTTATGATATGGGCAACAAATTATGACTGCCTCCTGGTGATGTTTGTGAAAAGTTGTCTATGAGACTTAGTCTCCCTCAAAGTGCCTAGATTGCTCATTTTGGCTGTTTCATATTGACTGTGAACATATCTGACATACCTTCTTGTGTTCTTACTGCACTTTGGCTCGAGTGGTACATGGGTATGTCATAATCATGCAAAAATATAACTAACTACATAAATAAATAAAATACAGAGGTTCCAAGGAAGGTGACAGGGGACAAAACTGAGGACATCAGAGGTCAAGCTAAACACCAACCTTAACAAGATGTCTGTACAGAATGGTTTGTTAGTACCAATCATTTTGTTTTTCTCGCTTCAAGGCGAAGGAGTTACGGACGAAATTCGTAATCCCGCATACCCGCGTTCGAAACACAGCTGCAGGCGATTTGGCAGCAGGCCGTCTTGCATTGACTTTTTACGAAATGGTATGGATGCCGGTCGTTTAGAAAGCAATGAGAAACTATTGAACGTAAACTTACCAAGAGATCACAACAGCAAAATATGCTGGTGTTGACTGCAACGCCCTGTAAAGGATATGTAACTAATTTTATTTTTTGTAATACAAGGGAAATAATTGCATGTAGGGTGAAGTCATATTACCGCTTTAGCAATCAAGGGGAATAATTATAGATTTCACTATATTTGTACTGACAGCTATTTTGCAAGAGAAGTATATATTTTTTTCCTGTAGCAATTTTATTCATATCCTGTAAAGTACAAATCAAATGTTACCATTATAAAAGCTATACACAGTTTTGAATATTATTTGAAAATTTAGGCACCAAATTGTTGCATAATAAATATTGTTTAGTAAATTATTTATTTCTTTATCTGCTAATCCGCGTCTGTCTAAATAGACGTTAGGTTTACTCTGGTTTCTCTTCACAACGTATAAATCTTTCTATCAAGAATTTGTAGAAATGAAATGTTTCCTCTGATGGTTATGGAAATGGGGTCAGCGGAGACTTCTTTCGTGGGCTTGACAGATCTGGTGCAGGTCTTGGAGGGGCCTTAGGAAGATCCGGCGGTGTTGGGGGATCAGATTACTTCCGACAGAGTGGAGCAGCACAAAGTGGATATGGACGACCTGGAATGGGCGGACTTGGTGGTAAAGCTGGAGACAGTCAGTCTTCATTTGCTCAAGATCCTATTTTCTTTTAGAGAGACAATGACGTCCAGGACAAGACTGACAACCAGAAACAGTGGCCAGCGATGAACAGACTCAAAATTGAATGTAGACAGCTCGGAGCAAGTTATGACATTGTTTTTAATGAAGCCAAATGATTTGTGTCATGTGTTTTGTGTACTCATCTTCTGTTTGTGTAATTTCTTGTGTTTCAGAAGACTAAAGACAGTTTTTGTTGTGAACAATTCGTTAAATGTTGGCATTTATTTCTCAGAATACATAGTGTCTATTTGTAGAGAATATTCTAAACTGTTTCATATGGTCTTCCTGAATACATTAGTGATTTGTTTGTCATAAAATCAGTCAATTTATTCTACTGTACTGTGTTAGCTGTCATAAAATCAGTCAATCTATTCTACTTTACTGTGTTAGCTGTCATAAAATCAGTCAATTTATTCTACAGTACTGTGTTAGCTGTCATAAAATCAGTCAATTTATTCTACAGTACTGCGTTAGCTGTCATAAAATCAGTCAATTTATTCTACAGTACTGTGTTAGCTGTCATAAAATCAGTCAATTTATTCTACAGTACTGTGTTAGCTGTCATAAAATCAGTCAATTTATTCTACAGTACTGTGTTAGCTGCGCTCTTGGAAAGTTCCTAAATTTCTTAAGTGAAAGATACCTGTTTCTTTTTCAATAAGACCTTATGTTCTCTTTATCATGCAGCTGAGGCAACTGTTATCAAAATCGTTTTCAAAGTCATCTTGTGATGTTGATGTATCTCACCACTTCATCACCATGTGTTCTCATCATTAAATGATCACCTTTGTTTAGAAAAATAAAAAGAATTTGCATATAGGACACTGCAGTTCCTTTTTGAGACCTTGTAAATATACATTGCTTTGTATGAAATAAACGTTTTAAAAAAAAGACGAAGACAAATCATCGAAAAAAATACATGTGCGAAAAAATGCACCAAATTAAAAAAAAAGTGTCTCCTGGACAAGCAGGTCAAGAATGCACCCAGTGACCCGAGTCTATTAGGAAGAGGAGGGCGGCGATTGCTGCCAGCAAGACCAGGACCAGTAAGAATTAGCAGCTTACAAAAAGAAACAAGCAGCCAAGAAGAAGGTGGTGTTCCAGCGAGCTGAGAAATACTCCAAGGAGTACCAGGCCAAGGCGCGCAATGTAATCAGACTTTCCCGCATCGCTAAAAAGAGTGGCAATTTCTATGTGCCCGCTGAGCCCAAGTTGGCTTTCGTCATTAGGATCAGAGGTATTAATGGCATCCACCCACGCCCCAGGAAAGTCCTGCAGCTGTTCAGACTGCGTCAGATCAACAACGGCGTCTTCGTCAGACTTAACAAGGCCACACTGAACATGCTCAAGATTGCTGAGCCCTACGTTGCTTGGGGTGTCCCCAACCTGAAGACCGTGCATGAGCTCATCTACAAGCGAGGCGTTGTAAGGTCAACCACCAGCGGATTGCCCTGACTGAGAACTCCATTGTGGAGAAGGAACTGGGTAAGAGGGACATTATTTGTGTTGAGGACCTCATCCATGAGATCATGACTGTTGGCCCCAACTTCAAGTATGCCTGAAACTTCCTCTGGCCGTTCAAGCTTCCTCTCCTCTGGGAGGCTGGCGCCGCAAATACACCCACTTTAACGATGGTGGTGATTACGGCTTCAGGGACACCAAGATTGATGCCCTGGTTAGACAGATGCTGTAAGCACAGTGGTGGAAGCAGCCAGTTCAAGACTAGCAGATAGTTCACTATAATGTTCATGTGAATTATTGATGATAATAAATTTCATTGCCCCCCCCCCCCCCTCAACACCCCTTAAAAAAAGTGTCTCCTGAGTGTAATATACAGTGGTGGTGGAAATTTTGCCACCTTGTGTAGCGAACAAAACAAATCCAAATCTACGCGCCCTCCCTTTCTCTCTCTCCCCTTCTCTCCCCTCCCTCCCCCGGCTCTCTCTCCCTCTTTGTTGACCGCTTTCCCGGTCTCAACCCAGCCCGCCACAAACAAATCCTTTGCACTTGTGATTAAGGGAGTGATTGTGATTCAGTAATACTATTACACTTGTTTACAGGAAACTTAAGCTTGCATGAGGTTGCCTGCAGTGGGAAAGTTCCAGTTAAATGGTTTGGTATGCATGGGAGCAAATGATTACTACACCATGCCAAGAATATAACGTCACATGTACATGAATGTATACGCTGTATTCGCAAATGTAAAAAGACACTGTTTTTGAACATAATAAACGGAAAAAAAAATATGCACAGGCGATTTCTTGGGTCGGGATGATCACCCAACACAACCGACACCTAGTGGGGTGGCTCTGGCCCCACTGGGAACCTTGAGCCCTTCTAATAAATAAAATTTACTAAAGATTTCCGTGGAGAGGAGCAATATTATCACAATCATCAATCAATATAATCACATGACAATCACAAGAGGAGTCTAAAGACTATTTTTCTAAGCCCTACACTGTAAGGCACCCATCAACATATAATGAATGGTACTGATCTCTGGGTAGTATTGCATATTGTGGAGCACTGTGAGAACTATCCCACCGATGGATAAGGGGGGTGCGCAGGAAACCCCTCCCACGCTGGAGAAAAGAGGAGGCGATAGGAAACCTCCCCAGCGATGGACAAGAGGGATGCGCAGGAAACCCCTCCTACCCTGGACAATGAGGAGACGGTAGGAAACCTCCCCAACGATGGAAAAGAGAGATGCGACAGTCCCTCTCCTATGCTGGACGATAGACCCAAGCACGAAGACAACCTGAAGGTGAGCCCGCCCAGGTGCTCAACGCGAGAAAACAAACAAAGAAATCAAAAGACGAGCCCTTTTCAGGGCTCGAAGCAAGTTAACAAGCACATAAACTAAAAGACGAGCCCTTTTCAGGGCTCACCTCAAGTAAACAAGTACAGACAGTAAATAATGGGCCCTTTTTAGGGATAAACCCAAGAATCACTCAAGCCAAGCAAGAACGGGAACCAAAGTAAACAAACATCGTCCCGACCTCTCAAGAAGCCCCAGCTTCAGCACACCAAGTACTTATGAGTTGGAGTTCGGTTTGCAGTTCCACGACAACCTGATCTCTATCCTTACCATGGCGATACACTAAAACATCGTCGGCTTATGACAATGTCCTCCCCGGTCCAGTGATCTGCTCGCTGGTGATTCTCACAGTGTAGGTGTTGAACAGCACCGGATATAATGGTAATCCCTGTGGTAGGCCAGGATATATTGTTGTTGGTTCCGACGTCCAACTGCCACATCTAAAAGCTACTTTCCGTTGGAAGAGGGCTGCAGCGATCCAACTAAGGAGGAACGGACTTATCTTGAGTTCAAGAAGCTGAAGCATTAACAAATCCAATGGTACTCTGTTGTACGTATTCTCAAGATCAATCGCTGCAGCAAAGGTTTCAATGCCTGACTGGAAACCTTCATAAATATCATGGGCAAACACTGCTGCATTGGTACAGGTTTCTCTCTTGGGAAGGTGACCTTCCATGGTGGGTGGGAAAACACCTTGCTTCTCTAGCTGGCTTGATATTTTTCTGGCAATTAACTTCTCCAGCAGCTTGCCTATTGTATTTTGCATGGTTATTACTTGATATCCCTGAATGTTTGTGTGGTCTTTGCCAGGCTTCAGCAAAGGAATCAGATAGCTGTGTAACCGCTCCTCCTTGATGCTAGCACTCCCTATACTGTTGTTGTACATGTCTGATAGTTTCTCTAGCTTGTTGTGGGTACACCTATTGATGTCATATCTTATGCCATCTGGCCCTGGAGCACTGTTTTTTTATCGTCGAAGCACAGCCTTGATTTCTTTCATTGTCACTGTGTCTTCATCCGCAATGTTCTGGGCCTTGCACCTGTCTGAGGTGACCTCCTTGGCAAGATTTCGGCCTCCCATGTCTGTCTGGTTGCTCTGCTCCAGATATCGTTCAAAGAGGGCTTTGCCCTTGTTCTCGTCAGTCCCCTGCCAGATGAAATCAGCACCTTGGAGGTCAGAAATTATCTTATTATTGACTACCCCACACATGCTTTTATGTAGTCGCCAGAACAGTTTCAGTGACTTGTCTGTGCTTACTCTTTGACATACCTCTGCCCATTTTTCACTTTTAACCACCTTAACCAGTTCTTTGAAATAGCTTACTTTTTGTGCATCTCTCTTGCTAAGTGCGTTTATTGAATAATATGGGCAACTTTGTTCTCTTGGCGATTTGCCATCTCCTTACAGCACTACGCTTATCCATCCAGGCCTTCTCCACCTAAAAATTCCACCAAGGTGGCTGCTCACCGCTTTTTTTCATACCCTGAAACTTTCTGTGCTTGTCGCGCCTTATTTTACTTACCACATATTGCACTGTACTGTAATACTGGAAAGTGTCTCAACTCAGTGATTGCTGAAAATAAATCATTTGCTTGTCCAATAAATAAATAAATAAATAAATAAATAAATAAATAAATAAACAGTTAGATGCTTCCCTGTCGGCCCAGTAGTCATGGGTTTCGATCCGCATTTCACAAATGCTGGTCTCCCAGCCAAAATATCACAAAGAAGTGCCTTGTCGGCTGGCATGGGCGATCTCCGACGACATGGAACAACTAACATGTTGACTCCCTTCCGTGCCATGACACAAGACTCACGAATTTTTCTCTCGCTGTCTTCCTCTATCTCTCTCTTTCCACAAATCTATTCGGTATTCACATGTTCCAGTGTTTGTCGTCTTATGATATGGCCAACAAATTATGACTGCCTCCTACTGATGTTTGTGATAAGTTGTCTTTGAGACTTAGTCTCCCTCAAAGTGCCTAGATTGCTCATTTTGGCTGTTTCATGTTGACTGTGAACATATCTGACATACCTTCTTGTGTTCTTACTGCACTTTGGCTCGAGTGGTACATGATTATGTCATAATCATGCAAAAAAATAACTAACTACATAAATAAATAAAATACAGAGGTTCCAAGGAAGCTGACAGGGGAAACAACTGAGGACATCAGAGGACAAGCTAAACACCAACCTTAACAAGGTGTCTGTACAGAATAGTTTGTTAGTACCAATCATTTTGTTTTTGTCGCTTCGAGGCGAAGGAGTTACGGACGAAATTCGTAATCCCGCATGCCCGCGTTCGAAACACAGCTGCAGGCGATTTGGCAGCAAACCGTCATGCATTGGCTTTTTACAAAATGGTATGGATGCCGATCGTTCAGAAAGCAATGGGAAACTATTGAACGTAAACTTACCAAGAGATCACAACAGCAATTCATGCTGGTGTGGGAATCGTCGCCGGAGCTTCGGAGCACGTGCTCTGCGCTTGACACATCCCTCAGAGGCTAGCGAAGAGAGAGTGAGGAGGAAAAGAGGAAATGGTGTGAGACGACGGCATAGAAATAGCAGGGCAGACGCCAGGAGAACAAGACGAAAAGTGGAGAGACTAGGTGTCAACTATGTAAGAGTGGGATACTGGAATTGTCGCAGTGCCAGACAGAGAGGGCCTGTATTGGAGAGACTAATATATGATTTTGACGTCCTCATGCTCCAGGAGCTAAGTACAGACAAATACCATTGCCGTGGGTACGCCAGTTATATAAACCCTACTGGGCAGAAGAGACATGGACAAGGTCTGCTGGTGAAGGAAGGAGTGAAACATGTGGTACTTGACTTGAGCCAGTGGAATCACAGTACAAGAGAGGTCCAGGGTATAGAAATGGAGATTGGTGGCCTAAGTTGGAACACCATAAACGTATATGCCATAGTGGACGGTTTTGTCAGAAAGGAACATTGGGACTGGCTTAAGGAACTGGAGGAATTACCAGGTGATAGGCTACTCATATGTGGAAACTTCAATGCAAGGAACAGAGATTGGGATAGTAGTGGAGAAAACCGACAGGGAATTGCCCTTGCAGATGCCATGGTGGACTCCGATGTGGTCTGCATAAATGATGGTAGGCCGACAAGAATGGCAATGAGGCCTGGCGATGCAGACACAGCTATTGACTTGGCACTTGTCTCCCAGTCATCTGACCTTGATGTAAAGTGGAATGTTTTGAATTACCATGGGAGTGATCACATGCCATCTTCAGTCCTGATCTCTAAACTCAGGAAAGTTAAAGCTGGGAGAGCGCGCAAGACCTTCCGGTATGAGTGGACCAATTGCCTTCTTGGACGCCTGAGAAAAGGGGCATGCAACAGGACTGTTAAAACTCCCTTTTTGCAACCCCCATGGTGGACCCCAGAAGTAGACCATGCTTGGAAAGCAAAGAGAGCAGCAGTGAAGCAGCTAAAGAAAGTGCGACAGACACTTCGAAACTCACGAGAGGAAGTGGACACAGCGGAAAATGCCAAGAAAGACAAGGTGGAGGTTTTCAAGCGCTGTGCTGCAGAGGCCAAAAAGGCAAAATGGGACTGTTTCATGAAGGAGATTGGAGGTGATAAAACACTGCGAAAATTCTGGAAACTGCACAGGCAAATGCAGAGAAAAGATCGGCCGATGACAGTGGGAACAATCTATAGAGATGATGGTGTGCGCGTGACAACAGACAAAGAGAAAGGGGAGGCGTTTCTCCAGAGATTTTTAGAGCAGACCAATCATAATGATGCGGACACCAGGGATGCAGTTAGAGAGGAGCTATCTGTCATCACAAAGAATATGCAGTATGAAGGCATCATACGGGTGGAAGATGTTAAACACATTTTGAAAAAGGCAAAAGACACGGCACCAAGGCCCGATGGGGTCAGGTATGGCCACATGAAGGGTTTGAGCGAAGCAGACCTGGAGGAGACGACCGACTGCTTTAACCAGAGCATTAGGACAGCATCAGTACCGCAGGATTGGGTGCACAGCTATCACATCCCTCTCCCAAAACCATTCAAGGATCAGTCAAAGCTTAGCGGCTTTAGGATCATCACCCTTCAAAATACATTTGGGAAGGTTTTAGAGAAGATAGTCGCTGTTAAGCTGCAGGATTTTTTGGAAAGGGGGAAGCTTCTTCCAAGAGGCCTGGGGAGCTACAGGCTAGGAAAAGATACCTGGTCAAATGCAGCCACTTTTGCCTTTGATGTTTATGAGGGGTTCCAGAGTAGACAGGAAACTATGGCGGTAGCGCTTGATCTCGAGGATGCGTACAACAGAGTTCGATATGATATTTTGATGACCGCACTGATGGAGAAGGGGGTCAATCCCTGGTTGATGAACTGGATAGCAGCGGTCCTGCACTCTCGTCGGGTTGCTCTCCGTCTGGGCGCATGGACCTCAGTGCCACATATGTTAACCCCGGGTCTGCCACAGGGATCTGCAGTCTCACCGGTGCTCTTTAATGTGTATACGAGCAAGATTGCAAACCTAGAAGCACCAGGGGTTGGAAGAATACTAACATTTGCAGATGACATTCTTGCATATAGGCAGGGGAGAGATAGGGAGCAAACAGCCCAGGAGTTACAGGCGACAGTAGATAAAGTGATTGACTGGTGCACAGAAATGAGTGCTTTCATCCACCCGGAACAGGCGGCTGTTTTGTGGTGCTCTCTGGACAACAGGATTGTAAGAGCTGAAGTCCCAATATCGTCGCGATAGATGGTAGAAATGTCAGCAGAGAGAGAGCAAACTTAAGTATCTTGGGATCACATTTGACAGGAGCCTATCCTTCAAGGACCATGTGGAGATGGTCGTGACAAGATCTCAAAAGGGACTCAATGCACTTAAAACTATGGCTGCAATGGACATAGAGCAGAGAATGCTTTTCACACTATACCAGCACTTTATCCTCTCAGTAATTGATTATGGATTAGGTCTGCTCACTGTCTCAGAGAGGCAGCTGGTGAAGTTAGAGCGCATACAGAAAGAAGCTATGCGGGTCATTCTAGGATACACTAGAGACACCCCAGTAGTGTGTATGCGTTACATCCTTGGTCTGCCGACTGTTGCTGGTAGGCTCAAGGTGATGCAGGCGAAGGCATACCTCAGAGTAGCTGCAGACACAGACCACCCACTGTATGAGGCGCTGGACGCAGTTAAGGGTCAGCGACTGATAAGAGGGAAATCATGGATGGCTCAGGCGGAGGATACGATCAGACAGGTGTGACCCTTGGAGAACATTAGGCGTTGAGAGGAGTGGGTCAGAGTGCCAGCGGAGCAGTCAGGCTTGTGCAGAGTTATAATCACATTAAGCCGGGAGTGCAGGGAGTGGCCAGCAGGGGCCACAGAAGTGGAAATCCAGCAAATAATTCAGGACAATGCTAACTCGAGTGATGTGATTATCTACAAAGATGGTTCGGTGTCAAGAGGTGAGAGAAGTGTCTGGGGGTTCATAGCCAAAGCTAATGGTCGATGTTTGGGGCAGGAGAGCCTGGCATATGATACCACAACATCCAGCTTAAGAATGGAAGTGGAGGCAGTCACTGCGGCTCTTCGCTGGATGGAGAATACGACACACACACACATCGAGATTGTAACTGACTAAGAAAGCATGCTGACGAGGGTGAGGACGGGCAGACTTCGTGCGGAGTGGTTTGCTTCGCTTCGGAGGTCACGGGTGACAAGCATCGCCTGGTTCTTTTCTCCGGGGCATGCCGGTGTGCTGGGAAATGAACAGGCGGACAGATTGGCTGGCTCTTCAGAACTTGGTGGAGTATTGATACATGACAAGGCAGACGTGGTTGCGGCCTTGTGGGAGCACGTGCACACCTCGGAGGAGCAAATGGATTACCATAGTCTGGCAAGAATGAGACAACGAGGAGTGACGAAGGGATCTGGCCGACGCTCAACGCTCAGAGGAAAGGCGAGACGGACTTAATAATCAGATTGCTACTGGTACTATTAGTGTTGGAACTCTTCGCTGGCTGCTGAGGATGGGGACGGAGCACTTATGGGAATGCCCCGAATGTTGTGATGTCGATTCCTAAATCAATCAATCAATCAATCAACATACTGGTGTTGACTGCAACGCCCTGTAAAGGATATGTTACTAATTTTATTTTTTTGTGATACAAGGAAAATAATTGCATGTAGGGTGAAGTCATATGACGGCTTTAGCAATCAAGGGGAACAATTAAAGATTTCACTATACTTGTACTAACAGCTATTTTGCAAGTGAAGTATATATTTATTCCTGTAGCAATTTTATTCATATCATGGAAAGTACAAATTGAATGTTACCGTCATAAAAGCTATACACAGTTTTGAATATTATTTGAAAATGTAGGCACCAAATTGTTGCATAATAAATATTGTTTAGTAAATTATTTATTTCTTTATCTGCTAGGCCGCGTCTGTCTAAATAGACGTTAGGTTTACTCTGGTTTCTCTTCACAACGTATACATCTTTCTATCAAGAATTTACAGATTCGGCATTGGAGTTCTTGTGTACACCTTGTAAATATACATTGCTTTGTATGAAATAAACGTTTAAAAAAAAATACGAAGACAAATCATCGAAAAAAATACATGTGGGAAAAAATGCACCCCCCCCCCCCAAAAAAAAAGTGTCTCCTGGACAAGCAGGTCAAGAATGTACCCAGGGTATCCGAGTCTATTAGGAAGATGAGGGCGGCGATTGCTGCCAGCAAGTCCAGGACCAGTAAGAATTAGCAGCTTACAAAAAGAAACAAGCAGCCAAGAAGAAGGTTGTGTTTTAGCGAGCTGAGAAATACTCCAAGGAGTACCAGGCCAAGGAGCACAATGAAATCAGACTTGCCCGCGTCGCTAAAAAGAGTGGCAATTTCTACGTGCCCGCTGAGCCCAAGTTGGCTTTCGTCATTAGGATCAGAGGTATCAATGGCATCCACCCACGCCCCAGGAAAGTCCTGCAGCTTTTCAGACTGCATCAGATCAACAACGGCGTCTTCGTCAGACTTCTTATTATAACAAATATTCTTTATTATCTATCAATGGCTTTAATTTAGACACAAACCGACTACATAGTCACTATAATTGTTGATTTCTAATGAGATGTATGTAACTGCTTGCAATTTTTGACAATATTCTTGAAATCTGGAGCAAGTTTACTTGTTTAAATTCGCATGACAGCATGCAAGTTGCAGTCCGACAATAAAGACCTATTCTTAGATGTTTTGATCGTCAAGCAAGAGAATGCTTGTTCCCAAATGTATGTTGATCCAAACAATGATACAAGTTTAGCTGCAAAGTTTTTCAAGTTGGGAAATGATTCTTATGATAAAGATCCATCGAAATCCAGCAAACCATCTGACTTGATTTTCTATTTCAGGTCATGGTCTGCTTGTAAGTGAAGCAGCTCCAACTGTATGTCCTCTGTGGCTGTATCAGTTTCTGCACTAAAAGGGGAACTGAGAATATTGAACTGTGGCTCTAAGTTCTTGAAATCTTGGAATCTCCATCCACATTCTTCAATCAATGCATCTAATTGAGCTTTGTACTTGTCAGTCATTTCACCAGAAATGGTTTCTTGTTTCAGCAAAGTGAAGTGACAAAATCTTTTTTTCACTTGCTTGCCTATAGAACAGTGAGAGTTTTGCCTGAAATGATCTTACATGTACATACAATTCATGTGCAAACACACCATTGCCCTGAAGTTTGACAGTCGGTTCATTTAATTTTTCCGCAATTTCAATGGCAAACATAAAGTCTAACTTCCACTCTTTATTGACAATGTTAGTATTAAAGTCACATTCAATGCCCTTCATATCTAGGAACATCAATATTTCGTCTCCGAAGTCCCATACTCGCCTCAACACCTTGCCGAGACTCAGTCATCGAACACTGGTGTGGTACAAGGCATCGGGAGGTTCAGTTTCCAAATCGTCAAGTAATACCTTGAACTGTCTGTGATTAAGTCCTCTTGATCTTATGAGGTTGGTGACACTGACAACTTGGTCAATAACATGCTTGATATTCAAAACAGTTTTACACAGGCTTTCTTGATGAATGACACAGTGAAGTATTAATAATGTGTGGTCTGGTATTCTGCTTTAATCTTATCACTTTTCAACTTTACCAAACCTACATTTTTTTTCCAGTTAAAGCACGAGCTCCGTCAGTTGTAACACTTGCAATCTCGTTTCCAAACCAAACCCAGTTCTTTCAATACAGTTAGTAACAACACTGAATATATCATGGCCTGTGGTTGTGTCTTTGAGTGACTCAACAATCAGTAACTCTTCAGTGAGTTTGAAAGAAGTGTTTATTTCACGTATAATTGTCAATAATTGAGCAGTATCATGTACATCGGTACTCTCATCCAATGCAAGAGTATCACAAAAATTGTTTAGTTGCATCTTGAAGTTTGTGCATCAAATTGTCACTTATCTTGTCAACACGTGTAACCACAGTTCTCCTTGATAATGTAATGCTGTCAAATCAGTTTTTATTTGTTGGATCTAGACACCTAATGTTTGCTACATCTAGCAAGCATTAGTTGATGAACTCGCCATCAGAAAATGTCTGGTTCTGTTTTACAATTCTGTGTGAAGACTGTTTGGTGAAAACAATTTGCTGTTTCTCCAAATTTTTCACCAACTCCGGGCATTTCCTTTCACTCCCTTCGGTTGTTAAATTTGTATCCGATATCGGAATGTTTTGTTTGATAATAACGTTTTAAATTTTACTCCTTGTAGACAGCCAATGACTCACGAGTGAGTGCGTGGGCGACACTATGAGCTGTGAAATTCGCTTGGAATGCATTTACATCTGTCCTTTACAGTGACTTGCATGTTCGGAACAATGGCTACCGGTTGTTGCTGAATTGACTGAATTGCCTTTTCGGTTCACGGGTCAATTTTTCAGGAGAATCCTGGGAGTCGGCCCTGAAGCTGCTGATTTCGTGCTTTATGCGACGCTTTGGGAGGGAGGCCCTTCGGTAAAGGAACGAGCCATGTGAGAAAACCCGGGTCAATGAGGTACTTCTGGTGACTGCCGAGTCCATTTACGATGAACTGTGGTTTTCGTGGATGCATTTTGTTGGCATTCTGGCGGCGGCATTATGCACAGTGTATCTGTGCGGGCTGTTGGATTTCCGTGACTCCTGTCTATTCCACTTTTCACATTGGACAGTGTGGAGCATTTTGTGTGATATTCACTGGTACAAGAATAGAGCATAATGGGGACGACCCGTTGCCGTGAAGTTGAAACCTCGACTAACTAACTAACTAACTAACTAACTAACTAACTAACTAACTAACTAACTAACTAATTAACTAACTAACTAACTAACTAACTAACTAACTAACTAACTAACTAACTAACTATCTATCTATATAACTAACTAACTAACTAACTAATTAACTAACCAATTAACCAACTAACTAACTAACTAACTAACTAACTAACGAACGGTCGAACGAACGAACGAACGAACGAACGTACGAACAAACGAACGAACGAACTAACTAACTAACTAACTAACTAACTAACTAACTAACTAACTAAGTAACTAACTAAGTAACTAACTAACTAACTAACTAACTAACTAACTAACTAACTGACTCACGAGACAACAAGCAAACTGATTTGCTACCAATATTTATAAAACAGTACTTAGTTGTCCATTCATCATTAGAAGCATGCATTCATATTCAATCTTACGTTTGTTATTGACACTCATTGTTTTATTAAAATTGGAACAATTAGAATTGTACAAAACTTTGAAACGGAAATGAAACAAAACCTACTTCCGGCTGTGTGTGAAAAAAAAAAATATTCGGAAAACAAGTAGTATACTTCTTCTTCAGCGTTCCGAGCCATTGAGGTTCTTTGCTGCAAATACAATCCGTCTCCATTCGTCTCTCTGGTTGACCTTCTCTTGCCAGTCGTTGATTCCAAGTGCTTGTAGGTCTGTACATGTATTATCTCTCCACCGCCTTCTTGGTCTACCTCGGGGTCTACGGTCATTTATTTCCTGAGTGTAAGCGAGTTTTGTTTCCCTATTATCTTCCATTCTTTCTATATGCCCCAGCCATTGTAGTCTATTAGCCTTCATGATACCAGTGATTAGCGGGGACTTAAACAGATCATAAATGTCTTTGTTACTTCTTCTTTTCCACTCTCCACTTTGTGTATCCCTAATGGGTCCAAAGATGCGTCTTAAAATTTTGTTCTCAAAGGTTTGTAACAAGGCTTCGTCTCCATTCGTTGTACTCCAGGTTTCAGAGCCATACATCACAACTGGTCTGATCAGTGTTTTGTATATTGTGATTTTGGTGTTACGAGATAGCGCCTTTGATTTTAGTAGATGTATACTACTACTAGTATACTCAGAATAAATTTTAGAAATATATCAAGACTACTACAACAAATTAATTAATTTGAACATTGTAAATGTGGATATAATTTATAACAGCGAAAACCTTTTAAATTAAAATTTTTCTTGCAAAATAAATCATTTTATTCACTGGATAAATATCTGTTTTTCATAAAATCGTTCTTATTAACCTTTTACATGTCGATAAATATTTCTCTATTTGAAAATCGATAAATTCGCATTTTAACATTACGTGGTTCCAAATGTTGCTGTATGTAGCTGGGGCGGAGTTAAGGTGAGCGCCCAACCTTGCATAAATACCCCAATGGCTCGTGCATTCATCACCTATGCAGCAAAAGTCCACGGGCCTTCTCGTGGCGGAACTGTTTTAACTTACAGGAGAAGGGGCGACGGCGAGTCACTGGCGCAGAGAAATAACAAGAACGCTCTAGATGTGTATGCGCGTAAATGCATGCGCAGACATGTGTGTGCGTGATAACACACCTAAACTCGAGTAAAATCTTGTCTAGCAGAGGAAAGGTGCTGAAGACCGAGGCAACCAGCCAGGAGTCGCACCACAGAAATCAGGATGCCACGCAATCACGCGTAATGAAATATGTCGACTACTGCTAAATGTTATGGTGCTCGCCCTGCTTTGGACCCTCAGACAGGTGCAGTGCCGGGCCCTATGCCTCGAAAGGGTCCAACCACAGCTACTGGATTTCCTTCTCAGATGTCCCGTGGAGCCAGGGGACCTTAGAATAGAGCGTCTGGCTATACAAAAAATAAAAAAGACTAGCACTAATGCACTGGAATGCGGAGGGAGTCAGCAAGCATTAATAGAACTAGAAAACATCGTGGACCAAGAAAAGGTAAGCGCATATTGCTTGCAATAAACTCACCTCAACGAAAACGAAATGATGTCTGGGAAATTGCCAGTACTTAGGACACTACTTTCTGAACTTAGCAGTCAGCATAAGGTCACCATACAGTGGCTACCATCCCTGTGTGGAATACCCGGAAACGACAGAACTGATCGAATGGCTAAGGAAGGAGCAAGAGAAGAACAGCCTAATGTGCCAGTTACACACCACCAAAAGAGAAGAATGATCAAATCAGTCAGAAGGCCACCAAACCCTGCTCAAGACGACTACCACGTCATGGACAGACTAGAACAAGTCATTATTCTTCGCCTCAGAACAGGACATACTAGATTACGCAGTAACATGTATACAAGATTCGAGATTGGTGAATCAGCCATGTGCACAGTTGGATTGGCGTCGCAGACAGCAGAGCACATACTCAAAGAATGCCCAAATTACAACATGTCTAGGCAAACCTTCTGGCCTAGAGACACGACAGTGGAATATAAACTCTATGGACTGCTGATTGAACTAAAAAGGACAGTTAAATTCATATAAGAGGTAACATTGCAGTTTTAGACATATGTAAGGCGAACGAAAGAAGAAGAAGAAGCATTACATTACGAAGATCAAGGACTGTTTACAAACGTAGATAATTAGAAAGAAATTTTATCAAAAATGTTAAAATAATCATAACTGTACATGCAATTCTGTAAAATTCAACAAAATAACTTAAAAACGAAGTAAAAAAATTATCATATTTCTAAATGCCCTCGCGGGCCGCATACAATCAGTTGAAGGGCCGCATACGGCCCGCGGGCCGTAATTTGCCCACGCATGGCTTAGGCAAATGGAAAAATAATGCGGATTTTCCATTTGACTTAAAATCAAACAATCTTATAAAATTGTACGGAATAGTCTTCCCATGTCAACCAAATCACACACACAAAGACACATGGCAAAATCTAGAGAAGAAAATAACATATATGTTACAGGGGTAGAAATATAAAACAACCACCATATTTGGTAGAAGTACCATTGTTAATACATATATAATTCCAAAAATACTATATCTGTGCACCGTGCTAGACCTCCCCCCCCCTCCCACGTCAGACTGTCACAAATATAAACAAAGAGATCAGACGCTTTGTGTTTTGCAGCACCATCTACAGTATCAAACATACTACACTCATGCAAGACAAAATGATGGAGGTATCGCCCTCCAATACATAACAACCAAAATACATGCACTTAGGGTCAAACACGTAGGCGAAATCTTACAACACCCAGAAAAACACCCTTCAGCACACTATTATATTGGAATTGGCTATTTTATTTAAAGCCTATTAGGAATACATCCTCACATTACTTTGGCACTCTTCCAACGTTTTGCAAAACATGTATTTCAGCCATTAAAGGACACGAAAAATTACTACACAAGAAAACACACACAATCTGCAAGCATTTAGTTAAACTACAAACAATTCCAGTACATCTCAGAATTAAAAGAGGACATAGATATTTCATAAAAGATTATACCGAAACTTTCTCTAATATTCACAACAAGCAGATTACCCCAAAAGCAAAGGAAATTACACATAGGCTTGTTTACAGCATGACCCTAACAACAGAGAGAAAAGCAAAAATATCTAAAAAAATACTACAGTGTCAGCTTTGTAGACGGAACGTCCAAGAATCAGAAGAGCACATCTATTACGAATGCAACACGATCATGCCAACAAGAAATCTCCTATAAAACATCCTAAACACTCATACGAAACAAAGAACAGATGTTTACAAAGCAATCATGATAAATTCCATTCCTTACTCCACACAAGACATCCACACAAAAGTACTTGTTCTATTGACAGATTACAGAAATCTTATATGGACATTAAGAAACAAAGCATTATACAATTACAGAACAATCAACAAAGAAATTGTCAAACAACTTTATCAACAAAAGGCTCAAATATTCTAATCTAAGCCCCACAATCGCAAGTCCCGCAAGAGATTTGCCTGAAGACAGCACATATTACAGAAGAAGCAAATGACTTGTTTTAAACAAAGGATATCACAGCTGTAAATGTGTTTATTGATGGTATTAATAATCTTACAATTATATTAGTATTATTATTATTAGTATTATTATTATTATTATTATTATTAATGCTACCATTATTATTAATCTTCCCATTATTATATTTCAATGTGCGACATGAAATATATTGTGGATGTGTGTGTATAAAATATTATGCGTCTGTGTGTGGATGCAGGTGTGTGTGTGTGTGTGTGTGTGTGTGTGTGTGTGTGTGTGTACACGCACGTGTGTAGCAGCCTTTAAACCAAAGCGATATCTCAAGTATTAAAATGATGTTATATGGTAATGATATGTTTGAAAAGAAAAATATGCACCACCATGTATAAACAAATTAAATGAGCCCTTTAAGTACCCAGTAAGCTAAGGTGGCTTGTAGTGGTTAGGTTTTAAGTCCTTGCCATTGTATCTGAAACCCAGACACTATCACAGCTTTGGGCTAATTATCTCCCTAGGGACAGGCCATGGAATTGCAAGTTATAAATCCCTGATTCTTGTCCCCAAACAAAAGGTGGCATGGACATTTACAGGGCACTAGAGCGTCACCCTGTAATTTGACATCAGGCCAACAACACCAACAATTTGAACCTTCACCTCAGTAGCTAAGTGATCCAGAAATTACAAAGAAGCCACATTTTAATTGATAAAATATGGTGGAACTGCGGTAAAGCTGTGAAAGTGTAAACAATATAAAATGACATAAAGTAGTGCAGCTTTACATAACAGAATTAAGACACATACAGGACGTTGCGGCGATTAGCCTTCATCAGCAAACAAACACATTTACAAACAGAACATACAGTCAAGGAGATCTCCCGTGACTACATTAGAAGGGAACGACAGGACGAGAAGAACAAAAGGTTGAAAAAATTAAAGTAATGAAGAGAAAATGAGAATTGAATAATTGAAAAAAATGTTTATACTCACCTCACATTTCCGATCTGTAAGCAACTGAGAAAATCTCCGATGTATTCTGTTTATACCCGGTGATAGGTGCTACGGTTCAGTGAGCACATTGAAAGCAGGGGGCGGAGGCAGGAAGGCAGGAAGGTAACTAGTCTGTTAGGGGTATCTGAGCAATCTCAGTTTATGTACTAACGAAGCATGGGGGGGGGGAGGGGCAGGCATGATGGTGGTACTAACCAAAACCCCATTATGTACTAATATGTTTTTATGAGGCGAGTCCTAAAGTCTGGGTGGACTGATATGCGCGAGCGCACATACATACATATACACCGCTCAACAGACATAATGCTAGTGTATATGGGCATGCGCAAGGTATATATAAGAAGATTTTTTGCTTTCCCAAAAATTTTGGCGCTTTTTAGTGCTTTTTTGGGGGTTGATTTTGGTGCTTTTTCATCAAAGGGAGATGGCAACACTGCTGCTAGTTTCTCTAGCTCGTTGTCGGTACACCTATTGATGTCATATCTTATGCCATCTGGCCCTGGAGCGCTGTTTTTTTATCGTCGAAGCACAGCCTTGATTTCTTTCACTGTCACTGTGTCTTCATCCGAAGTGTTCTGGGCCTTGCACCTGTCTGAGGTGACCTCCTTGGCAAGATTTCGGCCTCTTATGTCTGTCTGGTTGCTCTGCTCCAGATAGCGTTCGAAGAGGGCTTCGCCCTTGTTCTCGTCAGTCCTCTGCCAGATGAGGTCAGCACCTTGGAAGTAAGAAATTCTCTTATTCTTGATTACCCCACTCATGCTTTTATGTAGTCGCCAGAACAGTTTCAGTGTCTTGTCTGTGCTTACTCTTTGACAAACCTCTGCCCATTTTTCACTTTTAACCACCTTAACCAGTTCTTTGAAATAGCTTACTTTTTTTGTGCATCTCTCTTTCTTAGTGCGTGTATTGAATAGTATGGGCAACTTTGTTATTCTTGGCGTGTTGCCATCTCCTTACAGCACTACGCTTATCCATCCAGGCCTTCTCCACCTAAAATTCCATCAAGGTGGCTGCTCACAGCTTTTTTACATGACCTGAAACTTTCTGCGCTTGTCCTGCCTTATTTTACTAACCACATTTTGCCCTGTACTGTAATACTGGAAAGTGTCTCAACTCAGTGATTGCTGAAAATAAATCATTTGTTTGTCCAAAAATAAATAAATAAATAAATAAATAAATAAACAGTTAGATGCTTCCTTGTCGCCCCAGTAGTCATGGGTTTCGATTCGTATTTCACAAACGAACCTGGGCTCCCAGCAAAAATATCACAGAGAAGTGCGGTCGGCTGGCATTGGCGATCTCCGACGACATGGAACAACTAACATGTTGACTCCCTTCCGTGCCATGACACAAGACTCACGAATTTTTCTCTTGCTGTCTTCCTCTATCTCTCTCTTTCCACAAATCTATCCGGTTTTCACATGTTCCAGTGTTTGTCGTCTTATGATATGGCCAACAAATTATGACTGCCTCCTGCTGATGTTTGTGATAAGTTGTCTTTGAGACTTAGTCTCCCTCAAAGTGCCTAGATAGCTCATTTTGGCTGTTTCATATTGACTGTAAACATATCTGACATACCTTCTTGTGTTCTTACTGCACTTTGGCAACAAAAAATCGCCCAGCTATTCGCAGATTAATAAACAAGAGCCACCCCCATCAAGTTTCACACTACATAACATACATGTTCAAACACACTCTCACAGTATATTTCTATACTCCGCATGTGTACCACTAAGCCCAATCATTGAGGAACAAAGCGCCAAATAACTGAATAAATGTCCCTTCTTTGTTACTGAGTCCTGGAGCCCAACCTAGTCAGAACAATGGCCTTTGTGAGTCAGTGGTCTTGTCGACCGACGGTTGACCTCGGTCGGAACAGCTCAGGTAAACTCTTTAGTGAACCTAATAAATTCCATTCTCTTTACTCTCTCTCTCTCTCTCTCTCGCTCTCTCTCTCTCTCTCTCG
The DNA here is from genome assembly GCA_963921405.1 of Cepaea hortensis. Lineage (NCBI taxonomy): Eukaryota > Metazoa > Mollusca > Gastropoda > Stylommatophora > Helicidae > Cepaea > Cepaea hortensis. The sequence goes on along the minus strand of OY992891.1, from coordinate 68,028,046 downwards.
CTCTCTCTCTCTCTCTTTCTCCCCCCCCCCCCACCCCAAACATGAATGACTATACGCTGTATTCGCAATGTAAAAGCCTGTTTTTGTACATAATAAATGGGATATTTATGTATACGCTGAATTGAATTCGCAAATGGACAACTTAACAAATTCCAATCTGTTTACGCGCTCTCTCTCTTTATCCCTCCCCTCCTCTCCCCCTCCCCAGCTCCCTCTCTCTCCCTTCCTCCGTGTTGACCGCGTTCCTGGTCTCAACCCACCCACCACAAGCAAACCCTGGGCACTTGCGATTAAGTCGAGGGCTGTCATTCAGCAATAATATTGAATTCACTTACAGGAAACTAAGCTTGCATGAGACTGCCTGCAGTGTAAAACGTGGGGCGGCTTTTGCCGTTTCGACCTTGACACCAACATTTCTTTTAATGTATATATTGTCGGTGTGGAAGAGAACGCGTGATGTGTGTTGAAGGTTTATAAGCGTGTGAGAATGATGGGTTTAGAATGAACGAGGGGAAGGAATCATCACCACATCATAGTCGTTGTTGTCTCCGTCATTATCATCACCATTATCATCACCATTACCATCACCATTATCATCATCATTATCATCACCATTATCATCACTATTACCATCAATCAAGTTAGAATGGGATGACTGAAAGAGTACGTCATTATCATAACTGTATATGTATGTTTTTGTTTCATTAACGCATATGACATAACACTAACAAACGGCAACGCTCTGTAATATACACAAACAAAGAAACACGCATTGCACCTTGTAAATATACATTGCCTTGTATGAAATAAACGTTTAAAAATAAATAAATAAATAAACGTAATGAAGATGAAGAGTAAAAAAAAAAAAAAAAAAAAAAAAATAAGAGTCCACACACATATCGTACACGCTGGTTACACATGTACCATGTGCAGCCTTCAAAGGAAAACAGACCATCAATGTTGATAATGAATAAAGAATGAAACAATTGTCTAAGACACCAAATAAAAAAAACAAAAAACAAAACAAAAAACAAACAAACAAATCAAGCAAAAGATTACTGAAGAGACCTTTATTTGGTGGTTTCTTTTCACAAAGTATAAATCTTTCTATCAAGAATTTGCAAATTGGACATTGCAGTTATTTTGTAACCTTGTAAATATAAATTGCTTTGTATGAAATAAACGTTTAAAAAAAAAGGCGAAGACAAATCATCGAAAAAAATACATATGGGAAAAAATTCACCCCCCCCCCCCCAAAAAAAAAAATAAAGTGTCTCCTGGACAAGCAGGTCAAGAATGCACCCAGTGACCCGAGTCTATTAGGAAGAGGAGGGCGGCGATTGCTGCCAGCAAGACCAGGACCAGTAAGAATTAGCAGCTTACAAAAAGAAACAAGCAGCCAAGAAGAAAGTGGTGTTCCAGCGAGATGAGAAATACTCCAAGGAGTACCAGGCCAAGGAGCGCAATGAAATCAGACATGCCCGCATCGCTAAAAAGAGTGGCAATTTCTACGTGCCCGCTGAGCCCAAGTTGGCTTTCGTCATTAGGATCAAAGGTATCAATGGCATCCACCCACGGCCCAGGAAAGTCCTGCAGCTGTTCAGACTGCAACAGATCAACAACGGCGTCTTCGTCAGACTTAACAAGGCCACACTGAACATGCTCAAGATATCTGAGCCCTACGTTGCTTGGGGTGTCCCCAACCTGAAGACCGTGCGTGACGTCATCTACAAGCGAGGCGTTGGTAAAGTCAACCACCAGCGGATTGCCCTGACTGAGTACTCCATTGTGGAGAAGGAACTGGGTAAGAAGGACATTATTTGTGTTGAGGACCTCATCCATGAGATCATGACTGTTGGCCCCAACTTCAAGTATGCCTCAAACTTCCTCTGGCCGTTCAAGCTGTCCTCTCCTCTGGGAGGCTGGCGCCGCAAAAACAACCACTTTAACGGTGGTGGTGATTACGGCTTCAGGGACACCAAGATTGATGCCCTGATTAGACAGATGCTGTAAGCGCAGTGGTGGAAGCAGCCAGTTCAAGACTAGCAGATAGTTCACTATAATGTTCATGTGAATTATTGATGATAATAAATTTCATAGCCCCCCCCCCCCCCCTAAAAATAAAGTGTCTCTTGTGTGTAATATACAGTGGTGGTGAAAATTTTAGTAGCGAAGTAAACAAATTCCAATCTACGCGCCCTCGCTTTCTCTCTCTCCCCTTCTCTCCCCCTCCCTCCCTCGGCTCTCTCTCCCTCTTTGTTGACCGCTTTCCCGGTCTCAACCCAGCCCGCCACAAACAAATCCTTTGCACTTGTGATTAATTGAGTGATTATGATTCAGTAATACTATTAAACTTGTTTACAGGAAACTAAGCTTGTATGAGGTTGCCAGCAGTGTGAAAGTTCCAGTTAAATTGTTTGGTATGCATGGGAGCAAATGATTACTACACCATGCCAAGAATATAACGTCACATGTACATGAATGTATACGCTGTATTCGCAAATGTACAAAGACACTGCTTTTGTACATAATAAACGGGAAAAAATATACACAGGCGACTTCTTGGGTCGGGATGATCACCCAACACAACCGACACCTAGTGGGGTGGCTCTGGCCCCTCTGGGAACCTTGAGCCCTTCTAATAAATAAAATTTACTAAAGATTTCCGTGGAGAGGAGCAATATAATCATAATCATCAATCAATATAATCACATGACAATCACAAGAGGAGTCTAAAGACTATTTTTCTGCGCCCTACCCTGTAAGGCACCCATCAACAAATCATGAATGGTACTTATCTCTGTGTGGTATTGCATATTGTGGAGTTCTGTGAGAACTATCCCACCGATGGATAAGGGGGATGCGCAGGAAACCCCTCCCACGCTGGAGAAAAGAGAAGACGGTAGTAAACCTAACCAACGATGGACAAGAGGGATGCGACAGTCCCTCTCCTACGCTGGACGATAGACCCAAGCACGAAGACATCCTTAAGGTGAACCCAGTAGTATATAGGACGGTTTTGTGTTTTCAAACCACTGATAAATCTTTCTTTACGGTGTTTTCCGGTCATCTTGTTTTGTCATATTTTACGACCACAATTGACCTTCATATTTTGAACTTAGCGGGCATTTTCTTGGGTCTGGTTGTCCTGTTGTCACATCCGTGGGGCACGCGGGCGGGCGGGCGGGCGGGCGGCGGTGGTGGTGGCGGAGGTGGAGGTGGCGGCAGGTTCGAGTCCCAGTGTGTGTGTGTGTGTGTGTGTGCGCGCGTGCGTGTGTGGTCACGTGGTGTAATCGAACCCCAGTCATGTAGATCCCCTCCTTCGATGAGGAGATCGAAATCCAATATGACAGAAAATTGATTTATTCCATCTCTCGAGTTAACCCGAATAGGTCAAGTAATGACCGCCTTAATAAACTTTCCACCATGATACTCAATTCGGTAGAAGTCCCGACCGAGGTATCAACATTAAGCGCTTGGTGAAAATGTGGTTTAAAAATATACTAGACAACTATAGAATAATACTAAAAAATAACCCTAAAACTTAATTAAACACCAAAATTTCTTGTATGTATAGTGTAGAATAGTAATGTCAATATAAAACTACTCTTTTCAATTAATTTAAACCATAACTTCCCGAGATAAGCATAAAAATATGTAATGAACCACTACAAATAACTTCCCTTGATAAACAGAATTATCTCCCCTTCATTGCACCATAACAATCACAACAGGTCACCCAAAGGTCAAACATGTGAATTACTGTCGAGTAACGAAAAGTCTAGTTTCTATCAGTGAGTCTTAAAATATATCAAGCCGATCTGTGTATGTCATTTTGTTTTCTCACTTTTATTCTCTTTATCTGTTTTTTTTTCTTATCTCTCTCTCTCTCTCTCTCTCTCTCTCTCTCTCTCTCTCTCTATCTCTCTCTGTCGGTGGACGTCGCACACGCCTAAGTAACTTTGGAACCGCTGTGCACGACCTTTACATCTTAGATGCCATTTTCGTGGTCGGTGAACTATGAGTCAGTGCCGAAAACATGTCTGAACACGTTATGTAGGTACTCTACAGCGTGTCTTCGTAGTAAAACTGCCATGCCAGCAGTTGTCTATCTAGCTATAAACCAGCGTGAACTGGTTTAAACCAGTCTAAACTGGTTATGGCTATAGCCATATCACGTGACTTCGTGCTATAAAACAGCCATACGCCATGGCTAAGGCTTAATTCTATTGCTAACCACCGAAGAGAACCATCCTCGAGACGTTTACAGCCCACCGGAGAGACAGAACCATCTTACAGAACACACAGCCTGCTCTGATCACAGAACCCACAGCCCGCCTGAGAGATAGAAAAAAAGAGGTGAGTACCATAATTATTAATGAGTCCCATCCGACATGTTGCCATTCGGCTCGAGCACCATATATCCCACGTGGCTACGTCATCAACCCAACTATGAATATACCCCTCACCCGCTGCTTCAACATACATAAACTTCCTTCTTATTTTGTAAAAATCTAAATTATAACGTCTTTCTGAATTTTTAGAACCGCTGTTTTCTGTGTACAACGTGAACTGACCAAACCTGATGTTAATTACTGATAAACACACACCGCATGGAGCCTCTCGCCGTGCAACGCTGGTCACCGTTAATCTCGCGTAGCAATCAAAACTGCGCGGAGTCATTCCACATGGCGCTAATCAGATATCGCCTCGGCGTTCAAGCAAGGGAGTCAAACGAGGAATTTTTTGCAATGTCGGTTGAATCGTAGTTAAACTTTAGAAAGAATATAGTAATATACGGCTGTTTTTTGACAAGATTGTTTGTCTGTTTGTTTACTGTGGGTGATACATGGAGGTGTAAATAATATTAATCTAGAACCACTGTGTGTTGGCACACACATAGACTATTTACACGTATGACCATCTCATTTCTCTCTATTCAGTATCAGGTGTCATGCCAACTAGCGCACGTAGGTAACCACAGCTCGCTGTAGCATCGGAAACGTCTTAAAATATACCGCTGTACTGAGGTATCAATTCAGCTGAACGAAGCCGATGTATCCCTAAATGCGTGGCCAGTCATCAGCATCAGGTGCCATGCCGACTAGCGGCCGTAGGTAACCACAGCTCGCTGTAGCATCGGAAACGTCTTAAAATATACCGTTGTACTGAGGTATCAATTCAGCTGAACGAAGGCGGTGTATCCCCAAATGCGTGGCCAGTTATCAGCATCAGGTGCCATGCCGACTAGCGGCCGTAGGTAACCACGGCTCGCTGTAGCATCGGAAACGCATTAAAATATAGCGCTGTACTGAGGTATCAATTCAGCTGAACGAAGGCGGTGTATGCCCAAATGCGAGGCCAGTCATCACCATCAGGTGCCATGCCTACTATCTCAGACAGGCCACCACGGCTCTCTGTAGCATCGGAAACCCAATATTCTTTATATGCTTGTAAATCTTGGTAAGATTGCCAGTGATTTCTGAACGACCCGCCATTCGTGTCAATCGTCCTATGTGTCTTATGCTTTTGTGTTTAATACCTCTGGCATTTATAGTTATGTATTTGTAATGTAAGCGATCATCACTGTAGGCTCATGTGCCTCTTTCGCTTGTTACTACAGAGTGAAACTGCTAAAACCGAGGGACAGTGGAAGCGACAGCGCCGAAGACAACAACAGAAAAACCAAAGGAAGGACTGCTCATAAGGTAAATATCTAATACTGCATGACATCATCACCGTCTCATCATCATATTGGCGTCTACCACTGGTGTAAAGCGGAGATATGAAAACAATCAACCTCTCTTACGGTGGTGTGCTGGTGTGTGTGTGTGTGTGTGTGTGTGTGTGTGTGTGTTTTGCCTCCTTTACTAGCTTGCTATCTGACTAGCGCCTCTGTTGTGAGGGTACCTCCCATGTTTTGTGTATCTCAGACATAAAAATGTATCATATTCTGTGTAATTTACAATACATGTGCTATATGGCTCATATTATTCCTTCTACAGATTCACACGGTCTACAACAGACAAAAGAGGTGGTCAATTGAGAACAGCCTACAACGAGAAGTCAACCATACGAGGTATGTAGGCTGTCTTTTTTCTCACTGTTATGTGTTATAGATCATAAGTAGTACAGCATGTGTAAACTAACTAAGAAATCCGGTGCCACCACTGACGTCATATTATATTATACAAAGGATCTATAATATAAAATAGTGTTATGGGTCAAAAGTAGTATGCGCTGTCTTAACTAAGTTAGAAATCCAGTGCCAACTACAGCGAAGTCATATTCTATTATATAAAGACTCTAGCAGCAAAAAGTACGAAATACCCCTTCATTAATAGTATTACAGGTCATGTGACATTCCAAATTGCTGTTTCTTAGTGAAGTAATTTTATATAACCATATAACCAATATAGGGGATGTAACCTGTGTGTTAAATATCTTTTCTCCACAGCTTTTTGACGTCCATATCATATACGTGTAAAAGAAGATATTGCTCATTGTAACCGTTGGAGCTACACACAAACCACGTCATATAATAGTCGTGGAAATACTACTATTGTGTATACAGCCAGAACCCAACCAGTACTGAAGACGACCGGAAGTGCTCTACTGCTATATCTATCAATGCTTTTATTGTCTCATCACTATCATCATATACTACTCCTTGCTCTACTATGGCTTCTACTCAGAAATCTGTATTTCTCTGTCCTAACACGCCACATTATGACCTTACACACTACCATAATGCACACATGCCACCTATGTGGCATCTTATACAGTAGGAAAGATGCACTACAGCGACACATGAACACACATCAGCAGACATCACCCTCAACATCTAGTACTATAGCATCAAACACTACACCATCGACATCAACAACGGATACATCATCACGTAAAAGAAAAGCACCAGCAGACACACAACCAACTAAAAAACAGAAACTTGACCAAGTGGAAACAGAGGAAGCCGTCATAGTTGACGAAGAAGATGAGGAATTAAAGACTGTAGACATCATCCGCGACCCTGACGTTCAGAAGAAATATAGAGACGTCTGGCCCTATCTTAAGACACATCAGAACATCCACAAATATGTGTCGACCTACAATTTATTTCATAGACCAGACTCAACACAACCAATTGACTGGATCGAGACCATAAAACCAATATTTACTAGTCAGACATCCAGGTTTAAAGTAAATTATTCTCATCACATGGTCTTACGTCATAAGAAGACAGACGAACTTAGGTTTTTTTCATTCTTCATCGAACAATTCATGCCAACTCGACCCCCCCCCCCCCCACCTAGTTAACCACGAAAAAGACTTTGACGATTTTATAGAAATAGTTCAGGACAGTGACATGTTTGACTACACCTTACATAACAGACCTGATACTAAGTACATGGTTGAGACAATCCCCGCGACTAGTTTTTAAATATATCACATTAATGAGGACCCAATAGGTTGTTGTTTAGACGACTTACCTACTCACATATGACACAATTACGGCATCAATATTTTACATCATGACTCAAGCCTTAAGCCATACACTGACATGTTATGTCTCTTTCGATGTCTGGCGGTATTCAACAGAAAACCTGTTAGGGATCTTAGGAACCAACAAAGCGTTTAGCAAACAAGTGGCAGAAGTATTGTAACAGTACAGACACAGGGACGATCATAATAAACTGAAGAATATTACACAAGTTATTTGGTATGATGTTTACCTCTCCGGACCTTAGCTGTAACTAACCTCCCCAAAAACCCTACGTAACGGCTTGAGAATCCTTAGTAACGTTCTTATAGGATGCTCAACCGTGCCCAAACCTTGCACATCAAACCTATTAACAGAGAAGGTACTCACTCTGTTATACCTCCCTTTCTTTAAAAAGACTTTTCTTCAAAAGTCTTAACCCCTAACCCCCTTATTCTAAACATCCTTTCCCTCATCAAATCCTTAACCCCCACTATTCTTTCTCTAAGCCATCCCAAAGTAACTCTACCTTAAGTAACTTCTTTCACTTCTACTAATTATCCACTTGTCTCTTATCACTGTCCCATATAGCAAATCGCTATGAAATTATACTTCTTCTTCGTTTCTGACTCTTCAAAGTTTTATTAGAAAAATATAGATCATAAGAATGGTTCATTTAAAAAAAATCGTTGGTATACATTTGGCATTATGAAACTTCTCATTCTTTCTCAACATTACAACTCAGGATAGACAGAAAAGATAGAAAAGAAGGGATGCGCACCCAAGAACAGTAGTTAATCACATTTACCTCCCTTGCAAACGTAAAAACTTTTATAAAAGTTTTTTCAAAAACACATGTTATGATTTATGAAGCTACATCTCTGTTTGTTATAAATTAAGTCGATCCAAAATTTCTTCTATATACTCAATATTTATACTGCCATCTACCCGCACGACCATATTTCAGCTATTTCACGTCCAACCATGAAACCAATAACAATGTTCATATTCCATGAACATTTTAAATTAATTAACGCTGTTTATCACAGCTCCTATATTTTACCCCCTCGGATCCCATGACAATCATCCTTGTTTATATATGTATCTAACCCTATACCAAACCATATGCACTGCCATTCACAGCCCCCTTAATATCTACTCTCCATCAACCAACCTCTTATATTTGTTTAACTATCACAACCTCTTTAGACGTTAATCACATGTATAATATGGCATCCAATACATATACCTTTAATCCACGCTGACTTAATGCAGCTCCTATTTTAACTCCCCAGAACCCTCTTATTTGTGTAGGAACCCCGTCACTTAAGTATGGCATATGTTTCCAACACTATATGATTAACTTCTCTATTCTACCACACTCATGCTGATTAGCACAGCAGTCTTCCTACCAGCACAAGGTACTCATATTTACCTTTAAGTCATTACTCATAAGGAGAATGTGTCTCTCTTCTAGTCCTCAGTAGTTTATTAGCTATTTTCTGAACGAAGGGTTTTAAATAAAACCCCCTGTATTGTCTTTATTCTAGACACAACCAACTAAACTTAAACTTAAACAATTTTCAACATATTTATAAACAAGGTAATTACTATTCAACACACAAGACAATTTATATTAAATCATGAGTCAAGCAAAATAAAATCACAACAGGATATCATACCCCCCCCCCCCCCCCAGGTTTTTAAATATCATTTTTCTTTCCCCTCATATCAATTAAAGTTAATCAACTCATTCAAAGAAAATATATTTCAAAATAATATGACATACATCCTATCCATTGTTAGTCACTTTTACGGACTAATAATAACTTATTTATCTATTAAGAAAACTCAACAAGTCAAATCATAAAATCAATTGGCAATAAAACTACAATAAAAATATACCACACTCGAATTTACATCCATATTAGCTATCTTAATACCTAAATGTATAGTGTCATGTCTACTCCTCAAGACAACTCATTATAAGTATCAATAAAATCATTTTCTATAACACACGTGTAATACACCGCTAGCGTATTTCATCAACTATTACTTTCCTCTTTAATTCACATTTTTTAAATTTTCATCCTGCTATATGCAGCATTTTCTATCAATTTATCTACCATGTTTCCATTTCCTCAGTAACTCCAGATTTCTTTGAATAAGTGCTATCCCCACATCAATGTCTTCTTCCTCTTGTAAAGAAATATTTTCCTCCATGCTACTATCCCTATTAGATTCTGACTTTTCATCCATTCCTTTTTCTTCATCTGTATGTCTATTGCTAGCAGCCGCTAATTTTTTCCTTTCTATGTCTAATCTAATTTGTTTATCATAGTTTCATAACGACCTTTCGAGTAGGGGCATGTACTCGTCGCTTGATGAATTTTCTCTAATTCTTCTCTGTCTTTTCACTTCTTTTTCTCTCTGTCTCTCTATTCTCCTTTCACTGCTTGTCTAGTATTTTTAAATGAAGCGTTTACCTCTTCTTCCATAGATTCCACACTATCATAATAACCCTCATACGTATTTTTCTCCTCTTTTATCAGCGTTTTCGGTATTGTCTGTTCATGAGTATCATCATAAACTGGTGTTGTTATTAATTGATTTTGTACTGGATTTTTTCTAAAATCTGGGGGTATTGTAGCTCTTCTGACGATTTGTCCATCTGAGTATAAGTCGTCTGAATAATAATAATTATTATAATTATTGTTTTCCTTATCATCATTATCTCTTCTTAAGTGTTCTACATGTGCCCTTGCTATATGTCCCGTGATCTGGTTCTTTATACTGTATGATACATTTCCTAACTTTTCTAAAATGTAATAATCTGGAATCCAACGAGCATCAAATTTGGAGTTTCTTCTATGCTTCTTATAATAAACTCTATCACCTACTTTGAATTCCTGTAATTGTGTTTTTTCGTTTCTGTACCTTTTCTGTCTTTCTCTAGCTTTAATTATATTGTTCTTTAACCTTACATGCGCTTTGTGCATTTCTTGTATAATAACTTCCTGAAAATCTTCCCCCATATATTTACGTCTTGGTTTTAACAGATTGTCAATAGGTAGTATAGGCTCTCTCCCGTGCAATAAATAAAATGGTGAAAACCCTGTACTCTCATTTTGATTTGTGCGTATTGCGCTTAGTGCAGGTCCCAGGAATAGATCCCAATCTTTTTCATGTTCATCGACAATATTTGCTATAATGTTGTACAATGTTCTATGTTGTCTTTCGTTTTTAGCATTTGAAGAAGGTCTATAATACGAGGTCTTTATATGGTTTATATTCAAATCTTTTAATAACTTCTCAAATTTCTTGTTCACAAACTCTTTACCGTTATCCGTGAGTACGATCTGTGGGCAACTAAATCTTGGTATGAATTCCTGTAAAAAAATATTAATGATGGTATCTGCGCTCTTGTCTGGGATTGCATAAACTTCCGGCCACAGACTATAGATATCTACGATATGAATTAAATATACGTTCCCTGATAGTGTTCTAGGGTGAGGACCTGATATATCTAAGCTGACTTTTTGCATAGGAAACTGAGGAATGTCTGTATCCTGTAAGGGACATTTGATTGTTTTCATATTTCTTAATCTACATTTATCACACGTATCGACGTATTTACAAGCAGTTTTAAATAAATTCGGCCAATAATATTTATTCGTGAGTGCTTTCACTAACTTATCACGACCGAGATGACCATTCTCATCATGATACGCCTTTAGAATTTCACTTTCCAAATGTTTTGGAATATATTTCCTTAACTGTTCGTTTCTTTCATTCACGTAATATAACTGATCATCATCTTGCAAAACTAAATAATTCTTCTTATACTTGTTCTCACCCGTTTCTTTTAATTTCTGTTTTATTTCTAGAACTTTTGGATCTAATTCTTGTTATTCTTTCATATTAAATTGCATTAAATGTGGGTCTTCTGCTCTAGGTTCAGATTCTTGATCCGACGGTAAACTCTCAAAATCTTCTCTATTTATTATGGCAGAATCTAATATATTTACTTGCCAGTTTCGGTCGTCTATTTCCGGTTCTCCTTCGTCTTCCGTGTTTCCTGATGTCTGTGGATACGGGATTCTGGACAATAAATCTGCACATGTATTGTTCCTACCTGGTACATATTCTATCTTAGTATTGTATCCTTGCAGATTCAACGCCCATGTCTGTATTTTTCTGTTCTGCACTGGAGCTTCTAATAGAGATTTTAAAGGCATGTGGTCAGTTCTAATAATGAAATTTGCGTTATGTAGATAATAATTAAGTTTCTGAAGAGCATAGTGGATAGCATAAGCTTCCTTCTCAATAGTCGACCATTTACGCTGAGATTTGCTAAGTTTATGTGACAAAAAATATATTGGTCTTTCATTTTTAACTCCTGGTATGCCAGATTCTTTTCCTTTATATGGTTGAACCAAACATGCTCCTATAACAATATCTGAAGGATCTGTATACAATATTAGCTGTTTATTCAAATCTGGATGTGTCAATAGTGGCACTACTGTTAAGCTATTTTTTTAAAAATCAAACGCTTTTTGATATTCATCATCCCACCGAAATCTAGCGTATTTGCCAGTCAGGTTAGTAATAGGCTCTGCTATTTTTGAGAACCCTGGAATAAAACGACGATAGTATCCACATGTACCAATAAAAGCACGAACTACTTTTACGTTAGTTGGAGGAGGTAGTTCTCTAATAACCTTTATCTTATCCTGATCTGGTTTAATTCCGTCTCTATTAATGATATATCCCAAATACTTTGTTTCTGTTTTTAAAAATTCACATTTACTGAGCTTCAGTTTAACATCATGTATTTTTAATCTGTCAAATACTAATTTTACATGTTTTAGGTGATCTTGTACGTCTCCTGCTGTGTAAATCAAAATGTCATCTATGTATGCTAATGCAAACTTTTGCATGCCCTCCAATACTTGATTTATTAATAGCATATAATGAGAAGGCGCCGTACGTACTCCAAAAGGCATTCGTAAGAATTCGTAAGAACCTGCGTGTGTACAAAAAGCACTCTTCTTTTGGGCATCTGAGGATCTTGCATCTAACGTAGTGAAGAAGGTAGACCCATTAAGTAAGCCTAAAATATCGTCAATCACCGGCAATGGGTACGCTACATTCTTAGTGATTTTGTTCAACGCCCGGTAGTCACAGTAGAAGCGATGACTCCCGTCCTTCTTGGTCACAATTACTATCGGATATGACCACTCTGATTTGGATCTTGCTATGATTCCCGCTTTTAGCATATCTTCTATTGCTTTTTCAACAATTTCTCTATTCCTTAGTGGAGTTCTGTATGGTTTTAAACTGATTGGTGGGTGATCTCCAGTATCTATTTCCATCGTAACTGTTTTTGTCTTTCCCAATTCTAAGTCATTAATTGCAAAAACGTCTTGATTCTCTTTTATAAGTCGTTCTAATATTTCCTTATTTTCTGGTGAAGTTTTTAACTGTGCTAATAATTCTTGTTCTCTTGTTATTTTGTCTACTGAATGTATTTGAGATGTATGTCTTCTGAATGGATGGATCAATTCATCATTCTGCACGTTCCATTTTCTTTCGCGTCTATGTCTATTATTAATTCTTTCCCTAGGAATTTCCACTCTATCTGTTGCTAATATGCCATTAATATCATGTTCGACTTTGGCTATTACACATCCTCTGTATAATTTAATTTCTCTACCTGTGTTGTTAATAATCATTACTGGTAAAGTTAAGTGTTTATCTAGTGATATTATTCCATCCGGAACTTCTAGACCAGGCTAATCAATTACCCCCCTTTGCAATTCAGTTATTCTAACTGTGTGTCCTACTAAATAATACGGATTTCTTTTTACCTTTGTCTGTATCAAATTAACCGTCTGTGGTTTTAACGTCGTAGACATTTTAACTCTAACCAGTGCTGAAATGTGCATGTCTTCTTCCAAATCTACATATACGTCCTTGAATTTTAATTTGTGCAGATCAAAAAAAAAAGTCTTACACCGTTTTTTATTTAAAAATCTCTACCTATAAGCATATTTCTATTTAAATCTTTCACTACATGAAAAAGATGTCTTACGGTGATCCTTCCTAATTTAAGATTTATTATTGTTTGTCCAATTACTTGTAAATTTTGTCCTGTAACAGAGTGAAGATTATTATGACTCCTGAATATTTTGCAATTTCTCATTATTTTGTATACAAAACTTTCTTTGATTACACTAACCTGAGCTCCCGAATCAATTAATGTACGAATTCTATACTTCCCTATTTCAATTATACATGAACTGGGATCTGTTTTATTCACTGTAAACTGTTTGATTTCGTCTAGTTGAGAGCACTTCCTACTCGTCTTGCTATACCTGTTATTAAAATATTCTTTAAATCTTGGGACCTTGTTATCTTCCCTCCTACTGCAGGTCCTATTTAATAGGTGGGACGCCGGTTTTCCTGCGTTCTTGGACTTGTAAAACTTCTGTGTCTATCTTTAAAATTCATATTTTATCTGCTATTGACATTTCTATTTTGTGTATTCGACTGGACACGCCTGTTACCACAGAAGCGAAAAATTTGTCCACGTTGGCCACAACCCCAACAGACTATATTTGTGTTATTTGTGTTACCTACCGTCTCACTTATAGGATTTCTCATTTGTCCTCTTCTATCGTAAGCATTTCCGTTACTTCCTTGTAATGTCTGTATGCCTCCTCTCCTATTCCATCCGAACCTTGTTTCTCCTACCTCCATGGGCTCTTCAATCCTGTCTTCTCGACTAGTTCCTATTTCTCGTCCTACTCTCAGTCTAAATCTTTGTCTCAAAGTCTCGTCTTGTACAGCTATATCTACAGCTTGTGATAATCTCTCAGGGTTTTCTCTCATTAATTTAAATTTCAGTCCATCCGACTTTATACCATCTAAAAAAATCCCGACCAACATCCGTTCTACTTCCTCCCCTCGTACGTTCTGTCCCAAGAATGCTTCTTCGGCCAGGTTAATCAATCTATCAATAATCAATTGTACCGTTTCTCCAGTGTTTTGCTTGGATTGTCTTAACACTGAAAACGCATGTTGGGGGTCCGTGATTTCAGCGTATTTATGGGCTAAATCATCATTGAACTGTTCCCATGTCTCATCCACCCTAGCTTCTAATTTTCTTCGGATATGATCAGAAACCGGTTCTGTCGTGGCCTGATAAGCAAGTTTCATTTTTTCTTCATCTGTTGCTGCCACCAAATATGCATGCTTCTCTATTGAAGTTATCCACTTCTTAAAGTCCTTCGCCTGTCCACTAAATTTTACAATCTCTGTTGCCATTCCTTGTTGTTTCATGACTGTGTTGAGTCTACCTATTGCCGTACCTACTCCAGTCAAAACTTGTGTTAATGAACCCTGTTCTTCTGCCATATTGAAATGTGCTGAAATATCAATTCATATAAGCAAACTCACAGTTATAACAATTTAGTTAATGAATATCACTAGATATATGATCGTATTTAAATTACGTTAAAAAAACGTAAGCAACTGTTTTTTCCTCCTGTAAATATTGAATATTTGAATTATTCAATCAATTGTATCTAACAGTCAAAAGTCTCATATTGGTTATACCTTAATTAATTACCGTTAGATATATCCCTTGATCCAACAGGAAAGTAGACCCAGGTACGTCAGCTGAGAACTATATTTGCCAAGTTTAGGCTTCACGTATAAATCAAGCGTCTCGTGTTCTTCTACAACTCTGGAGTCTGTGTTATCTGAAGCTGCCTATGTTTCTCTAAACGACGACGCAATTTGTAGTTACATCATTCCTCGTACATCTCAGGCTTCTCTAGCGGTAGGAATGCTTCCACTTTCACCCATGGTTGGGCACACCAGACTTGAGCCTTCTTTTCACCCTAATCAGGGCCCTTCTAGACGACGACTTGAAAACAGCTCTAGCCTGATGAAGCGACTTAATTAGGTCTCCTCTTCAGCAGATCGGCAACCCAGTTTGCCCAACCACTTCCAAAGAGACCAAAGCAACCAAATCGTATCATTCTTCCTGCATCTCCATGTAATTTCAAGTTGGTCGTGGCTGTTTAAATTTTGACGTTTGGAAAAAAATGTCTTTGATACTGGACAATCTTAGTAGGTAAGTGACCCTCAAACAAGCAGCAAGGTCAATGAACGGCTGTAACAACTTTACAGTATTTTGATGACAATCACGTTACTTCAGATGGTTATGATGAAAAACAGCTCATTCTACTGGCAACCAGGTTACGATAATCTTGATACAGATGACTTCAAATCAACCAGCCCGAAAAACGCTTCATGTTGATTCTATTTTAAGTTGAAACTTTCAATAAAAATTGTCCGGTCTGGAGCTTTTGATTCACAGAATTTAGTAAAAATTTATTTATTCATACCTTCTTGTCGCAGCAAGCTGATAAAAATTCCCCATGAAAGTTCTCTGCTGTGCTATGCCATTTTCAGTACTTCTCGTTATATGTCCGCGACATCCAAGTTAAAAATCGACATCCTGGTGTGCGGCGCCAAATCCGTACTGTAACAGTACAGGCACAGGGACGATCATAATAAATTGAAAAATATTACACAAGTTATTTGGTATGATGTTTACCTCTCCGGACCTTAGCTGTAACTAACCTACCCAAAAACCCTACGTCACGGCTTGAGCATCCTTAGTAACGTTCTTATAGGATGCTCAACCGTGCCCAAACCTTACACATCAAACCTATTAACAGAGATGGTACTCACTCTGTTAAAGTATCAAAAGCTAGAATCATTAGACAGCTTCCCTGGCGTTAGACTTATTGACATGCCGGCAATATAAAACTGTTTTGGGGTAAATGCAGATATCTTTGAATTCAATGAGACCCAGGTCTTGGTCTCCAAACTTCGTAGTAGTGGGAAACATCCTAAGACTATGAGGGTATTACTGTATAAGGATCATTTCATGTATATCAATGATCTCGATAGAGTAGCCAAGTCATTCGGGTGTAGTGAGTGTGGGAAATTGTGGAATACATTCTGGGAGATGGATAATCATACTCAGACCTGTAATGGGGGAATAACTGTTAACAGTTATAAAGGAGGTGTGTACTCCGTGACAGAGACTGTCTGGGAAGCCATCAGCTCATTGGGGGTCAAGGTAGATACTGATTATATCTACCCCTATGGAACGGCTTATGATTATGAGGCGTACTTTGTGAAAAGTAATTTACCAGGGGAAACCAAGTCTACCAAATTTTTAGGAAAGCATGTCCCCTTAGTTGGTCGATAGCCTCTAATGTCCCTGGTTTCAAGGAACCTGTCTTCCACATCACAGCGGGTAATCCTCAGGACTTAATGAGGCAGATGGTTGATTATCTGACTCAAATCGCTGATGCAGCCGAATTACGAAAAGAGCATGATTGGGTGTATACAGCCTTAGAGACTATAAGTGAGCACACGCTCGTGGCTAGGCTAGACGAGTACCTTCGCAAAATGCCGGTGCTGGGGTTCAACTCAAGGCGTTATGACATTAACTTAGTGAAGCCTTATCTGATAGAGTCCATAATCTCTGCCACGTTGACCCCTTTAACTATGAAGTGAAAAGGAATAATAATTTAATGGCCATATCCACCAAAGAGCTTAGATTTCTAGATATTGTTAACTAAATAGCCCCGGGATTTAGTTATTCTAAATATTTAGCGGCGTATGACATAGAAGAGACGAAGGGGGTGTTTTGCTATGAGTATGTCACCTCCATGGCTAGACTAGCTGAGACTCGCTTTCTCCCACACGAGGCATTTCATTCGCAGCTGAAAAACACCAATATTTCAGTTGCCGAATACGAAGAATGCCAACGAGTATGGAGCGAGAACCATATGTCCACACTGGCAGACTTTTTGCGCTGGTACAACAATAAGGACGTGAAGCCTTTTATTGGGGTATTAGATAAACAAGTGGAATTTTACAAAGGGTTAGGTGTAGATATTTTCAAGGATGCCATTTCTGTCCCCGGGGTGACCCTTAAGTATTTGTTTAAAACCATACCTAAAAACAACTACTTTACCCTGTGTTCCAATAAGGAAAGAGATCTGCACCAGAAAATTAGACAAAATATTGTAGGAGGCCCCTCGATCATATATCATAGATATCATGAGGTAAGTAAGACTAGGATTCGAGGGGGTAAGCCAGTTGAGAGTGTGAAAGGGTACGATGGCAATGCTCTATACCTGTGGGCTTTGACACAGAACATGCCTACTGGTTTTCCTGTGATACGAAATGCAGAAGATGGGTTTAAGCCCCATAAAACAAGATTTTATATTGTCCAGTGCAGAGAGTGGTTGTCATGGGTAGAACATTCTCTAGGCATATAATTAAAATCCCAGTTTAATGGGCGGGAGATGTCCCTAGGAGAAAGACACATCAGAGTTGATGGATGGGACAAAAAGGATCGAACCGTCTACCAGTTTCAAGGGTGCTTATTCCACGGGCATGAAAACTGTGTGTTGACCCGTGGTCATGATGTTAACCCGGTGAGTCAGAAACCCTTGGCAGAACTATACACCAACACGCTTGAGATTCGCAATTGCCTGAAAAAAAAGAGGTTAACGTCACGGTCGTGGAGATGTGGGAATGTGAGTGGCAGAGTCTCAAAAAGACTAATAGCGCCATTAAGATCTTCATAAAAGCCACATTCCCATATGTCGCACCCTGGCATCGTTACGAGGCCATAGACCACGAAAAAATCATCAAGGCTGTTAAAAAGACTTTGTTTGGGTTAATAGAGTGTGACATCCACGTACCAGACAAGAATAAAGAGCTATTTTCAGAGATGACACCCATCTTTAAAAACATTGATGTGTCTAGAGGCGACATTGGCGAGCTCATGAAGCAGTATGCCGAGACCCATAAGCTGTTGAACGGCTCACGTCAGACTCTGATAGGTAGCAATGTAAGGGGAAAGATCCTTTTGGCCACACCATTGTTAAAATGGTATCTGACACATGGTTTAGAGGTCACCAAAATATACTAGATCATCGAGTACAAACCTGAGAAGTGTTTTGAAAGGTTTGGTAAAGAGGTGTCTGATGACAGTCGTGAGAGTGACCTCGATCCGGCCTACACTATTAAGGCCGAGACAATGAAACTAGTGGGAAACGCAGCCTATGGCAAAACGTTAACCAACAAGGCCAAGCACACCAATGTTTCATAATGTCGCGGGGCTGGCACATCAAAGTTGGTGAATCAACCTCTGTTTAAGAAGATGACCATGTTGTCAGATGATGTGTTTAAGGTAGAGTCTCTGAAAAAGACCACCTTATGGGATTTACCCCAGCAAATAAGCTTCTGTGTGTACCAGTACGCAAAGCTGTGCATGCTAGAATCTTATTACGACTTGTTAGATAGTTTTATAGCTAGGGAGGATTTTCAATTGTGTGAGATGGACACAGATGGCTTGTATTTAGATCTTAGCACACCGATCCTAGCACAGGCCGTCAGACCGGAGCTACAGGAGGAATTTTATAGAGTTTATAGCTCCTGGTTCCCGGCTGAGGTCTGTGATAGCCATCAACGGGATTTTATTAGGAGTAGGGGAGTTGTACCAGCCTGTGACATGTGTAAGGCTAAGCGAGTCTTCGACAAAAGAACCCCTGGGTTATTTAAGTTAGAGTATGAGGGAAAGGAGATGGTCTCCTTATGCAGCAAGATCTATCACTGCTTTGGAGACTATGCCAAGACCAGCACGAAAGGACTGACAAAACAACACAACACGCATCTAGACAGAAAAGTCTTTCTAAATGTACTTGACACCCAGACAGCGACTGGAGGGACAAATATAGGGTTTAAGACGCAGGCTTCCTCTGTGTACACGTATCATCAACACAGAGAGGCTTTATCATACTTCTACATCAAAAGAAAAGTACACACAGATAATTATTTCACATCACCCTTAGATATATAAGTGTACCATAATATGTAAATACTCTTTGTCCTATTCCACTACCTTTTACTACTTCTGTTCTATTATGATTGTGGTGTACTGTGAAAATAAAAGACTCAATGTGTGTGTGTGCTGTCCTTGTGTGTGGTACAGTGAACTGTCTATATCATTGAAAAATAAAAAGATTGTCCCCGATGTGTAAAGTCACATGTTTTCATTTAGTGCTATTGAAAAATGCTGAATATTATGCAAACGATGTTTTATTGGAAAAATAAAAATTATGAAACGAAAAATATGTGTTTTGTTGGTTTATTAAGTGGTATGCTTGACATGTTTTCTTGTTTATTCATGTTGTCGTCTTTCTGGCTGTCGTGTTGTCATCTTTCATGGTACTCGATGATGTTTCTTCATGTTGATTGTAGCTGTGGAATATACTATGGAAAAACAAATGAGCTGCCAGATGCAGCGCAGAAACACCACATAGAAACAAACCAAGATAACACAATTTTTTTCTTTTTCTTCTTTTTTTATTTTCAAAACTTTATACACATTGATTCTTCACATAATTGTCTCCTGTGGGCCGTCATCTGAACTTGGTAGACACACATCTGACTGTCGGAATCACATCTGGGATTGGTCACACATCTGGGGTACATCACACATATGAGGTACATCACA
Organism: Cepaea hortensis; assembly: GCA_963921405.1. Classification (NCBI taxonomy): domain Eukaryota; kingdom Metazoa; phylum Mollusca; class Gastropoda; order Stylommatophora; family Helicidae; genus Cepaea; species Cepaea hortensis. The sequence goes on along the minus strand of OY992891.1, from coordinate 68,007,947 downwards.
CATCTGGGGTTGATCACACATCTGCTTGGGTAGAGTCTTTTGACTTGGGTATCTTCGTTTAGTGCCCTTTTTGACGTGGAAATTCTTTCTTCGGTTAGTGTCTTGTTTACGGACTTGAATAGGTTGCTGGTTGAGTCTATCAAAGTCAGATATGATCTCGCGATGCAGCGCTATCACCTGTTCATATTCTTGACGAGTAAATGTCATTCCCAATGGGACAGGAAACCTGGTCTCGGATTCACCAAAGAATCGACGGATGTGTAACTTGATTATTCCTCTGTAGGATGAGACAAATACAGCCTTGACGCCATCTCCCACTGGTCTAACAATGTCACCATTACGATTCAGGTAGACCCAGTTAGCTGTGTTGCGTTCTGTAGTCATCTTCAGAATGAGCTAATGGTACTCCGGTCGGGTTTATATACTAGGGTGTAAACTGGTTATATCGTCTCAGCTGCATTACGTATGGCATGACTAGGCGCTGTACTAGCCGATCGTTGACCCATTGTTTGCTTGAAAAAGGTTGAAGAATGCGGGTCATGCTCGCCACACGACTTTACATCAGGATGAATTAGATAGCAGAGAGGCCACAGGCGTTGCTTAACACATCTTGTAAGACCCGTGTATTATACATGAGCGGTGTGTCTGAATGATGGTCAATAAAATTGTACAGGTCACTGTGTAAGGGTGATAGACCAAATGAGTCAAAGTACTCGGATTTGCCTGACCCGTTGTAGTACATGGCAAGCCAGTGGGAACCTGGTTTATAGCTAGGGTCAGTGTTTACAATAAAAACCGCTGGTTTGCTTCTATCTAGATATCCGGGTAGCTGATCTCGAGCGCACACTCTGACCTGTAGCCGACGAGCATACGTATCAGCTTTTAGTATTCTGGTAATCTGCTACGTGTTCATTATGAAGCGTAATCTGTTAGCACTTGTCTGGTCTTGAATACTTCAATTATTCCGTCGTGCTCGGCGTAGACGATGATTTGTAATGGCTCTGGGGTGGGTGTGTTGAACTTAAATTCCAGTGTTAAAGGTCCCGTCCTCGGAATCTCAAACTGGTCTCCGTCCAGTAAACTGGGACTCAGATCAAAGGCATACAGCGTATAGCCATACTTGAATTGATTATAGTCAATTGAGTTGCCGGCGTCTTTGCCTACTAGACCCATGGCTAGGGTAGAACCAAAATACGCTCGTACGTATTGGTTGCGCTCAAAATCCATGGTCAGCGGTTTGCTGGTGGCAGCTCGACCGTCGACGGTTACGTTCAGGTACGTCAAACCAAAAGTTTGAAAATTATACGTGTTATAGCTGTAGGAACCGTTAAAAGCTGCTGATGTAACAAGTACAGTCACGACGCGTGGGCGTTTGACTCATAAACAGATTGTCTTGAGTGTGAGATAGCATACCCTGGGGGATAGCTATTGTTTTTAGCACCACACGCTTGAATGGGAATTTCGCGTTGGCTCTCGTCAAGGCTTTCTCGTGGGCGAGCGCGATGGCCGGATTCAGTCTGGAACCAGTGTGGCATGCGTTATAATAGATGAATAACCAAGCGCCCCGTAAGGGGCCAAGAGATTAAAGGTGGCCTTGGAAGGCGTCAGCTTAATTTTGACATCGACACCGTTTATCTTGTAGCGGTCTTGCACAAAAACGTCGGCGTGTAGTCGACCCATCATATCTATTTCTTTACTCTCACTGGCTAGTTGACGTCGTGTTCTTAACCCCTTGTAGTTTTCGCCATGTCATCGAGGAATTTGGCCGTGTCATAGTAATAGAGGGCTGCTGAGAGATGATTATTTTTGGCTTCTTCCCCTTGGTTCAACGTCGCTTCCAAGTAGACTCTATACGGATACGTATTTTCACTAGGGGTGATAAGCGTGTCGTTGAGTGAGACGTCCACTTCAGAGAATAAACTGTGCAGGTAATAGTTGACAGGAGCGACATCGGCCGTGGGTGGTAGTTTGTCACCGTTGGGTAGTGTGACTTTAGCTCTGGCGTGTAAAAATGTGTTAAACAGATCCATATACCCTTCACTGGCAACAGAGATGGCAAATTCTATAGGTGCGCCGGGGGCTAGTGAGGCTAAAGGGTGTATCTCCAGAAACTGTCCCTCTTCCACGGCGGTCTTCGTGGGTGGTACACTAAATAGATCCAGAGCAGAATGAAGACATTCGCAGGAAAGAGGGTGAATCAGAGCCTTATGCAAAGATATCTAAGTGCTGCTGTTTCTTCTTATGAGCTCGACGATGTGCGGGGGCTAGTTTTATACGTTTACTGGGCTCCCCAGGTGGCGCTGCACGTCTCTTTCTTCTGATACCGCTACCTGATTGGCTAACGAGGTTGACAGCTCCTTGCAGTAGACGCTGACCGGCTTGCTTGGCGTGTTCTTTGAAAGAATCTCCAACATTCCTATCAGCCAAAGCATCTTGGGCCACTCGCAGACCCGTCCCGAGACCTTCTCTGAGTAGGCCTTACCATCAGTCTTTAGCCAGGGTAGAATCGTGCGACCGAGTCCATTGAAGAAGCTGCCGATACCACGACCTCTCTGACTCCGACCACCCACAAAGACTGGCATGCCATGTCCAGCTTGATTACAGTAAAAGTCTTCGTACAGTCTGGGATTTCAACGTAACGTCACGTATTTCATTATTCTATGTCTGATCTCCTCCGAATTCGAAAATGTAACGTCAGCACTGAAGTCCCGGAAGTGAATGAGATGTTTGTGTTCGTATCGGTGGTTAAAAGGATTTCAACCGTGTCGAAGGAGTACCGACTCATCGGCACGTAGTGAGGTTTGTCATAGGCGCGATACACCGAAGCCGACAGCTGACTCATGATAGGAACCGTCCTTAGTAATGGAACCATGACGTCTCCGACTGGTCTCGCCGCTATGAGATCGCAGTAGACGTAGATATTTTGCAGATCGTTATTTAGGTCTACCGCCACTTGGCCTTCCATTAATGGGTTGGTGTGCGATATCTTCGAGGAGTGAAGTCCTAATATCTCTTTCAACTTTTCGCTAAACATAGCCACGGCCCCCGCTTCGAATATTTTCACGATGACTTTCTTTGAGGTATTGTCGAAATAGAATCGGACTCGCGTCTTATCATCGACCTCCGACTCTTTCATTATTCGATTCAGATCCGCTATAAACGCGTCTGGTGAGCTGTATAGGCCTGGGGGACACAGTTTTCTGGAATTCCCTCTGGTTGGTGAGTTGTATCTTATCCACACTTCATGCTCTAGCACATTGCAGTAGTAGTTGGGAAATTGAATTTCGGCCATACCCACTTCGTAATGCTGATTAACCTCAATAGTCTGCGGTAACTTGACGAAATAGTGACCTGGAGTGTTCTTGGGAAACATGTTCGGCGAAGCATTGCTCGGTAATGTCACGTAGAAACTCATATTTTAGGGTTTGGTAGCATGTAACCTAGACAGCTGCTTAGCAGAGCGATCCACAACTTGCCCTCGGCTGCGTCGACACTGTCTGGAGACAGATTGAATAGTGATACACTAATGACGGTGTATATAACGACCAGTTGACAGAAGAAGACAATCTCTAGTCGCGGCACTCGCCGACCAAACATACACCAGACCGAGTTTCTTTCTCCTTCTGTGGTATTTTGTGAGTTAGTTTCCACGTTGGTTTCTTCCATTAGTATCTGGTTAGGTCTGAGACCCAACTATTGAATGACTTGGGATACCCGAACCACTTGACTAAGTACTCTTTACCACCTCGTCTGGGTCTTTCTCGTAAGACTGATTCGACTCGGTACACTTGCTTGTCGCCGACGAGTTGTATCTCCTCTCGGTAGAATGAGCCTTGAAGTTCTTCCCCCGAAGCGTCTTTTAGCACATACGTGACCGGACTGGTCTGATTTATACGACTGACGGTAAACAGTTCTTCTGTCCACGAGGTCGTTTACCCCTTTTTAAAGGGTTGTTTGGATTGAGCCAGTCTGACTCGATCGCCGGCTGTAAAATACACTTTTCTGTCGAAAGTCTTCTGATACAAGTTATTCCACAACTCGTTTTGATTCGTATAGTTGACTTGCACGGGCGTCATGCGAATACTTCTGTGATACGATCCGTTGTAGTTGCGGATCAGTTTATCTATCACGTCGACGTAGCGAAGTTGATTGGTCTTGGTGAAATAGCGCCACATTTTTCTTTCAGGGTTCGATTGAATCTATCCACTATCGCGGCTTTCACATCTTCATTCTCAGTGGTAAAGAAATGCACACCTCGATCTTTCAGGAATTTTAAAAAAGTCCGGTTGACAAATTCCGACCCTTTATCCGTCTGAAAATTTATCGGTTGCCTATCAACAAAAATTTTACTCATGGCGTCCACTAGCTCTTTCCCTGTTTTCTCCTTGATCGGGATGGCCCAAGCATATTTACTAAACACATCGAGACACGTCACTAGGTACGACATCCCATCATTGTATCTTTGTAATTTTCTCATATCTATCAAGTCGGCTTGAAACTGTTGATTTATACCACTAGTTATGGTTTGACGTCTCTGGAAACGACGACGGATCGGTTTATGTAACGTATACGTATCCTGATGTCGTAGCCAAGTCTCTATATTCTTCAATTTAGTATTCCCTTTTAAAGCGGCGGATCCGCCGTAGGCTCCGGGTTTCTGAGGATTGTAGTAATATTTTCTTAATTGCGAAGCCATTTTCCCCACTTGGGTTGTAGGTATCCTACTCTTCTTTTTGCTTCGCCTGAACTTGTAAGGTGGTGTTGTCTCGACTATTTGTTCGACTACTTGACTTTTAGCCGGTTGAATAAGTGATGGCTGACTTTCAGCCAGCGTCGATTGAAGAGGTGTCTCGGCGACTGAAGCTGGTAAAGTGCTGACTTCGAGTTTTTGTTCCTTGATATCTACTGTCCCTAATGGCTTATGTCTGTACTGCTCAAGTCGATTCAGATACCGCTGCAAAGTCTGTTGATACACGCGGGCTTTTTCCCGAGGTGATAGATTTTCTTTCTCTATGACATGTTGCATTTGCTGATCCAAGTCGCGCAAGTTATCTGTTAATGTGTCGGGTGGTGCATAAGGTTTTTCCAGCATCCTGGGATTGATCAAGATCATTTTCTTAATTATAAGCCCACGACGTCTTTCAGCACGTTGAGAATAGGACCTAATAAAGCACCTTTGAAACCACCTTGCTGCAAGATTTGTTTCCTCTTCTTGATAGATAGCTTCTTACGACTAAGCGCTCTCAGACTGTTCTTGTGTCGCCGCAATCGTTTCTTCTGAACCGCTGTCAGTGGAACATTACCTTTTAACACATTGTGACAGTACTCGCGTATTGATTGGACGAGTTCCGGGGAAGCCGTTTTAATTACGGCTTTCGCGTCAGCCGGCTTCGCCTCGCCTAAAAATCGCAGCATGGCCCCGTGACGTTTTATTCGATGGGCCATATTATTTAGGCACGTAGACAACTTGACGCTGATCTGGAAAAATATGACTTCGTAAGCGGAGCTGATCCGGTGTTTTCTGTCGAAGGTCAAACAGCAAATAACTGTGTGGAGCCGCTGTCGCGTCCTTAAAACTCTCTTGGACATATGACATGCGGCCTGGATACATCTGTTTGGCCAGGTTGGTAATCTGAGATCCGTCACGTGGGTTCTTAAATACCACTAGGTAATGTGAATTCAAACTAATAGTTCTTTGCTCTTTATTTTTCCCAAAGTGATTCTGGACTATATACACGACACTGAGGTTGCGATGATGACTACCTTTAGTAAACATCTTAGTCACCCTATCATCTGTCTCGGACATTAGGTTATCTATTACCATTAGACGACGTCTATCACCTGTCCACTGTTCCATATCCGGCAAGCCTTCATTAAATTGAATACCTTTCAGAATCTCATACATGGATTGCCATTCTCCGTAGCGCCATATAATCTCCTCTGGAATCGGATCGACCATGTCTGATAAATGAGTCAGAAACGTTTGCACAAAGACGGATTTTCCACAGCCCGTTGAACCCGCAATCAAAGGCGTAAAAGGATGTTTCCATCTCGGATCCATTCCTAATAATAATCACCTACACACCTACGACAAGTATTTTATGGGACCCTACCACCGCGGCCACCGCCAACGCCGCCGCCGCCACCGCCGCCCGCCCGCCCGCGTGCCCCCCGGATGTGACAACAGGACAACCAGACCCAAGAAAATGCCCGCCAAGTTCAAAATATTAAGGTCAATTGTAGTCGTAAAATATGACAAAACAAGATGGCCGGATAACCCAGTAAAGAACGATTTATCGGTGGGTTGAAACCACCAAATAGCTTTAGTTACAACATTATATACTACTGAGCCCGCCGAGGTGCTCAACGCGAAAAAACAAAAACAAAAATCAAAAGACGAGCCCTTTTCAGGGCTCGAAGCAAGTTAACAAGCACAGAAGCTAAAAGACGCGCCCTTTTCAGGGCTCACCTCAAGTAAACAAGCACAGACAGTAAATAATGGGCCCTTTTAGGGCTAAACCCAAGAATCACTCAAGCGAAGCAAGAACGGGAACCAACGTAAACAAACATCGACCCAACCTCTCAAGAAAACGCAACCCAATAAGGAGGGGCAGGGTGTAAGGCTTACAACGGAACAGGGGGTACAAGGACGTGTCCACCACGAGTGCAAGACCGACGCCCGAGCACAGCAGAGAAACCACACACAAGGAGGAGGTACAAAGCGGAGCATGCAACTAATAACACAAAATAAGTCTATAAATAAATTAGGAAATAAATAAACCACATCCCAACTAACGAAATGCGTGAACAACAGTATACCAACTAGGATGCAAAATGATAAAGGAAAACAACAATAAAACCACAAAACAACTTACCACAGCAAAGAAACAGTAAACGCCAAGAATACAGATAACTAAGAAAATAACAAAACACAATCATGAATAACCAGACAAACAACAGTTACAAGATATACCAAAAGCAACTACAACGTTGAATAACAGAAGATATAAGATTAAGAGATAGCGGATAAAATAGGAAAACGTAGATAGTAGGAACGTAGATAGTTAATATCACAATTTCGCAACCAAAACCACTAACTTTACAATGTCTCGTTTCAGATCTTTAGCCCTTCCTTTGAATGTGGTGGCGAGTCCCATTGCAGTCAATCACGCAAATGTCGGCAGACGTCCAACCTAGACAATATAGCGATAATCGACCGTAGGTCGCACCCAGTCCGAGCGCATTTAACACAGCTGCCATAATACACCCCACCTCACATTGTCACGAGATATGCATACTACGTGGTCTAGTCAGTTGCAGACAGACCAAGAGGTGGGTCCGAGTAGAAAGGAAGAATCAGGCTTCCCATGAGGGTGTGCAGTCGTGAAAGGGGCACTAGGAAGGCACACGGCAACGGAGATAAGCAGAGTCGTCAGAGTCCGTGGCGTGGGTTGAAGCTAGCATCCCACGCCCTGACGTGTCAAGGGCAGGCACAGATTGCAAGGGCTCTCCCCACCGAGGGAATGAGTGAGGGCTTGAGAATGGACAAGGTAACAGCAAAGGGACAAGCCTACAATCAGGGAGAAAGAATATGACCGAAAGAACGTCTCCACGGCAGGGGACAAACGCCCGGAGTCATGACCCGGGCGGGACCGCCCCAGAGAGTATTAAGAAATTGAAGGTCCGAAATGCTTGGGGGAGGGGGTTTACTTCTGATGACCTGAAGCCCTCTGCTGCGTTTGCTCCGCGTCGGAGTTTCTACGACTAGCTTATGGCTGGTAAACCAGACATGCCTGGATAGATGGGCTACTACTGCGGCTGACCAGTACAGCCCAGTGGTAAATTGACCATGCCGGTGATCTACACAACCGGGCAGACAGCGGGCCGTGCTGATAACCCCTATCGTTGTATACACCTCAGATACACCTCCATTTTATTTACAGCAACCTATCACAATAAGTAATTAATTATTATTTATAGGTTATTAAGCAGTATAAATAACTAATTATTGAAATTTTATTTTACTTATGCACTTATACATTGTATTTGACAATATGGATAAAAACGTTTACTAATCTGTTAACAAGATTTTACAACTTCTTATTATAACAAATATTCTTTATTATCTATCAATGGCTTTAATTTAGACACAAACCGACGACATAGTCACCATAATTGTTGATTTCTAATGAGATGTATGTAACTTCTTGCACTTTTTGACAACATTCTTGAAATCTGGAGCAAGTTTACTTGTTGAAATTCGCATGACAGCATGCAAGTTGCAGTCCAACAATAAAGACCTATTCTTAGATGTGTTGATCTTCAAGCATGAGAATGCTTGTTCCCAAATGTATGTTGATCCAAACAATGATACAAGTTTAGCTGTAAAGTTTTTCAAGTTGGGAAATGATTCTTATGATAAAGATCCATAGAAATCCAACAAACCATCTGACTTGAATTTCTCTTTCAGGTCATGATCTGCTTGTAAGCGAAGCAGCTCCAACTGTATGTCCTCTGTGGCTGTATCAGCTTCTGCACTAAAAGGGGAACTGACAATATTGAGCTGTGGCTCTAAGTTCTTGAAATCTTGGAATTTCCATCCACATTCTTCAATCAATGCATCTAATTGGGATTTGTACTTTTCAGTCATTTCACCAGAAATGGTTTCTTGTTTCAGCAAAGGGAAGTGACAAAATCTTTTTTCACTTGCTTGTCTGGAGAACTGTGAGAGATTTGCCTGAAATGATTTTACATGTACATACAATTCATGTGCAAACACACCATTGCCCTGAAGTTTGACAGTCAGTTCATTTAACTTTTCCGTAATTTCAATGGCAAACATAAATTATAACTTCCACTCTTTATTGACAATGTTAGTATTAAAGTCACATTCAATGCCCTTCATATCTAGGAACATCAATATTTCGTCTCCGAGGTCCTACACTCGCCTCAAAACCTTGTCGAGACTAAGTCATCGAACACTTGTGTGGTACAAGACATCGGGATGTTCAGTTACGGAATCGTCAAGTAATACCTTGAACTGTCTGTGATTAAGTCCTCTTGATCTTATGAGGTTGGTAACACTGACAACTAAGTCAACAACATGCTTGATATTCAAAACAGGTTGTACACAGACTTTCTTGATGAATCACACAGTGAAGTGGTAATAATGTGTGGTCTGGATATTCTGCTTTAATCTTATCACTTATCAACTTTACCAAACCTACATTTTTTCCAGTCAAAGCACGAGCTCCGTCAGTTGTAACACTTGCCATCTCGTTTCCTAACCAACCCAATTCTTTCAATACAGTTAGTAACATTATTGAATATATCATGGTATGTGGTTGTGTCTTTGAGTGACTCAACACTCAGTAACTCTTCAGTGAGTTTGTAAGAAGTGTTTATTCCACGTATAATTATCAATAATTGGGTAGTATCATGTACATCGGTACTCTCATCCAGTGCAAGAGAGTATCACAAAATTTTTTTACTTGCGTCTTGAAGTCTATGCATCAAATTGTCACTTATCTTGTCAACACATCTGACCACAGTTCTCCTTGATAAAGTAATATTGTCAAATCTGTTTTTATTTGTTGGTTCCTGACACATAATGTTTGCTACATCTAGCAAGCATTAGTTGATGAACTCGCCATCAGAAAATGGCTTGTTCTGTTTTACAATTCTGCGTTACAGCACAAGACTAGCTTCGGTTGCAGCATCTTGAATTGAACACTGTTTAGTGAAAACAATTTGCTGTTTCTCCAAATTTTTTCACCAACTCCGGCCATGTCCTTTCCCTCCCTTCGGTTGTTAAATTATATACGACATCGGAATGTTTTGTTTGATAATGACTTTTTAAATTGTACTCCTTGAAGACAGCCAATGACTCACGAGTGAGTGCGTGGGCGACACTGTGACCTGTGAAATTCGCGTGGAATGCTTTTACACCTGTCCTGTAGAGTGACCTGCATGTTCGGAACAATGGCTACCGACTGTTGCTGAATAGACTGAATTACCTTTTCGGTTCACGGGTCCAATTTTCAGGAGACTCCTGGGAGTCGGCGCTGAAGCTGCGGATTTCCTGCTTTATGCGACCCTTTCGGTGGGAGGCCCTACGGTAAAGGACCGAGCCATGTGAGAAAACCCGGGTCAATGAGGTCTTCCTGGTGACTGCCGAGTCCATTGACGATGAACTGTGGTTTTCGTGGATGAATTTTGTTGGCATTCTGGCGGCGGCATTATGCACAGTGTATCTGTGCGGGGTGTTGGATTTCCGAGACTCCTGTCTATTCCACTTTTCACATTGGACAGTGGGGAGCATTTTGTGTGATATTCACTGACACAGAATGGAGCATAATGGGGACGACTCATTGCCGTGAAGTTGGAACCTCGACTAACTAACTAACTAACTAACTAACTAACTAACTAACTAACTAACTAACTAACTAACTAACTAACTAACTAACTAACTAACTAACTAACTGACTCACGAGACAACAAGCAATCTGATTTGCTACCAACTTTTATAAAACAGTATTTAGTTGTCCTCTCATCATTAGAAACACGGCATTCATAACGTTGCTGTGAAGTTGGAACCGCGACTAACTAACTAACTAACTAACGGCATTCATATTCAATCTTACGTTTTTTATTGAGACTCATTGTTTTAATAAAATTTGAACAGTTGGAATTGTACAAAACTTTGAAACGGAAATGAAACAAAACCTACTCCCGGCTGTGTGTGAAAATAAAATATTCGGAAAACAAGTAGTATACTCAGAATAAATTCAGAAATATATCAAGACTACTACAATAAATAAATTAATTTGAACATTGTAAATGTGGAAATTATTTATCACAGCGAAAAATTTTTAAAGAGGGGGAGTTTCTCAATGACCCTGAGAGCTATGCCGGCGGTAGCGTAGCTACCAGCAGGGCCTCCCAAGCCGGACAGGTCAAAGGGTAGAGAACAGACAAAGAGAAACACCCTGGACAACCCAGGTTGGGGGTTGAAGCGTGGGGTTAACATCCCCACCTTTGTAAAAACCTTTCTTTGTTACGAAACAGATACATGAGCCTCGACATAAATGGAGACGGATTGTATCTGCAGCAAAGAACCTCAATGGCTCGGAACGCTGAAGAAGAAGAAGAAGAAGAAGAAGAAGAAGAAGAAGAAGAAGAAGAAGAAGAAGAAGAAGAAGAAGAAGAAAACATTTTAAATTTAATGTCTCATCTCATCGTGTTCCTCTTGTACCTTGCGGTGTCGAGGTGAAGTATAAACTTCGAGTTAGTGCCCGATTATGGGCTTTATATATCGATATTCTCTTGGAATCTACTATTCCCTCCGTCCAACGTTTACGTGGACGGCCTCTTCCTCTGTTTCCATCTGGTCTGTACATCATTGCTTGTTGTGGTGTGCTGTTGACTGGTAACCTTCTTGCATGGCCACACCATTTGACTTGCTGCTTTCTAATAAAATCTAGTACTGCTTTAACCCCCACTTTAGTCCTGATTTCTTCATTTCTGATCTTATCTCTTCTTGATACGTTGAGTATTCTTCTCAGGAACATCATTTCTGGTGTTGTGATTTTTCTTTTCTCTTTTTCTGTCATTGTCCAGGTTTGGCATTGATAGCATAGAGTTAATAGGAAGATTGTGTTGCAAAGTGCTTTCTTAGTAGTTATTGACACATGTTTGTTCTTTAGTATTGGTGCCATTATTGCATCTATTTTCGATCTCGTCTTCTGATCTGCCATTTGATGATATTATACTTCCTAGGTACTTGAAACTCTTTACTTGTTTCAAGGGACGTTCGTTTAGATGAATTGTTGTTGTTTGTTCTTCTTTAGTTATAGTCATTACCTCTGTTTTGCTTGTGCTAATTTTCGTGTTATGTTCCCTACACATTTCGTTTAGACTATTCATGTGGTCTTGTAATTCAGATTCTGATTTTGCTATTAGTGCTTGGTCGTCCGCAAACAGGAGTTCTCTAATGGTTAGATTTACAGATGATTCTTCTTCTGTGTTCTCGTCATGCGGTATTCTTGCTGTCTCTGCTTGGCTGGTTTCTTTTCATATGTTGTCTATATATGTTGTGAAGAAGAGAGGGGACAGGACACAACCTTGTCGTACTCCAGATCTTATGGTGAAGGGTTCTGAGTGTCCTCCAGTTGCTCTCACTATGCATTTACTGTTGTTGTATAAACTTCTACATAGGTTTGTTAGATGTGTACTCACTCCATATTGTTTAAGGATTTCCCACAGCTTGTTTCTATCTACTCTATCGAATGCCTTTTCTTTGTCGACAAAGGCTAAGTAGAGTGTTTCATTGAATTCGATTGATTTTTCTATCAGTTGTCTAAGAGCAAAAATGGCATCTGTGCATTCTTTGTTGTTCCTAAATCCAAGTTGCGTTTCGCTTAGTTGGGGTTATAAAGTAGTTCGTAATCTATTTTCAAGAATTTTGCAAAATATTTTCCCAGCATGACTCAACAGTGAAATGCCTCTGTATTGTGTGCAGTCTCTTCTGCTGCCTTTGTTTTTCCAAATTGGGATAATTATGGCGTTTCCCCGGTCTCGTGGTGTCTGTTGTTCTACCCAAACATATTTGAAAAGTCTATGTAGCCAAGCTGTTCCTACTTCTCTTGCTGCTTTAATTAGTTCATTTGGTATTTCATCCTGTCCCGGTGATTTGTTCAATGGGGCTAATCTGATGGCTTCTATAATTTCTTCTTATAGTATGTCTGGTTCTAGTTCTACGGTGACATCCGTATAGGTCTCTTGAATTCCTGTGACATCTGATGGGATGTTGAGAAGTTGTTCGGAATACTGCTTCCATCTTATTAGGATTTGTTTTTGTTCACTTATTGGTTCTCCATTTTCGCTGTTAATTATTTCAGTAGGATCAAAGTGTTCTCCTCTGGTTCGCATTGTATCTATCATTTTGTAGAAGTTTAATGTTGTTTTTGCAAAATAAATCATTTTATTCACCGGAGAAATATCTGTTATCCTTATTAACTTTTTACATGTCGATAAATATTTCTCTATATGAAAATCGATAAATTCGCATTTTAGCATTACATGGTTCCAAATGTTGCTGTATGTAGCCGAGCGTAGTTGAGGTGAGCGCTCAACCTTGCATAAATACCCCAATGGCTCGTACATTCATCACATATGCAGCAAAAGTCCACTGGCCTTCACGTGGCGGAACTGTTTTAACTAACAGGAGAAGGAGCGGCGGCGTGTCACTGGCGCCGAGAAATAACCAGAACGCTCTAGATGTGTATGCACGTACATGCATGCGCAGACATGTGTGTGCGTGCCTACACACCTAAACTCGAGCAAGACCACAATCTGGTCTAGCAGAGGAAAGGTGCTGAAGACGGAGGCAGCCAGCCAGGAGTCGCACCACAGAAATCAGGATGCCACGCAATCACGCGTAATGAAATATGTCGACTACTGCTAAATGTTATGGTGCTCGCCCTGCGTTGGACCCGCAGGCATTTGCAGTGCCGGGCCCTATGCCTCGAAAGGGTCCAACCACCGCTACTGGAGGTCCTTCTCAGATGTCCTGTATAGCCAGGAGACCTTAGAATAGAGCGTCTGGCTAAACAAAAAAAAAAAAAAAAAAAAGACTAAAACTAATGCACTGGGATGCGGGGGGAGTCAGCCACAAATAATAGAACTAGAAAACATCGTGGACCAAGAAAAGGTAAGCGTATGTTGCTTGCAAGAAACTCACCTCAACGAAAACGAAAAGATGTCTGGGAAATTGCCAGTACTAAGGACACTACTTTCTGAACTTAGATGTCAGCTTAAGGTCACCATAGAGTGGATATCATCCCACTGTGGAGTACCCGAAAACGACAGAACTGATCGATTGGCTAAGGAAGGAGCAAAAGAAGAATAGCCTGATGTACCCGTTACACACCACCAAAAGAAAAGAATGATCAGTCAGAATGCCACCAAACCCTGCTCAAGACGACTACCAAGTTATGGATAGAATATTATTCTGCGTCTCAGAACAGGACATACTAGATTACGCAACCACATGTATACAAAATTCAAGATTGGTGAATCAGCCATGTGCATATGTGGATTGGCGTCACAGACAGCAGAGCACATACTCAAAGACTGCCCAAATTACAACATGTCTAGGCAAACCTTCTGTCCTAGAGAGACGACAGTGGAAGATAAACTCTATGGACAGCTGGGTGAACTAAAAAGGACAGTTAAATTCATATAAGAGGCAACATTGCAGTTATAGTCATATTTAAGGCGAACGAAAGAAGAAGAAGAAGCATTACATTACGAAGATCAAGGACTGTTTACAAAAATAGATAATTAGAAAGAAATGTTATCAAAAATATTAAAATAATCACAACTGTAATGCAATTCTGTAAAATTCAAGAAAATAACTTTAAAACGAAGTAAAAATTATTATTTATAAATGCCCTCGTGGGCCGCTTAAAATCAGTTGCCGGGCCGCATACGGCCAGCGGGCCGTAGTTTGCCCACCCCTGGCTTAGGCAAATGGAAAAATAAGGCGGATTTTCCATTTGACTTAACATCAAACAATCCTATAAAATTGTACGGAATAGTCTTCCCATGTCAACTAAATCAGACACACAAAGACACTTGGCAACATCTAGAGAAGAAAATAACCGATATGTTACAGAGATACAAATACAAAACAACCACCATATTTGGTAGAAGTACCATTGTTAATACATATACAATTCAAAAAATACTATATCTGTGCACAGTACTAGACCATCCACGCCAGACTGTTACAAATATAAACAAAGATCAGACGCTTTGTGTTTGGCAGCACCATCTACAGTATCAAACATACAACACTCATGCTAGACAAAAAAGATGGAGGTATCGCCCTCCAAGACATAACAACCAAAATACAAGCACTTAGGATCGAACACGTAGGCGAAATCCTACAACACCCAGAAAAACACCCTTTAGCACACTATTATATTGGAATTGGCTATCTTATTTAAAACCTATTAGGAATACATCCTTACATTTCTTTGGCACTCTCAAAACGTTTTGCAAAACATGTATTTCAGCCATTATAGGTCACGAAAAATTACTACACAAGAAAACACACACAATCTACAAGCATTTAGTTAAACTACAAGCGACTCCTGTACATCTCAGAAACAAAAGAAGACATAGACATTTCTTAAAAGATTACACCGATATTTTCTCTAATATTCAAAACAAGCAGGTTACCCCAAAAGCAAAGGAAATTACATATAGGCTTGTTTACAGCACGACCCCAACAACAGAGAGAACAGCAAAAATAACTAAACAAATACTACAGTGTCAGCTTTGTAGATATTGGCAGAGCATTTCAGAGAAATATTAAATAGACCGCAGCCTGACAGTGTTCCCAACCTGGATGGAGAAATCACCATGCCACCACTAGATGCCTCCGGTGAGTCATTCACCATGGAAGAGACTAAAGCAGCCAAAAAAAAAATATTGAAGAACAACAAAGCTGTTGGAGAAGATGACAGGTGAAATGCTCAAAGCAGCAGATTAGAATACCTTACAACGTTTGTTACAGCTGATCAATGAAATCTGGCAAAACGAATCCCCATCACAACAATGGAAGGATGGTGTAATTTTTTAAACTGCCAAAAAAAGGTGATATGTCTGATTGTAATAACTGGCGTGGTATCACCCTACTGTCAGTACCAGGAAAACTTTTTTGTAGCATGTTACTTGAGAGATTGAAAATGTCTATAGATGAAAGGCTCAGAGAAGAACAAGCTAGCTTCAGACCAAAACAGTCATGTATAGACCACATTTTCACTCTTAGAATAATCATTGAAGACTCTGTAGAATTCCAGTCGAAATTAATCACCAACTTAGTCGACTTTCAAAAAGCCTTCGACAGTATCCACCGTACTTCACTTTCGAATCTACTTAACATCTATGGTTTTCCTACCAAATATACCAACATCATAAAATCTTTCTATAAGGAGACACGTTGCAGCGTGAGAACAGAATCAAGCGACTCTTACTGGTTCTAAGTGGAAACGGGAGTGAAACAGGGTTGTGTCTTGTCACCTATGCTCTTTGGAATAGCTATCGATTGAGTCATGCGCAAATGCACAAACAATACAAATAATGGTATCCATTGGGTTGATAAAATTCTAGAAGACCTGGACTTTGCCGACGACATAGTGCTTTTGAGTTCAACACACTCAGATGCCCAAGAGAAAATAAACCATCTCCAAAATGCTTCAGGACAAATTGGTCTCCAAATTAACACCACAAAAACAAAAACTATTGATCTTACCAACAGTTCAGACGACACCAAATTAAGCAACCATGTTCTTGAAAAAGTCAACAGCTTCACATACCTAGGAAGCAAATTGACATCTACAGGGGACTCAACACCAGAAATATTATCTAGAATCTCACTGGCATCTGGTGCCTTCAATAAACTGTTAAACATCTGGAAGTCAAAGTCACTCAGCCAACATACGAAACTTAAAATCTTCAAATCTTGTGTGATTCCAGTGTTAAAGTATGGATGTGAGAGTTGGACATCAACGGTAGCTTTAGGTAACAAATTAGATAATTTTGAAAACAAATGTCTTAGAAGAATTCTAAACATACAGTGGACAGATTTCAAAACCAATGCGCAAATAAGACAAGTGACTAATCAATATATTGTATCCAATTTTATAAGAAAACGCCGTTGGAACTACATCGGCCATGTACTCAGAATGGACAAGACAAGACTCCCTACCAAGCCCTCATATCGTAACCAGTAGGAAAAAAAAAACGGGGAAGACCAAGAGAGACCCTGCATAGAACTATCATCAGAGAAGGCACATTCAACGTTGAAGTGAACATCAAAGATCTACAACAGATAGCGAACCGCCAGACATGGAGAGCAATGACTTCTGCCCTATGGGCCGACCTAGGCTCAAGAGGAAAGAATAACAGCTTTGTAAACGGAACGTCCAAGAATTAGAAGGGCACATCTATTACGAATGCAACACAATCATGCCAACAATAAATCTCATATAAAACATCCTAAACACTCATACGAAACAAAGAACAGATGTTTACAAAGCAATCATGATAAAATCCATTCCTTACTCCACACAAGACATCCACATAAAGCTACTTGTTCTATTGGCAGAGTACAAAAATCTTGTATGGACATTAAGAAACAAAGCATTATACAATTACAGAACAATCAACAATGAAATTGTCCAACAACTTTAACAACAAAAGTCTCAAACATTCTAATCTTAACCCCACAAGCGCAAGTCCCGCAAGAGACTTGCCTGAAGACAGCACATATTACAGAAGAAGCAAATAACTTATTTTGAACAAAGGATACCACAACTGTAAATGTGTTTATTGTTCTTCTTCTTCTTCAGCGTTCCGAGCCATTGAGGTTCTTTGCTGCAAATACAATCTGTCTCCATTCGTCTCTCTGGTGGACCTTCTCTTGCCAGTCGTTGATTCCAAGTGCTTGTAGGTCTGTATGTATATTATCTCTCCACCGCCTTCTTGGTCTACCTCGGGGTCTACGGTCATTTATTTCCTGAGTGTAAGCGAGTTTTGTTTCCCTATTATCTTCCATTCTTTCTATATGCCCCAGCAATTGTAGTCTATTAGCCTTCATGATACCAGTGATTATCGGGGACTTAAACAAATCATAAATGTCTTTGTTACTTCTTCTTTTCCACTCTCCACTTTGTGTATCCCTAATGGGTCCAAAGATGCGTCTTAAAATTTTGTTCTCAAAGGTTTGTAACAAGGCTTCGTCTCCTTTCGTTGTACTCCAGGTTTCAGAGCTCGATATCGAGGCTCATGTATTTGTTTCGTAACAAAGAAAGGTTTTTACAAAGGTGGGGATGTTAAGCCCACGCTTCAACCCCCAACCTGGAGGACCAGGGTGTTTCTCTTTGTCTGTTCTCTACCCTTTGACCTGTCCGGCTTGGGAGGCCCTGCTGGTAGCTACGCTACCGCCGGCATAGCTCTCAAGGTCATTGAGAAACTCAAGCTCCCCCACCACGACAAGGTGGAAACACCATCGGGGGAGTGTTTATTGTTGGTATTAATAATCTTACAATTATGTCAACGTCTCAGACAAAGCACAGGCACCCTTAGTTCGTCAATCTGCACGCTACAGTGAGTTTCTTCACATGCATTTAAAGATATAAAACGTCGCATGTGGGTTCAAACCATTTATTAAAGCATAACCGCAATATCATCAAGATGCGTGCATTAGATCATACTTCACGCACATATGGCAGTTAATTCATCAAATCACTTTTATGTACATAGATGCTAATTAATACTCAGCCATAGCAGTCATGCAATCACAAAACCCCGCACTCAACACTCGCTATCTTAGCTTGGCAAAACTAGCTCGCGCTCCCGCAATCAATACACTCGCTTCTCGAATACATGCGTCTTTCCCCTAACGTGTCCAGTCCCAGTATGAAGCCTTCTGGTGTTGGGCCTGCTGGTCACGTGGTGCTTGACCCCGCGTGTCTCGGGATAGTTGGGCTGTATCAGTAGTCACGCCGTACTTCTGTCCGGTCTTGTTGTCTCAGGTCCGTCAGTGCAAAGTTGTCCTGTCAATCAAGGACGCAGTCCCATCTATGTCCCTGTGTCCTGTTTACAACCTTGTGTCCTGTTTATAACTGGATCTTGTTGTCCCGTCTATATCATGTCTATGACATCTCTACTGTCCTGTCTATGGCATATCTATTGTCATATCTCCTGTCCTGTCTCTAATATCTCTATTGTCCTGTATATGTCCTGTCTCTATTCCCCAACACGCTAACAAATTATACTACTACTACTACTACTACTACTACTACTACTACTACTACTACTACTACTACTACTACTACTACTACTACTACTACTACTACTACTACTACTACTACTACTACTACTACTACTACTACTACTACTACTACTACTACCATTATTATTAATTTTCCCATTATTATATTTGAATGTGCAACATGAAATATATTGTGGATGTGTGTCTGTGTCGTTGGCAGTAACATATATAAGCGTCTGGGTGTGGATGCAGGTGTGTGTGTGTGTATGTGTATGGTGCATGTGTTTTGCATGCGCATGTGTATGTGTTTGATTGTGTGTGTGTGTGTGTGTGCTCGCGCGTGCGTGTAGCAGCCTTTTAAAAAAGGCGATATCTCAAGTATTAAAATGATGTTATATGGTAATGATATGTTTGAAAAGAAAAATATGCACCACCATGTATAAACAAATTAAATGAGTCCTTTCAGTATCCAGTAAGCTAAGGAGGCTTGTAGTGGTCAGGTTTTAAGTCCTTCCCATTGTATCTGAAACCCAGACATTATCACAGCTTTGGACCAATTATCTCCATGGGGACAGGCCATGGTCTCTAATTGCTAGTTATAAATCCCTGATTCTTGTCCCCCAAACAAAAGGTGTCATGGACATTTACAGGACACTAGAGCGTCATCCTGTAATTTGACATCAGGCTAACAACACCAACAATGTTAACCGTCACCTCGGTAGCTAAGTGATCCAGAAATTACAAAGAAGCCACATTTTAATGGGAATGATAATGTAAAGTTTATTGCCCAAGCTCACAGCATTCAATGTACTGCTGTCTCCAGAAAGCACGAGATAGATCAAGATAAAATGTGTGTGTGTGTGTGTGTGTGTGTGAGATGAGGAAGAGATGGACAGGTGTTACATGCATACCGCTTGTGGACGTGGAAATGAAGCACATGCAAGGAATGTGTGTTTACATGCACTATGCCATAAATGCCACATTATCATAACTGTATATATGTATGTATTTGTTTTATTCACACAAGTGACACTTAACACTAACGAACGGCAACGCTTTGTAATATACACAAACAAAAGAAACACACATTACACCTTTTAAATATACATTGCTTTGTATGAAATAAACGTTTAAGAAACAAAACAAATATTACTAAAGATTTTCCCCCCATCATATTCGCAGTGTCTATCGGATAAATAATGCACATACGGCCGTTTGGGTCGGGATGATAACCCAACGCAACCGACACATAGTGGGGCGGCTCTGGACCCCCTGGGAACCGTGAGTCCTTCTAAAGAAATTTTACTAATGATTTCCGTGGAGAGGAGCAATATAATGAGTTTAAAGACTATTTTTCTAAGCCCTACCCTGTAGAACACCAATCAACAAATCATGAATGATACTGATCTCTGGGTAGTATTGCATATTGTGGAGTATTATGAGAACTATCCCACCGATGGATAACGGGGATGCGCAGGAAACCCCTCCCACGCTGGAGAAAAGAGGAGGCGATAGGAAATCTCCCCAACTATACACAAGAGGAACGCGCAGGAAACCCCTCCTACGCTGGACAATGAAGAGACGGTAAGAAACCTCCCCAATGATGAGAAAGAGAGATGCGACAGTCCCTCTCCTACGCTGGACGATAGACCCAAGCACGAAGACAACCTGAAGGTGAGCCCGCCCAGGGGCTCAACGCGAGAAAACAAATACAGAAATCAACATACGAGCCCTTTTCAGGGTTCGAAGCAAGTTAACAAGCACAAAACTAAAAGACGGACCTTTTCAGGGCTCACCTCAAGTAAACAAGCACAGACAGTAAATAATGGGTCCTTTTTAGGGCGAGACCCAAGAATCACTCAAGCCAAGCAAGAACGGGAACCAAAGTAAACAAACATTGTCACGACCTCTCAAGAAGCCCCAGCTTCAGCACACCAAGTACTTATGAGTTGGAGTTCGGTTTGCAGTTCCACGACAACCTGATCTCTATCCTTACCATGACGATACACTAAAACATAGTCGGTTTATGACAATGTCCTCCCCGGTCCAGTGATCTGCTCGCTGGTGATTCTCACAGTGTAATCGTTAAACAGCACCGGAGATAATGGTGATCCCTGTGGTAGGCCAGGATATATTGTTGTTGGTTCCGACGGCCAACTGCCACATCTAAAAACTACTTTCCGTTGGAAGAGGGCTGCAGCGATCCAACTAAGGAGGAACGGACTTATCTTGAGTTCAAGAAGCTGAAGCATTAAACAATCCAATGGTACTCTGTTGTACGCGTTCTCAAGATCAATCGCTGCAGCAAAGGTTTCAATGCATGACTGGAAACCTTTATAAACATCATGGGTAAAAACTGCTGCATTGGTCCACGTTTCTCTTTTGGGACGGTACCCTTCCAGGGTGGGTGGGAAAACACCTTGCTTCTCTAGCTGACTTGATATTTGTCTGGCAATTAACTTCTCCAACAGCTTCCCTATTGTATTCTGCATGGTTATTATTCGATATTCGTGAATGTTTATGTTGACTTTGCCAGGCTTCGGCAAGGGAATCAGATAGCTGTGTAACCACTCCTTGATGCTAGCTCTCCCTATACTGTTGTTGTACATGTCTGCTAGTTTCTCTAGCTCATTGTCGGTACACCTATTGATGTCATATATTATGCTATCTGGCCCTGGATCGCTGTTTTTTGATCGTCGAAGCACAGCCTTGATTTCTTTCACTGTCACTGTGTCTTCATCCGAAGTGTTCTGGGCCTTGCACCTGTCTGAGGTGACCTTCTTGGCAAGATTTCGACCTCTCATGTCTGTCTGGTTGCTCTGCTCCAGATAGCGCTCGAAGAAGGCTTTGCCCTTGTTCTCGTCAGTCATCTGCCAGATGAGGTCAGCATCTTGGAGGTCAGAAATTATCTTATCCTTGATTACCGCACTCATGCTTTTATGTAGTCGCCAGAACAGTTTCAGTGACTTGCCTGTGCTTACTCTTTGACATACCTCTGCCCATTTTTCACTTTTAACCACCTTAACCAGTTCTTTCAAATAGCTTACTTTTTGTGCATGTCTCTCTCTTTCTAAGTGCGTGTATTGAATAGTATGGGCAACTTTGTTCTTCTTGGCGTTTTGCCATCTCCTTACAGCACTACGCTTATCCATCCAGGCCTTCTTCACCTAAAAATTCCACCAAGGTGGCTGCTCACAGCTTTATTTCATGCCCTGAAACTTTCTGCGCTTGTCACGCCTTATTTTACTCACGACATTTTGCCCTGTACTGTCATACTGGAAAGTGTCTCAACTCAGTGATTGCGGAAAATAAATCATTTGTTTGTCCAAAATAAATAAATAAATAAATAAATAAACAGTTAGATGCTTCCCTGTCGGCCCGGTAGTCATGGGTTTCGATCCGCATTTCACAAACGAACCTGGGCTCCCAGCCAAAATAACACAAAGAAGTGCCTTGTCGGCTGGCATGGGCGATCTCCGACGACATGGAACAATTAATGTGTTGACTCCCTTCCGTGCCATGACACAAGACTCACGAATTTTTCTCTCGCTGTCTTCCTCTATCTCTCTCTTTCCACAAATCTATGCGGTTTTCACATGTTCCAGTGTTTGTCGTCTTATAATATGGCCAACAAATTATGACTGCCTCCTGCTGATGTTTGTGATAAGTTGTCTTTGAGACTTAGTCTCCCTCAAAGTGCCTAGATTGCTCATTTTGGCTGTTTCATATTGACTGTGAACATATCTGACATACCTTCTTGTGTTCTTACTGCACTTTGGCTCGAGTGGTATATGGTTATGTCATAATTATGCAAAACAGAAATAACTAACTACATAAATAAATAAAATACAGAGGTTCCAAGGAAGCTGACAGGGGAAACAACAGAGGACATCAGAGGACAAGCTAAACACCAACCTTAACAAGATGTCTGTACAGAATGGTTTGTTAGTACCAATCATTTTGTTTTTCTCGCTTCGAGGCGAAGGAGTTACGGACGAAATTCGTAATCCCGCATACCCGCGTTCGAAACACAGCTACAGGCGATTTGGCAGCAAACCGTCATGCATTGGCTTTTTACGAAATGGTATGGATGCCGGTCGTTCAGAAAGCAATGGGAAACTATTGAACGTAAACTTACCAAGAGATCACAATAGCAAAACATGCTGGTGTTGACTGCAACGCCCTGTAAAGGATATGTAACTAATTTTATATTTTTTGTAATACAAGGAAAATAATTGCATGTAGTTTGAAGTCATATTACGACTTTAGCAACCAAGGGGAACAATTATAGATTTCACTATATTTGTACTAACAGCTATTTTGCAAGAGAAGTATATATTTATTCCTGTAGCAATTTTATTCATATCCTGGAAAGTATAAATTGAATGTTACCGTCAAAAAGCTATACACAGTTTTGAATATTATTTGAAAAATTTAGGCACCACATTTTTGCTTAATAAATATTGTTTAGTAAATTATTTATTTCTTTATCTGCTAGGCCGCGTCTGTCTAAATAGACTTTAGGTTTACTCTGGTTTCTCTTCACAACGTATAAATCTTTCTATCAAGAATTTACAAATCGCGCATTGGAGATATTCTTTTGTACACCTTGTAAATATACATTGCTTTGTATGAAATAAACGTTTAAAAAAAAGACGAAGACAAATCATCGAAAAAAAATACATGTGCGAAAAAATGCACCAAATTAAAAAAAAAGTGTCTACTGGACAAGCAGGTCAAGAATGCACCCAGGGACCCGAGTCTATTAGGAAGAGGAGGGCGGCGATTGCTGCCAGCAAGACCAGGACCAGTAAGAATTAGCAGCTTACAAAAAGAAACAAGCAGCCAAGAAGAAAGTGGTGTTCCAGCGAGATGAGAAATACTCCTAGGAGCCCCAGGCCAAGGAGCGCAATGAAATCAGACATGCCCGCATCGCTAAAAAGAGTGGCAATTTCTACGTGCCCGCTGAGCCCAAGTTGGCTTTTGTCATTAGGATCAGAGGTATCAATGACATCCACCCACGGCCCAGGAAAGTCCTGCAGCTGTTCAGACTGCGTCAGATCAACAACGGTGTCTTCGTCAGACTTAACAAGGCCACACTGAATATGCTCAAGATTGCTGAGCCCTACATTGCTTGGGGTGTCCCCAACCTGAATATCGTGCGTGAACTCATCTACAAGCGAGGCGTTGGTAAGGTCAACCACCAGCGGATTGCCCTGACTGAGAACTCAATTGTGGAGAAGGAACTGGGTAAGAGGGACATTATTTGTGTTGAGGACCTCATCCATGAGATCATGACTGTTGGCCCCAACTTCAAGTATGCCTCAAACTTCCTCTGGCCGTTCAAGCTGTCCTCTCCTCTGTGAGAGGGTATCAATTAGACACATTGCAAACAATTTTAGATATCCATGGGCTAACAGACGCATACAGGCAGATGCACCCCCATGGAACAGATACAACACACACAAACAATGCGCATAACAGAGCAGCGCGATTAGATAGAATTTATGCGCCCATAACACATCATATAACACAAGTCAAGCATTTACAGAAGACACTGAACTTCACAGATCATAAGGCCGTAGTTGCAACAATAAACACAGTACAAGCAACACCACATCTTAGAAGATCTCCCCATTTGAAACTGAACTGCACACTTTTACAAAATCAGGACTATGTAGATTGCATAACAAAACTGATCCTCACATACACAAGCGATATACCGGAGGGTAAAGCGCGAGAACTCTGGGAAACACTTAAACAAAATATACGAGAGAGAACACAAACACTAGCAGCAGTAATACACAAGCAAAAACTACAACAAGAAAAAGTATTGGAAAATGCAATTAAGCTCTTACTACAGACAGACAAAAATTCACCACACATCATAGCATTACAGGAAGAATTAGATCTCCACAGACATCATCGATTTCAGGGGGCTTTACTGCGAACAAAGTTACAAACTATAACACAAGAGATACCGAGTAAACAATACCTAGCTTTAGAACAAAACATACAGCACAGCAGACAAATAGGCCAGATAATTGACAGGGAAGGAAATATACAAGTCGAGCCACAACAAATAGCCTTAGCCTTTGAAGATTATTATAGGAACCTTTATACAGAGGCAAACACACAGGCGCACGTGCAAGAACACTTTATGAAATTCACAAAAGAACTCACAGAGGAACAGAAACTAACACTAGATACTGAATTAACACTAACAGATATAACACAAGCGGTTCATGGAATGCAGAAGGGCAAATCGCCTGGCCCTGACGGTATTACTGCTGAATTCTATCAGTTTTTCTTTCCTCTTCTAGGTCCCCTTTTACTAGCAGTATTCTCTGAATCTTTCCACAAACATGAACTCCCATCCAGTTTCAACACGTCTTACATCACTCTTATTCCGAAGGAGAACACTGACAAGACACTTCTAAAGAGTTACAGACCTATCTCGCTTTTAAATGTAGACTACAAGATTTTAACAAAGACTTTGACGAATAAATTGAAACCATTAATGGCATCTCTCATTCATGAAGACCAGCAATGTAGTGTACAACACCGGAATATCCAGCAACACACACACTTCATAACGGACATCATCAACTACACACATCTGAAAAACTGTCAGTCCTCAATTCTCTCTTTAGATCAAGAAAAAGCATTCGACAGAATATCTCACTCATACCTCCACAAAACTCTCTCACACTGCAACGTGGGAAATTATTTTTGGACATGGG
Source organism: Cepaea hortensis (assembly GCA_963921405.1). Lineage (NCBI taxonomy): Eukaryota > Metazoa > Mollusca > Gastropoda > Stylommatophora > Helicidae > Cepaea > Cepaea hortensis. Next base: position 67,982,360 of record OY992891.1, on the reverse strand, counting down.
TCAAAATTTTATATTTGAAACCGGAAAGTCGGATTCTATTAAACCATACCCTAACCAATTCTTTCAGGTTGACTAGGTCAGTGAGACAGGGATGTTCCTTGTCCCCTTTACTGTACGTTGTCGCTCTAGAGCCACTTCTAGAAAAGATACGACAGGACGACAATGTCAGGGGTACGTTCATACCAGGGAAGGGTGAACAAAAGCTGCGTGCTTATGCGGACGATACCATTTTCTTTCCGACCACTGAAAAATCTGTACGGATCATTTTGGAGACGTTCTCTTTTTTCGGCAAAGGGAGTGGGGCAAAATTAAACGTCCAAAAATCTACTATAATGGGCTTAGGCAAATGGAAAAATAAGGCGGATTTTCCATTTGACTTAACATCAAACAATCTTATAAAAGTGTACGGAATATTCTTCCCATGTCAACAAAATCAGACACACAAAGACACTTGGCAACATCTAGAGAAGAAAATAACAGATATGTTACAGAGATACAAATACAAAACAACTACCATATTTGGTAGAAGTACCATTGTTAATACATATATAATTCCAAAAATACTATATCTGTGCACAATCCTAGATCCCCCACGTCAAACTGTCACAAACATAAACAAAGAGATTAGACGCTTTGTGTTTGGCAGCACCATCTACAGTATCAAACATACTACACTCATGCAAGACAAAAAAGATGGAGGTATCGCCCTCCAAGACATAACAACCAAAATACAAGCACTTAGGATCAAACACGTAGGTGAAATCCTACAACACCCAGAAAAACACCCTTTAGCACACTATTACATTGGAATTAGGCTATCTTCTTTAAAACCTATTAGGAATACATCCTCACATTATTTTGGCACTCTCCCAACGTTCTACAAAACATGTATTTCAGCCATTAAAGGACATGAAAAATTACTACACAAGAAAACACATACAATCTACAGGCATTTAGTTAAATTACAAGCAACTCCGGTACATCTCAGAATTAAAAGAGGACATAGATATTTCATAAAAGATTATACCGAAATTTTCTCAAATATTCACAACAAGCAGATTACTCCAAAAGCAAGGGAAATTACATATAGGCTTGTTTACAGCATGACCCCAACAACAGAGAGAACAGCAAAAATACCTAAACAAATACTACAGTGTCAGCTTTGTAGACGGAACGTCCAAGAATCAGAAGAGCACATCTATTACGAATGCAACACAATCATGCCAACAAGAAACCTCCTACAAAACATCCTAAACACTCATTTGAAACAAAGAACAGATGTTTACAAAGCAATCATGATAAATTCCATTCCTTACTCCACACAAGACACCCACACAAAGCTACTTGTTCTATTGGCAGAGTACAGAAATCTTATATGGACATTAAGAAACAAAGCACTATACAATTACAGAACAATCAACAAAGAAATTGTCCAACAACTTTATCAACAAAAAGTCGCAAACATTCTAATCTTAGCCCCACAAGCGCAAATCTCGTAAAATATTTGGCTGAAGACAGCACATATTACAGTAGAAGCAAATAACTTGTTTTAAATAAAGGATACTACAACTGTAAATGTATTTATTGATGGTATTAATAATCTTACAATTATATTATTATTATTATTAATACTATTATTATTACTGCTACTATTATTATTAATTTTCCTATTATTATATTTGAATGTGCAACATGAAATATATTGTGGATGGGTGTCTGTGCCGTTGGCAGTAACATATGTATGCGTCTGTGTGTGGATGCAGGTGTGTGTGCGTGTGTGGTGCAGGAATTTGCACGCGCATGTGTACGAGTGTGTGTGTGCGCGCACGCGCGCGTGCGTGCGTGTAGCAGTCTTTAAACCAAGTCGGTATCTTAAGTATTAAAATGATGGTATATGGTAATGATATGTTTCAAAAGAAAAATATGCACCACCATGTATAAACAAATTCGATGAGCCCTTTAAGTACCCAGTAAGCTAAGGTGGCTTTTAGTGGCCAGGTTTTAAGTCCTTCCCATTGTATATAAAACCCAGACACTATCACAATTTTGGACCAATTATCTCCCTGGGGACAGACTATGGACCCTAATTGCTAGTAGTAAATCCCTGATTATTGTCCAACAAACAAAAGATATCATGGACTAGAGCGTCACCCTGAAATTTGTCATCAGGCAACAACACCAACGACCTTCGCCTCGGGAGCTTAGTGACCCAGAAATTACAAGGAAGCCACATTTTAATGGAAATGATAGTTTAAAGTTTATTGTCCAAGCGCGGGGCATTTAAATGTACTGCGGTCTCCAGAAAGCATGAGATTGTGTGTGCGTGGGTTTTGTGTGTGTGCGTGAGAGAGAGAGAGAGAGAGAGAGAGAGAGAGAGAGAGAGAGAGGGAGAGAGAGAGAGAGAGAGAGAGAGAAAGAGAGGAGAGGGAGAGAAAGAGAGGAGAGGGAGAGATGGACAGGTGTTTCATGCATTCCGGAAGTGAAGTATATGCAAGGAATGCGTATCTACATGCACTATGCCACCAATGTCATATTATCATAACTGTATATATTTTTGTATATGTTTCGTTCACAATGTCACACTTAACACTAACAAACGGCAACGCTCTGTAATATACACAAACAAAAGAAACACACACTACAACTTGTAAATACACATTGCTTTGTATGAAATAAAAGTGGAAGAAAAAAAAAACACAAAAAAAAAAACAAAAAAAAAAAAAAACAAAAAAAAAACAGAATTTGCAAATGGCGCATTGGAGATATTCTTGTGTACACCTTGTAAATATACATTGCTTTGTATGAAATAAACGTTTAAAAAAAAGACGAAGACAAATCATCGAAAAAACTATTGAACGTAAACTTACCAAGAGATCACAATAGCAAAACATCCTGGTGTTGACTGCAACGCCCTGTAAATGATATGTAACTAATTTTATATTATTTGTAATACAAGGAAAATAATTGCATGTAGTTTGAAGTCATATTACGACTTTAGCAACCAAGGGGAACAATTATAGATTTCACTATATTTGTACTAACAGCTATTTTGCAAGAGAAGTATATATTTATTCCTTTAGCAATTTTATTCATATCCTGGAAAGTATAAATTGAATGTTACCGTCAAAAAGCTATACACAGTTTTGAATATTATTTGAAAAATTTAGGCACCACATTTTTGCTTAATAAATATTGTTTAGTAAATTATTTATTTCTTTATCTGCTAGGCCGCGTCTGTCTAAATAGACGTTAGGTTTACTCTGGTTTCTCTTCACAACGTATAAATCTTTCCATCAAGAATTTACAAATGGCGCATTGGAGATGTTCTTTTGTACACCTTGTAAATATACATTGCTTTGTATGAAATAAACGTTTAAAAAAAAGACGAAGACAAATCATCGAAAATAATACATGTGCGAAAAAATGCACCAAATTAAAAAAAAAAGTGTCTACTGGACAAGCAGGTCAAGAATGCACCCAGGGACCCGAGTCTATTAGGAAGAGGAGGGCGGCGATTGCTGCCAGCAAGACCAGGACCAGTAAGAATTAGCAGCTTACAAAAAGAAACAAGCAGCCAAGAAGAAAGTGGTGTTCCAGCGAGATGAGAAATACTCCTAGGAGCCCCAGGCCAAGGAGCGCAATGAAATCAGACATGCCCGCATCGCTAAAAAGAGTGGCAATTTCTACGTGCCCGCTGAGCCCAAGTTGGCTTTCGTCATTAGGATCAGAGGTATCAATGACATCCACCCACGGCCCAGGAAAGTCCTGCAGCTGTTCAGACTGCGTCAGATCAACAACGACGTCTTCGTCAGACTTAACAAGGCCACACTGAACATGCTCAATATTGCTGAGCCCTACGTTGCTTGGGGTGTCCCCAACCTTAAGACCGTGAGTGAGCTCATCTACAAGCGAGGCTTTGGCAAGGTCAACCACCAGCGGATTGCCCTGACTGAGAACTCCATTGTGGAGAAGGAACTGGGTAAGAGGGACATTATTTGTGTTGAGGACCTCATCCATGAGATCATGACTGTTGGCCCCAACTTCAAGTATGCCTCAAACTTCCTCTGGCCGTTCAAGCTGTCCTCTCCTCTGGGAGGCTGGCGCCGCAAGTACAACCACTTTAACGATGGTGGTGATTACGGCTTCAGGGACACCAAGATTGATGCCCTGATTAGACAGATGCTGTAAGCGCAGTGGTGGAAGCAGCCAGTTCAAGACTAGCAGATAGTTCACTATAATGTTCATGTGAATTATTGATGATAATAAATTTCATAGCCCCCCCCCCCCTTTAAAAATAAAGTGTCTCCTGTGTGTAATATACAGTGGTGGTGAAAATTTTAGTAGCGAAGTAAACAAATTCCAATCTACGCGCCCTCCCTTTCTCTCTCTCCCCTTCTCTCCCCCTCCCTCCCTCGGCTCTCTCTCCCTCTTTGTTGACCGCTTTCCCGGTCTCAACCCAGCCCGCCACAAACAAATCCTTTGCACTTGTGATTAAGGGAGTGATTGTGATTCAGTAATACTATTAAACTTGTTTACAGGAAACTAAGCTTGTATGAGGTTGCCAGCAGTGTGAAAGTTCCAGTTAAATGGTTTGGTATGCATGGGAGCAAATGATTACTACACCATGCCAAGAATATAATGTCACATGTACATGAATGTATACGCTGTATTCGCAAATGTACAAAGACACTGCTTTTGTACATAATAAACGGGAAAAAATATACACAGTTGATTTCTTGGGTCGGGATGATCACCCAACACAACCGACACCTAGTGGGGTGGCTCTGGCCCCTCTGGGAACCTTGAGCCCTTTTAATAAATAAAATTTACTAAAGATTTCCGTGGAGAGGAGCAATATAACCACAATCATCAATCAATATAATCACATGACAATCACAAGAGGAGTCTAAAGACTATTTTTCTAAGCCCTACACTGTAGGGCACCCATCAACAAATCATGAATGGTACTGATCTCTGGGTAGTGTTGCATATTGTGGAGTACTGTGAGAACTATCCCACCGATGGATAAGGGGGGTGCGCAGGAAACCACTCCCACGCTGGAGAAAAAGAGGAGGCTATAGGAAACCTCCCCAACGATGGACAAGATGGATGCGCAGGAAACCCCTCCTTCACTGGACAATGAAGAGACGGTAAGAAATCTCCCCAACAATGGAAAAGATGGATGCGCAGGAAACCCCTCCTACCCTGGACAATGAGGAGACGGTAGGAAACCTCCCCAACGATGGAAAAGAGAGATGCGACAGTCCCTCTCCTATGCTGGACTATAGACCCAAGCACGAAGACAACCTCAAGGTGAGCCCGCCCAGGTGCTCAACGCGAGATAACAAAAACAGAAATCAAAAGACGAGCCCTTTTCAGGGCTCGAAGCAAGTTAACAAGCACATAAACTAAAAGACGAGCCCTTTTCAGGGCTCACCTCAAGTAAACAAGTACAGACAGTAAATAACGGGTCCTTTTAAGGGATAAACCCAAGAATCACTCAAGCCAAGCAAGAACGGGAACCAAAGTAAACAAACATCGTCCCGACCTCTCAAGAAGCCCCAGCTTCAGCACACCAAGTACTTATGAGTTGTAGTTCGGTTTCCAGTTCCACGACAACCTGATCTCTATCCTTACCATGGCGATACACTAAAACATCGTCGGCTTATGACAATGTCCTCCCCGGTCCAGTGATCTGCTCGCTGGTGATTCTCACAGTGTAGGCGTTGAACAGCACCGGATATAATGGTAATCCCTGTGGTAGGCAAGGATATATTGTTGTTGGTTCCGGCGTCCAACTGCCACATCTAAAAACTACTTTCCGTTGGAAGAGGGCTGCAGCGATCCAACTAAGGAGGAACGGACTTATCTTGAGTTCAAGAAGCTGAAGCATTAACAAATAAAATAGTACTCTGTTGTACGCGTTCTCAAGATCAATCGCTGCAGCAAAGGTTTCAATGCCTGACTGGAAACCTTCATAAACATCATGGGCAAACACTGCTGCATTGGTACAGGTTTTTCTTTTGGGACGGTGACCTTCCATGGTGGGTGGGAAAACACCTTGCTTCTCTAGCTGGCTTGATATTTTTCTGGCAATTAACTTCTCCAGCAGCTTGCCTATTGTATTTTGCATGGTTATTACTCCATATCCCTGAATGTTTGTGTGGTCTTTGCCAGGCTTCGGCAAAGGAGTCAGATAGCTGTGTAACCACTCCGCCTTGATGCTAGCTCTCCCTATACTGTTGTTGTACGTGTCTGCTAGTTTCTCTAGCTCGTTGTCGGTACACCTATTGATGTCATATCTCATGCCATCTGGCCCTGGAGCGCTGCTATTTGATCGTCGAAGCACAGCCTTGATTTCTTTCACTGTCACTGTGTCTTCATCCGAAATGTTCTGGGCATTGCTCCTGTCTGAGGTGACCTCCTTGGCAAAATTTCGGCCTCCCATGTCTGTCTGGTTGCTCTGCTCCAGATATCGTTCAAAGAGGGCTTTGCCCTTGTTCTCGTCAGTCCCCTGCCAGATGAGGTCAGCACCTTGGAGGTCAGAAATTATCTTATTATTGACTACCCCACTCATGCTTTTATGTAGTCGCCAGAACAGTTTGAGTCACTTGTCTGTGCTTACTCTTTGACATACCTCTGCCCATTTTTCACTTTTAACCACCTTAACCGGTTCTTTGAAATAGCTTACTTTTTGTGCATCTCTCTTGCTAAGTGCGTTTATTGAATAGTATGGGCAACTTTGTTCTCTTGGCGATTTGCCATCTCCTTACAGCACTACGCTTATCCATCTAGGCCTTCTCCACCTAAAAATTCCACCAAGGTGGCTGCTCACCGCGTTTTTTCATTCACTGAAACTTTCTGCGCTTGTCGCGTCTTATTTCACTTACCACATTTTGCCCTGTGCTGTCATACTGGAAAGTGACTCAACTCAGTGATTGCTGAAAATAAATCATTTGTTTGTCCAAATAAATAAATGAATAAATAAACAGTTAGATGCTTCCCTGTCGTCCCAGTAGTCATTGGTTTCGATCCGCATTTCACAAACGAACCTGGGCTCCCAGCCAAAATATCACAAAGAAGTGCCTTGTCGGCTGGCATGGGCGATCTCCGACGACATGAAACAACTAACATGTTGACTCCCTTCCGTGCCATGACACAAGACTCACGAATTTTTCTCTCGCTGTCTTCCTCTATCTCTCTCTTTCCACAAATCTATTCGATATTTACATGTTCCAGTGTTTGTCGTCTTATGATATCGCCAACAAATTATGACTGCCTCCTGCTGATGTTTGTGATAAGTTGTCTTTGAGACTTAGTCTCCCTTAAAGTGCCTAGATTGCTCAGTTTGGCTGTTTCATATTGACTGTGAACATATCTGACATACCTTCTTGTGTTCTTACTGCACTTTGGCTCGAGTGGTTCATGATTATGTCATAATCATGCAAAAAAATAACTAACTACATAAATAAATAAAATACAGAGGTTCCAAGGAAGCTGACAGGGGAAACAACTGAGGACATCAGAGGACAAGCTAAACACCAACCTTAACAAGATGTCTGTACAGAATAGTTTGTTAGTACCAATCATTTTGTTTTTCTCGCTTCGAGGCGAAGGAGTTACGGACGAAATTCGTAATCCCGCATGCCCGCGTTCGAAACACAGCTGCAGGCGATTTGGCAGCAAACCGTCATGCATTGGCTTTTTACAAAATGGTATGGATGCCGGTCGTTCAGAAAGCAATGGGAAACTATTGAACGTAAACTTACCAAGAGATCACAACAGCAAAACATGCTGGTGTGGGAATCGTCGCCGGAGCTACGGAGCAAGTGCTCTGTGCTTGACACATCTCTTAGAGGCTAGCGAAGAGAGAGTGAGGAGGAGAAGAGGAAATGGTGTGAGACGACGGCATAGAAATATGAGGGCAGACGCCAGGAGAACAAGACGAAAAGGGGAGAGACTAGGTTTCAGCTATGTAAGAGTGGGATACTGGAATTGTCGCAGTGCCAGACAGAGAGGGCCTGTATTGGAGAGACTATATGATTTTGACGTCCTCATGCTCCAGGAGCTAAATACAGACAAATACCATTGCCCTGGGTTCGCCAGTTATATAAACCCTACTGGGCAGAAGAGACATGGACAAGGTCTGCTGGTGAAGGAATGAGTGAAACATGTGGTTCTTGACTTGAGCCAGTGGAATCACAGTGCAAGAGAGGTCCAGGGTATACAAATGGAGATTGGTGGCCTAAGTTGGAACATCATAAACGTATTTGCCACAGTGGACGGTTTTGTCAGAAAGGAACATTGGGACTGGCTTAAGGAACAGGAGGAGTTACCAGGTGATAGGCTACTCATATGTGGAGACTTCAATGCAAGGAACAGAGATTGGGATATTAGTGGAGAAAACCGACAGGGAATTGCCCTTGCAGATGCCATGGTGGACTCCGATGTGGTCTGCATAAATGTTGGTAGGCCGACAAGAATGGCAATGAGGCATGGCGATGCAGACACAGCTATTGACTTGACACTTTTCTCCCAGTCATCTGTCCTTGATGTAAAGTGAAATGTTTTGAATGACCATGGGAGTGATCACATGCCATGCTCAATCCTGATCTCTAAACCCAGGAAAGTTAAAGCTGGGAGAGCGAGCAAGACCTTCCGGTATGAGTGGACCGATTGCCTTCTTGGATGCCTCAGATAAGGGGCATGCAACAGGACTGTTAAAACTCCCTTTTTGCAGCCCCCATGGTGGACCCCAGAAGTAGACCATGCTTGGAAAGCAAAGAGAGCAGCAGTGAAGCAGCTAAAGAAAGTGCGCCAGACACTTCGAAACTCACGAGAGGAAGTGGACACAGCGGAAAATGCCAAGAAAGACAAGGTGGAGGTTTTCAAGCGCTGTGCTGCAGAGGCCAAAAAGGCAAAATGGGAATGCTTCATGAGGGAGATTGGAGGTGATAAAACACTGCAAAAATTCTGGAAACTGCACAGGCAAATGCAGAGAAAAGATCGGCCGATGACAATGGGAACAATCTATAGAGATGATGGTGTGCGCGTGACAACAGACAAAGAGAAAGGGGAGGCCTTTCTCCAGAGATTTTTAGAGCAGACCAATCATAATGATGCGGACACCAGCGATGCAGTTAGAGAGGAGCTATCTGGCACCACGAAGAATATGCAGTATGAAGACATCATACAGGTGGAAGATGTTAAACACATTTTGAAAAAGGCAAAAGACACGGCACCAGGGCCCGATGGGGTCAGGTATGGCCACATGAAGGGTTTGAGCGAAGCAGACCTGGAGGAGATGACCGACTGCTTTAACCAGAGCATTAGGACAGCATCAGTACCGCAGGATTGGGTGCACAGTTATCTCATCCCTCTCCCAAAACCATTCAAGGATCAGTCAAAGCTTAGCGGCTTTAGGATCATCACCCTTCAAAATACATTTGGGAAGGTTTTAGAGAAGATAGTCGCTGTTAAGCTGCAGGATATTTTGGAAAGGGGGAAGCTTCTTCCAAGAGGCCTGGGGAGCTACAGGCCAGGAAAAGATACCTGGTCAAATGCAGCCACTTTTGCCTTTGATGTTTATGAGGGGTTCCAGAGTAGACATGAAACGATGGCGGTAGCGCTTGATCTCGAGGATGCGTACAGTAGAGTTCGATATGATATTTTGATGACCGCACTGATGGAGAAGGGGGCCAATCCCTGGTTGATGAACTGGATAGCAGCCGTCCTGCACTCTAGTCGGGTTGCTCTCCGTCTGGGCGCATGGACCTCAGAGCCACATATGTTAACCCCGGGTCTGCCACAGGGATCTGCAGTCTAACCGGTGCTCTTTAATGTGTATACGAGCAAGACTGCAAACCTAGAAGCACCAGGGGTTGGAAGAATACTAACATTTGCAGATGATATTCTTGCATATAGGCAGGGGAGAGATAGGGAGCAAACAGCCCAGGAGTTACAGGTGACAGTAGATAAAGTGATTGACTGGTGCACAGAAATGAGTGCTGTCATCCACCCGGAAAAGGCGGCTGTTTTGTGGTCCTCTTTGGACAACAGGATTGTAAGAGCTGAAGTCCCAAGCCTCGCGATAGATGGTAGAAATGTCAGCAGAGAGAGCAAACTTAAGTATCTGGGGATCACATTTGACAGGAGCCTATCCTTCAAGGACCATGTGGAGATGGTCGTGACAAGATCTCAAAAGGGACTCAATGCACTTAAAACTATGGCTGCAATGGACATAGAGCAGAGAATGCTTTTCACACTATACCAGCACTTGATCCTCTCAGTAATTGATTATGGATTAGGTCTGCTCACTGTCTCAGAGAGTCAGCTGGTGAAGCTAGAGCGCATACAGAACGAAGCTATGCAGGTCATTCTAGGATACACTAGAGACACCCCAGTAGTGTGTATGCGTTACATCCTTGGTCTGCCGACTGTTGCTGGTAGGCTCAAGGTGATGCAGGCGAAGGCATACCTCAGACACGATCAGACAGGTGTGCCCCCCGGAGAACATTAGGCGTGGAGAGGAGTGGGTCAGAGTGCCAACGGAGCAGTCAGACTTGTGCAGAGTTATAATCACATTAAGCCGGGAGTGCAGGGAGTGGCCAGCAGGGGCCACGGAAGTGGAAATCCAGCAACTAATTCAGGACAATGCTCACTCGAGTGATGTGATTATCTACACAGATGGTTCGGTTTCAAGAGGTGAGAGAAGTGGCTGGGGGTTCATAGCCAAAGCTAATAGTCGATGTTTGGGGCAGGAGAGCCTGGCATATGATACCACAACATCCAGCTTAAGTATGGAAGTGGAGGCAGTCACTGTGGCTCTTCGCTGGGTGGAGAATACGACACACACACACACATCGTGATTGTAACTGACTCAGAAAGCATGCTGACGAGGGTGAGGACGGGCAGACTTCGTGCGGAGTGGCTTGCTTCGGTTCTAGAGGTCACGGGTGACAAGCATCGCCTGGATCTTTTCTCCGGGGCATGCAGGTGTGCTGGGAAATGAACAGGCGGACAGATTGGCTGGCTCTTCAGAACTTGGTGGAGTATTGATACATGACAAGGCAGACGTGGTTGCGGCCTTGTGGGAGCACGTGCACACCTCGGAGGAGCAAATGGATTACCATGGTCTGGCAAGAATGAGACAACGAGGAGTGACGAAGGGATCTGGCCGACGCTTAACGCTCAGAGGAAAGGCGAGACGGACTTATAATCAGATTGCTACTGGTACTATTAGTGTTGGAACTCTTCGCTGGCTGCTGAGGATGGGGACGGAGCACTTATAGGAATGCCCCGAATGCTGTGATGTCGATTCCTAAATCAATCAATCAATCAATCAACATGCTGGTGTTGACTGCGACGTCCTGTAAAGGATATGTAACTAATTTTATTTTTTTGTGATACAAGGAAAATAATTGCATGTAGAGTGAGGTCATATTACGGCTTTGGCAATCAAGGGGAACAATTATAGATTTCACTATATTTGTACTAACAGCTATTTTGCAAGTGAAGTATATATTTATTCCTGTAGCAATTTTATTCATATCATGGAAATTACAAATTGAATGTTACCGTCATAAAAGCTATACACAGATTTGAATATTATTTGAAAATTTAGGCACCAAATTGTTGCATAATAAATATTGTTTAGTAAATTATTTATTTCTTTATCTGCTAGGCCGCGTCTGTCTAAGTAGACGTTATGTTTACTCTGGTTTCTCTTCACAACGTATACATCTTTCTATCAAGAATTTACAAACTGGACATTGGAGTTCTTGTGTACACCTTGTAAATATACATTGCTTTGTATGAAATAAACGTTTAAAAAAAAAGAAAAAAAGACGAAGACGAATCATCTAAAACAATACATGTGGGAAAAAATGCACCAAAAAAAAAAAAAAAAAAAAAAAGTGTCTCCTGGACAAGCAGGTCAAGAATGTACCCAGGGTACCAGAGTCTATTAGGAAGAGTAGGGCGGTGATTGCTGCCAGCAAGACCAGGACCAGTAAGAATTAGCAGCTTACAAAAAGAAACAAGCAGCCAAGAAGAAGGTGGTGTTCCAGCGAGCTGAGAAATACTCCAAGGAGTACCAGGCCAAGGAGCGCAATGAAATCAGACTTGTTCGCATCGCTAAAAAGAGTGGCAATTTCTACGTGCCCGCTGAGCCCAAGTTGGCTTTCGTCATTAGGATCAGAGGTATCAATGACATCCACCCACGGCCCAGGAAAGTCCTGCAGCTGTTCAGACTGCGTCAGATCAACAACGGTGTCTTCGTCAGACTTAACAAGGCCACACTGAATATGCTCAAGATTGCTGAGCGCTACGTTGCTTGGGGTGTCCCCAACCTGAATATCGTGCGTGAACTCATCTACAAGCGAGGCGTTGGTAAGGTCAACCACCAGCGGATTGCCCTGACTGAGAACTCAATTGTGGAGAAGGAACTGGGTAAGAGGGACATTATTTGTGTTGAGGACCTCATCCATGAGATCATGACTGTTGGCCCCAACTTCAAGTATGCCTCAAACTTCCTCTGGCCGTTCAAGCTGTCCTCTCCTCTGGGAGGCTGGCGCCGCAAAAACAACCACTTTAACGATGGTGGTGATTACGGCTTCAGGGACACCAAGATTGATGCCCTGATTAGACAGATGCTGTAAGCGCAGTGGTGGAAGCAGCCAGTTCAAGACTAGCAGATAGTTCACTATAATGTTCATGTGAATTATTGATGATAATAAATTTCATTGCTTCCCCCCCCCAAAAAAAAAAAAAGTGTCTCCTGTGTGTAATATACAGTGGTGGTGGAAATTTTGCCATCTTGTGTAGCGAACTAAACAAATTCCAATCTACTCGCCCTCCCTTTCTCTCTCTCTCCCCTTCTCTCCCCCTCCCTACCCCGGCTCACTCTCCCTCTTTGTTGACCACTTTCCCGGTCTCAACCCAGCCCGCCACAAACAAATCGTTTGCACTTGTGATTTAGGGAGTGATTGTGATTCAGTAATACTATTGAACTTGTTTTAAGGAAACTAAGCTTGCATGAGGTTGCCTGCAGTGTGAAAGTTCCAGTTAAATGGTTTGGTATGCATGGGAGCAAATGATTACTACACCATGCCAAGAATATAACGTCACATGTACATGAATGTATACGCTGTATTCGCAAATGTAAAAAGACACTGTTTTTGTACATAATAAACGGGGGAAAAATATACACAGGCGATTTCTTGGGTCGGGATGATCACCCAACAGAACCGACACCTAGTGGGGTGGCTCTGGCCCCTCTGGGAACCTTGAGCCCTTCTAATAAATAAAATTTACTAAAGATTTCCGTGGAGAGGAGCAATATTATCACAATCATCAATCAATATAATCACATGACAATCACAAGAGGAGTCTAAAGACTATTTTTCTAAGCCCTACACTGTAGGGCACCCGTCAACAAATCATGAATGGTACTGATCTCTGGGTAGTATTGCATATTGTGGAGTATTGTGACAACTATCCCACCGATGGATAAGGGGGATGCGCAGGAAACCCCTCCCACGCTGGAGAAATGAGGAGGCGATAGGAAACCTCCCCAATGATGGACAAGAGGGAGGCGCATGAAACCCCTCCTACGCTGGACAATGAGGAGACGGTAGGAAGCCTCCCCAACGATGGAAAAGAGAGATGCAACAGTCCCTCTCCTACGCTGGACCCAAGCACGAAGACAACCTGAAGGTGAGCCCTCCCAGGGGTTCAACGCGAGAAAACAAAAACAGAGATCAACAGACGAGCCCTTGTCAGGGCTCGAAGCAAGTTATCAAGCACAGAAGCTAAAAGACGAGCCCTTTTCATGGCTCACCTCAAGTAAACAAGCACAGCCAGTAAATAATGGGCCCTTTTAGGGCTAAACCCAAGAATCAATCAAGTGAAGCAAGAACGGGAACCAACGTAAACAAACATCGACACGGCCTCTCAAGAAAACGCAACCCAATAAGGAGGGGGGGGGGGGAAGGGTGTAAGGCATACAACGGAACAGGGGGTACAAGGACGTGTCCACCACGAGAGCAAGACCGACGCCCGAGCACAGCAGAGAAACCACTCACAAGGAGGAGGTACAAAGCGGAGCATGCAACTAATAATACAAAATAACTAAATAAATAAATTAGGAAATAAATAAACGACACCCTAAATAACGAAAAGCGTGAACAACAGTATATCAACTAGGATGCAAACTGATAAAGGAAAAGAACAATAAAACCACAAAACAACTTACCACAGCAAAGAAACAGTAAACGCCAGGAATAAAGATAGTAGGAACGTAGATAGTTAATACCACAATTTTGCAACCAACACCACGAACTTTACAATGTCTCGTTTCAGATCTTTAGCCCTTACTTCGAATGTGGTGACGAGTCCCATTGCAGTCAATCACGAAAATGTCGGCCGACGTCCAACCTCCACAATATAGCGATAATCGACCGTAGTCCGAGCGCATTTAACAAAGCTGCCATAATAACCCCCACCTCACATTGTCACGAGATATGCATACTACGTGGTCTAGTCAGTTGCAGATAGACCAAGAGGTGAGTCCGAGTAGAAAGGAAGAATCCGGCTTCCTATGAGGGTGTGGCGCCGTGAACGGGGCACTAGGAAGGCACACGGCAACGGAGATAAGTGGAGGCGACGTGACGTGGGAGTCCGTGGCGTGGGTTGAAGCTAGCATCCCACGACCACACGTGTCAAGGGGCAGGCATAGATTGCAAGGGTTCTCCCCACCGAGGGAGCAAAGGGACAAGCTTACAATCAGGGAGAACGAATATAACCGAAAGAACGTCTCCATGGCAGGGGACAGACGCCCGAAGTCATGACCCGGGCGGGACGGTCCCCAGAGAGAATTAAGAAATTGAAGGTGCGAAATGCTTGGGGAAGGGGGTTGCTTCTGATGACCTGAAGCCCTATGCCGTATTTACTCCGCGTCGGAGTTCCTATGATTAACTTGTGGCTGGTCCACCAGACATGCCTGGACAGATGGGCTACTGCTGATGCTGACCAGTACAGCTCAGTGGCAAACTGACCCCACCGGAGATCTACACAATCGGGGCAGACAGCGGACCGGGCTGATAACCCCTAACGGTGTATAAACCTCAGTATCAATCAACAAACATGGATACACAACTAACAGAAAAACACCCACAGGATGCTGCGAATGAAGGATCCACTGGACGTTGGTCTGGCCATGCATTTGTGGTAGGAACTTCCCGTCCTTCCGGGGAATGAGAATTCACGATGGAAAGAAGAAGTGCGGGAGTGCGGCACAGGAGGCACGACAGTGCAGTCCCAATAGGGATGATGAGACGCAAGAGGCTTTCGGCGGGGACGAACCCCACGGAGCTGATAAGATTCAAGTTGTCATAGGTGACGATGTCACCCGTGACGGGGTTACCTGTGACGTACCCGTACAATCTTCCGAAAGGGTGAAGATCAAGTTCCCTAATGCCACCAGGAAGGCAGAGTGGGCGTCACTAGATGCAAAGTTGTCCCGTCTTTAGAGCAGGGGTGGACAAACATTTTGTGCGTAGAGCCGCATTGAGAAATGTAAAGCATATATATAATGTCCATTTTATTTACAGCAACCTATCACAATAAGTAATTAATTATTATTTATAGGTTATTAAGCAGTATAAATAACTAATTATTGCAATTTTATTTTATTTATTATTTTACTTATATTTTATTTTACTTATGCACTTATACATTATATTTGACAAAATGGACTAAAACGTTTACTAATTTGTTAACAAGATTTTACAACTTCTTATTATAACAGGTATTCTTTATTATCTATCAATGGCTTTAATTTAGACACAAACCGACGACATAGTCACTATAATTGTTGATTTCTAATGAGATGTATGTAACTGCTTGCACTTTTTGACAATAAAAACCTATTCTTACATGTGTTGATCTTCAAGCTTGCTCCCAAATGTATGTTGATACAAACAATGATAAAAGTTTAGCTGCAAAGTTTTTCAAGTTAGGAAATGATTCTTGTGATAAAGAAATCCAGCAAACCATCTGACTTGAATTTCTCTTTCAGGTCATGATATGCTTGTAAGTCAAATAGCTCAAACTGTATGTCCTCTGTGGCTGTATCAGCTTCTGCACTAAAAGGGGAACTGAGAATATTGAACTGTGGCTCTAAGTTCTTGAAATCTTGTAATCTCCATCCACATTCTTCAATCAATGCATCTAATTGGGATTTGTACTTTTCAGTCATTTCACCAGAAATGGTTTCTTGTTTCAGCAAAAGGAATTGACAAAATCTTTTTTCACTTGCTTGTCTGGAGAACAGTGAGAGGGTTTGCCTGAAACGATTTTACATATACATACAATTCATGTGCAAACACACCATTGCCCTGAAATTTGACATTCAGTTCATTTAAAGTTTCCATAATTTCAATGGCAAACATAAAGTCTAACTTCCACTCTTTATTGACAATGTTAGTATTAAAGTCATATTCAATGCCCTTCGTTTCCAGGAACATCATTATCTCTTCTCTGAGTTCTCACACTCGCCTCAACACCTTGCCGAGACTCAGCCATAGAACACTGGTGTGGTACAGGACATCGGAATGTTCAGTTTCCACATCGTCAAGTAATACCTTGAACTGTCTGTGATTAAGTTCTCTTGATCTTATGAGGTTGATGATACTGACAACTGGGTCAATAACATGCTTGATATTCAAAACAGTTTTACACAGACCCGTTGCTGTGAAGTTGGAACTGCGACTAACTAACTAACTAACTAACAGTTTTACACAGACTTTCTTGATGAATCACACAGTGAAGTGGTAATAATGTGTAGTCTGGATATGCTGCTTTAATCTGATCACTTATGAAGTTTACCAAACCTACATTTTTTCCAGTCAAAGGACGAGCTCCGTCAGTTGTTACACTTGCCATCTCGTTTCCAAACCAACCCAGTTCTTTCAATACAATTAGTAACGACATTGAATATATCATGGCCTGTGGTTGTGTCTTTGAGTGACTCAACACTCAGCAACTCTTCAGTGAGTTTGAAAGAAGTTTTTATTCCATGAATGATTAAAAATAATTAATTCAAATTGTCACTTATCTTGTCAAAACGTCTGACCACAGTTAAAGTAATGTTGTCAAATCTGATTTTTTGTTGGTTCTGGACACATAATTTTTGCAAGTATTAGTTGATGAACTCGCCATCAGAAAATGGCTTGATATGTTTTACAATTCTGTATGACAGTACAAGACTAGCTTCAGTTGAAGCATCTTGAATTGAAGACTGTTTAGTGCAAACAATTTGCTGTTTCTCCAAATTTTTCACCAACTCCGGGAATTTCCTTTCCCTCTCTTCGGTTGTTAAATTATATCCGACATGTTTTGTTTGATGTCTTTTTAAATTGTACTCCTTGAAGACAGCCAATGACTCACGAGTGAGTGTGTGGGTGACACAATGGCTACCGGCTGTTGCTGAATTGACTGAATTGCCTTTTCGGTTCACGGGTCCATTTTTCAGGAGACTCCTGGGAATCGGCGCTGAAGATGCGGATTTCGTGCTTTATGAGACGTTTTCCGTGAGAGTCCTTGCGGTAAAGAATCGAGCCATGTGAGAATACCCGGGTCAATGATGTCTTTCTGGTGACTGTCGAGTCCATCGACGATGAACTGTGGTTTCCGTGGATGAATCTTGTTGGCATTCTGGCGGCGACATTATGCACAGTGCATCTGTGCGGGCTGTTGTATTTCCGAAACTCCTGTCTATTCCACTTTTCACATTGGACAGTGGGGAGCATTTTGTCTGATATTCACTGGCACATGAATGGAGCATAATGGGTCGACTCATGGTTGTGAAGTTGGAACCTCGATTAACTAACTGACTGACTGACTGACTGACTGACTGACTGGCTGACTGACTTACTGACTGACTGACTGACTAAATAACTAACTGACTCACGAGACAACAAGCAAACTGATTTGCTACCAACTTTTATAAAACAGTACTTAGTGTCCATTCATCATTAGAAACATGCATTCATATTCAATCTTACGTTTGTTATTGACACTCATTGTTTTAATAAAATTCGAACAGTTAGAATTGTACAAAACTTTGAAACGGAAATGAAACAAAACCTACTTCCGGCTATGTGTGAAAATAAAATATTCGGAAAACAAGTAGTATACTCAGAATAAATTTCAGAAATATATCAAGATTACTACAACAAATAAATTAATTTGAACATTGTAAATGTGGATATAATTTATAACAGCGGAAACCTTTTTAATTTAATATTTTCTTGCAAAATAAATCATTTTATTCACCGGAGAAATATCTTTTTCTCATAAAATCGTCCTTATTAACTTTTTACATGTCGATAAATATTTCTCAATATGAAAATCGATAAATTCGCATTTTAGCATTACATGGTTCCAAATGTTGCTGTATGTAGCTAGGGACCGGGTTGAGGTGAGTCCCCAACCTTGCATAAATACCCCAATGGCTCGTGCATTCATCACCTATGCAGAAGTCCACTGGCCTTCTCGTGGCAGAACTGTTTTAACTAACAGGAGAAGAGCGGCGGCGAGTTACTGGCGCCGAGAAATAACCAGATCGCTCTAGATGTGTATGCACGTACATGCATGCGCGGACATGTGTGTGCGTGCCTACACACATAAACTCGAGTAAGACCACAGTCTGGTCTAGCAGAGGAAAGGTGCTGAAGACGGAGGCAACCAGCAAGGTGTCGCACCACAGAAATCAGGATGCCATGCAATCACGCGTAATGAAATATGTCGACTACTGCTAAATGTTATGGTGCTCGCCCTTGTTTGGACCCCCAGGCAGGTGCAATGCCAAGCCTTATGCCTCGAAAGGGTCCAACCACAGCTACTGGAGGCCCTTCTCAGATGTTCTGTGGAGCCAGTGGACCTTGGAATAGAGCGTCTGGCCATACAAAAAAAAAGAGACTAAAACTAATGCACTGGAATGCGGAGGGAGTCAGAAAAAAAAAAAAATCCAACTAGAAAACATCTTGGACCAAGAAAAGGTAAGCGTATGTTGCTTACAAGAAACTCACCTCAACGAAAACGAAATTGCCAGTACTAAGGACACTACTTTCCGAACTTAGCTGTCAGCTTAAAGTCACCATACAATGGATACCATCCCACTGTGGAGTACCCGGAAACGACAGAACTGATCGATTGGCTAAGGAAGGAGCAAAAGAAGAACAGCCTGATATGCCCGTTACACACCACCAAAAGAAAAGAATAACCAAATCAGTCAGAAGGCCACCAAACCCTGCTCAAAACGACTACCACGTTATGGACAGACCAGAACAAGTCATTATTCTGCGCCTCAGAACAGGACATACTAGATTACGCAACCACATGTATACACGATTCAAGATTGGTGAATCAGCCATGTGCACATGTGGATTGGCGCCGCTGACAGCAGAGCACATACTCAAAGACTGCCCAAATTACAACATATCTAGGCAAACCTTCTGGCCTAGAGAGACGACAGTGGAAGATAAACTCTATGAACTGCTGAGTGAACTAAAAAGGACAGTTAAATTCATATAAGAGGCAACATTGCAGTTATAGACATATTTAAGGCGAACGAAAGAAGAAGAAGAAGCATTACATTACGAAGATCAAGGACTGTTTACAAAAATAGATAATTAGAAAGAAATAACTTAGTCTCCCTCAAAGTGCCTAGATTGTTCATATTGGCTGTTTCATATTGACCGTGAATATATCTGACATACCTTCTTGTGTTCTTACTGTACTTTGGCTCGAGTGGTACATGGTTATGTCACAATCATGCAAAAAATAACTAAATACATAAATAAATAAAATACAGAGGTTCCAAGGAAGCTGACAGAGGAAACAACTGCGGACATCAAAAGAGGACAAGCTAAACACCAACCTTAAAAAGATGTCGTGTACAGAATGGTTTGTTAGTACCAATAATTTTGTTTTTCTCGCTTCGAGGTGAAGGAGTTACGGACGCAATTCGTAATTCCGCATACCCGCGTTCGAAACACAGCTGCAGGCGATTTGGCAGCAAACCATCTTGCGTTGGCTTTTTACGAAATGGTATGGATGCCGGTCGTTCAGAAAGCAATGGGAAACTATTGAACATAAACTTGCCTAGAGATCACAACAGCGATCTAATTCAAGGGAGATAATTTCATGTAGGGTGAAGTCATATTACGACTTTAGCAATCAAGGGGAACAATTATATATTTCACTATATTTGTACCGACAGCTATTTTGCAAGAGAAGTATATATTTATTCCTGTAACAATTTTATTCATATCCTGGAAAGTACAAACTAAATGTTACCATCATAAAAGCTATACACAATTTTGAATATTATTTGAAAATTTAGGCACCAAATTGTTGTATAATAAATATTGTTTAGTAAATTATTTATTTCTTTATCTGCTAGGCTGCGTCTGTCTAAATAGATTTTAGATTTACTCTGGTTCCTCTTCACAACGTATAAATCTTTCGCCTATTTCATATCCTGTTATGCAGGCTAAAAAAAATAAAAAAAAAAAAAAATAAAATATTTCATTAATTGTCCATGGAAATAATTCTTGTCTGGCCTGTGAAAAAAAAATAAAATTAACGTGTACATGCCCAACAGTACAGACTGCACTAGACACTTTAAGACAACTAATTGAGATATTCACCAAAAAGAAGACAGATATTTACAAGGCAATATTTTTAAACACAATACCAAAAACCACAGAAAATAATCACATAAGATTGTTGACTGCACTAGCAGAGTACAGGTATGTGGTATGGACCTGTAGAAATGCAGCAACATATAGGTTCAGAACATACAACACACATATAATACAGCACATAGTACAAAACAAAATCACACAAATATTCAAAACCACTTAGACAAAAGGGAATATACACGTTTCAAATTTGTCTGTGGGATTTGGATAAGGTATACAAACATAGAGATATATCTAAATATGTATTAGTTTGTGCATGCATAGATATGTCAGCACATATACGTATAAGTAGGTGTGTGTGTGTGTGTGTGTGTGTGTGCGCGCGCGTGTGTGTGCGCGCGCGTGTCTGAGTGAAAATATACACATAAATGTGTATGTATAATTGGTATGTATATATCTTTGTCGGTAGTGTCTGTTTTGATGTATGTTTGACCCCTAGTCAGGCGTGGATAAACGTATAGTTTTCATAAATGCGTGACGGAAAAAAAAATATTTGAATTTAATGGCGGATAGCAACAGGGATGGCAGCGTCAACTTTTACTTTGATTCAGACAAGTGATTGTGTGTTCATGCTGCTGTTTTCGTGTAGTATTATTATCATGTAATATTATTTGAAACGAAAAAAAAGTTAGAATTTTATTTCTGTATCATCATCATCATCATCATCATCATCATCATCATCATCATCATCATCATCATCATCATCATCATCATCATCATCATCATCATCATCATCATCATCATCATCATCATCATCATCATCATCATCATCAGCATCATCAGCATCATCATCATCATCATCATCATCTTCATCATCATCATCATCATCATCATCATCATCATCATCATCATCATCATCATCGTCATCGTCATCGTCATCATCATCATCATCATCATCATCATCATCATCATCATCATCATCATCATCATCATCATCATCATCATCATCATCATCATCATCATCAAGTAATGTGTAGGCAATTGCACATGCCATAAATGTAATATTATCGCATATGTGTATATATATGCATTTGTTGTATTCGAAATTTTAAAGGAAAACATGAATTTAAAAAAAAAAAATGTTTTACAGGCCAATAATCTGACAATTATTATTATTTATTATTTATTATTATTATTACTTATTATTATTAATACGTTTATTACTACTGCTACCATTATTATTAATTTTCCCATTATTATATTTGAATGAGCAACATGAAATATATTGTGGATGTGTGTCTGTGTTGTTGGCAGTAACATATGTATGCGTCTGGGTGTGGATGCAGGTGTGTATGTGTGTTGCATGTATGGGTAGCAACAAAGGGTATCATGGACTAGAGCGCCACCCTGTAATTTGTCATCAGGCAACAACACCAACGACCTTCACCTCGGTAGCTAAGTGACCCAGAAATTACAAAGAAGCCACATTTTAATGGGAATGATAGTTTAAAGTTTATTGTCCAAGCGCGGGGCAGTTATTGTACTGCGGTCTCCAGAAAGCACGAGATTGTGTGTGTGTATGTGTGTGTGTGTGTGTGTGAGAGAGAGAGAGAGAGAGAGAGAGAGAGAGAGAGAGAGAGAGAGAGAGAGAGAGAGAGAGAGAGAGAGAGAGAGATGGACAGGTGTTACATGCATTCCGCTTGCGAAAGTGGAAGTGAAGCATATGCAAGGAATGTGTATCTACATGCACTATGCCATAAATGTAATATTATCATAACTGTTTATATATATGTATTTGTTTTATGCATAATGTCACACTTAACATTAACAAACGGCAACCCTCTGTAATATACACAAACAAAAGAAACACACATTACACCTTGTAAATTGTCGTAATATGTGTCGTCCCTGGGGTGAGAGGAATCAACACCCACATTCTTTTAACCCCATATCATTATCTTGAGGATCTCCTAGCTTTCTGTCCACAACACCCCGTCAGTCTTCGGATCATTCACTCTCTCTCTCTCTCTCTTACCACTGGACCATGCCCCCTCTCATTCTTTTCCAAAACATACCCACACAACACTAGCCTCTATCAAAAATGACAAATTAATTTAATAAAGAAAAGTTTAAGGTGTGTGCAAAGTGTATGTGTAGAATGTCTGTCGTATAATCCAGTGTGTATGTAGAGTCAGACCAAATAGCCCAGGAGCCAAATCTGTTTCATCACTGTACTGGCCACACAACAGCACCATATATCAAGGACAGAAGACCTCACCCAAATGATGTGTCTCTCCAGCCAAGTGTTGACTTCCTCCAATAGCTCCTGGACAGTCTGGATGCTTGGTCATCAATAGTGGAAATCGTCCAATATTGACCATCAATCTAACACACTCAGTGTAACTAGCTGTTCATAAAAGTTCTGTGATCAGCGAATCCTAAAAATAATGTTACTGTCACTTTGGAAAATTAAATGTTAGTATTTAACTGTTCATAGGAATTCCCCAATTGTAACACACACTGTTAATTGGTAATGATAGGAATTCACCTGTTGTAACACACAAAGTTAAGTTTCCAGGTATCTATATCTACTAGCGTTCCTGGTACAGGTGTTATTGTCAGTGTCTTTATTTTACTCTGATGTAAACTATCACTTAGGAAACACACTTATATAATCATCGTTTCCTGCTCAGCAGAGGCCAGGTTCTTGCAGACCCTCTGGGTTATGGGCCCAGTGCAAAAGCCTCTTAGTAAACTCTGCCTTCAATACTCGAGCCATGACTTTTCTTCTACTTCTTGGTAAACCTAGTGGAACCTGTTGAAGAGAGAACACACCTGGTGAGAGCAACCCGATTCCGCCTTTATTAAGTGAGTGTAGGCCGACGGCAGCACTCAGATCTATAACAGAGAACCAAACTCTGTCATAAGGCCGAGGAGCTCATCCCATCTGCCTGAGTCATGGTAAGACAAGGAGAAACTAGAGGGAAACGGGCAGAAACCAAGTATATACCCTACTGGAAGATCCTACCATTTGACATTTCCCCCATTCCCCCACAACCATCCTCAATCTCCCTAAATATTATCCCACTACATTGTCCTTAACTCACTGAGTTAAATGATATCTCACACCAGCTAGTTTAAGCTACGCGACAGGCTACTGTTGCCGACGCTCCTATAATACGTTCTATCAACGCACATTACTACACTCAATTCCTAAGAATAATCTAATGCAGGTCTATTTAATTAAATTAAATACCATATATTTATTCCGGTTTTAGATAGAGACTACGAAATCACACGCTGGATTAATGTCCGCCGATATAAATCAACAATAGACACGGTAGTCTCTCTCCAGAAACAAACTCGGAATATCACACACGTCCTTAATGTTTCACAACATTTGGTCAACTCCCGCCAAAGTTGTTTACCTCAACTGTTTTTATACTGGGTATAAATGACGTCACAAGTCTGTCTACACACTAGACATCTAAAAGCTATTTTTCTCTCTCCGTTTCAGACTGTATGTAAACAACTGGCCGTCTAATCCGCTTTCATCTGGGAACTTGTCCCGGTACTTCAAAAAGTCCCACCGGTCTGTAATCTGAAGAATAATTTCCCCACAACAAAAGATCTTGCCGACTTTTACCCAGACAGTCCGTCTACAAACTTCAAAGGATGGCTGCCGCCTGCAGAGGTATGACGCGACGGTCTTTCCTCGATCAACAACACATTAAAGAATTACGGCTGCTTGTATACGTATGGCGCACCATTCTGTCATCGATCGGCAACTCCTAGATTTTAAGTGACATAAATATATATTGCTTTGTATGAAATAAAGGTTTAGAAAAAAATCCTTTGTATCTGTAAACAACACTTCTTTAAAAAGAGATATTTCTTTCTGAACGAAGATTCCTTTTATCACGTCGCAGATTGTGATTGTCAAAAATCTTATATATAAATTAGGATGTGCGTATCTCTGTATGTATGTATGTCCTTTATACGCTCGCGAACGGCCCATCCGATTGAGATGAAATTTTCTACACGCCTTCCTTTCATTCCAGAGATGCCAACTGTCGTAGTTTTTTTTCTTCTTCCTCCTCCTCCCTCCTCCCTCCTCCCCCTCCCAAAATACGTACGTCCAGGAAATGGTCTTCTACATAGACACTTCTCTCTGAGGTCCGCGATAACATATTAACCTGGTGGGATGGCAATCAATCATCCTACTACCTCCTCCCTCCTCCTCCCTTCTCCCTCTTCCTCCTCCCTCTTCCTCCCTCCGCCTCCTCCCTCCTCCCACTCTCTACTCCTCCTTCCTCCTCCCTCCTCCTTCTCCTCCCTCCTTCTCCCTCTTCCTCCTCCCTCTTCCTCCCTCTTCCTGCTCCCGCCGCCTCCTACCTCCGCCTACTCTCTCCTCCTCCTCCCTCCTCCTCCCTCTCCCTCCTCCTACTCCCTTCTCCTCCTCCTCCTCTCTCCTCCTCCCTCCTTCTCCCTCTTCCTCCTCCCTCCTCCTCCCCCTCCTCCTCCACCCTACTCCTCCCTCCTCTTCCTAATCCCTCCTCCTCCCTCCTATTCCTCCTGTCTCCTCCTCCCTCCTTCTCCCTCCTCCTTCTACCTCTTCCTCCCTCCTCCTTCTCCCTCCACCTCCTCCCTCCTCCTCCTCCCTCCTCCTCCCTCTCCCTCCTCCCTTCTCATCCTCCCCCACCTACGTTCTCCTCCTCCCTCCTCCCTCCTCCTCCTTCTCCCTCCTCCTCCCCCTCCCTCCTCCCCCTCCTCCTCCTCCTTCACCCTCCTCCCTCCTCCTCCTCCTCCTTCACCATCCTCCCTCCTCCTCCTCCCTCCTCCTCATCCTCCCTCCTCCTCCCTCCTCATCCCTCTTCCTCCTCCTCCTCCCTCCTCCTTCTCCCCTTTCCCCCCTCTTTCTCTTAATCCCTCCTCCTCCCTTCTCCTCCCTCCTATTCATCCCTACTCCTCCTCCTCCCTCCTCCTCCTCTCTCTATCTCTTCCTCCCTCCTCCTCCCTCCTCTCTCTTTCTCCTCCCTCCTCTCTCTTCCTCCTCCCTCCTCCTCCCTCTTCCTCCTCCTCCTCCCTCCTCCTTCCTCCTGCTCCCTCCTCCTCCCTTCTCCTCCCTTCTCCTCCTCCCCCTCCTACCCCTCCCTCCTCCCCCTCATCCGTCTTCCTCCCTCCTCCTTCTTCCTCCCTCCTCCCCCCCTCCTCCCCCTCCTCCTCCCTCTCCTCCTCATCCCTCCTCCTCCATTCTCCTCCTCCCTCCTCCTCCTCTCTCTACCTCCTCCCTCCTCCTCCCTTCACATTCCTCCTCCTCCCTCTTCCTCCTCATCCCTCCTCCTCCTCTATCCTCCTCCCTCCTCCTCCTCCTCCCTCTACCTCCTCCCTCCTCCTCCCTTCACATTCCTCCTCCTCCCTCTTCCTCCTCCTCCCTCTCATCCTCTTCCCTCCTTCTCCTCCCTCTTCCTCCTCCCTCTTCCTCCCTCCGCCTCCTCCCTCCTCCCACTCTCTACTCCTCCCTCCTCCTCCCTCTTCCTCCCTCTTCCTGCTCCCTCCTACTCCTCCCTCCGCCTACTCTCTCCTCCTCCTCCCTCCTCCTCCCTCTCCCTCCTCCTCCTCCCTCTCCTCCTCCTCCTCCTCCTCCTCCTGCGATCTCCTCCTCCCTCCTTCTCCCTCTTCCTCCTCCCTCCTCCTCCCCCTCCTCCTCCACCCTACTCCTCCCTCCTCTTCCTAATCCCTCCTCCTCCCTCCTATTCCTCCTGTCTCCTCCTCCCTCCTCCTCCCTCCTCTTCCCTCCTCCACCTCCCTCTTCCTCCTCCCTCCTCCATTTACCCAAGACAGACAGACATACAGATAGTCGGGAACGGGATCTTATATGACTACTTATATGATTTAAATGAGATGCTCTCCACCATGGGCTGGGCCGGGTCAGACAGACAGACAGACAGATAGATAGACAGACAGACAGACAGACAGTCGGGAACGGGAGCTTTTATGACTACTTATATGAATTAAATGAGATGCTCCCCACCAGAGTCTGGGCGAAGCCGGGCCGTGTCAGCTAGTCTTATATATAAATTAGGATGTGCGTCCGTATTTATGTATCTCTGTATCTATGTATGTCCTTTATCCGTTCGCGAACGGCCCATCCGATTGAGATGAAATTTTCTACACGCCTTCCTTTCATTCCAGAGCTGTCAACTGTGATATTTTGTTAGTGTGAAATCGCCTGCTTACTCAGTATTATTTCATTTTTCATTTTTCATCATAATTTCATATATTTCAGGTGACCTAACTCTGTAAAAGTTATTTCAAGGGGCATAACTTTTCTGTATAACTTATAGTCATATTGTGGCATCGTTTTCAAAGATTTATAAACTCTTTGTCCATAGTTATGTACCGGCATATGAGTTATAATAAATAATGATACAATCTGTAAGGCATTTTCAAAGTTTTCATAAAAATAATGCACAATGCATAACATTGTAACTCATCTTTTTTTGCTTAAGAAGTTACTGTAGTCATGCAGGTGATTAGAAAGAGTTTTCATTAAAAATAATGGATGGTGTGTGGAAGAACGTTCTTTTAAGTTACTTTTTTTGTTGTATGAATTTAATGAAGCCGGACAGGGTCAGGCAGACAGATAGACAGACAGACAGACAGATAGACAGTCGGGAACAGGAACTTATATGACTACTTATATAAATTAAATGAGATGCTTCACACCAGGAGCTGTGCGATGCCGGGCCGGGTCAGACAGACAGACAGACAGACAGACAGATAGTCGGTAACGGGAACGGGAACTTATATGACTACTTATATGAATTAAATGAGATGCTTCCCACCAGGGACTGGGCGAAGCCGGGCAGGGTCAGGCAGACAGATAGACAGACAGATAGACAGACAGATAGACAGACGGGAACTTATATGACTACTTATATGAATTAAATGAGATGCTCCACACCAGGAGCTGGGCAATGCCGGGCCGGGTCAGACAGACAGACAGACAGACAGACAGACAGACAGACAGACAGACAGACAGACAGACAGACATTCAGTCGGTAACGGGAACGAGAACTTATATGACTACTTATATGAATTAAATGAGATGCTCCCCACCAGGGTCTGGGCGAAGCCGGGCAGGGTCAGCTAGTATTTTATAAATCTTTCTTGCGTGGTGTATGTGGTTTATTTCAACTGGACGTGACCTGTGTTACCTGAGAACATGGACCAACCAATAAACAACTTTACATCCAGCGCAGTACACGTTACACAGCTCAGGTACCCTCGTGCTGTCTGTAAAAGGACCGGTAGCGGCTTTAAAATGCACCACGACTCTAATCGCCAGCTCTTTGTTGGGCCCAGCTGGTGTCCCCGCGGGGGGCATAACGGACATTTACCGCTTCGAAATGCCTACACGCTTGTTTGTGAACCTAACACAGGTAGCATACAACTAAAAATATCAAGAAATACATGGATTGAAACTGAAGGTCGCGAACTGCGATCTTGAAATAGAGATCCAGCACGTGGAAAAGGAAAAAGAGCGGGTGACCATCCACTGGTTGCCGAATACCATGAGCAGCGAGGCAGTCAAAGAGTTGGTTGGAATGGCAACAGGCGACAAAGACGCCGAAGTATTCAGACTGAAATATGGTGCGGGGAAGTGGGATGCTTTGTGCAACCCAACTCAAGAAGTGAACAGCTATATGCAGCATATTTCTTTAATTCCTTTAGTAATGTACCTAGTACATCAACAGCAGCTGAAAAATGCTGGTGTTGACTGCAACGTCCTGTAAGGGATATGCAATATTTTTTTGTTTGTTAGTAATGTCAATTGTCAAGTTGCACGCAATATAATTTTCTTTTTTTATATACTTGTGATGGGTGACGACATTAAAATAATATGTTTAAATATATCTGGTATACGCACAAAACAAAAACACATTTGCACACTCATACACAAATACAAACCAGATGTCATCCTGCTACAAGAGACAAATATTCATTCAGATATACATGGCGCATAAATTACAACACAATATAGGACTAAGACATGAACACTTCAGTTTGGCAGTCCAAAACATAGGTTCTGGGACAGCCATACTACAAACATCAGATAGGTGGAACATTTTAAAAATAAATCGAGATAGCCAGGGTAGAATCAGCATAACACAGATAAGTAACATCTCACACACATATACCATTGTCAACATACATGCCCCACCAAATTACAATTACCCGCCACAATTTTATGAAGAACTAGACACACTACTCACACATACATACAGAGGATAGAACATCATACTCTGTGGAGATTTCAACTACGTCTTACAGGCATTGGATATAATAGGCGGAGAAATGAAGACACAGGTGAGGAGAATGGAACAAGAAAGCACAACACAGTTAGAAACACTGCAAAACATTTTAGACAGACACAATTTAATAGACACATTCAGACACAAACATCCAAAATAAGCGAGAAACAACCCACACAAATAAGACACACCACACAGCAAGAAGGTTACATAGGATATATATATATATATAACCTGTAGGGCATCCATCAACAAATCATGAATGGTACTTATCTCTGGGTAGTATTGCATATTGTGCAGTACTGTGAGAACTATCCCACCGTTGGATAAGGGATATGCGCAGGAAACCCCTCCTATGCTGGAGAAAAGAGGAGACGGTATTAAACCTCACCATCGATGGAAAAGAGAGATGCAACAGTCCTCCTACGCTGGACGATAGAACCAAGCACGAAGACAACATGACGGTGAGCCCGCCCATGGGCTTAACGCGAGAAAACAAAAACAGAAATCAACAGACGAGAACTTTTCAGGGTTCGAAGCAAGTTAATAAGCACAGAAGCTAAAAGACACGCCATTTTCAGTGCTTGAAGCAAGATTAACAATCACAGAAGCTAAAAGACGCGCTATCTTCAGGGCTCGCCTCAAGTGAACAAGCACAGACAGTAAATAATGGGCCTTTTTTAGGGCTAAACCCAAGAATCACTCAAGCCAAGCAAGAACGGGAACCAACGTAAACAAACATCGACCCGACCTCAGAAAACGCAACCCAATAAGGAGGGGGAAGGTGTAAGGTATGCAAAGGAACAGGGGGTACAAGGACGTGTCCACCACGAGCACAAGACCGACGCCCGAGCACAGCAGAGAAACCACTCACAAGGAGGAGGTACAAAGCGGAGCATGCAACTAATAACACAAAATAAGGAAATAAATAAATTAGGAAATAAATAAACCACATCCTAGCTAACGAAAAGCGTGAACAACAGTATACCAACTAGGATGAAAACTGATAAAGGAAAACAACAATAAAACCACAAACAACTTACCACAACAAAGAAACAGTAAACGCCAGGAATAAAGATAAGTAAGAAAATAACAAAACACAATCATGAATAACCAGACAAACAACAGTTACAAGAAATACCGATAGCAACTACAACGTTGAATAACAGAAGATATAAGATTAAGAGATAGCGGATAAAATAGGAAAACGTAGATAGTAGGAACGTAGATAGTTAATACCCCAATTTAGCAACCAAAACCACGAACTTTACAATGTCTCGTTTCAAATCTTTAGCCCTTCCTTCGAATGTGGTGGCGAGTCTCATTGCAGTCAATCACGCAAATGTCGGCCGACGTCCAACCTAGACAATATAGCGACAATCGACCGTAGGTCGCACCCAGTCCGAGCGCATTTAACAAAGCTGCCATAATATCCCCCACCTCACATTGTCACGAGATATGCATACTACGTGGTCTAGTCATTTGCAGACAGACCAAGAGGTGGGTCCGAGTAGAAAGGAAGAATCCGGCTTCCCATGAGCGTGTGGCGCCGTGAACGGTGCACTAGGAAGGCACACGGCAACGGAGATAAGTGGAGGCGTCAGAGTCCGTGGCGTGGGTTGAAGCTAGCATCCCACGACCACACGTGTCAAGGGGCAGGCACAGATTGCAAGAGCTCTCCCCACCGAGGGAGGGAGTGAGGGCTTGAAAATGGACAAGATAACAGCAAAGGGACAAGCCTACAATCAGGGAGAACGAATATGACCGAAAGAACGTCTCCATGGCAGAGGACAGACGCCCGGAGTCATGACCCGGGCGGGACCGCCCCCAGAGAGTATTAAGAAATTGAAGGTCAGAAATGCTTGGGGAAGGGGGTTTATTTCCATTTTATTTACAGCAACCTATCACAATAAGTAATTAATTATTATTTATAGGTTATTAAGCAGTATAAATAACTAATTATTGCAATTGTATTTTACTTATGCACTTATACATTATATTTGACAATGTGGATAAAAACGTTTACTAATCTGTTAACAAGATTTTACAACTTCTTATTATAACAAATATTCTTTATTATCTATCAATGACTTTAATTTAGACACAAACCGACGACATAGTAACCATAATTGTTGATTTCTAATGAGATGTATGTAACTGCTTGCACTTTTTGAAAACATTCTTGAAATCTGAAGCAAGTTTACTTGTTGAAATTCTCTTTACAGCCTACAATATGCAGTCTGACAATAAAGACCTATTCTTAGATGTGTTGATCTTCAAGCATGAGAATGCTTGTTCCCAAATGTATGTTGATCCAAATAATGATCAAAGTTTAGTTGCAAAGTTTTTCAAGTTGGGAAATGATTCTTATGATAAAGATCCATAGAAATCCAGCAAACCATCTGACTTGAATTTCTCTTTCAGGTCATGGTCTGCTTGTAAGTGAAGCAGCTCCAACTGTATGTCCTCTGTGGCTGTATCAGCTTCTGCACTAAAAGGGGAACTGAGAATATTGAACTGTGGCTCTAAATTCTTGAAATCTTGGAATCTCCATCCACATTCTTCAATCAATGCATCTAATTGGGCTTTGTACTTTTCAGTCATTTCACCAGAAATGGTTTCTTGTTTCAGCAAAGGGAAGTGACAAAATCTTTTTTCACTTGCTTGTCTGGAAAACAGTGAGAGTTTTGCCTGAAATGATCTTGCATGTGCAGACAATTCATGTGCAAACACTCAATTGCCCTGAAGTTTGACAGTAAGTTCATTTAACTTTTCCGTAATTTCAATGGCAAACATAAATTATAACTTTCACTCTTTATTGACAATGTTAGTATTAAAGTCACATTCAATGCCCTTCATATCTAGGAACATCAATATTTCGTCTCCGAGGTCCCACACTCGCCTCAAAACCTTGTCGAGACTAAGTCATCGAACACTGGTGTGGTACAAGACATCGGGATGTTCAGTTACGGAATCGTCAAGTAATACCTTGAACTGTCTGTGATTAAGTCCTTTTGATCTTATGAGGTTGGTAACACTGACAACTAAGTCAACAACATGCTTGATATTCAAAACAGGTTGTACACAGGATTTCTTGATGAATCACACAGTGAAGTGGTAATAATGTGTGGTCTGGATATTCTGCTTTAATCTTATCACTTATCAACTTTACCAAACCTACATTTTTTCCAGTCAAAGCACGAGCTCCGTCAGTTGTAACACTTGCCATCTCGTTTCCTAACCAACCCAGTTCTTTCAATACAGTTAGTAACATTATTGAATATATCATGGCATGTGGTTGTGTCTTTGAGTGACTCAACACTCAGTAACTCTTCAGTGAGTTTGTAAGAAGTGTTTATTCCACGTATAATTATCAATAATTGGGTAGTATCATGTACATCGGTACTCTCATCCAGTGCAAGAGAGTATCACAAAATTTTTTTACTTGCGTCTTGAAGTCTATGCATCAAATTGTCACTGATCTGGTCAACACATCTGACCACAGTTCTCCTTGATAAAGTAATGTTGTCAAATCTGTTTTTATTTGTTGGTTCCTGACACATAATGTTTGCTACATCTAGCAAGCATTAGTTGATGAACTCGCCATCAGAAAATGGCTTGTTCTGTTTTACAATTCTGCGTTACAGCACAAGACTAGCTTCGGTTGCAGCATCTTGAATTGAACACTGTTTAGTGAAAACAATTTGCTGTTTCTCCAAATTTTTTCACCAACTCCGGCCATGTCCTTTCCCTCCCTTCGGTTGTTAAATTGTATCCGACATCGGAATGTTTTGTTTGATAATGACTTTTTAAATTGTACTCCTTGAAGACAGCCAATGACTCACGAGTGAGTGCGTGGGCGACTCTGTGACCTGTGAAATTCGCGTGGAATGCTTTTACACCTGTCCTGTAGAGTGACCTGCATGTTCGGAACAATGGCTACCGACTGTTGCTGAATAGACTGAATTACCTTTTCGGTTCACGGGTCCATTTTTCAGGAGACTCCTGGGAGTCGGCGCTGAAGCTGCGGATTTCCTGCTTTATGCGACCCTTTCGGTGGGAGGCCCTACGGTAAAGGACCGAGCCATGTGAGAAAACCCGGGTCAATGAGGTCTTCCTGGTGACTGCCGAGTCCATTGACGATGAACTGTGGTTTTCGTGGATGAATTTTGTTGGCATTCTGGCGGCGGCATTATGCACAGTGTATCTGTGCGGGGTGTTGGATTTCCGAGACTCCTGTCTATTCCACTTTTCACATTGGACAGTGGGGAGCATTTTGTGTGATATTCACTGGCACAGAATGGAGCATAATGGGGACGACTCATTGCCGTGAAGTTGGAACCTCGACTAACTAACTAACTAACTAACTAACTAACTAACTAACTAACTAACTAACTGACTGACTGACTAACTAACTAACTAACTAACTAACTAACTAACTAACTAACTAACTAACTAACTAACTAACTAACTGACTGACTGACTAACTAACTAACTAACTAACTAACTAACTAACTAACTAACTGACTAACTAACTGACTGACTGACTGACTAACTAACTAACTAACTAACTAACTAACTAACTAACTAACTAACTAACTAACTAACTAACTAACTAACTAACTAACTAACTAACTAACTAACTAACTAACTAACTGACTGACTGACTGACTAACTAACTAACTAACTAACTAACTAACTAACTAACTAACTGACTGACTGACTGACTGACTGACTAACTAACTAACTAACTAACTAACTAACTAACTAACTAACTAACTAACTAACTAACTAACTAACTAACTGACTGACTGACTGACTAACTAACTAACTAACTGACTGACTGACTAACTAACTAACTAACTAACTAACTAACTAACTAACTAACTAACTAACTAACTAACTAACTAACTAACTAACTAACTAACTGACTGACTGACTAACTAACTAACTAACTAACTAACTAACTAACTAACTGACTAACTA
The DNA here is from genome assembly GCA_963921405.1 of Cepaea hortensis. Taxonomy (NCBI): domain Eukaryota; kingdom Metazoa; phylum Mollusca; class Gastropoda; order Stylommatophora; family Helicidae; genus Cepaea; species Cepaea hortensis. Next base: position 67,948,348 of record OY992891.1, on the reverse strand, counting down.
ACTGACTGACTGACTGACTAACTAACTAACTAACTAACTAACTAACTAACTAACTAACTAACTAAATAACTAACTAACTAACTGACTGACTGACTGACTGACTAACTAACTAACTAACTAACTAACTAACTAACTAACTAACTAACTAACTAACTAACTAACTAAATAACTAACTAACTAACTAACTAACTAACTAACTAACTAACTAACTGACTCACGAGACAACAAGCAATCTGATTTGCTACCAACTTTTATAAAACAGTATTTAGTTGTCCATTCATCATTACAAACATGCATTCATATTCAATCTTACGTTTTTTATTGACACTCATTGTTTTAATAATATTCGAACAGTTAGAATTGTACAAAACTTTGAAACGGAAATGAAACAAAACCTACTTCCGGCTATGTGTGAAAATAAAATATTCGGAAAACAAGTAGTATACTCAGAATAAATTCAGAAATAAATCAAGACTACTACAACAAATAAATTAATTTGAACATTGTAAATGTGGATATAATTTATAACAGCGAAAAAATTTTAAAGAGGGGGAGTTTCTCAATGACCCTGAGAGCTATGCCGGCGGTAGCGTAGCTACCAGCAGGGCCTCCCAAGCCGGACAGGTCAAAGGGTAGAGAACAGACAAAGAGAAACACCCTGGACAACCCAGGTTGGGGGTTGAAGCGTGGGGTTAACATCCCCACCTTTGTAAAAACCTTTCTTTGTTACGAAACAGATACATGAGCCTCGACATAAATGGAGACGGATTGTATCTGCAGCAAAGAACCTCAATGGCTCGGAACGCTGAAGAAGAAGAAGAAGAAGAAGAAGAAGAAGAAGAAGAAGAAGAAGAAGAAGAAGAAGAAGAAGAAGAAGAAGAAGAAGAAGAAGAAGAAGAAGAAGAAGAAAACATTTTAAATTTAATGTCTCATCTCATCATGTTCCTCTTGTACCTTGCGGTGTCGAGGTGAAGTATAAACTTCGAGTTAGTGCCCGATTATGGGCTTCATGTATCGATATTCTCTTGGAATCTACTATTCCCTCCGTCGGCCTCTTCCTCTGTTTCCATCTGGTCTGTACATCATTGCTTGTTGTGGTATGCTGTTGACTGGTAACCTACTTGCATGGCCACACCATTTGACTTGCTGCTTTCTAATAAAATCTAGTACTGCTTTAACCCCCACTTTAGTCCTGATTTCTTCATTTCTGATCTTATCTCTTCTTGATACGTTGAGTATTCTTCTCAGGAACATCATTTCTGGTGTTGTGATTTTTCTTTTCTCTTTTTCTGTCATTGTCCAGGTTTGGCATTGATAGCATAGAGTTAATAGGAAGATTGTGTTGTAAAGTGCTTTCTTAGTAGTTATTGACACATGTTTGTTCTTTAGTATTGGTGCCATTATTGCACCTATTTTCGATCTCGTCTTCTGATCTGCCATTTGATGATATTATACTTCCTAGGTACTTGAAACTCTTTACTTGTTTCAAGGGACGTTCGTTTAGATGAATTGTTGTTGTTTGTTCTTCTTTAGTTATAGTCATTACCTCTGTTTTGCTTGTGCTAATTTTCGTGTTATGTTCCCTACACATTTCGTTTAGACTATTCATGTGGTCTTGTAATTCAGATTCTGATTTTGCTATTAGTGCTTGGTCGTCCGCAAACAGGAGTTCTCTAATGGTTAGATTTACAGATGATTCTTCTTCTGTGTTCTCGTCATGCGGTATTCTTGCTGTCTCTGCTTGGCTGGTTTCTTTTCATATGTTGTCTATATATGTTGTGAAGAAGAGAGGGGACAGGACACAACCTTGTCGTACTCCAGATCTTATGGTGAAGGGTTCTGAGTGTCCTCCAGTTGCTCTCACTATGCATTTACTGTTGTTGTATAAACTTCTACATAGGTTTGTTAGATGTGTACTCACTCCATATTGTTTAAGGATTTCCCACAGCTTGTTTCTATCTACTCTATCGAATGCCTTTTCTTTGTCGACAAAGGCTAAGTAGAGTGTTTCATTGAATTCGATTGATTTTTCTATCAGTTGTCTAAGAGCAAAAATGGCATCTGTGCATTCTTTGTTGTTCCTAAATCCAAGTTGCGTTTCGCTTAGTTGGGGTTATAAAGTAGTTCGTAATCTATTTTCAAGAATTTTGCAAAATATTTTCCCAGCATGACTCAACAGTGAAATGCCTCTGTATTGTGTGCAGTCTCTTCTGCTGCCTTTGTTTTTCCAAATTGGGATAATTATGGCGTTTTCCCGGTCTCGTGGTGTCTGTTGTTCTACCCAAACATATTTGAAAAGTCTATGTAGCCAAGCTGTTCCTACTTCTCTTGCTGCTTTAATTAGTTCATTTGGTATTTCATCCTGTCCCGGTGATTTGTTCAATGGGGCTAATCTGATGGCTTCTATAATTTCTTGTTATAGTATGTCTGGTTCTAGTTCTACGGTGACATCCGTATAGGTCTCTTGAATTCCTGTGACATCTGATGGGATGTTGAGAAGTTGTTCGGAATACTGCTTCCATCTTATTAGGATTTGTTTTTGTTCACTTATTGGTTCTCCATTTTCGCTGTTAATTATTTCAGTAGGATCAAAGTGTTCTCCTCTGGTTCGCATTGTATCTATCATTTTGTAGAAGTTTAATGTTGTTTTTGCAAAATAAATCATTTTATTCACCGGAGAAATATCTGTTTTTCATAAAATCGTCCTTATTAACTTTTTACATGTCGATAAATATTTCTCTATATGAAAATCGATAAATTCGCATTTTAGCATTACATGGTTCCAAATGTTGCTGTATGTAGCCGAGCGTAGTTGAGGTGAGCGCTCAACCTTGCATAAATATCCCAATGGCTCGTACATTCATCACATATGCAGCAAAAGTCCACTGGCCTTCACGTGGCGGAACTGTTTTAACTAACAGGAGAAGGAGCGGCGGCGTGTCACTGGCGCCGAGAAATAACCAGAACGCTCTAGATGTGTATGCACGTACATGCATGCGCAGACATGTGTGTGCGTGCCTACACACCTAAACTCGAGCAAGACCACAATCTGGTCTAGCAGAGGAAAGGTGCTGAAGACGGAGTCAGCCAGCCAGGAGTCGCACCACAGAAATCAGGATGCCACGCAATCACGCGTAATGAAATATGTCGACTACTGCTAAATGTTATGGTGCTCGCCCTGCTTTGGACTCGCAGGCATTTGCAGTGCCGGGCCCTATGCCTCGAAAGGGTCCAACCACCGCTACTGGAGGTCCTTCTCAGATGTCCTGTATAGCCAGGAGACCTTAGAATAGAGCGTCTGGCTAAACCAAAAAAAAAAAATAAAAAAAAAAGACTAAAACTAATGCACTGTGATGCGGGGGGAGTCAGCCACAAATAATAGAACTAGAAAACATCGTGGACCAAGAAAAGGTAAGCGTATGTTGCTTGCAAGAAACTCACCTCAACGAAAACGAAAAGATGTCTGGGAAATTGCCAGTACTAAGGACACTACTTTCTGAACTTAGATGTCAGCTTAAGGTCACCATAGAGTGGATATCATCCCACTGTGGAGTACCCGAAAACGACAGAACTGATCGATTGGCTAAGGAAGGAGCAAAAGAAGAATAGCCTGATGTACCCGTTACACACCACCAAAAGAAAAGAATGATCAGTCAGAATGCCACCAAACCCTGCTCAAGACGACTACCAAGTTATGGATAGAATATTATTCTGCGTCTCAGAACAGGACATACTAGATTACGCAACCACATGTATACAAAATTCAAGATTGGTGAATCAGCCATGTGCATATGTGGATTGGCGTCACAGACAGCAGAGCACATACTCAAAGACTGCCCAAATTACAACATGTCTAGGCAAACCTTCTGTCCTAGAGAGACGACAGTGGAAGATAAACTCTATGGACAGCTGGGTGAACTAAAAAGGACAGTTAAATTCATATAAGAGGCAACATTGCAGTTATAGTCATATTTAAGGCGAACGAAAGAAGAAGAAGAAGCATTACATTACGAAGATCAAGGACTGTTTACAAAAATAGATAATTAGAAAGAAATGTTATCAAAAATATTAAAATAATCACAACTGTAATGCAATTCTGTAAAATTCAAGAAAATAACTTTAAAACGAAGTAAAAATTATTATTTATAAATGCCCTCGTGGGCCGCATAAAATCAGTTGCCGGGCCGCATACGGCCAGCGGGCCGTAGTTTGCCCACCCCTGGCTTAGGAAAATGGAAAAATAAGGCGGATTTTCCATTTGACTTAACATCAAACAATCTTATAAAATTGTACGGAATAGTCTTCCCATGTCAACTAAATCAGACACACAAAGACACATGGCAAAATCTAGAGAAGAAAATAACCGATATGTTACAGAGATACAAATACAAAACAACCACCATATTTGGTAGAAGTACTATTGTTAATACATATACAATTCAAAAAATACTATATCTGTGCACAGTACTAGACCATCCACGCCAGACTGTTACAAATATAAACAAAGATCAGACGCTTTGTGTTTGGCAGCACCATCTACAGTATCAAACATACTACACTCATGCCAGACAAAAAAGATGGAGGTATCGCCCTCCAAGACATAACAACCAAAATACAAGCACTTAGGATCGAACACGTAGGCGAAATCCTACAACACCCAGAAAAACACCCTTTAGCACACTATTATATTGGAATTGGCTATCTTATTTAAAACCTATTAGGAATACATCCTCACATTTCTTTGGCACTCTCAAAACGTTTTGCAAAACATGTATTTCAGCCATTAAAGGTCACGAAAAATTACTACACAAGAAAACACACACAATCTACAAGCATTTAGTTAAACTACAAGCGACTCCAGTACATCTCAGAAACAAAAGAAGACATAGACATTTCTTAAAAGATTACACCGATACTTTCTCTAATATTCAAAACAAGCAGGTTACCCCAAAAGCAAAGGAAATTACATATAGGCTTGTTTACAGCACGACCCCAACAACAGAGAGAACAGCAAAAATAACTAAACAAATACTACAGTGTCAGCTTTGTAGATATTGGCAGAGCATTTCAGAGAAATATTAAATAGACCGCAGCCTGACAGTGTTCCCAACCTGGATGGTGAAATCACCATGCCACCACTAGATGCCTCCGGTGAGTCATTCACCATGGAAGAGACTAAAGCAGCCCAAAAAAAATATTGAAGAACAACAAAGCTGTTGGAGAAGATGACAGGTGAAATGCTCAAAGCAGCAGATTAGAATACCTTACAACGTTTGTTACAGCTGATCAATGAAATCTGGCAAAACGAATCCCCATCACAACAATGGAAGGATGGTGTAATTTTTTAAACTGCCAAAAAAAGGTGATATGTCTGATTGTAATAACTGGCGTGGTATCACCCTACTGTCAGTACCAGGAAAACTTTTTTGTAGCATGTTACTTGAGAGATTGAAAATGTCTATAGATGAAAGGCTCAGAGAAGAACAAGCTAGCTTCAGACCAAAACAGTCTTGTATAGACCACATTTTCACTCTTAGAATAATCATTGAAGACTCTGTAGAATTCCAGTCGAAATTAATCACCAACTTTGTCGACTTTCAAAAAGCCTTCGACAGTATCCACCGTACTTCACTTTCGAATCTACTTAACATCTATGGTTTTCCTACCAAATATACCAACATCATAAAATCTTTCTATAAGGAGACACGTTGCAGCGTGAGAACAGAATCAAGCGACTCTTACTGGTTCTAAGTGGAAACGGGAGTGAAACAGGGTTGTGTCTTGTCACCTATGCTCTTTGGAATAGCTATCGATTGAGTCATGCGCAAATGCACAAACAATACAAATAATGGTATCCATTGGGTTGATAAAATTCTAGAAGACCTGGACTTTGCCGACGACATAGTGCTTTTGAGTTCAACACACCCAGATGCCCAAGAGAAAATAAACCATCTCCAAAATGCTTCAGGACAAATTGGTCTCCAAATTAACACCACAAAAACAAAAACTATTGATCTTACCAACAGTTCAGACGACACCAAATTAAGCAACCATGTTCTTGAAAAAGTCAACAGCTTCACATACCTAGGAAGCAAATTGACATCTACAGGGGACTCAACACCAGAAATATTATCTAGAATCTCACTGGCATCTGGTGCCTTCAATAAACTGTTAAACATCTGGAAGTCAAAGTCACTCAGCCAACATACGAAACTTAAAATCTTCAAATCTTGTGTGATTCCAGTGTTAAAGTATGGATGTGAGAGTTGGACATCAACGGTAGCTTTAGGTAACAAATTAGATAATTTTGAAAACAAATGTCTTAGAAGAATTCTAAACATACAGTGGACAGATTTCAAAACCAATGCGCAAATAAGACAAGTGACTAATCAATATATTGTATCCAATTTTATAAGAAAACACCGTTGGAACTACATCGGCCATGTACTCAGAATGGACAAGACAAGACTCCCTACCAAGCCCTCATATCGTAACCAGTAGGAAAAAAAACGGGGAAGACCAAGAGAGACCCTGCATAGAACTATCATCAGAGAAGGCACATTCAACGTTGAAGTGAACATCAAAGATCTACAACAGATAGCGAACCGCCAGACATGGAGAGCCATGACTTCTGCCCTATGGGCCGACCTAGGCTCAAGAGGAAAGACTAACAGCTTTGTAAACGGAACGTCCAAGAATTAGAAGGGCACATCTATTACGAATGCAACACAATCATGCCAACAATAAATCTCATATAAAACATCCTAAACACTCATACGAAACAAAGAACAGATGTTTACAAAGCAATCATGATAAAATCCATTCCTTACTCCACACAAGACATCCACATAAAGCTACTTGTTCTATTGGCAGAGTACAAAAATCTTGTATGGACATTAAGAAACAAAGCATTATACAATTACAGAACAATCAACAATGAAATTGTCCAACAACTTTAACAACAAAAGTCTCAAACATTCTAATCTTAACCCCACAAGCGCAAGTCCCGCAAGAGACTTGCCTGAAGACAGCACATATTACAGAAGAAGCAAATAACTTATTTTGAACAAAGGATACCACAACTGTAAATGTGTTTATTGTTCTTCTTCTTCTTCAGCGTTCCGAGCCATTGAGGTTCTTTGCGGCAAATACAATCTGTCTCCATTCGTCTCTCTGGTGGACCTTCTCTTGCCAGTCGTTGATTCCAAGTGCTTGTAGGTCTGTATGTATATTATCTCTCCACCGCCTTCTTGGTCTACCTCGGGGTCTACGGTCATTTATTTCCTGAGTGTAAGCGAGTTTTGTTTCCCTATTATCTTCCATTCTTTCTATATGCCCCAGCCATTGTAGTCTATTAGCCTTCATGATACCAGTGATTAGCGGGGACTTAAACAGATCATAAATGTCTTTGTTACTTCTTCTTTTCCACTCTCCACTTTGTGTATCCCTAATGGGTCCAAAGATGCGTCTTAAAGTTTTGTTCTCAAAGGTTTGTAACAAGGCTTCGTCTCCTTTCGTTGTACTCCAGGTTTCAGAGCTCGATATCGAGGCTCATGTATTTGTTTCGTAACAAAGAAAGGTTTTTACAAAGGTGGGGATGTTAAGCCCACGCTTCAACCCCCAACCTGGAGGACCAGGGTGTTTCTCTTTGTCTGTTCTCTACCCTTTGACCTGTCCGGCTTGGGAGGCCCTGCTGGTAGCTACGCTACCGCCGGCATAGCTCTCAGGGTAATTGAGAAACTCAAGTTCCCCCACCACGACAAGGTGGAAACACCATCGGGGGAGTGTTTATTGTTGGTATTAATAATCTTACAATTATGTCAACGTCTCAGACAAAGCACAGGCACCCTTAGTTCGTCATTCTGCACGCTACAGTGAGTTTCTTCACATGCATTTAAAGATATAAAACGTCGCATGTGGGTTCATACCATTTATTAAAGCATAACCGCAATATCATCAAGATGCGTGCATTAGATCATACTTCACGCACATATGGCAGTTAATTCATCAAATCACTTTTATGTACATAAATGCTAATTAATACTCAGCCATAGCAGTCATGCAATCACAAAACCCCGCACTCAACACTCGCTATCTTAGCTTGGCGAAACTAGCTCGCGCTCCCGCAATCAATACACTCGCTTCTCGAATACATGCGTCTTTCCCCTAACGTGTCCAGTCCCAGTATGAAGCCTTCTGGTGTTGGGCCTGCTGGTCACGTGGTGCTTGACCCCGTGTGTCTCGGGATAGTTGGGCTGTATCAGTAGTCACGCCGTACTTCTGTCCGGTCTTGTTGTCTCAGGTCCGTCAGTGCAAAGTTGTCCTGTCAATCAAGGACGCAGTCCCATCTATGTCCCTGTGTCCTGTTTACAACCTTGTGTCCTGTTTATAACTGGATCTTGTTGTCCCGTCTATATCATGTCTATGACATCTCTACTGTCCTGTCTATGGCATATCTATTGTCATATCTCCTGTCCTGTCTCTAATATCTCTATTGTCCTGTATATGTCCTGTCTCTATTCCCCAACACGCTAACAAATTATACTACTACTACTACTACTACTACTACTACTACTACTACTACTACTACTACTACTACTACTACTACTACTACTACTACTACTACTACTACTACTACTACTACTACTACTACTACTACTACTACTACTACTATTACTACTACTACTACTACTACTACTACTACTACTTACTACTACTACTACTACTACTACTACTACTACTACTACTACTACTACTACTACTACTACTACTACTACTACTACTACTACTACTACTACCATTATTATTAATTTTCCCATTATTATATTTGAATGTGCAACATGAAATATATTGTGGATGTGTGTCTGTGTCGTTGGCAGTAACATATGTAAGCGTCTGGGTGTGGATGCAGGTGTGTGTGTGTGTGTATGTGTATGGTGCATGTGTTTTGCATGCGCATGTGTATGTGTTTGATTGTGTGTGTGTGTGTGCTCGCGCGTGCGTGTAGCAGCCTTTTAAAAAAGGCGATATCTCAAGTATTAAAATGATGTTATATGGTAATGATATGTTTGAAAAGAAAAATATGCACCACCATGTATAAACAAATTAAATGAGTCCTTTCAGTATCCAGTAAGCTAAGGAGGCTTGTAGTGGTCAGGTTTTAAGTCCTTCCCATTGTATCTGAAACCCAGACATTATCACAGCTTTGGACCAATTATCTCCATGGGGACAGGCCATGGTCTCTAATTGCTAGTTATAAATCCCTGATTCTTGTCCCCCAAACAAAAGGTGTCATGGACATTTACAGGACACTAGAGCGTCATCCTGTAATTTGACATCAGGCTAACAACACCAACAATGTGAACCGTCACCTCGGTAGTTAAGTGATCCAGAAATTACAAAGAAGCCACATTTTAATGGGAATGATAATGTAAAGTTTATTGCCCAAGCTCACAGCATTCAATGTACTGCTGTCTCCAGAAAGCACGAGATAGATCAAGATAAAATGTGTGTGTGTGTGTGTGTGTGTGTGTGTGTGTGTGTGTGTGTGTGTGTGTGTGTGTGTGTGTGTGAGAGAGAGATGAGGAAAAGATGGAAAGGTGTTACATGCATACCGCTTGAAGCACATGCAAGGAATGTGTGTTTACATGCACTATGCCATAAATGTCACATTATCATAACTGTATATATGTATGTATTTGTTTTATTCACACAAGTGACACTTAACACTAACGAACGGCAACGCTTTGTAATATACACAAACAAAAGAAACACACATTACACCTTTTAAATATACATTGCTTTGTATGAAATAAACGTTTAAGAAACAAAACAAATATTACTAAAGATTTTTTCCCCATCATATTCGCAGTGTCTATCGGATACATAATGCACATACGCCGTTTGGGTCGGGTTGATAACCCAACACAACCGACACATAGTCGGGCGGCTCTGGACCCCCTGGGAACCGGGAGCCCTTCTAAAGAAATTTTACTAATGATTTCCGTGGAGAGGAGCAATATAATGAGTTTAAAGACTATTTTTCTAAGCCCTACCCTGTAGAACACCAATCAACAAATCATGAATGATACTGATCTCTGGGTAGTATTGCATATTGTGGAGTATTATGAGAACTATCTCACCGATGGATAACGGGGATGCGCAGGAAACCCCTCCCACGCTGGAGAAAAGAGGAGGCGATAGGAAATCTCCCCAACTATACACAAGAGGGACGCGCAGGAAACCCCTCCTACGCTGGACAATGAAGAGACGGTAAGAAACCTCCCCAATGATGAGAAAGAGAGATGCGACAGTCCCTCTCCTACGCTGGACGATAGACCCAAGCACGAAGACAACCTGAAGGTGAGCCCGCCCAGGGGCTCAACGCGAGAAAACAAATACAGAAATCAACATACGAGCCCTTTTCAGGGTTCGAAGCAAGTTAACAAGCACAAAACTAAAAGACGGACCTTTTCAGGGCTCACCTCAAGTAAACAAGCACAGACAGTAAATAATGGGTCCTTTTTAGGGCGAGACCCAAGAATCACTCAAGCCAAGCAAGAACGGGAACCCAAGTAAACAAACATTGTCACGACCTCTCAAGAAGCCCCAGCTTCAGCACACCAAGTACTTATGAGTTGGAGTTCGGTTTGCAGTTCCACGACAACCTGATCTCTATCCTTACCATGACGATACACTAAAACATAGTCGGTTTATGACAATGTCCTCCCCGGTCCAGTGATCTGCTCGCTGGTGATTCTCACAGTGTAATCGTTAAACAGCACCGGAGATAATGGTGATCCCTGTGGTAGGCCAGGCTATATTGTTGTTGGTTCCGACGGCCAACTGCCACATCTAAAAACTACTTTCCGTTGGAAGAGGGCTGCAGCGATCCAACTAAGGAGGAACGGATTTATCTTGAGTTCAAGAAGCTGAAGCATTAAACAATCTAATGGTACTCTGTTGTACGCTTTCTCAAGATCAATCGCTGCAGCAAAGGTTTCAATGCATGACTGGAAACCTTTATAAACATCATGGGTAAAAACTGCTGCATTGGTCCACGTTTCTCTTTTGGGACGGTACCCTTCCAGGGTGGGTGGGAAAACACCTTGCTTCTCTAGCTGGCTTGATATTTTTCTGGCAATTAACTTCTCCAACAGCTTCCCTATTGTATTCTGCATGTTTATTATTCGATATTCGTGAATGTTTATGTTGACTTTGCCAGGCTTCGGCAATGGAATCAGATAGCTGTGTAACCACTCCTTGATGCTAGCTCTCCCTATACTGTTGTTGTACATGTCTGCTAGTTTCTGTAGCTCATTGTCGGTACACCTATTGATGTCATATCTTATGCTATCTGGCCCTGGATCGCTGTTTTTTGATCGTCGAAGCACAGCCTTGATTTCTTTCACTGTCACTGTGTCTTCATCCGAAGTGTTCTGGGCCTTGCACCTGTCTGAGGTGACCTTCTTGGCAAGATTTCGACCTCTCATGTCTGTCTGGTTGCTCTGCTCCAGATAGCGCTCGAAGAAGGCTTTGCCCTTGTTCTCGTCAGTCATCTGCCAGATGAGGTCAGCACCTTGGAGGTCAGAAATTATCTTATCCTTGATTACCCCACTCATGCTTTTGTGTAGTCGCCAGAACAGTTTCAGTGACTTGCCTGTGCTTACTCTTTGACATACCTCTGCCCATTTTTCACTTTTAACCACCTTAACCAGTTATTTCAAATAGCTTACTTTTTGTGCATTTCTCTCTCTTTCTAAGTGCGTGTATTGAATAGTATGGGCAACTTTGTTCTTCTTGGCGTTTTGCCATCTCCTTACAGCACTACGCTTATCCATCCAGGCCTTCTTCACCTAAAAATTCCACCAAGGTGTCTGCTCACAGCTTTATTTCATGCCCTGAAACTTTCTGCGCTTGTCGCGCCTTATTTTACTCACGACATTTTGCCCTGTACTGTCATACTGGAAAGTGTCTCAACTCAGTGATTGCTGAAAATAAATCATTTGTTTGTCCAAAATAAATAAATAAATAAATAAATAAATAAATAAATAAACAGTTAGATGCTTCCCTGTCGGCCCGGTAGTCATGGGTTTCGATCCGCATTTCACAAACGAACCTGGGCTCCCAGCCAAAATAACACAAAGAAGTGCCTTGTCGGCTGGCATGGGCGATCTCCGACGACATGGAACAATTAACATGTTGACTCCCTTCCGTGCCATGACACAAGACTCACGAATTTTTCTCTCGCTATCTTCCTCTATCTCTCTCTTTCCACAAATCTATCCGGTTTTCACATGTTCCAGTGTTTGTCGTCTTATAATATGGCCATCAAATTATGACTGCCTCCTGCTGATGTTTGTGATAAGTTGTCTTTGAGACTTAGTCTCCCTCAAAGTGCCTAGATTGCTCATTTTGGCTGTTTCATATTGACTGTGAACATATCTGACATACCTTCTTGTGTTCTTACTGCACTTTGGCTCGAGTGGTATATGGTTATGTCATAATTATGCAAAACAGAAATAACTAACTACATAAATAAATAAAATACAGAGGTTCCAAGGAAGCTGACAGGGGAAACAACAGAGGACATCAGAGGACAAGCTAAACACCAACCTTAACAAGATGTCTGTACAGAATGGTTTGTTAGTACCAATCATTTTGTTTTTCTCGCTTCGAGGCGAAGGAGTTACGGACGAAATTCGTAATCCCGCATACCCGCGTTCGAAACACAGCTACAGGCGATTTGGCAGCAAACCGTCATGCATTGGCTTTTTACGAAATGGTATGGATGCCGGTCGTTCAGAAAGCAATGGGAAACTATTGAACGTAAACTTACCAAGAGATCACAATAGCAAAACATGCTGGTGTTGACTGCAACGCCCTGTAAAGGATATGTAACTAATTTTATATTTTTTGTAATACAAGGAAAATAATTGCATGTAGTTTGAAGTCATATTACGACTTTAGCAACCAAGGGGAACAATTATAGATTTCACTATATTTGTACTAACAGCTATTTTGCAAGAGAAGTATATATTTATTCCTGTAGCAATTTTATTCATATCCTGGAAAGTATAAATTGAATGTTACCGTCAAAAAGCTATACACAGTTTTGAATATTATTTGAAAAATTTAGGCACCACATTTTTGCTTAATAAATATTGTTTAGTAAATTATTTATTTCTTTATCTGCTAGGCCGCGTCTGTCTAAATAGACGTTAGGTTTACTCTGGTTTCTCATCACAACGTATACATCTTTCTATCAAGAATTTACATATGGCGCATTGGAGATGTTCTTTTGTACACCTTGTAAATATACATTGCTTTGTATGAAATAAACGTTTAAAAAAAAGACGAAGACAAATCATCGAAAAAAATACATGTGCGAAAAAATGCACCAAATTAAAAAAAAAGTGTCTACTGGACAAGCAGGTCAAGAATGCACCCAGGGACCCGAGTCTTTTAGGAAGAGGAGGGCGGCGATTGCTGCCAGCAAGACCAGGACCAGTAAGAATTAGCAGCTTACAAAAAGAAACAAGCAGCCAAGAAGAAAGTGGTGTTCCAGCGAGATGAGAAATACTCCTAGGAGCCCCAGGCCAAGGAGAGCAATGAAATCAGACATGCCCGCATCGCTAAAAAGAGTGGCAATTTCTACGTGCCCGCTGAGCCCAAGTTGGCTTTCGTCATTAGGATCAGAGGTATCAATGACATCCACCCACGGCCCAGGAAAGTCCTGCAGCTGTTCAGACTGCGTCAGATCAACAACGGTGTCTTCGTCAGACTTAACAAGGCCACACTGAATATGCTCAAGATTGCTGAGCCCTACATTGCTTGGGGTGTCCCCAACCTGAACACCGTGCGTGAACTCATCTACAAGCGAGGCGTTGGTAAGGTCAACCACCAGCGGATTGCCCTGACTGAGAACTCAATTGTGGAGAAGGAACTGGGTAAGAGGGACATTATTTGTGTTGAGGACCTCATCCATGAGATCATGACTGGTGGCCCCAACTTCAAGTATGCCTCAAACTTCCTCTGGCCGTTCAAGCTGTCCTCTCCTCTGGGAGGCTGCGCCGCAAAAACAACCACTTTAACGATGGTGGTGATTACGGCTTCAGGGACACCAAGATTGATGCCCTGATTAGACAGATGCTGTAAGCGCAGTGGTGGAAGCAACCAGTTCAAGACTAGCAGATAGTTCACTATAATGTTCATGTGAATTATTGATGATAATAAATTTCATAGCACCCCCCCCCCCCCCCTAAAAATAAAGTGTCTCCTGTGTGTAATATACAGTGGTGGTGAAAATTTTAGTAGCGAAGTAAACAAATTCCAATCTACGGGCCCTCCCTTTCTCTCGCTCCCCTTCTCTCCCCCTCCCTACCCCGGCTCTCTCTCCCTCTTTGTTGACCGCTTTCCCGGTCTCATCCCAGCCCGCCACAAACAAATCCTTTGCACTTGTGATTAAGGGAGTGATTGTGATTCAGTAATACTATTAAACTTGTTTACAGGAAAATAAGCTTGCATGAGGTTGCCTGCAGTGTGAAAAATCCAGTTAAATGGTTTGGTATGCATGGGAGCAAATGATTACTACACCATGCCAAGAATATAATGTCACATGTACATGAATGTATACGCTGTATTCGCAAATGTAAAAAGACACTGGTCTTGTACATAATAAACGGGGGAAAAAATATACACAGGCGATTTCTTGGGTAGAGATGATCACCCAACACAACCGACACCTAGTGGGGTGGCTCTGGCCCCTCTGGGAACCGTGAGCCCTTTTAATAAATACAATTTACTAAAGATTTCCGTGGAGAGGAGCAATATAACCACAATCATCAATCAATATAATCACATGACAATCACAAGAGGAGTCTAAAGACTATTTTTCTAAGCCCTACTCTGTAGGGCGCCCATCAACATATCATGAATGGTACTGATCTCTGGGTAGTATTGCATATTGTGGAGTACTGTGAGAACTATCCCACCGATGGATAAGGGGATGCGCAGGAAACCCCTCCCACGTTGGAGAAAAGAGGAGGCGATAGGAAACCTCCCCAACGATGGACAAGAGGGACGCGCAGGAAACCCCTCCCACGCTGGAGAAAAGAGGAGACGATAGGAAACCTCCCCAAGGATGGAAAAGAGAGATGCGACAGTCCCTCTCCTACGCTGGACGATAGACCCAAGCACGAAGACAATCTAAAGGTGAGTCCGCCCAGGGGCTCAACGCGAGAAAACAAACACATAAATCAACAGACGAGCCTTGTCAGGACTCGAAGCAAGTTAACAAGCACAGGAGCTAAAAGACGAGCCCTTTTCATGGCTCACTTCAAGTAAACAAGCACAGACAGTAAATAATGGGCCCTTTTAGGGCTAAACCCAAGAATCACTCAAGCGAAGCTAGAACGGGAACCAACGTAAACAAATATCGACCCGACCTCTCAAGAAAACGCAACCCAATAAGGATGTGGAGGTTGTAAGGCTTACAACGGAACAGGGCGTACAAGGACGTGTCCACCACGAGAGCAAGACCGACGCCCGAGCACAGCAGAGAAACCACTCACAAGGAGGAGGTACAAAGCGGAGCGTGCAACTATAACACAAAATAAGTACAGTGTGATAATTTGGCGTGTCCAGTGTGTGCTGCGTGGTTACACACCCGCTTCACACGCGTGAGCCGGGGCTTGTTTCCGGATCCGGTCAGGGATATGCACTACTGACGAGCTCAAACGAGGGCGAAACTCGAGTATAGTGCTTCCATGACGTGGATAGGCCTTAGGTTCGTGCCGGAATGCGATCGGCGTTGCCAGTAGTGGGTTGTGCTCAATATTTAAATTTCAAATCCCGAAACAACCAAATAATCAACAAAATAAGTAAATAAATAAATTAGGAAATAAATGAACCACACCCTAACTAACGAAAAGCGTGAACAACAGTATACCAACTAGGATGCAAACTGATAAAGGAAAACAACAATAAAACCACAAAACAACTTACCACAACAAGGAAACAGTAAATGCCAGGAATAAAGATAACAATGAAAATAACAAAACACAACCATGCATAACCAGACAAACAACAGTAACAAGAAATATCAAAAGTAACTACAACGTTGAATAACAGAAGATATCAGATTAAGAGATAGCGGATAAAATAGGAAAACGTAGATAGTAGGAACGTAGATAGTTAATACCACAATTTCGCAACCAAAACCACGAACTTTACAATGTCTCGTTTCAGATCTTTAGCCCTTTCTTCGAATGTGGTGGCGAGTCCCATTGCAGTCAATCACGCAAATGTCGGCCGACGTCCAACCTAGACAATATAGCGATAATCGACCGTAGGTGGCACCCAGTCCCAGCGCATTTAACAAAGCTGCCATAATAAACCCCACCTCACATTGTCACGAAATATGCATACTACGTGGTCTACTCAGTTGCAGACAGACCCAGAGGTGGGTCCGAGTAGAAAGGAAGAATACGGCTTCCCATGGGGGTGGGGCGCCGTGAACGGTGCACTAGAAAGGCACACTGCAACGGAGATAAGCTGAGGCGTCAGAGTCCGTGGCGTGGGTTGAAGCTAGCATCCCACGCCCACACGTGTCAAGGGGCCGGCACAGATTGCAAGGGCTCTCCCCACCGAGGGAATGAGTGAGGGCTTGAGAATGGACAAGGTAACAGCAAAGGGACAAGCCTACAATCAGGGAGAACGAATATGACCGAAAGAACGTCTCCACGGCAGGGGACAGACGCCCGGAGTCATGACCCGCGCGGGACCGCCCCCAGAGAGTATTAAGAAATTGAAGGTCCGAAATGCTTGGGGAAGGGGGTTTACTTCTGATGACCTGAAGCCCTCTGCCGTGTTTGCTCCCCGTCGGAGTTCCTACGACTAACTTGTGGCTGGTCCACCAAACATGCCTGGATAGATGGGCTACTGCTGATGCTGACCAGTTCAGCCCAGTGGTAAATTGACCCTGCCGGTGGTCTACACCGACAGCGGACCGGGCTGATAACCCCTATCGTTGTATACACCTCAGTATCAATAAACAAACATGGATACACAACTAACAGAAAAACACGCCCAAGATCCTGCGAGAGCGGCGGAGAATGAAGGATCCATTGGCGACCACACGGAAACGATTCAGTCCGTCCAACCAACCATGCGCTCAGAACAAAGAACGTTGGTCTGGCCATGTGTTTGTGGTAGTATCTTCCCGTCCTTCCGGGGAATGAGAATTCACGCTGGAAAGAAGGAGAGTGGGAGTGCGTTACAGGAGGCATGACAGCGCAGTCCCAATATGGATGATGAGACACAAGAGGATTTGGCGGGGACGAACCCCACGTTGCTGATAAGACTCAAGTTGACACAGGTGACAATGTCACCCGTGACGGTGTTACCTGTAACGTACCCGCGCAACCTTCCGAAAGGGTGAAGATCAAGTTCCCTAATGCCACCAGGAAGGCAGAGTGGGCGTCTTTAGACGCAAAGTTGTCCCGTGTTTTAGAGCAGGGGTGGGCAAACATTGTGCATGTAGGGCCACATTGACAAATGTAAAGCTACTGGGGGGGGGTGGGGGGGGGGCCGCATATATATAATGTCCATTTTATTTACAGCAACCTATCACAATAAGTAAATAATTATTATTTATAGGTCATTAAGCAGTATAAATAACTAATTATAGCAATTTTATTTTACTTATGCACTTATACATTATCTTATATATAAATTAGGATGTATGTATGTAAATATGTATGTTCTTTATACGTTCGCGAACGGTCAATCCGATTGAGATGAAATTTTCTACACGTCTTCCTTTCATTCCAGCGCTGCCAACTATCGTATTTCTTTGTCTTCTTCCTCCTCCTCCCCCTCCCAAAATACGTACGTAAATATATGATGATGATGATGAAAGAATCCCCGAACCAAAACGCTTGAAAAAGCGAAGAAAATGACGTGACTACACAGAATCGTCACACGGCAATCATCATCATCATCATCATCATCAAGTGCCGTGCCGGCTGGCGTAGGCGTTCATGGCTTTCTGTAGATCTCGGTCTTTGGTTTTCTGGATCAACTCTGCTGCAATATCTCCCTCTTCCTCCTCCATCCTACTCCCTGCTCCTCCCTTCTCCTCTTCCCTCCTCCTCCTCCCTCTACCTCCTCCTCCACCCTCTACCTCCTTCCTCCACCCTCCTCCTCCCTCTTCTTCCTCCCGCCTCCTCCTCTTCCAACTCCCTTTCCTTCCTCCCCTCCTCATTTTCCCTCCTCCCTCCTCCCTCTCCCTCTTCCCTCCTTCTCCCTCCGCCTCCTCTCCCCTCCTCCTCCCTCCTTCCACTCCTCCCTCCTCCTCCTTTCTCCTCCTCTCTCCTTCTCCCTCCTCCTCTCCCCTCCTCCAATTCCTACTCTCTTCCGCTTCCCCTCCCCCTCCTCCCTCTCCCTCCTCTTCCTCCTCCATCCTCCTCCTCCCTCTTCCTCCTCCTCCTCCCCCTTCCTCCTCCTCCCTCCTCCTCCTTCTTCATCCTCCTCCTACCTCCTCCTCCTCTCTCCTCCTCCCTCCTCCCTTTTCCTCCCTCCTACTACCTCTACCTAATCCCTCCTCCTCCTTCCTCCACATCCCTCCTCCTCCTCTCCCCTCCTCCTCCTCCTCCCCTCTTCCTCTTCCCCTCCCCCTCCTCCCTCTCCCTCCTCCTCCTCCCTCTTCCTCCGCCTCCCTCTTCCTCCTCCTCCCTCCTCCTTCCTTTTCCTCCTCCTCATATCTCCTCCCTCCTCCTCCTCTCTCCTCCTCCTCCTACCTCCTCCCTCCTCCTCCTCTCCTCCCTTTTCATCTTTCCTCCTCCTCCCTCTACTTCCTCCCTCCTCCTCCCTCCACATCCCTCCTCCTCCCTCCACATCCCTCCTCCTCCCTCCTCATTATCCCTCCTCCTCCTCCTTCTATTCCCTCCTCCTTCTCCCTCCTCCTTCTACCTCTTCCTCCCTCCTCCTTCTCCCTCCACCTCCTCCCTCCTCCTCCTCTCTCCTCCTCCTCCTCCCTCCTCTTCCCTCCTCCTCCTCCCTCCTCCTCCTCCCTCCTTCTCACTCCTCCCTCCTCCCCCTCCCTCTTCTCCTGCGTTCTCCTCCTCCCTCCTCCCCCTTCTTCTCCCTCTTCCTCTTCCCTCTTCCTCCTTCCTCCTCCTCCCCTCCTCCCTCTCCCTCCTCCTCCCTCCTCCATCCTCCTTCTCCCTCCTCCTAATACCTCCTCCTCTTTCCTCCTTCTCACTCTTCCTCCCTCCTCCTCCCTCCTCCTCCCTCCTCCTCGCTCCTCCTCCCTCCTCCTCCCTCCTCCTCCTTCTCCTCTTTCCCCCCTCCTCCTAGTTCCTCCTCCTCCCTCCTATTCCTCCATACTCCTCCTCCTCCCTCCTCCTCCTCTCTCCGCCTATCTCTTCCTCCTCCCTCCTCCTCCTCTCTCAGCCTATCTCTTCCTCCTCCCTCCTTCTCCCTCTTCCTCCTACCTCCACCCTCCTCCTCCTCTCTCCTCCTCCTTCCTCCCTTTTCCTCCCTCCTTCTCCTCCCTCCTCCTCCCTCCTCATCCTTCCTCCTCATCCTTCCTCCACATCTCTCCTCATCATTCTTCCTCCTCCTCCTTCTCCCCCTCCTCCCTCGTTCCTCCTCCTTCTCCCTCCTCCTTCTAACTCTTCCTCCCTCCTCCTTCTCCCTCCACCTCCTCCCTCCTCCTCCTCTCTTCTCCTCCTCCCTCATCCTCCTCCCTCCTCCTCCCTCTCCCTCCTCCTCCCTCTCCCTCCTCCTCCCCTCCTCCCTCCTCCTCCTTCTCCCTCCTCCTCCTCTCGATTCCTCCTCCTCTCTCCTCCTCCTTCCTCCTCCCTCTTCCTCCTCCTCCCTCCTCCTACTTCTCCTCTTTCCCCCTCCTCCTTCTCTCTCCTCCTCCCTCCTCCCTTTTCCTCCCTCCTCCCTCTACCTAATCCCTCCTCCTCCCTCCTCCTCCTTACTCTACATCCACCCTCCTCCTCTCCCCTCCTCCTCCTCCTACACTTTTCCTCTTCCCCTCCCCTCCTCCATCTCCATCCTCTTCCTGCTCCATCCTCCTCCTCCCTCTTCCTCCTCCTCCCTCTTCCTCCTCCTCCCTCCTCCTTCCTTTTCCTCCTCCTAATACCTCCTTCCTCCTCCTCCTCTCTCCTCCTCCCTCCTCCTCCCTCCTCTTCCTTCCTCCACATCCCTCCTCCTCCCTCTTCCTCCTCCTCCCTCCTCATCATTCCTCCTCCTCCTCCTCCCCCTCCTTCTCCTCCTTCTCCTCCTTCTACCTCTTCCTCCCTCCTCCTTCTCCCTCCATCTTCTCCCTCCTCCTCCCTCCTACTCCTCCCTCCTTCCCCCTCTCCCTCCTTCTCCTCCCCCTCCTCCTCCTGCGTTCTCCCCCTCCCTCCTTCTACCTCCTCCTCCTACTTATCCCTCCTTCTCCCTCTTCCTCCTCCCTACTCCTCCCCTTCCTCCCTCTTCCTCCTCCTCCTCCTTCTCCCTCCTCCTCCCTTGTCCTCCTCTCTCCTCCTCTCTCCTCCTTCCTCCTCTTCCCTCTTCCTCCTCCTCCCTCCTCCTCCTTCTCCTTTTTACCCCCTCCTCCTTCTAATCCATCCTCCTCCCTCCTATTCCTCCCTACTCCTCCTCCTCCCTCCTCCTCTCTCCGCCTATCTCTTCCTCCCTCTTCCTCCTCCCTCCTCCACCCTCCTCCACCCTCTTCCTCCTCCCTCCTCCTACTCCTCATTTTTCTTCTTCTTCTGCTGCTGCTGCTGCCGCCGCTCCATTTACCCACGTTAATTTTTGGGGGAATACGTAAAGATCTTTCAAGTGCTCTTTCTAATGCTTTTTGTAAGTTGGTCTTCGTTTATCTAAGGTTGTTCTAACCGCAACCAATAAATGATTAGACAGACAGGCAGACAGACAGACAGACAGAGAGGGAGGGAAAGACAGACAGACAGACAGACAGACAGACAGACAGACCAGATAGTCGGGAACGGGAACTTATATGAATTAAATGAGATGCTCCCCATCAGAGGCTGGGCGAAGCCGGGCGGGGTCAGACAGACAGACAGACAGACAGACAGATAGTCGGGAACGGGAACTTATATGAATTAAATGAGATGCTCCACACCAGGAGCTAGGCGATGCCGGGCAGGGTCAGACAGACAGACAGATAGAAAGACAGACAGACAGACAGACAGACATACAGACAGACAGACAGACAGTCAGACTGTCGGGAACGGGAACGGGAGCTTATATTACTACTTATATGAATTAAATGAGATGCTCTCCACCAGGGACTGGGCGAAGCCGGGCCGGGTCTGCTAGTATTTGATAAAATGGACAAAAACGTTTACTAATTTGTTAACAAGATTTTACAACTTCTTATTATAGCAAATATTCTGTATTATCTGTCAATGGCTTTAATTTAGACACAAACCGACGACATAGTCACTATAATTGTTGATTTCTAATGAGATGTATGTAACTGCTTGCACTTTTTGACAATATTCTTGAAATGTGAAGCAAGTTTACTTGTTGAAATTCGCTTGACAGCATGCAATATACAGTCTGACAATAAAAACCTATTCTTAGATGTGTTTATCTTCAAGCAAGAGAATGCTTGTTCGCAAATGAATGTTGATCCAAACAATGATACAAGTTTAGCTGCAAAGTTTTTCAAGTTGGGAAATGAATCTTGTGATAAAGATCCATAGAAATCCAGCAAACCATCTGACTTGAATTTCTCTTTCAGGTCATGGTCTGCTTGTAAGTCAAGCAACTCCAACTATATGTCCTCTGTGGCTGTATCAGCTTCTGCACTAAAAGGAGAACTAAGAATATTGAACTGTGGCTCTAAGTTCTTGAAATCTTGGAATCTCCATCCACATTCTTCAATCAATGCATCTAATTGGGCTTTGTACTATTCAGTCATTTCACCAGAAATGGGTTCTTGATTCAGCAAAGGGAAGTGACAAAATCTTTTTTCACTTGCTTGTCTGGAGAACAGTGAGAGATTTGCCTGAAATGATTTTTCATGTACATACAATCCATGTGCAAACACACTATTGCCCTGAAGTTTGACATTCAGTTCATTTAACTTTTCCATAATTTCAATGGCAAACATAAAGTCTAACTTCTACTCTTTACTTTCACTGTCTCAGAGAGTCAGCTGGTGAAGTTAGAGCGCATACAGAACGAAGCTACGCAGTAGTGTGTATGCGTTACATCCTTGGTCTGCCGACTGTTGCTGATAGGCTCAAGATGATGCAGGCGAAGGCATACCTCAGAGTAGCTGCAGACACAGACCACTCACTGCATGAGGCGCTGGACGCAGTTAAGGGTCAGCGACTGATAAGAGGGAAATCATGGATGGCTCAGGCGGAGGATACGATCAGACAGGTGTGCCCCCTGGAGAACATTAGGCGTGGAGAGGAGTGGGTCAGAGTGCCAGCGGAGCAGTCAGACTTGTGCAGAGTTATAATCACATTAAGCCGGGAGTGCAGGGAGTGGCCAGCAGGGGCCACGGAAGTGGAAATCCAGCAACTAATTCAGGACAATGCTCACTCGAGTGATGTGATTTTCTACACAGATGGTTCGGTGTCAAGAGGTGAGAAAAGTGGCTTGTGGTTCATAGCCAAAGCTAATGGTCGATGTTTGGGACAGGAGAGCCTGGCATATGATACCACAACATCCAGCTTAAGAATGGAAGTGGAGGCGGTCACTGCGGCTCTCCGCTGGATGGAGAATACGACACACACACACACACACACACATCGTGATTGTAATTGACTCAGAAAGCATGCTGACGAGGGTGAGGACGGGCAGACTTCGTGCGGAGTGGCTTGCTTCGCTTCGGAGGTCACGGGTGACAAGCATCGCGTGGATCTTTTCTCCGGGGCATGCCGGTGTGCTGAGAAATGAACAGGCGGACAGATTGGCTGGCTCTGCAGAACTTGGTGGAGTATTGATACATAACAAGGCAGACGTGGTTGCGGCCTTGTGGGAGCATGTGCACTCCTCGGAGGAGCAAATGGATTACCATGGTCTGGCAAGAATGAGACAACGAGGAGTGACGAAGGCATCTGGCCGACGCTCAACGCTCAAAGGAAAGGCGAGACGAACTTATAATCAGATTGCTACTGGTACTATTAGTGTTGGAACTCTTCGCTGGCTGGTGAGGTTGGGGACGGAGCACTTATGGGAATGCCCCGAATGCTGTGATGTCGATTCCTAAATCAATCAATCAATCAATCAATCTACTGTTTATTGACAATAGTTAGTTAGTTAGTCGACAGATCATCCTCATTGCACATCGAACCATTCAGTCAATAAGTGCTCGGATCCCCTCCTCAGCAAATCCCGCAACGTGTAGCGGCTAACGACGCCAGTTCTGTGCTGGTTTATCAATCTTCTTTGGCTTCCTGCGTAGTGTTCTTGTTTGGCCACCCCTCTTTTAATTTTGCTGCTCTCGCAGTCTGGCCATTGTTGTAGATTCACAGTCATCACTTGGTTCTCGCAAAAGTCTTACTTCTCGTAGAGCATTCAGGATGTCGGCCTGGTCCATGGCGCGTCCGCCCTCCACAGTAGCCTCACCTGCAAGCTTGTCAGCCCGCTCATTTCCTTGTACTCCCGCATGCCCTGGCATGAAGATGAAACTAATAATCTTTTAGACTTTATTGACAATGTTAGTATTAAAGTCGCATTCAATGGCCTTCATATCTAGGAACATAATTATTTCTTGCCTGAGTTCTCACACTCGCCTCAACACCTTGACGAGACTCAGCCATCGAACACTGGTGTGGTACAGGACATCGGAATGTTCAGTTTCCAAATCGTCAAGTAATACCTTGAACTGTCTGTGATTTAAGTCCTCTTGATCTTATGAGGTTGATGATACTGACAATTGGGTCAATAACATGCTTGATATTCAAAACAATTTTACACAGACTTTCTTGATGAATCACTTTCTTGATGAATCACACAGTGAAGTGGTAATAATATGTGGTATGGATATGCGGCTTTTATCTTATCACTTATGAACTTTACCAAACTTACATTTTTTTCCAGTCAAAGCACGAGCTCCGTCAGTTGTTACACTTGCCATCTCGTTTCCAAACCAACACAGTTCTTTCAATACAGTTAGTAACAACATTGAATATATCATGGCATGTGGTTGTGTCTTTAAGTGACTCAACATTCAGTAACTCTTCAGTGAGTTTGTAAGAAGTGTTTATTCCACGTATAATTATCAATAATTGGGCAGTATCATGTACATCGGTACTCTCATCCAATGCAAGAGAGTATCACAAAAATTATTTACTTGCATCTTGAAGTTTATGCATCAAATTGTCACTTAACTTGTCAACATGTCTGAATACAGTTCTCCTTGTTATAGTAATGTTGTCAGATCTGATTTTTTGTTGGTTATGGACACATAATTTTTGGAAGCATTAGTTGATGAACTCGCCATCAGAAAATGGCTTGTTCTGTTTTACGATTCTGTACGACGGCACAAGACTAGCTTCAGTTGCATCATCTTGAATTGAAGACTGTTTAGTGAAAACAATTTGCTGTTTCTCCAAATACTTCACCAACTCCGGGCATTTCCTTTCCCTCCCTTCGGTTGTTAAATTATATCCGACATCGGAATGTTTTGTTTGATAATGTCTTTTTAAATTGTACTCCTTGAAGACAGCCAATGACTCACGAGTGAGTGTGTGGGCGACAATGTGAGCTGTGAAATTTGCGTGGAATGCTTTTGCATCTGTCATGTACAGTGACCTGCATGTTCGAAACAATGGCTACCGGCTGTTGCTGAATTGACTGAATTGCCTTTTCGGTTCACGGGTCCATTTTTCAGGAGACTCCTGGGAGTCGGCGCTGAAGATGCGAATTTCGTGCTTTATGTGACGTTTTCGGTGAGAGGCTCTGCTGTAAAGGACCGAACCATGTGAGAAAACCCGGTTTAATGATGTCATTCTGGTGCCTGTCGAGTCCATCGACGATGAACTGTGGTTTCCGTGGATGAATCTTGTTGGCATTCTGGCGGCGGCATTATGCACAGTGTATCTGTGCGGGCTGTTGGATTTCCGAGACTCCTGTCTATTCCACTTTTCACATTGGACAGTGGGGAGCATTTTGTCTGATATTCACTGGAACAGGAATGGAGCATAATGGGGACGACCCGTTGCCGTGAAGATGGAGCCTCGACTAACTAACTAACTATCTAACTAACTAACTAACTAACTAACTAACTAACTAACTAACTAACTAACTAACTGACTGACTGACTGACTGACTGACTGACTGACTGACTGACTGACTGACTGACTGACTGACTGACTGACTAACTAACTAACTAACTAACTAACTCACTCACTCACTCACTCACTCACGAGACAACAAGCAAATTGATTTGCTACCAACATTTATAAAACAGTACTTAGTTGTCCATTCATCATTAGAAACGTGCATTCATATTCAATCCTACGTTTTTTTATTGACACTCATTGTTTTAATAAAATTCGAACAGTTAGAATTGTACAAAACTTTGAAACGGAAATGAAACAAAACCTACTTCCGGCTATGTGTGAAAATAAAATATTCGGAAAACAAGTAGTATACTCATAATAAATTTCAGAAATAAATCAAGACTACTACAACAAATAAATTAATTTGAATATTGAAAATGTGGATATAATTTATAACAGCAAAAACCTTTTTAATTTAATATTTTCTTGCAAAATAAATCATTTCATTCACAGGAGAAATATCTTTTTTTCCCCATAACATCGTCCTTATTAACCTTTTACATGTCGATAAAAATCTCTCTATATGAAAATCGATAAATTCGCATTTTAGCATTGCATGGTTCCAAATATTGCTGTATGTAGCCGGAGCGGGGTTGATGTGATCCCCCAACCTTGCATAAATACGCCAATGGCTCGTGCATTCATCACCTATGCAGCAAAAGTCCACTGGCCTTCTCGTGGCGGAACTGTTTTAACTAACAGGAGAAGGGGCGGCGGCGAGTCACTGGCACCGAGAAATAACCAGAACGCTCTAGATGTGTATTCCCCTTCATGCATGCGCAGACATGTGTGTGCGTGCCTACACATCTAAACTCGAGTAAGACCACAGTCTGGCCTAGCAGAGGAAAGGTGCTGAAGACTGAGGCAACCAGCCAGGAGTCGCACCACAGAAATCAGGATGCCACGCAATCACGCGTAATGAAATATGTCGACTTCTGCTAAATGTTATGGTGCTCGCCCTGCTTTGGACCCCCAGGCAGGTACAGTGCCGGGCCCTATGCCTCAAAAGGGTCCAACCACAGCTACTGGAGGCCCTTCTCAGATGTCCTGTGGACCTTGGACTAGAGAGTCTGGCCATTAAAAAATAAAGATAAAACTAATGCACTGGAATGCGGAGGGAGTCACCAAAAAATAAACAAAAAAACAACTAGACAACATCTTGGACCAAGAGAAGGTAAGCGTATGTTGCTTACAAGAAACTCACCTCAACGGAAACGAAATTATGTCTGGGAAATTGCCAGTACTAAGCACACTACTTTCTGAACTTAGCTGTCAGCTTAAGGTCATCATACAGTGGATACCATCCCACTGTGGAGTACCCGGAAACGACAGAACTGTAGGAGCAAAAGAAGAACAGCCTGATGTGCCCGTTACACACAACCAAAAGAAAAGAATAATCAAATCAGTCAGAAGGCCACCAAACCCTGCTCAAGACGACTACCACGTTATGGACAGACCAGAACAAGTCATTATTCTGTGCCTCAGAACAGGACATACTAGATTAGGCAACCACATGTATACAAGATTCAAGATTGGTGAATCAGCCATGTGCACATGTGGATTGGCGTCGCAGACAGCAGAGCACATACTCAAAGACTGCCCAAATTACAACATATC
>OY992891.1:67711403-67916403 GCA_963921405.1 Cepaea hortensis | reverse complement strand
CAATTACCTCCTATGATTTCCTATACCTAAATTCTAGCTAGTTAATACCTTATGTAATCTAGTTCTGTCCGGAATTGAATTCACAAATTGCCATTAGAGACAAAAGTCCGTCGACTTTAATCGACACAGGACACAGTAGATTCTTTTCTAAATTGGATCAGAACTAGCTAAACACTCCAGCTCGTTTTAATCCATTTTGCACACTGATAGCAGACATTCTATCCCGACTGCCGACAGCTGTGTCCGAATGACGTCACTCAAGTGGCCGGAATCCAGATGTCAATAGTCTCCCCTTTCTCTCATTTTTTCGATCGGGCTAAACAGAATGCCGACTTATTCCTCTTTGATCCGTGAAACCATTCTCCTGTATTCAAAGAATTTTGGTTGGCGTTTGATCTGGAAACTTCCCTACAACAAAGGGTTGTGGCGCTTAGAGGCGGTTGTCTCCGACAATCTATCATGCTCGTTCGATCTCCGGTAATTCCTTGACACCAACGATGAAAAAGAGAGATGCGACAGGCCCTCTCCTACGCTAGACGATAAAACCCAAGCACGAAGACAATCTGAAGGTGAGCCCGCCCAGGGGCTCAACGCAAGAAAACAAACACAGAAATCAACAGACGAGCCATTCTCAGGGCTCGAAGCAAGTTAACAATTACAGAAGCTAAAAGACGGGCCCTTTTCAGGGCTCACCTCAAGTGAACAAGCACAGACGGTAAATAATGGGCTCTTTTTAGGGCTAAACCTAAGAATCACTCAAGCCAACAAGAACGGGAACTAAAGTAAACAAACATCGTCCCGACCTCTCAAGAAGTCCCAGCTTCAGCACACCAAGTTCTTATGAGTTTGGAGGTCGGTTTGCAGTTCCACGACAACCTGATCTCTATCCTTACCATGAAGATACACTAAAACATCGTCTGCTTATGACAATGTCCTCCCCGGTCCAGTGATCTGCTCGCTGGTGATTCTCACAGTGTAGGCGTTGAACAGCACCGGAGATAATGGTGATCCCTGTGGTAGGGCAGGGTATATTGCTATTGGTTCCGACGTCCAACTGCCACATCTAAAAACTACTTTCCGTTGGAAGAGGGCTGCAGCGATCCACCTAAGGAAGAACAAACTTATCTTGAGTTCAAGAAGCTGAAGCATTATAAAATCCAATGGTACTCTGTTGTACGCGTTCCCAAGATCAATCGCTGCAGCAAAGGTTTCAATGCCTGACTGGAAACCTTCATAGACATCGTGGGCAAAAACTGCTGCATTGGTCCAGCTTTCTCTTTTGCGACGGTACCCATCCAGGGTGGATGGGAAAACACCTTGCTTCTCTAGCTGGCTTGATATTTTTCTGGCAATTAACTTCTCCAGCAGCTTGCCTATTGTATTCTGCATGGTTATTACTCGATATCCCTGAATATTTGTGTGGTCTTTGCCAGGTTTCGGCAAGGGAATCAGATAGCTGTGTAACCACTCCTCCTTGATGCTAGCACTCCCTATACTGTTGTTATAATGTCTGCTAGTCAGTGTTGCCATTTTGACGCTTTTCGCACTAAATTTAGTGCTTTTTCAAGTTTGTTAGTGCCAAAATTATGCACTTAGCGCGGCCGCGCTAATTTGGTGCTTCACAATTTTTTTTTTTTTTTTTTTTTTTTTTTGGGGGGGGGGGGGGGTGCTTTTTAGTGCTTTTATGGGTGGGTAAAAATTACTTTAAATAATCATTTTGGTGACACTAAAAAGCCGAATGTAACTGAAGCGAGGAGTAAAGCAGTCTTAGTCTTAATATTCAAGTAATTTAACTCCCTTTAATACGGTTTAGTTGAAGTGACTGAAAAGCGCAGGCAATATGCAATACGTTAAAAGATTGTTTAAACAAGAATGGACTTGAGTTGCAAAGATTAGTTGCACTCACCACTAACAATGCATCTGCCATGACAGGAGTAAACAATGGAGTATATACAAAATTTAAATCCGTAGTTCCTCATCTGGCACTAGTTAGGTGTGTATATCATTCCCTTCAGCTGGCAGTGTCACAGGCTGTAGCTGCTTGTCTGCCCATGAACATAGAGTTTATGATTAGAGAAACATATAACTGGTTTTCTCACTCAAGTCTTCGTCAAGCAAAGTACAGGGAGATTTTGCTTTAATGATGGAAACATCCGCTGAAGGTTGTTCAATTAAGCCAGACACGATGGATGTCCATTCAATCTGCCATTGTCAGAATATTTCAGCAGTGGGTCGAGCTCAGAACTCATTTTGATATAGCAAGACTCAACAAGCGCTGATAGACCGCAGACCTTCTACATTCTATGTTTAGCGACATGAAAAACTATGTGTATCTCATATTTCTCAAGCATATTCTCGGAGAAGTTCAAAGTGTGAATAAGAAATTCGAAACTGATATACAGGATCCAACAAAACTACTCAGCGATCTTGTCCAACTTATTGATTCTATCAGTTCAAAGATTGCTATTCCTGGGAGGAAAAAATAACAGAAAGTGATGCTATTCAAGATTATTTAGATCATAATCCCAATCTAGGTTATGAGTTTGAGAAAGAAATAGCAGGCTACAAGTTTCCTGATGAGAAAGAAATACGTGGAAGGTGCATCCAGTTTTTAACTCTTTCACTACCAAACAAAAATTGGGTTGTGAGCAAACAGAAATTTATGGCAGAAAATTGGAACTAGGGGTGTGTTACAATAATGCTTTTAAAATGGTTAAAATGGTAGCAGATCTATTGTATTACATATCAAATTAAAGAGGATTGCACAAGGAACATGACAGTGTTAATAACTAATTGATAGGTTACAAATATTATGACGTGGGGCTGGTCTGGTTCGCTAGATCAGTTCCGCGTCTAGCGTTCGTTGTCTCGGATGGCTGTGTGAGGTGCACCAAAATGGGATCTTCCCAGCCAACGTGAGTTAGCGAGGCAGGCGTTTCAAGAATGTAACCGCATCGTGCAGCCAGGGTCGTGGTTTGAGCGGGCAAAAGAGCAAAATTTGTACGACCGTTCGACAAAGTCTCGATAAGCGCCCACTCTCTCTCGATGAGTAGTGGGCCTGCAGTCAGTAAGCTGGTATAGCGTTTTTTTCGGTTAGTCCTGCCGGCGTAGCTTGTAAGCTCGTCGGTAGGCGTCCAGTGGTTTTGCATGTATCACCTTGTACCGGGAGGGCGCGCTTTAGCGATGCTACTCTTGGCTTGCGTGTGCGTGAATAGTCCGTCTGTCCGATAGATATCTGGTTGATCCTGCCAGTAGTCATATGCTTGTCTCAAAGATTAAGCCATGCATGTCTAAGTTCACACTGTCTCACGGTGAAACCGCGAATGGCTCATTAAATCAGTCGAGGTTCCTTAGATGACACGATCCTACTTGGATAACTGTGGCAATTCTAGAGCTAATACATGCTTACCAAGCTCCGACCCTCGGGGAAAGAGCGCTTTTATTAGTTCAAAACCAATCGTCGTTGCCCTTCGCGGGGCGCGGCGTTCCCACTGGTGACTCTGGATAACTTTGTGCTGATCGCATGGCCTTACGTGCCGGCGACGCATCTTTCAAATGTCTGCCCTATCAAATGTCGATGGCTCCCCCGATGTGTCTCCACCTTGACGTGGTGGGGGAGCTTGCGTGTCCCATCGACCCCATTTGCTTGCCGATGGATGAAAAACTACATATCGGACAGCTTATGGGATAGGGACCAGACTAAGAGAGACACAACCTGCTGCTCTGCAGGTATAGACTGAGGATAACAGTCAAAAGTTTAAAAGGTGCACGAAGGCAGACGTTTTTGGTCCGGACAAAACTCTTAAGGCTCCCTGTCGAGGGCTGTGGCTGAACGCCTCTAAGCCACAAACCCTCGGATCTGAGAGCCAGGCCGATACCAGTCTACCGGAAACACTTAAGGTTCACTGTCGAGGGCTGTGGCTGAACGCCTCTAAGCCACAAACCCTCGGATCTGAGAGCCAGGCCGATACCCGTCTACCGGAAAATAGAAACATGATACCGAGCAAGCTACATGCTCAGGTCTGATACATGTTCGAAGGCTCTCAGCTGGGGGATATGAGAGATTCCCGGATGAAGGGGCCTGGCCGTTTCCCGTTCACTGCTGCACGAAGGTAAGGTGCTGAGCCGGCAGCAAATGTAGCCTACCTCGTGAGCGAGTACAGAAAAGTGCCCCAGTCGAAGGGTTACGGAAACTGTCTGTATCTAACTCATAGAGAGTGTAGACAAAAGTGGAAGAATGTCTCATCAACGCGAAATGGAACGCACGGCGAGCGAACCTATTGCGTGGTCTGAAGTCACAAGCAAAAGCTTACCCAGTGGATGTCACTCGCAGTCTGACCGCTCCTGGTGTGCGATTGAGCGATCAGTGGCAAGTGGGATGCCCAATACATGGAAGTGAGGAACTAAAGCAGCCATGAGCAGGACGTGGAAACTCCTTGGGTGAGCCCAGTCTCAGAGCAATATGTGCCGGCTCTGCAATTATGGAAGCCTCCTTGGATAGCGAGATAATGCCCATGGTCTGCCCCTGCCTTCCCTTGAGGGCAGACCACGATATCGTTGATCGCTCTATCTTGACCAGCTGAGATGTGGGTGACATTACAACAGTCTAACGTGTCTCGAAACCAGAGGAAGGCTAACCTCACTAAAAAATGCCCGCCGGAAGTCGGAAGTGTCGACCTACGGGTGGCAAACTAAAAACTGACACTACGCATTTACGTCCGAGTGAAATGCCTCGTCCGAATGTCTCCCGTGCTAGGAACAGCTCTGACTACCTAGTTTCCGAATGCCGCTCTTGTTCGGAACAGCTCTGACTAGGTAGTTTTCCGAATGTCTGTCGTGCCTGGAACAGCTCTGACGGGCGCAACGACAAGCACATGTGCGAAAACTCGCTGAGTGAATACCTTCTGCAGACCTGTCTGGTTTGTGCGGGAACGGCCCGGGGCGAACGAACAGCCCAATATATTGAAGTGAGGAACTAAAGCAGCCATGAGCAAGACGTGACCATTCCCTCGGTGAGCCCAGTATCAGGGCGCTATGTGTCGGCCCTGCAACTATGGAAGCAACCTAGGATGGCGGAAAATGCTATGGACTGTGCCTTCCTTCTCTTGAGGGATGACCGAAGTCCTCGACTGTTCGAACTTGACCAGCTGGGATGTGGACGGTACCACAAAAGTGAGAGTCTCCCAGGATTGCTAACCTGGTCAAAAATGCACGCGAAAGCCGGATGTGTGACCTAAAAGTTTTCAACCCAAGGGTGCGTAACGCACACCGCAATCACATCTGAAAAAACACTCCGGATGAACGAAAAGAAGAAAAGAAGAAGAAATATTATGACAATAATGAGAGGTTTAATAATAACAACTGTAATTAAAGAGGTAAAAATTATTTTTAAAAAACTGCACTTATAAGGTGTTTTCTACACTCCTATACTGCTAATCATGTTTAATGTACTGAATAATCAAACAAACACCACTTGTCTTCAAGAATATAAACAGTATTGCTAATTAAAATCACCCAAAAGGAAGTTTTGGTGCATATTCTGAACCATGTCTTTTTCACACACACAAAAAATTTAAAAACAAATAATGACAGAAAACTGTAAGTTGGGGTATGTCACAATAATGTTATGAAAATGGTTAAAATTGTAGCAGCAATGTTGTATTATATATAAAAATAAAGGGGATTGCACAAGGAATATGTTGGTAATCGATTTATTGCTTTAGGTTGTAAATATAATGAAAATAATAATAAAATTTGTAAAATAATTGGACAAAAAGAGGTAAAAATAATGTAAACATTGCAATTATAATGTGTTTTCTACACTCCTATACTGCTAATCATGTTTGATTTACTGAATAATCAAACAAACACCACTTGTCTTCAACAATATAAACAGTATTGCTCATTAAAATTACCCAAAAGGAAGTTTTGGTCTTTTTCACACAAAATGAAAAATAATAATGGCAGAATACTTGAAGTAAGGGTGTGTCACATTAATGTTATGAAGATGGTTAAAATTGTAGAAGAAATATTGTATTATATATCAAAATAAAGGGGATTGCACAAGGAATATGTTGGTAGGGGAATTTTTGCTGTATGTTGTAAATATAATAAAAATAATAATATAACTTTTAAAATAATTTGTTAAAAAGTGGTAAAACTAATGTAAACATTGCACCTACCAAGGGGGCGTTGTTATCCAATATCCTGATCACTGCTAATCCTGTTGAATTTACTGAACAAACAACACTTTTCTAAACTATAAACACAGTTGCTCCCAATCAATCATCCGAAAAGAAGTTTTGCCGCAGATTCTGAATCATGTATTTTTCTTTTTTCAGACAAAAATTAGGAAAACACTTGGCAGATTTACATTTAATTGTCATGTCTGTTTGTTTTTATTTACTATATGTGGCAGTCTATTTGTGATAGGCTGCAAAGCAAACTTTGGCGTACAATTGTGTTCTATTAGTGCAGCCGGAGCAAACAAAAGATGATATGTGTCGTTTAGTTCGAGTGCTGCAAAAAACACAGTCTCTATTGACACCGACAAATTCTATTAAATGCTTGGCTCATGTAACTCTTTAGACATAATTTCCTGCAACAGACTGAAATTCTTCGGCAGGCAGAGTGTCAAACTTTCAGGAATACTCTGAGCTGCTTCGAGATGAGCACTTTCCAGTAAACTTTGCTTGAAATCCTTCAATGACAATTTTTTTCCTCCTTTCTCTGTTTGGCATATGGAATGTAGGATGTGAGCATTGATCTGTGCAATTTCAAAGATCCAGTAGTAGATCTTTTTCCACCACTTAATGGTTTTTCTATCATGGATATTATAATATCCAACCATTTGGTCCATTTTGTCGCAGCCATTCTGGACCATCTTCGGCTTGCTTTGCGGTTTTCGCAATTCGCTCTCAACAGTTCCAACTACAGACTTGGTAGAGACAACAATGCATAGTTTTTTTTAGCTTTTTTATCTCTCCATGCCACACACAATATTCTTTCTCCTTCAAAAAACCACTTCATCTTTTGATGCTGTAGTCGCAAATGCTTCAACTCAGGAGGGAAGCCTACGCTGTTGACATTCAGTGTCCCTGTATAATTCAAATTGTTGGAATGCAGATTATCAATCAGAGCTTTCGAAGTGTAGAATCTGTCAGCAAAGATGTCAAATCTATTCCTGGGAAACATAGTGGCACACCAAGGAGTATATAAATGTGCACTTGTACACCAGTAGTCTTTGATAGATGGTCTTGGATCAAGTCCCATAGCAATAATGACAGACGTAAACTTCAGCCATTCGTGCTTCATTGTCAGACACTCATCTGTTGACGAACATACACTGGTTTTTCTTTATCACCACGTGCTAAAACTTTAGACACAACTAAAACTTCTTTCGGAATCTTCACTAATATCGAAATCACTATTGCTTATAACTGTTTAAAACAATAACCTAGCTTGATCTGAAGTCATTCTATGAGCTCACATACTGGTGGGCGTTTCCATTGTGAAAAACCCAAACAAACAAATTAACACTACTTTAAAACTGAAAATTCACAAGAATCCAATATTAGCAAACGTTTGACGGCACAAAGATGACGTAGCAATCTTCCGGCTGTGCTACTTTTCAGTTTACTGTAACTTAAAATTCCGAAACGGAGCAGAAATGTATCAAATAAACCACTGATCATTTTGTGACGATAAAACTACCAAATGCCACCACAGCGGATCCATTGGGGCACAAGATCGGCCCTTGGTAGCGAAAGAGTTAATAGAGCTGTTGACACAGCTTAAATTACGTTTGCCCGATAACGTTCGAGTTTTGTAGTCCATGTCATGTCTTCGTGGAAGTGAATGTCTACAGCCAATGACGCCCTGTATATTGGATCTTGCTAAAATGTTTGTAAAAGATGCAGCTACTCTCACCCGCATCGATTTCCAGTGGAGAAAACGCCATCATATGCAGTGGACACAGACCTCTGACATACTTGAACTGTGGGCAGAAATAGCCTCATACAGGGATGTCACCGGTAAAAATCCTTTCCAAGATCTTACAGAGTTAGCTTTAACTGTGCTCATTTTACCTCATTCTAATGCGGACGTGGCGCATATTTTCAGTCAGATGGGAACTATAAAATGTAAATTGAGGAATAGACTGAGCATAAAGAGTTTGACAGCTGCTTTACTATTAGATATGGAATGAAAAGATATGGCAAATGCTGTCATGATTATAAACTACCTAAGGATATTCTGCAAAAAATTGGATCACAGGAATCATAGGCCTATACACATTTCTTTCAATCATCATCATCATTATTAGCAAACACAGCAGGAAATAGCTACCGAATGTCAGAAACTGAAGAGGAGTTGTCTGACTGAGATTTGGCAGATCTGGAATAAACTTCATTCTAATATTCAGTGATAATAATACATTATAATGTTTAATATATGTTAAATATATGTTAAATATAACATTTTGAATGAATACCGCCAGTGCTTGTTTTAGTGATTTCCCAGAAAATATTAGTGCAATTTAGTGTTTTTTGGGCTCGAGAGTAGTTCTGATTGAGATTTGGCGGATCTAGAATAAACTTCACTGTAATATGAAGTGATAACAAATTATAATGTGCTACCTTGTTTCATTTGTGATAAAAACTGTTGGTGCTTTTTTTTTTTTTTTTGGTGGTTTCCAAAAATTTGGTGCTTTTTAGTGCTTTTTTGGGGTCGATTTGGTGCTTTTCATCAAAGGGAGATGGCAACACTGCTGCTAGTTTCTCTAGCTCGTTGTCGGTACACCTATTGATTGATTATGTGGTTGTTTCGGGATTTGAAATTTAAATATTGAGCACAACCCACTACTGGCAACGCCGATCGCATTCTGGTATGAACCTAAGGCCTATCCACGTCAATATGGAAGCACTATACTCGAGTTTCGCCCTATTGATGTCATATAGACACCTATTGATGTCATATCTTATGCCATCTGGCCCCGGAGCTCTGTTTTTTGATCGTCGAAGCACAGCCTTGATTTCTTTCACTGTCACTGTGTCTTCATCCGATTTGTTCTGGGCCTTGCACCTGTCTGAGGTGACCTCCTTGGCAAGATTTCGGCCTCTTATGTCTGTCTGGTTGCTCTGCTCCAGATAGCGTTCGAAGAGCAAAGCGCCTTGTTCTCGTCAGTCCTCTGCCAGATGAGGTCAGCACCTTGGAAGTAAGAAATTCTTTTATTCTTGATTACCCCACTCATGCTTTTATGTAGTCGCCAGAACAGTTTCAGTGATTTGTCTGTGCTTACTCTTTGACAAACCTCTGCCAATTTTTCACTTTTAACCACCTTAACCAGCTCTTTGAAATAGCTTACTTTTTTGTGCATCTCTCTTTCTTAGTGCGTGTATTGAATAGTATGGGCAACATTGTTATTCTTGGCGTGTTGCCATCTCCTTACAGCACTACGCTTATTCATTCAGGCCTTCTCCACCTAAAAATTCCACCAAGGTGGCTACTCACAGCTTTTTTTCATGACTTTCTGCGCTTGTCCCGCCTTATTTTACTCACCGCATTTTGCCCTGTATTGTCATACTGGAAAGTGTCTCAACTCAGTGATTGCTGAAAATAAATCATTTGTTTGTCCAAATAAATAAATAAATAAATAAACAGTTAGATGCTTCCCTGTCGGCCCAGTAGACATCGGTTTCGATCCGCATCTCACAAACGAACCTGGGCTCCCAGCCAAAATATCACAAAGAAGTGTCTTGTCGATTGGCATGGGCGATCTCCGAAGACATGGAACAATTAATGTGTTGACTCCCTTCCGTGCCATAACACAAGACTCACGAATTTTTCTCTCGTTCTCTTCCTCTATCTCTCTCTTTCCACAAATCTATCCGGTTTTCACATGTTCCAGTGTTTGTCGCCTTATGATATGGCCAACAAATTATGATTACCTCCTGCTGTTGTTTGTGATAAGTTGTCTTTGAGACATAGTCTAGATTGCTCATTTTGGCTAGATTGCTCATTTTGGCTGTTTCAAATTGACTGTGAACATATCTGATATACTTTCTTGTGTTCTTACTGCACTTTGGCTCGAGTGGTACATGGTTATGTTATAATCATGCCAAAAAATAACTAAATACATAAATAAATAAAATACAGAGGTTCCAAGGAAGCTGACAGGGGAAACAACTGTGGACATCAGAGGACAAGCTAAACACCAACCTTAAAAAAGATGTCGTGTACAGAATGGTTTGTTAGAACGAATAATTTTGTTTTTCTCGCTTCGAGGCTAATGAGTTACGGACGCAATTCGTAATCCCGCATACCCGCGTTCGAAACACAGCTGCAGGAGATTTTTCAGAAAACCTCTTGCGTTGGTTTCTACGAAATGGTATGGATGCCGGTCGTTCAGAAAGCAATGGGAAACTATTGAACTTAAATTTGCCAAGAGAACACAACAGCAAAACATACTGGTGTTGACTGCAACGCCCTGTAAATTATGTGTAACTAATTTTATTTTTTTTAATA
Organism: Cepaea hortensis; assembly: GCA_963921405.1. Taxonomy (NCBI): domain Eukaryota; kingdom Metazoa; phylum Mollusca; class Gastropoda; order Stylommatophora; family Helicidae; genus Cepaea; species Cepaea hortensis. The sequence goes on along the minus strand of OY992891.1, from coordinate 67,905,879 downwards.
GAAGGGAAACAATTGCATGTAGAGTGAAGTTATATTACGGCTTTAGCAATCAAGGGGAACAATTATAGATTTCTCTATATTTGTACTGACAGCTATTTTGCAAGAGAAGTTTATATTTATTCCTGTAACAATTTTATTCATATCCTGGAAAGTACAAACTGAATGTTACCATTATAAAAGCTGTACACAATTTTGAATATTATTTGAAAATTTAGGCACCAAATTGTTTGTATAATAAATATTGTTTAGTAAATTATTTATTTCTTTATCTGCTAGGCCGCGTCTGTATAAATAGAGGTTAGGTTTACTCTGGTTTCTCTTCACAACGTAAACAATCTAATCTTTCTTCGCAGTGTCACTCTTCTGATGTACTCATAGTTGATAATAACTTTGCGTGTGATTCTACACACTTATTTTATCTCATTCATTCGTTTGTACTTAAATTATAATGACTAGTGATTTAGTTATTATTACTTTAAACATTTGTGGTATACATACAAAATTACAACATATTATCACACTAATAAACAAACACAAACCAGATTTTCTACTACTACAAGAAACAAATATATGTTCAAAAACATTCGCACAACAATTCACCACACAGCTAGGCCTCAGACATTCATGCTTTAGTTTAGGCACACACAAAATTGGGTCAGGAACAGCTATTCTGCAGACATCAGACAGGTGGGACAAAATTAAAACACACACGGATAACCAGGGACGAATCTCCATAATACAGGTAGAAAACACTATACATGCATACACCATAGTGAACATACATGCACCACCTAATTACAATCATCAACCAAATTTTTACCAAGAATTAGACACCTTACTTATACAAACATACAGAGGGCAAAATGTTATCCTTGCAGGGGATTTCAATTTTGTACTCTCAGATTTGGATATCGTATGGGCAGGCAAAGCAGGAATCAAGACACAATTAAGGAGAAATGACAGGAATGGAATACATCAACTGGATATACTAAAGAATACTCTAGACACTCACAGTTCAATAGACGCTTTCCGATACAGACACCCTAATAACATTGCAACAACACACAAAAATAGGGCTTACAATAGATCAGCCAGATTAGATAGAGTATACACACCTTCAACACACCACATAATACACATAAAACATCTACAAGAGACATTACAATACACAGATCACAAAGCAGTACTAACACATATCACTACAGACACTACAAACACAAGGCCATCAAAAAGATCACAACATTGGAAGTTCAATAATTCCTTACTCCAAAATACAGGTTATTTACAACATGTGACACAACTTATTCTAACATACACTAATAGTACACCCACGGACAACATAACACAAATTTGGGATTTACTAAAGAATACAATTCGGTATAGAACACAACAGTTAGCATCCATCATACATAAAGCCAGACTACAACAAGAACATTTCATACAGACAGCAATACAACTCACAAAACAGACTGACAGGAATGCACCACGCCTAAACACACTAGAATCACAATTAGAACAACACCAGCAACACACATTCCGTGGTGCACTCCTTCGAACTAAACTAACTAACATATCAGAAGAAAGTCCCAATAGACAACACCTTGCATTAGAGCAAAACATTCAACGCAACAGACAAATAGGAGCAATAACAGACATGCAAGGAAACACACAAACAGAGACAGTACATATACTAGAAACATTCCAACAGTACTACACTGACCTATATACAGCAGAACCCGTCAACACACAAACACAAAATAGGTTCCTAAAATACACAAAGAAATTGTCAGACACAGATAAAGACACACTAGACACAGAGCTTACATTAGCAGACATAACACATGCACTCAATCAAATGCAAAAAGACAAAACACCGGGACCAGATGGACTCGCAGTAGAATTCTACCAACACTTCTTTCCTATCCTAGGCAATTTCCTTCTAAAAGTCTACCAAGAAGCTTTTAACAAACAAGAACTCCCAAACACTTGCAACATGTCATATATAACACTCATATCTAAAGACAACACAGACAAAACACAGCTGAAAAACTATAGACCCATCTCATTATTAAACACAGACTACAAAATTCTAGCAAAATCACTTACAAACAAAATAAAAAACTTCATGCCATCACTCATTCACCCAGATCAACACTGCAGTATTCAACACAGAAACATACACCAACATACACACTTCATTAGGGATTTCATTACATTAACCCACCAGAAAGACTGTCAATCCTCTCTTTTATCTTTAGACCAGGAGAAGGCCTTTGGCAGAATCTCACACTCATACTTACACAAAACACCAACACACTGTAACATAGGACAGTACTATAGACAATTATTGAAATATTGTATAAAAATCCTGAAAGTAAGGTACTGGTGAATCATTCACTCACTGGCAGTTTCAGAATCACTAGATCTGTCAGACAAGGGTGTCCACTATCACCAGTCCTATATGTACCAACACTAGAACCACTCTTAGAAGCAATTAGACAGGACACTAACATTAAAGGTACATTTATACAAGGGTCAGGAGAGCGGAAATTAATTGCTTATGCAGATGACACCGCTTTCTTCCCTACAACCAACACTTCCATAACGAACATACTTCACACCTTCAGACAGTTTGGCGAAGGAAGTGAGGCCAAAATAAACATACAGAAGTCTAAAATAATGGGTCTTGGGAAGTGGAAGAATAAAGCAGATTTCCCCCCGGATCTAACAATCATAGATAACATGAAGATTTATGGGATCACGTTTCCATCAAATCCCAGAAAAACACACACAGAAACATGACAATCACTGACAAAACAAATTATAGACATACTACATAGGTTCAAATACAAGACATCAACAATTTTTGTACGAAGCACAATTGTAAACACCTTCATCATTCCTAAAATAATATTTTTAGCCACAGTTTTAGACCCCCCAAAGCAAACAATCACAGACATAAACAAACACATCAGACGTTTCATCTTCAGCAACACAATTCACAGTATAAAGCATAAGACTCTAATACAAGAGAAGAAACGAGGGGGAGTAGCATTACAAGACCTTAACACAAAAATGCAAGCATTAAGAATCAACCACATAGGACGCATCATCAATCATCCAGATCAACACTCGCTAGCATTATACTATATTGCAATTAGATTACACAGAATTAAGAAAATAGACAAAACAACACCGCACTATTACGGCACACTACCGCAATTCTACATAACATGTATGCAAGAAATTCAAGGTAATGAACACTGAATACAACAGACAACCAAGCAGATATACAAATATTTAGTGAAACAACAAGCCCCACCACTACACATGAGAATCAAAAGAGGATACAAATATCATATGAAAGACTACAGCTGCACCTTCACCAACTTACAGAACAAACATATAACATCGAAATCCAAAGAATTAACATACAGGCTAATTTATAATATGACCCCGACAACAGAGAGAGCAGCACAGACATCAAAGCGAATAGCCCCATGTCATTTATGTAGACACAATATTCAGGAAACAGAGTACCATCTGTTTTATGGATGCCCAACAATCTGCACTACAACAGTTAATAGAAACACACACAAACAATATAACCGACGTTTACAAAGCAATATTCCTTAATACAATCCCTACAACCACAACACACACACACACACACACACACACACACACACACACACACACACACACACACACACACACACACACACGAAACTCCTAGTAGCATTAGCGGAGTATAGAAACATAATATAGTCGAGTAGAACCTCGGCCGCCCACAATCACCAAACAATACAACCACACATACTAGCAACGATTTTTCAACAGAAAATCGCCCAGCTATTCGCAGATTAAGGAAGAGCCACCCCCATCAAGGTCACACTACATAACATACATGTTCAAACACACACTCTCACAGTATATTTCTATACTCCGCATGTGTACCACTAAGCCCAATCATTGGGGAACAAAGGGCCAAATAACTGAATAAATGTCCCTTCTTTGTTACTGAGTCTCGGGGCCCAACCTAGACAGAACAATGGGATGGTGCCCTTTGTGAGTCAGTGGTCTTTTCGACCGAGATTTGACCTCGGTAGGAAGAGCTCAGGTAAACTCTTTGTAGTGGTGGAAATGTGCCATCTTGTGTAGTGAACTAAATAAATTCCCCTCTCTCTCTCTTTCTCCCTAACCCCCCCCCCCCACCACCCCCACCCCCAAAACATGAATGACTATACGCTGTATTCGCAATGTAAAAGCCTGTTTTTGTACATAATAAACGGGATATTATTGTATACGCTGTATTCGCAAATGGACAACTTAACAAATTCCAATCTGTTTACGCGCTCTCTCTTTATCCCTTTCCCTTCTCTCCCCCTCCCCAGCTCCCTCTCTCTCCCTCCCTCTGTGTTGACCGCTTTCCCGATCTCAGCCCAACTCACAACAAGCAAATCCTTCGCACTTGCGATTAAGGCGAGGGCTGTGATTCAGCAATAATATTGAATTTGCTTACAGGAAACTAAGCTTGCATGAGGATGCCTGCAGTGTGTAAGCCGACACGCACGCCGCGGCCCGCGAGGACGGCGTGGGGCGGCTTTTGCCGTTTCGACCTTGACACCAACGGAAAAAAAAGTAATCTTACGTCTTTTTTTTATCAAGGGTATATTCATATATACCCAGACAACGCGTCAAATGTATATTGTATTTATGTTTATATACTTCTCTTCTCTCTATGTGTATTTATGTTCATCTAAGTGCATTCCACTCGTGGAGATGGAAATGAAACGACGAGGAATGTGTGTTTACATGCACGTCATAAATGTCATTATCATAACTGTATATGTATGTTTTTATTTCATTAACGCATGTGACATAACACTAATAAACGGCAACGCTCTGTAATATACACAAACAAAGAAACCCGCATTGCACCTTGCAAATATACATTGCTTTGTATGAAATAAACGTTTAAAAAAAAAAAAAAAGAATTTGCAAATCGGACATTGCAGGTCGTTTGTACACCTTGTAAATATAAATTGTTTTGTATGAAATAAACGTTTAAAAAACAAAGACGAAGACAACTCATCGAAATAAATACATGCGGGGAAAAAAAAATTCACCAAAAAAAAAAAAAAGTGTTTCCTGGACAAGCAGGTCAAGAATGTACCCAGTGTACCCAGGGCTGGATTAAGCCATCTTGGTGCCCTAGGCACAAACCCACATGGGTGCCCCCTACTGCCCCGGGCCCCCGATCCTCCACTGACTGCTGGTATGTTCAATATTATGCAAAAAATTAACAAAGAAAAACAGTTGTGAAATGTAAACACATATGTTTGTACTACTATCACTCATATAAAACCTACAATAAAGTATTTCTGTATTAAAATTAATAGTTAATTAATTTTGTAATAATAGTAGACAAAAATACTGTAACTTTTTTGATAGATAAGAAAGTCAGAGAGAGCACACATTTACATTTTAAAGTTCTTTTTTCTAGATTTATCAGTTATCAGTTCAGTTATCAGTTGGGGTATCTTCGTTGCACTACGGACATGTCCATAGGTGCTCAGATCCTCCCCCCCCCCCCAGCATATGCATCAGCGTTCGGTGGCTAATAGTGCCAGTTCTGTGTTGGTTGACGAGGCACTTTGTTTTCCCGATGTACCTCTCGCGTCTGGCTGTGCCGATTCTTACTCCCAGGTCTTTCATCCTGGACAGCGATGTGGAATCACTGACGTCAAAATCCTCTGTTCTCTCCAAATCTTTAAGGGCGTTAATAACATCGGCACGATCCATGGGCTGGCCATCTACTTGGGGTGCAGAGCCAGCCAGTTTGTCAGCTCGTTCATTTCCCTCGACTCCCGCATGTCCCGGGACGAAGATGAAGGTGACTTTACGGACAACAGACTTCCGCAGCAATTTCTTGAGTACACCATCAAAGTTAATTTTGCGCAACAAGTCTGCCTCAATCATCAGCAAATATAAGGAATCAAGCCTTTCTTGTTTCATTGTCGATCTACTTGGAATTTTTGTACGTTTCAACTGAGAAAAAGAGCGTTCAGTTGAACAGTTCGTAACCATTAATGTTAAAAATATGCGCAAGGCGATTTCTACATTTGGAAAAGCACACTCGATGTTGTCTCTAACTATTACTTTGTAGAGTTCTGCATGACTGAACGTGTTGTCAGATTTTGATGCACGAAACTTGTGGCGAATATATGAGTGGAACGGTTGTAGTTCAGTATATAAATTATTGTTCAGATCTTCAGGATAAGCATTTATTAGTCCTTCACAACACTGAGATGTTTGTGGTACATCGACCAAACAAGAAAATCGAACTGCTAGATCATTATATACCTGTCCTCGTCTACTCATCTCTGTCTCAAGTTTGTCAACAATGGTGTAGAAAGCAGATATACGAAATTTGTCTCTGGCATTCTGAGATACCTCAGCGGCATCACCATCAATGACCACTGTCTTTCGTTTACGATTACGGGTCAAAGTTGACTTATAATCCACACCTGGTGTTATTTCTTTTGCAGCTTCTTCAAATCTTTCAAATTCATTCCTAGATTCATGCAAGTGATCTCCTAGTGAAGAATACAAATCAGCACACGTTTTCAAGTTCACGTGCTCATTTGTAGAGCTTGACTGACCCTGTGAAAATGTTGTAACACTTCTTCCCAAAAGACAAGCATGAAAGCAAATTCTAATTCTTGCATCTTCTTTGCAATGTTTTCTGCTTCTCTTCTGGTGTCCCCATTCTGTGACTGGTCTTCTTGTAAACATTCTAACGCTTCTATAATCTGAGGATGCGACATTAGAATGGCTTCAGTTGCAAAAGCATGTGCTTCCCATCTAGTATCGGAAAGGGACTTTACCAGCTTTTCATTCACAAGGCATCCTTTCAGAATCTTCCATCTTTTGGTTGAAGCTGAGAAAAAAGTATAGATCAGTTGCACTGTATGGAAGAAGTTTACTGCCTCTAAACAAGAGTCAACGGCACTTCTGCCTACCAGATTTAGTGAATGGGAAGCACAGGGTATGTATATATCAATAATGTGCGATTCAATATTACATTTGCGATTTGCTTATGCCATGCAATTACGCTACCGGGACAATATACAAATATTTCTTAAGGACTTGTGGTGCCCCCCAAATGCTTGGTGCCCAAGGCACGTGCCTTGTTTGCCTAATGGTTAATCCATCCATGAGTGTACCTGAGTCTATTAGGAAGAGGAGGGCGGCGATTGCTGCCAGCAAGACCAGGACCAGTAAGAATTAGCAGCTTACAAAAAGAAACAAGCAGCCAAGAAGAAGGTGGTGTTCCAGCGAGATGAGAAATACTCCTAGGAGGCCCAGGCCAAGAAGCGCAATGAAATCAGACTTGCCCGCATCGCTAAAAAGAGTGGCAATTTCTACGTGCCCGCTGAGCCCAAGTTGGCTTTCGTCTTTGGATCAGAGGTATCAATGACATCCACCCACGGCCCAGGAAAGTCCTGCAGCTGTTCAGACTGCGTCAGATCAACAACGGTGTCTTCGTCAGACTTAACAAGGCCACACTGAATATGCTCAAGATTGCTGAGCCCTACATTGCTTGGGGTGTCCCCAACCTGAATATCGTGCGTGAACTCATCTACAAGCGAGGCGTTGGTAAGGTCAACCACCAGCGGATTGCCCTGACTGAGAACTCAATTGTGGAGAAGGAACTGGGTAAGAGGGACATTATTTGTGTTGAGGAATTCATCCATGAGATCATGACTGGTGGCCCCAACTTCAAGTATGCCTCAAACTTCCTCTGGCCGTTCAAGCTGTCCTCTCCTCTGGGAGGCTGCGCCGCAAAAACAACCACTTTAACGATGGTGGTGATTACGGCTTCAGGGAAACCAAGATTGATGCCCTGGTTAGACAGATGCTGTAAGCGCAGTGGTGGAAGCAGCCAGTTCAAGACTAGCAGATAGTTCACTATAATGTTCATGTGAATTATTGATGATAATAAATTTCATAGCCCCCCCCCCCTAAAAATAAAGTAAACAAATTCCAATCTACGTGCCCTCCCTTTCTCTCGCTCCCCTTCTCTCCCCCTCCCTACCCCGGCTCTCTCTCCCTCTTTGTTGACCGCTTTCCCGGTCTCATCCCAGCCCGCCACAAACAAATCCTTTGCACTTGTGATTAAGGGAGTGATTGTGATTCAGTAATACTATTAAACTTGTTTACAGGAAAATAAGCTTGCATGAGGTTGCCTGCAGTGTGAAAGTTCCAGTTAAATGGTTTGCTATGCATGGGAGCAAATGATTACTACACCATGCCAAGAATATAATGTCACATGTACATGAATGTATACGCTGTATTCGCAAATGTAAAAAGACACTGGTCTTGTACATAATAAACGGGGGAAAAATATACACAGGCGATTTCTTGGGTAGAGATGATCACCCAACACAACCGACACCTAGTAGGGTGGCTCTGGCCCCTCTGGGAACCGTGAGCCCTTTTAATAAATACAATTTACTAAAGATTTCCGTGGAGAGGAGCAATATAACCACAATCATCAATCAATATAATCACATGACAATCACAAGAGGAGTCTAAAGACTATTTTTCTAAGCCCTACTCTGTAGGGCGCCCATCAACATATCATGAATGGTACTGATCTCTGGGTAGTATTGCATATTGTGGAGTACTGTGAGAACTATCCCACCGATGGATAAGGGGATGCGCAGGAAACCCCTCTCACGTTGGAGAAAAGAGGAGACGATAGGAAACCTCCCCAAGGATGGAAAAGAGAGATGCGACAGTCCCTCTCCTACGCTGGACGATAGACCCAAGCACGAAGACAATCTAAAGGTGAGTCCGCCCAGGGGCTCAACGCGAGAAAACAAACACATAAATCAACAGACGAGCCTTGTCAGGACTCGAAGCAAGTTAACAAGCACAGGAGCTAAAAGACGAGCCCTTTTCATGGCTCACTTCAAGTAAACAAGCACAGACAGTAAATAATGGGCCCTTTTAGGGCTAAACCCAAGAATCACTCAAGCGAAGCAAGAACGGGAACCAACGTAAACAAATATCGACCCGACCTCTCAAGAAAACGCAACGCAATAAGGATGTGGAGGTTGTAAGGCTTAGAACGGAACAGGGCGTACAAGGACGTGTCCACCACGAGAGCAAGACCGACGCCCGAGCACAGCAGAGAAACCACTCACAAGGAGGAGGTACAATGCGGAGCATGCAACTAATAACACAAAATAAGAAAATAAATAAATTAGGAAATAAATGAACCACACCCTAACTAACGAAAAGCGTGAACAACAGTATACCAACTAGGATGCAAACTGATAAAGGAAAACAACAATAAAACCACAAAACAACTTACCACAACAAGGAAACAGTAAATGCCAGGAATAAAGATAACAATGAAAATAACAAAACACAACCATGCATAACCAGACAAACAACAGTTACAAGAAATATCAAAAGCAACTACAACGTTGAATAACAGAAGATATCAGATTAAGAGATAGCGGATAAAATAGGAAAACGTAGATAGTAGGAACGTAGATAGATAATACCACAATTTCGCAACCAAAACCACGAACTTTACAATGTCTCGTTTCAGATCTTTAGCCCTTTCTTCGAATGTGGTGGCGAGTCCCATTGCAGTCAATCACGCAAATGTCGGCCGACGTCCAACCTAGACAATATAGCGATAATCGACCGTAGGTGGCACCCAGTCCCAGCGCATTTAACAAAGCTGCCATAATAAACCCCACCTCACATTGTCACGAAATATGGTCTACTCAGTTGCAGACAGACCCAGAGGTGGGTCCGAGTAGAAAGGAAGAATACGGCTTCCCATGGGGGTGGGGCGCCGTGAACGGTGCACTAGAAAGGCACACTGCAACGGAGATAAGCTGAGGCGTCAGAGTCCGTGGCGTGGGTTGAAGCTAGCATCCCACGCCCACACGTGTCAAGGGGCAGGCACAGATTGCAAGGGCTCTCCCCACCGAGGGAATGAGTGAGGGCTTGAGAATGGACAAGGTAACATGACAGCGTAGAGGACGGATTGGAGTATTCGCTTTGAATACTGTGTTGTTTAGAGGACAGTAGAAATAGTGGTGACTTAGACTTAGACTAATACAGTAGATATTACCATAGATAACGTCATAACGTAATATTGTCATGATGTATATGATCCATATGAATATCAGCTCTCAGAGCTATTGTGTGTAACTCGCCCAGAATACATTTGTATCCTTTTGTACGACGTACGAGTTATCATTCGCTTGATACAAAAGAAGAATCCATGTGTGCCTGTCAAAGCTAGGTTGCTTTGTACTTTTCAGTCATTTCACCAGAAAACACACCATTGTCCTGAAGTTTGACAGTCAGTTCATTTAACTTTTCCATAATTTCAATGGCAAACATAAAGTCTAACTTCCACTCTTTATTGACAATGTTAGTATTAAAGTCACATTAAATGCCCTTCATATGTAGGAACATCACTATTTCTTCTCTGAGTTTCACACTCGCCTCAACACCTTGAACTGTCTGTGATTAAGTCCTCTTGATCTTATGAGGTTGATGACACTGACAACTGGGTCTATAACATACTTGATCTTCAAAACAGTTTTACACAGACTTTCTTAATGAATCACACAGTGAAGTGGTAATAATGTGTGGTCTGGATATTCTGCTTTAATCTTATCACCTATCAACTTTACCAGACCTACATTTTTTCCAGTCAAATCACGAGCTCCATTAGTTGTAACACTTGCCATCTCGTTTCCAAACCAACAAAGTTCTTTCAATACAGTTAGTAACAACACTGAATATATCATGGCCTGTGGTTATGTCTTTGAGTGACTCAACACTCAGTTACTCTTCAGTGAGTTTGAAAGAAGTGTTTATTCCACGTATAATTATCAATAATTGGGCAATATCATGTACATCGGTACTCTCATCCAATGCAAGAGAGTATCACAATAATTGTTTACTTGCATCTTGAAGTTTCTGCATCAAATTGTCACTTATCTTGTCAACACGTCTGACCACAGTTTTCCTTGAAAAAGAAATGTTGTCAAATCTGTTTTTATTTGTTGGTTCTGGACACATAAAGTTTGTTCCATCTAGCAAGCATTAATTGATGACTCGCTATCAGAAAATGGCTTGTTCTGTTTTACAATTCTGTGTGACAGCACAAGACTAGCTTCAGTTGCAGCATCTTGAATTGAAGACTGTTTAGTGAAAACAATTTGCTGTTTCTCCAAATTTTTCACCAACTCCGGGCATTTCCTTTCCCTCCCTTCGGTTGTTATATAGTATCCGACATCGGAATGTTTTGTTTGATATTGACTTTTTAAATTGTACTCCTTGAAGACAGCCAATGACTCACGAATGAGTGCGTGGTCGACACTGTGAGCTGTGAAATTTGAGTGGAATGCTTTTACATCTGTCCTGTACAGTGACCTGCATGTTCGGAAAAATGGCTACCGGCTGTTGCTGAATTGACTGAATTGCCTTTTCGGTTCACGGGTCCATTTTTCAGGAGACTCCAGGGAGTCGGCGCTGAAGCTGCTGATTTCGTGCTTTATGCGACGCTTTCGGCGGGAGGCCCTGCGGTAAAGGACCGAGCGATGTGAGAAAACCCGGGTCAGTGAGGTCTTTCTGGTGACTGTCGAGTCCATTGACGATGAACTGTGGTCTTCGTGGATGAATTTTGTTGGCATTCTGGCGGCGGCATTATGCACAGTGTATCTGTGCGGGCTGTTGGATTTCCGATACTCCTGACTGTTCCACTTTTCACATTGGACAGTGGGGAGCATTTTGTGTGATATTCACTTGCACAGGAATGGAGCATAATGGGGACGACCCATTGCCGTGAAGTTTGAACCTCGACTAACTAACTAACTAACTAACTAACTAACTAACTAACTAACTAACTAACTAACTAACTAACTAACTAACTAACTAACTAACTAACTAACTAACTAACTAACTAACTAACTAACCAACCAACCAACCAACCAACCAACCACCTACCTACCTACCTACCTACCTACCTACCTACCTACCTAACTAACTAACTAACTAACTAATTAACTGACTGACTGACTGACTCACGAGACAAGAAGCAAACTGATTTGCTATCAACTTTTATAAAACAGTACTTAGTTGTCCATTCATCATTAGAAGCATGGCATTCATATTCAATCTTACGTTTTTTATTAACACTCATTGTTTTAATAAAATTCGAACAATTAGAATTGGACAAAACTTTGAAACGGAAATTAAACAAAACCTACGTCCGGCTATGTGTGAAAATAAAATATTCGGAAAACAAGTAGTATACTCATAATAAATTTCAAATATATCAAGACTACTACAACAAATAAATTAATTTGAACATTGTTAATGTGGATATAATTTATAACAGCGAAAACCTTTTAAAATAAAATTTTTCTTGCAATTTAAATCATTTTATTCACTGAAGAAATATGTGTTTTTCATAAAATCGTCCTTATTAACTTTTTACATGTCGATAAATATTTCTCTATATGAAAATCGATAAATTCGCATTTTAGCATTACGTGGTTCCAAATGTTGCTGTATGTAGCCGAGGCGGAGTTGAGGTGAGCGCCCAACCTTGCATAAATACCCCAATGGCTCGTGCATTCATCACCTATGCAGCAAAAGTCCACGGGCCTTCTCGTGGCGGACCTGTTTTAACTTACAGGAGAAGGTGCGGCGGCGAGTCACTGGCGCCGAAAAATAACCAGAACGCTCTAGATGTGTATGCACGTGCATGCATGCGCAGGTATGTGTGTGCGTGATAACACACCTAAACTCGAGTAAGACCACAATCTGGTCTAGCAGAGGAAAGGTGCTGAAGACGGAGGCAACCAGCCAGGAGTCGCATCATAGAAATCAGGATGCCACGCAATCACGCGTAATGATATATGTCGACTACTGCTAAATGATATGGTGTTCGCCCTGCTTTGGACCCGCAGGCAGGTGCAGTGCCGGGCCCTATGCTTCGAAAGGGTCCAACTACAGCTACTGGAGGTCCTTCTCAGACGTCCTGTGGAGCCAGGGGACCTTAGAGTAGAGCGTCTGGCTATACACACACACACAGACACACACAAAAAGACTAAAACTAATGGACTGGAATGCGGAGGGAGTCAGCAACAAATAATAGAACTAGAAAACATCTTGGACCAAGAAAAGGTAAGCGAATGTTGTTTGCAAGAAACTCACCTCAACGAAAACGAAATGATGTCTGGGAAATTGCCAGTACTAAGGACACTACTTTCTGAACTTAGCTGTCAGCTTAAGGTCACCATACAGTGGCTACCATCCCAGTGTGGAGTACCCGGAAACGACAGAACTGATCGACCGGTCAAGGAAGGAGCAAAAGAAGAACAGCCGGATGTACCCGGATGCACCACCAAAAGAAAAGAATGATCAAATCAGTCAGAAGGCCACCAAAGCCTGCTCAAGACGACTACCACGTTATGGACAGACTAGAACAAGTCATTATTCTTCGCCTCAGAACAGGACATACAAGATTACGCAACCACATGTATACACGATTCAAGATTAGTGAATCAGCCATCTGCACATGTGGATTGGCGTCGCAGACAGCAGAGCACATACTCAAAGACTGTCCAAATTACAACATGTCTAGGCAAACCTTCTGGCCTAGAGAGACGACCGTGGAATATAAACTCTATGGACTGCTGAGTGAACTAAACAGGACAGTTAAATTCATATAAGAGGCAACATTGCAGTTATAGACATATTTAAGGCGAACGAAAGAAGAAGAAGAAGCATTACATAACGAAGATCAAGGACTGTTAAATAATAGATAATTAGAAAGAAATTTTATCAAAAATGTTAAAATAATCATAACTGTACATGCAATTCTGTAAAATTCAACAAAATAACTTAAAAACGGAGTAAAATTTTTTTATTTCTAAATGCCCTCGCGGGCCGCATACAATCAGTTGCCGGCCGCATACGGCCAGCGGGCCATAGTTTGCCCACCCCTGGTTTAGAGAAATGGAAAGATAAGGCGGATTTTCCATTTGACTTAACATCAAATAATCTCATAAAATTGTACGGAATAGTCTTCCCATGTCAACCAAATCAGACACACAAAGACACATGGCAACATCTAGAGAAGAAAATAACAGATATGTTACAGAGGTGCAAATATAAAACAACCACCATATTTGGTAGAAGTACCATTGTTAATAAATATATAATTACAAAAATACTATATATGTGCACAGTACTAGACCTCCCCCCCCCCCCCAAGTCAGAGTGTCACAAACATAAACAAAGAGATCAGACGCTTTGTGTTTGGTAGCACCATCTACAGTATCAAACATACTCCACTCATGCAAGACAAAAAAGATGGCGATATCGCCCTCCAAAGACATAACAACCAAAATACAAGCTCTTAGGATCGAACACGTAGGCGAAATCTTACAACACGCAGGAAAACACCCTTCAGCACACTATTATATTGGAATTGGCTATTTTATTTAAAGCCTATTAAGAATACATCCTCACATTACTTTGGACTCTACCAACGTTTTGCAAAACATGTATTTCAGCCTTTAAAGGACACGAAATATTACTACACAAGAAAACACACACAATCTACAAGCATTTAGTTAAACTACAAGCAACTCCAGTACATCCCAGAATTAAAAGAGGACATAGATATTTCATAAACGATTATACCGATACTTTCTCTAATATTCACAAGCAGATTACCCCAAAAGCAAAGGAAATTACATATAGGCTTGTTTACAGCATGACCCTAACAACAGAGAGAAAAGCAAAATTAACTAAACAAATACTACAGTATCAGTTTTGTAGACGGAACGTCCAAGAATAAGAAGAGGACATCTATTACGAATGGAACACAATCATGCCAACAAGAAATCTCCAATAAAACATCCTAAACACTCATACGAAACAAAGAACAGATGTTTACAGTGCAATCATGATAAATTCCATTCCTTACTCCACACAAGACATCCACACAAAGCTACTTGTTCTATTGGCAGAGTACAGAAATCTTGTATGGACATTAAGAAACAAAGCAATATACAATTACAGAACAATCAACAGAGAAATTGTCCAACAACTTTATCAACAAAAGGCTCAAACATTCTAATCTTAGACCCTTAAGCGCAAGTCCCGCAAGAGATTTGCCTGAAGACATCAAATATTACATAAGAAGCAAATAACTTGTTTTAAACAAACTACTACTACTACTACTACTACTAATACTACTACTACTGCTGCTGCTGCTGCTGCTCCTACTACTACTACTACTACTACTACTACTACTACTACTACTACTACTACTACTACTACTACTACTACTACTACTACTACTACTACTACTACTACTACTACTACTACTACTACTACTACTACTACTACTACTACTACTACTACTACTACTACTACTACTACTATTACTGCTACCATTATTATTACTGCTACCATTATTATTAATTTTCCCATTATTATATTTGAATGTGCAACATGAAATATATTGTGAATGTGTGTCTCTGTCGTTGACAGTAACATATGTATGCGTCTGTGTGTGGATGCAGCTGTGTCTGTTTGTGTGTGTGTGTGTTTGTGTGTGTGTGTTGCATGTTTTTTGCACGCACATTGTATAAGAGTGTGTGTATGAGTGTGTGTGTGTGCTTGTGTGTGCGCGCTCGCGCGCACGCGTGTAGCAGCCTTTAAACCAAGCGATATCTCAAGTATTAAAATGATGTTATATGGTAATGATATGTTTGAAAAGAAAAATATGCACGACCATGTATAAACAATTTAAATGAGCCCTTTAAGTACCCAGTAAGCTAAGGTGGCTTGTAGTGGTCAGGTTTTAAGTCCTTCCCATTGTATCTGAAACCCAGACACTATCACAGCTGTAAGCCAATTATCTCCCTGGGGACAGGCCATGGACTCTAATTGCTAGTTATAAATCTCTTATTCTTGTCCCCAAACAAAAGGTGGCATGAACATTTACAGGACACTAGAGCGTCACCCTGTAATTTGACATCAGGCTAACAACACCAACAATGTGAACCTTCACCTCGGTAGCTAAGTGATCCAGGAATTACAAAGAAGCCACATTTTAATGGGAATGATAATGTAAAGTTTATTGCCCAAGCTCATGGCATTCAATGTACTGCTGCCTGCCCCCAGAAATCACGAGATAGATCAAGATAAAATGTGTGTGTGTGTATGTGTGTGTATGGGTGTGTGTGTGGGTGTGTGAGAGAGGACAGGGAGAGATGGACAGGTGTTACATGCATTCCGCTTGTAGAAGTGGAAATGAAGCATATGCGAGGAATGTGTGGTTACATGCACAGTGCCATAAATGTCATTATCATAACTGTATATATGTATGTATTTGTATCATTCACACAAGTGACACTTAACACTAACAAACGGCAACGCTCTGTGATATACACAAACAAAAGAAACACACATTACACCTTTTAAATATACATTGCTTTGTATGAAATAAACGTTTAAAAAAACACATTACTAAAGATTCCCCCCCCCCCCCATCATATTCGCAGTGTCTATCGGATACCTAATGTACATAAGACCGTTTGGGTCGGGATGATCATCCAACACAACCGACACCTAGTGGACTGCTCTGGCCCCTCTGTAACCGTGAGCCCCTCTAAAGAAATGTTACTAATGATTTCCGTTGAGAGGAGCAATATAATAAGTTTAAAGACTATTTTTCTAAGCCCTACCCTATAGGGCACCCATCAACAAATCATGAATGATACTGATCTCTGGGTAGTATTGCATATTGTGGAATACTATGAGAACTATCCCACCGAGGGATAAGGGGGATGCGCAGGAAACCCCTCCCATGCTGGAGAAAAGAGGAGGCGATAGGAAACCTCCCCAACTATGGACAAGAGGTACGCGCAGGAAACCCCTTCTACGTTTGACAATGAAGAGACTAAGAAACCTCCCCAACAATGGAAAAGAGAGATGCGACAGTCCCTCTCCTACGCTGGACGATAGACCCAAGCACAAAGACAACCTGAAGGTGAGCCCGCCCAGGGGCTCAACGCGAGAAAACAAACACAGAAATCAAAAGACGAGCCCTTTTCAGGGCTCTAAACAAGTTAACAAGCACATAAACTAAAAGACGGCCCTTTTCAGGGCTCACCTCAAGTAAACAAGCACAGACAGTAAATAATGGGCCTTATTTAGGGATAACCCCAAGAATCACTCAAGCCAAGCAAGAACGGGAACCAAAGTAAACAAACATCGTCCCGACCTCTCAAGAAGCCCTAGCTTCAGCACACCAAGTACTTATGAGTTGGAGTTCGGTTTGCAGTTCCAGGACAACCTGATCTCTATCCTTACCGTGACGATACACTAAAACATCGTCTGCTTATGACAATGTCCTCCCCGGTCCAGTGATCTGCTCGCTGGTGATTCTCACAGTGTAGGCGTTGAACAGCACCGGAGATAATGGTGATCCCTGTGGTAGGCCAGGATATATTGCTGTTGGTTCCGACGTCCAACTGCCACATCTAAAAACTTCTTTCCGTTGGAAGAGGGCTGCAGCGATCCAACTAAAGAAGAAAGGACTTATCTTGAGTTCAGGAAGCTGAAGCATTAAAAAAATCCAATGGTACTCTGTTGTACGCGTTCTCAAGATCAATCGCTGCAGCAAAGGTTTCAATGCCTGACTGGAAACCTTCATAAACATCATGGGCAAAAACTACTGCATTGGTCCAGCTTTCTATTTTGGGACGGTACCTATCCAGGGTGGGTGGGAAAACACCTTGCTTCTCTAGCTGGATTGATATTTTTCTGGCAATTAACTTCTCCAGCAGCTTGCCTATTGTAACCTGCATGGTTATTACTCGATATCCCTGAATGTTTGTGTGGTCTTTGCAAGGCTTCGGCAAGGGAATCAGATATATGTGTAACCACTCCTCCTTGATGCTAGCACTTCCTATACTGTTGTTGTAATGTCTGCTAGTCAGTGTTGCCATTTTTACGCTTTTGACGCACTAAATTTAGTGCTTTTTCAAGTCATTTAGTGCCAAAATTGTGCACTTAGCTCGGCCGCGCTAATTTGGTGCTTCACAATATTTTGGCGTGCTTTTTAGTGCTTTTATGGGTGGGTAAAAATTACTTTAAAAAATCATTTTGGTGACACTAAAAAGCCGAATTTGAACTGAAGCGAGGGAGTAAAATAGTCTTAGTACAGTACCGTGCAATATTCAAGTAATTTAAGTCCCTTTAATACGATTTAGTTGAAGTGACTGCAACGCACAGGCAATATGCAATGCGTTAAAAGATTGTTTAAACAAGAATGGACTTAAGTTGCAAAGACTAGTTGCACTCGCCACTAACAATGCATCTGCCATGACAGGTGTAAACAATGGATTATATACAAAATTAAAATCCGTAGTTCCTCATCTGGTACTAGTTAGGTGTGTATGTCATTCCCTTCAGCTGGCAGTGTTACAGCCTGTAGCTGTTTGTCTGCCCATGAACATAGAGTTTATGATTAGAGAAACATATAACTGGTTTTCTCACTCAAGTCTTCGTCAAGCAAAGTACAGGGAGCTTTTGCTTTAATGATGGAAACATCCGCTGAAGGTTGTTCAATTAAGCCAGACACGATGGATGTCCATTCAATCTGCCATTGTCAGAATATTGCAGCAGTGGGTCGAGCTCGGAACTCATTTTGATATAGCAAGACTCAACGAGCGATGTTATACAGCAGACCTTCTACATTCTATGTTTAGCGACATGAAAAACTATGTGTATCTCATATTTCTCAAGCATATTCTCGGAGAAGTTCAAAGTGTGAATAAGAAATTCGAAGCAGGTATATAGGATCCAACAAAACTACTCAGCGATCTTGTCCAACTTACTGATTCTATCAGTTCAAAGATTGCTATTCCTGGGGGGAAAAATAACAGAAAGTGATGCTATTCAAGATTATTTAGATCCTAATCCCAATCTAGGTTATGAATTTAAGAAAGAAATAGTAGGCTACAAGTTTCCTGATGAGAAAGAAATTCGTGGAAGGTGCATCCAGTTTTTAATAGAGATGTTGACACAGCTGAAATTACGTTTGCCCGATAACGTTCGAGTTTGTAGTCCATGTCATGTCTTAGTGGAAGTGAATGTCTACAGCCATTGAAGCCTTGTATATTGGATCTTGCTAAAATGTTTGTAGAAGATGCAGCTATTCTCACCCTCATCGATTTCTAGTGGAGAAAACTTCATCATATGCAGTGGACACAGACCTCTGACATACTTGGGACTGTGGGGAGAAATAGGCTCATACAATGATGTCACCGGTGAAAATCCTTTCCAAGATCTTACAGATTTAGCTTTAACTGTGCTCATTTTACCTCATTCTAATGCGGACGTGGCGCATATTTTCAGTCAGATGGGAATTATAAAATCAAGATTGAGGAATAGACTGAGCATCAAGATTTTAACAGCTGTTTTACTATTATATACGGAATGAAAAGATATGGCAAATGCTGCCATGATTAAAAACTACCTAAGGATATTCTACGAAAAATTGGATCACTGGAATCATATACACGTTTCTTTCAATCATCAGCATCATTATTAGTAAACACAGCAGGAAATAGCTACAGAATGTCAGAAACTGAAGAGGTGTTGTCTGACTGGGATTTGGCAGATCTGGAATAAACTTCATTCTAATATTCAGTGATAATAATACATTATAATGTGCTACTTTATAACATTTTGAATGAATACCGCCAGAGCTTGTTTTAGTCATTTCCCAAAACATAATATTGCAATTTAGTGTTTTTTTTTTTTTTTTTGGCTCGAGAGTAGTTCTGATTGGGATGTGGGGGATCTGGAATAAACTTCATTGTAATATGAAGTGATAATAAATTATAATGTGCTACCTTGTTACATTTGTAATAAAAACAGTTGGTGCTTTTTTTTTTTGGTGCTTTCCCAAAAACTTTGGTGCTTTTTAGTGCTTTTTTGGGGTCGATTTTGGTGCTTTTTCATCAAAGGGAGATGGCAACACTGCCGCTAGTTTCTCTAGCTCATTGTCGGTACACCTATTGATGTCATATCTTATGCTATCTGGCCCTGGAGCGCTGTTTTTTTTTATCGTCGAAGCACAGCCTTGATTTCTTTCATTGTCACTGTGTCTTCATCCGAAATGTGCTGGGCCTTGCACCTGTCTGAGGTGACCTCCTTGGCAAGATTTCGGCCTCTTATGTCTGTCTGGTTGCTCTGCTCCAGATAGCTTTCGAAGAGGGCTTTGCCCTTGTTCTCGTCAGTCCTCTGTCAGATGAGGTCAGCACCTTGGAGGTCAGAAATTATCTTATTATTGACTACCCCACACATGCTTTTATGTAGTCGCCAGAAGAGTTTCAGTGACTTGTCTGTGCTTACTCTTTGGCAAACCTCTGCCCATTTTTCACTTTTAACCACCTTAACCAGTTCTTTGAAATACCTTACTTTTTTGTGCATCTCTCTTTCTAAGTGCGTGTATTGAATAATATGGGCAACTTTGTTATTCTTGGCGTGTTGCCATCTCCTTACAGCACTACGCTTATCCATCCAGGCCTTCTCCACCTAAAATTCCACCAAGGTGGCTGCTCACCGCTTTTTTACATGACCTGAAACTTTCTGTGCTTGTCGCGCCTTATTTTACTCACCACATTTTGCCCTGTACTGTCATACTGGAAAGTGTCTCAACTCAGTGATTGCTGAAAATAAATCATTTGATTGGCAAAAATAAATAAATAAATAAATAAATAAATAAATAAATAAATAAACAGTTAGATGCTTCTCTGTCGGCCCAGTAGTTATGGGTTTCGATCCGCATTTCACAAACGAACCTGGGCTCCCAGCCAAAATATCACAGAGAAGGGACTTGTCGGCTGGCATGGGCGATCTCCGACGACATGGAACAACTAACATGTTGACTCCCTTCCGTGCCATGACACAAGACTCACGAATTTTTCTCACGCTGTCTTCCTCTATCTCTCTCTTTCCACAAATCTATCCGGTTTTCACTTGTTCCAGTGTTTGTCGTCTTATGATATGGCCAACAAATTATGACTGCCTCCTGCTGATGTTTGTGATAAGTTGTATTTGAGACTTAGTCTCCCTCAAAGTTCCTAGATTGCTCATTTTGGCTGTTTCATATTGACTGTGAACATATCTTACATATCTTCTTGTGTTCTTACTGCACTTTGGCTTGAGTGGTACATGGTTATGACATAATTATGCAAAAAAAAAAAAAAAACTAAATACATAAATAAATAAAATACAGAGGTTCCAAGGAAGCTGACAGGGGAAACAACTGAGGACATCAGAGGACAAGCTAAACACCAACCTTAACAAGATGTCTGTACAGAATGGTTTGTTAGTACCAATCATTTTGTTTTTCTCTCTTCGAGGCGAAGGAGTTACGGACGCAATTCGTAATCCCGCATACCCGCATTCGAAACACAGCTGCAGGCGATTTGGCAGCAAACCGTCTTGCATTGGCTTTTTACGAAATTGTTTGGATGCCGGTCGTACAGAAAGCAATGGGAAACTATTGAACGTAAACTTACCAAGAGATCACAACAGCAAAACATGCTGGTGTTGACTGCAACGCCCTGTAAAGGATATTATATGTAACTAATTTTAGTATTTGTAATACAAGGGAAATAATTGCATGTAGGGTGAAGTCATATTACGGCTTTAGTAATCAAGGGGAACAATTATAGATTTCACTATATTTGTACTGACAGCTATTTTGCAAGAGAAGTATATATTTATTTCTGTAGCAATTTTATTAATATCATGGAAAGTACAAATTGAATGGTACCATCATAAAAGCTATCTCAGTTTTGAATACTATTTAAAAATTCAGGCACCAAATTGTTGCATAATAAATATTGTTTAGTAAATTATTTATTTCTTTATCTGCTAGGCCGCGTCTGTCTAAATAGACGTTAGGTTTACTCTGGTTTCTCTTCACAACGTATACATCTTTCTATCAAGAATTTGCAAATAGGACATTGGCGTTCTTGTGTACACCTTGTAAATATGCATTGCTTTGTATGAAATAAACGATTAAAAAAAAAGAAAAGAAAAAAAGACGAAGACAAATCATCGAAAAAAAATACATGTGGGGAAAAATGCACCCCCCCCCCCCAAAAAAAAAGTGTCTCCTGGACAAGCAGGTTAAGAATGTACCCAGGGTACCCGAGTCTATTAGGAAGAGGAGGGCGGCGATTGCTGCCAGCAAGATCAGGACCACTAAGAATTAGCAGCTTAGAAAAAGAAACAAGCAGCCAAGAAGAAGGTGGTGTTCCAGCGAGCTGAGAAATACTCCAAGGAGTACCAGGCCAAGGAGCGCAATGAAATCAGACTTGCCCGCATCGCTAAAAAGAGTGGCAGTTTCTATGTGCCTGCTGAGCCCAAGTTGGCTTTCGTTATTAGGATCAGAGGTATTAATGGCATCTACCCACGGCCCAGGAAAGTCCTGCAGGTGTTCAGACTGCATCAGATCAACAACGGCGTCTTCGTCAGACTTAACAAGGCCACACTGAACATGCTCAAGATTGCTGAGCCCTACGTTGCTTGGGGTGTCCCCAACCTGAAGACCGTGCGTGAGCTCATCTACAAGCGAGGCTTTGGCAAGGTCAACCACCAGCGGATTGCCCTGACTGAGAACTCCATTGTGGAGAAGGAACTGGGTAAGAGGGACATTATTTGTGTTGAGGACCTCATCCATGAGATCATGACTGTTGGCCCCAACTTCAAGTATGCCTCAAACTTCCTCTGGCCGTTCAAGCTGTCCTCTCCTCTGGGAGGCTGGCACCGCAAGTACAACCACTTTACCGATGGTGGTGATTACGGCTTCAGGGACACCAAGATTGATGCCCTGGTTAGACAGATGCTGTAAGCACAGTGGTGGAAGCAGCCAGTTCAAGACTAGCAGATCGTTCACTATAATGTTCATGTGAATTATTGATGATAATAAATTTCATTGCCCCCCCCCCCTAAAAAAAAAGTGTATCCTGTGTGTAATATACAGTGGTGGTGGAAATTTTGCCATCTTGTGTAGCGAACTAAACAAATTCCAATCTACGCGTCCTCCCTTTCTCTCTCTCCCCTTCACTCCCCCTCCCTCCCCCGGCTCTCTCTCCCTCTTTGTTGACCGCTTTCCCGGTCTCAACCCAGCCCGCCACAAACAAATCCTTTGCACTTGTGATTAAGGGAGTGATTGTGATTCAGTAATACTATTGAACTTGTTTACAGGAAACTAAGCTTGCATGAGGTTGCCTGCAGTGTGAAAGTTCTAGTTAAATGGTTTGGTATGCATGGGAGCAAATGATTACTACACCATGCCAAGAATATAACGTCACATGTACATGAATGTATACGCTGTATTCGCAAATGTAAAAAGACACTGGTCTTGTACATAATAAACGGGGGAAAAAATATACACAGGCGATTTCTTGGGTAGAGATGATCACCCAACACAACCGACACCTAGTGGGGTGGCTCTGGCCCCTCTGGGAACCGTGAGCCCTTTTAATAAATACAATTTACTAAAGATTTCCGTGGAGAGGAGCAATATAACCACAATCATCAATCAATATAATCACATGACAATCACAAGAGGAGTCTAAAGACTATTTTTCTAAGCCCTACTCTGTAGGGCGCCCATCAACATATCATGAATGGTACTGATCTCTGGGTAGTATTGCATATTGTGGAGTACTGTGAGAACTATCCCACGGATGGATAAGGGGATGCGCAGGAAACCCCTCTCACGTTGGAGAAAAGAGGAGGCGATAGGAAACCTCCCCAACGATGGACAAGAGGGACGCGCAGGAAACCCCTCCCACGCTGGAGAAAAGAGGAGACGATAGGAAACCTCCCCAAGGATGGAAAAGAGAGATGCGACAGTCCCTCTCCTACGCTGGACGATAGACCCAAGCACGAAGACAATCTAAAGGTGAGTCCGCCCAGGGGCTCAACGCGAGAAAACAAACACATAAATCAACAGACGAGCCTTGTCAGGACTCGAAGCAAGTTAACAAGCACAGGAGCTAAAAGACGAGCCCTTTTCATGGCTCACTTCAAGTAAACAAGCACAGACAGTAAATAATGTTCCCTTTTAGGGATAAACCCAAGAATCACTCAAGCGAAGCAAGAACGGGAACCAACGTAAACAAATATCGACCCGACCTCTCAAGAAAACGCAACCCAATAAGGATGTGGAGGTTGTAAGGCTTACAACGGAACAGGGCGTACAAGGACGTGTCCACCACGAGAGCAAGACCGACGCCCGAGCACAGCAGAGAAACCACTCACAAGGAGGAGGTACAAAGCGGAGCATGCAACTAATAACACAAAATAAGAAAATAAATAAATTAGGAAATAAATGAACCACACCCTAACTAACGAAAAGCGTGAACAACAGTATACCAACTAGGATGCAAACTGATAAAGGAAAACAACAATAAAACCACAAAACAACTTACCACAACAAGGAAACAGTAAATGCCAGGAATAAAGATAACAATGAAAATAACAAAACACAACCATGCATAACCAGACAAACAACAGTAACAAGAAATATCAAAAGTAACTACAACGTTGAATAACAGAAGATATCAGATTAAGAGATAGCGGATAAAATAGGAAAACGTAGATAGTAGGAACGTAGATAGTTAATACCACAATTTCGCAACCAAAACCACGAACTTTACAATGTCTCGTTTCAGATCTTTAGCCCTTTCTTCGAATGTGGTGGCGAGTCCCATTGCAGTCAATCACGCAAATGTCGGCCGACG
Organism: Cepaea hortensis; assembly: GCA_963921405.1. Lineage (NCBI taxonomy): Eukaryota > Metazoa > Mollusca > Gastropoda > Stylommatophora > Helicidae > Cepaea > Cepaea hortensis. The sequence goes on along the minus strand of OY992891.1, from coordinate 67,880,974 downwards.
TCCAACCTAGACAATATAGCGATAATCGACCGTAGGTGCACCCAGTCCGAGAGCATTTAACAAAGCTGCCATAATAAACCCCACCTCACATTGTCACGAAATATGCATACTACGTGGTCTACTCAGTTGCAGACAGACCCAGAGGTGGGTCCGAGTAGAAAGGAAGAATACGGCTTCCCATGGGGGTGGGGCGCCGTGAACGGTGCACTAGAAAGGCACACTGCAACGGAGATAAGCTGAGGCGTCAGAGTCCGTGGCGTGGGTTGAAGCTAGCATCCCACGCCCACACGTGTCAAGGGGCAGGCACAGATTGCAAGGGCTCTCCCCACCGAGGGAATGAGTGAGGGCTTGAGAATGGACAAGGTAACAGCAAAGGGATAAGCCTACAATCAGGGAGAACGAATATGACCGAAAGAACGTTTCCACGGCAGGGGACAAACGCCCGGAGTCATGACCCGGGCGGGACCGCCCCCAGAGAGTATTAAGAAATTGAAGGTCCGAAATGCTTGGGGAAGGGGGTTTACTTCTGATGACCTGAAGCCCTCTGCCGTGTTTGCTCCGCGTGGGAGTTCCTACGACTAACTTGTGGCTGGTCCACCAGACATGCCTGGATAGATGGGCTACTGCTGATGCTGACCAGTTCAGCCCAGTGGTAAATTGACCCTGCCGGTGGTCTACACAATCGGGGCAGACAGCGGACCGGGCCGATAACCCCTATCGTTGTATACACCTCAGTATCAATAAACAAACATGGATACACAACTAACAGAAAAACACGCCCAAGATCCTGCGAGAGCGGGGGAGAATGAAGGATCCATTGGCGACCACACGGAAACGATTCAGTCCGTCCAACCAACCACGCGCTCAGAACAAAGAACGTTGGTCTGGCCATGTGTTTGTGGTAGTATCTTCCCGTCCTTCCGGGGAATGAGAATTCACGCTGGAAAGAAGGAGAGTGGGAGTGCGTTACAGGAGGCATGACAGCGCAGTCCCAATATGGATGATGAGACGCAAGAGGATTTTGGCGGGGACGAACCCCACGTTGCTGATAAGACTCAAGTTGACACAGGTGACAATGTCACCCGTGACGGTGTTACCTGTGACGTACCCGCGCAACCTTCCGAAAGGGTGAAGATCAAGTTCCCTAATGCCACCAGGAAGGCAGAGTGGGCGTCTTTAGACGCAAAGTTGTCCCGTGTTTTAGAGCAGGGGTGGGCATACTTTTTGTGCGTAGAGCCGCATTGACAAATGTAAAGCTACTGGGGGGGGGGGGGCATATATATATATATATATATATATATATATATATATATATATATATATATATATATATATATATATATATAATGTCCATTTTATTTGCAGCAACCTATCACAATAAGTAATTAATTACTATTTATAGGTTATTAAGCAGTATAAATAACTAATTATTGCAATTGTATTTTACTTATGCACTTATACATTATATTTGACAAAATGGACAAAAACGTTTGCTAATTTGTTAACCAAATTTTACAACTTCTTACTATAACAAATATTCTTTATTATCTATCAAATGGCTTTAATTTAGACACAAACCGACGACATAATCACTATAATTGTTGATTTCTAAGGAGATGTATGTAACTGCTTGCACTTTTTGACAACAGTCTTGAAATCTGAAGCAAGTTTACTTGTTGAAATTCGCTTGACAGCATGCAATATGCAGTCTGACAATAAAAACCTATTCTTACATGTGTTGATCTTCAAGCATGAGAATGCTTGCTCCCAAATGTATGTTGATCCAAACAATGATCAAAGTTTTGCTGCAAAGTTTTTCAAGTTAGGAAATGATTCTTGTGATAAAGATCCATAGAAATCCAGCAAACGATCTGACTTGAATTTCTCTTTCAGTTCATGATCTGCTTGTAAGTCAAGCAGCTCCAACTGTATGTCCTCTGTGGCTGTATCAGCTTCTGCACTAAAAGGGGAACTGAGAATATTGAACTGTGGCTCTAAGTTCTTGAAATCTTGGAATCTCCATCCAAATTCTTAAATTAATGCATCTAATTGGGCTTTGTACTTTTCAGTCATTTCACTAGAAATGGTTTCTTGTTTCAGCAAAAGGAATTGACAAAATCTTTTATCACTTGCTTGTCTGGAGAACAGTGAGAGGGCAGTCAGAGGGCGGTCAGCAGTAAACCTAACGAGGCGGCGTGGATACCGCGCAGGCATAAAGAAGCAAGGTAAGCGTGGTGGTTTGAGACGTTTTAGGCTCATGTGTCACCGTCTAGGACTCAGGAATATCCGTATTCTGTATTGGAACTGCACCTGCGTAAAACAACGGGGTTCTATTTTAGAAACCCTGGTTTACAGGAACGATATTGTAGCACTCCAGGATACGAGGCTGGACGATCAGCTACTCCGAATTGCCGGCTTCAAATGTTTCTACAACAGACGACATCTGGGAATGGCGATTCTCGTTCGCGACAGCATGGTGGCGTCAGAGTTGACATGTCCAGTTGGGACAGTGACGATATACAAAAACAGGCGTTGAGAGTTCATTCCACTATACCATTCGTGTTGGTTAATGTTTATGCCCGCAATGCGAGTATGGACGCCCAGAAGTGGCAGTGCTTAAGTGGCATATTAGTTCACGAGAGAAATGTTATTTTCTGTGGCGACTTCAACGCTAAAGGCAGATCATGGGGAAACATTTCCTCCAATACACAGGTTCAATAAACCATTGACCTGGTTTGTATCAACAGTGGCTGTGTCACCAGGACAGCAAGCCGTCCAGGCGATGAGGACAGTGCTATTGATCTGGCACTGGTTTCACCTTCACTCACTACAGTGTGTAGATGGGGTATCCTAGGACACCACGGCAGCGACCACCACCCTTGCAGCATATTGGTGGAGAAAGGCAGAACTAGGCAGCAGAAGCTAAAGGTAAAGACTTTCCAGTATGACAGTACAGGGCAAGATGTGGAGAGTAAAATAAGACGTGACAAGCGTAGAAATCTTCAGGGCAGGAAAAAAAGCTGGAAGCAGCCACCTTGGTGGGATTTCGAGGTGGAGAAGGCTTGGGTGGATAAGGGTAGTGCTGTAAGGAGATGGCAAAATGCCAAGAAGAACAGAGCTGGTCATCCTAGTCCCTGCATGCACTTAGAAAGAGAGATGCACACAAAAGTAAGCCATTTAAAAAAACTGGTCAAGGTGGTTAAAAGCGAAAAATGGGCAGAGGTGTGTCAAAGAGTAAGCACAGACAAGTCACTGAAATTGTTCTGGCGACTACATAAAAGCATGAGTGGTGTAGTCAAGAATAAGAGCATTTCTGACTTCCAAGGTGCTGACCTCATCTGGCAGAGGACTGACGAGGACAAGGGCAAAGCCCTCTTTGAACGCTATCTAGAGCAGAGCAACCAGACAGACATGGGAGGCCGAAATCTGGCCATGGAGGTCACCTCAGACAGGTGCAAGGCCCACAACACTTCGGATGAAGACACAGTGACAGTGAAAGAAATCAAGGCTGTACTTAGACGATCAAAAAACAGCGCTCCAGGGCCTAATGGCATAAGATACGATGACATCAATAGGTGTACCCACAATGAGCTAGAGAAACTAGCAGACATGTACAACAACAGTATAGAGAGTGCTAGCATCAAGGAGGAGTGGTTACACAGCTATCTGATTCCCTTGCCGAAGCCTTACAAAGACCACACAAAAAATTCAGGGATATCGAATTATAACCATGCAGAATACAATAGGCAAGCTGCAGGAGAAGGTAATTGCCAGGAAAATATAAAGCCAGCTAGAGAGGCAAGGTGTTTTCCCACCTACCCTGGGTGGGTACCGTCCAAAAAGATAAACCTGGACCAATGCAGCAGTCTTTGCCCATGATGTCTATGAAGGTTTCCACTCAGGCATTGAAACCTTTGCTGCAGCGATTGATCTTGAGGACGCATACATGGATTTTTTAATGCTTCAGCTTCTTTAACTAAAAGTAAGTCCATTCCTCCTTAGTTGGATCGCTGCAGCCCTCTTCCAACGGAAAGTAGTTTTTAGATGTGGCAGTTGGACTTCGGAACCAACAACAATATATCCTGGCCTACCACAGGGATCACCATTATCTCCGGTACTGTTCAACGCCTACACAATGAGAATCACCAGTGAGAAGATCACTGGACCTGGCAGGACATTGTCATATGCCGATGATGTTTTAGTGTATCGTCAGGGTAAGAATAGAGAGCAGGTTGCTGTGGAACTACAAACCGAACTCAAACGCATAAGTACTTGGTGTGATGAAGCTGGGGCAATGGTCAACCCAACAAAGGCAACAGTGACTTGGTTCTCGTTGAATAATCATATTGTCAAAACTCCAACACCAACTGTAATGCTGTGTTCAGAGACGGTGGAAAGAACGCAGGCAATGAATTACCTGGGGATACGGTTTGATCGAAGCCATGCTTATAATGAGCACATAGACCAGGTGATAACAAAGGCCATGCGGGGTTTGGCTGCGATGCGGGTGATGGCGGCAGCAAACTGTGAGCAGTGCCATCTGTGTCTTCTGTTCGAGGGGCTGGTCATGTCTATTTTGGAGTATGCAATGGAAATCCTGACTCTTAGCCGTAAGCAGATAGAAAGGTTGGAAAGAATACAGAATGAAGCTATGCGCATTATTCTTGGATGTACAAGAGATACAGCATGCAGAGCGATGCGCTACCTTCTTGATTTTCCAACCATTGAAGAGAGAATACAAGTTTGCAGGGCACGCGCATACCTCAGAGTTAACGCAAACACACAACATCCACTGCATAGTGAAATTATGAAGGTGAAGGGCAGCAGGTTAAAAAGAGGACGGTCGTGGATGGGTCAAGCCGAAGACATTCTTCTACAGGTGTGTTCACTTGAGGACTTAGAGCCTGGCGAGGAGTGGGTGCAAGTGCCAACAGATTTCTGCATATCCTTTTCAGTTTGCATCCAACTAGATAGAAAATGCAGACAAGAAAATCCGGCTGCTGTGGAGGCTAAAGTACAAGCGTTGATTTTCGAGAATTCGCTAGACGGTGATGCGGTCATCTACACAGATGGGTCGGTCGTCCGACATGTGAGAAGCTCATGAGCCTTTACAGCTCGGGCCGGAGGGAGAATTGTGAAGGAGGACTCTGGTACTTTCACTGAAACCACAAGTAGCCTGACTATGGAAGTCATGGCAGTAAGTAAAGCAATAACATGGCTCGAGACACAGACATTCATTAGGGCTTGCTTCTTTAGCGACTCAATGAATATGATCAAGAGGATAGCGGAGGGGTCGATCCGAAGAGAATGGTTGCTGCCTCTGGAGCGGTCTCGGCTGACAAAGATTAGTTTCATCTTCGTGCCAGGGCATGCGGGAGTCCAAGGAAATGAGCGGGCTGACAAGCTCGCAGGTGAGGCTACTGTGGAGGGCGGACGCGCCATGGACCAGGCTGACATTCTGAATGCTCTACGAGAAGTAAGACTCTTGCGTGAACCAAGTGATGACTGTGTATCTACAACCATGGACAGACTGCGAAAACAGCAAATTAAACAAGAACACTACGCAGGAAGCCAAAGAAGATTGATAGACCAACACAGAACTGGCGTCGTTAGCCGCTACACGCTGCGGGATTTGCTGAGGAGGGGATCCGAGCACTTATGTACTGAATGGTGCGATGTGCAATGAGGATGATCTGTCGACTAACTAACTAACTAACTAACTAACTAATTAACTAACTAACTAACTAACTAACTAACTAACTAACTAACTAACTAACTAACTAACTAACAGTGAGAGGGTTTGCATAAAATGATTTTACTTGTACATACAATTCATGTGCAAAGACACCATTGCCCTGAAGTTTGACATTCAGTTCATTTAAAGTTTCCATAATTTCAATGGCAAACATAAAGTCTAACTTCTACTCTTTATTGACAATGTTAGTATTAAAGTCACATTCAATGCCCTTCATATCTAGGAACATCACTGTTTCTTCTCTGAGTTACACACTCGCCTCAACACCATGCCGAGACTCAGCCATCGAACACTGGTGTGGTACAGGACATCGGAATGTTCAGTTTCCAAATCGTCAAGTAATACCTTGAACTGTCTGTGATTAAGTCCTTTTGATCTTATGAGGTTGATGATACTGACAACTGGGTCAATAACATGCTTGATATTCAAAACAGTTTTACACAGACTTTCTTGATGAATCACACAGTGAAGTGGTAATAATGTGTGGTCTGGATATGCTGCTTTAATTTTATTACTTATGAACTTTACTAAACATACATTTTTTTCCAGTCAAAGGACGAGCTCCGTCAGTTGTTACACTTGCCATCTCGTTTCCAAACCAACCCAGTTCTTTCAATACAGTTAGTAACAACATTGAATATATCATGGCCTGTGGTTGTGTCTTTGAGTGACTTAACACTCAGTAACACTTCAGTGAGTTTGAAAGAAGTGTTTATTCCACGTATAATTATCAATAATTGGGCAGTATCATGTACATCGGTACTCTCATCCAATGCAAGAGAGTATCACAAAAATTGTTTACTTGCATCTTGAAGTTTATCCATCAAATTGTCACAAAAATTGTTTACTTGCATCTTGAAGTTTATCCATCAAATTGTCACTTATCTTATCAATACGTCTGACCACAGTTCTCCTTGTTAAGGTAATGTTGTCAAATCTGATTTTTTGTTTGTTCTGGACACATAATTTTTGCAAGCATTAGTTGATGAACTCGCCATCAGAAAATGGCTTGTTCTGTTTTACAATTATGTATGACAGCACAAGACTAGCTTCAGGTGAAGCATCTTGAATTGAAGACTATTTAGTGCAAACAATTTGCTGTTTCTCCAAATTTTTCAACAACTCCGGGAATTTCCTTTCCCTCTCTTCGGTTGTTAAATTGTATCAGACATGTTTTGTTTGATAATGTCTTTTTAAATTGTACTCCCTGAAGACAGCCAATGACTCACGAGTGAGTGTGTGGGCGACACTGTGAGCTGTGAAATTCACGTAAAATGCTTTTACATCTGTCCTGTACAGTGACCTGCATGTACGGAACAATGGCTACCGGCTGTTGCTGAATTGACTGAATTGCCTTTTCGGTTCACGGGTCCATTTTTCAGGAGACTCCTGGGAATCGGCGCTGAAGATGCGGATTTCGTGCTTTATGCGACGTTTTCGGTGGGAGGCCCTGCGGTAAAGGATCGTGCCATGTGAGAAAACCCGGGTCAATGAGGTCTTTCTGGTGACTGCCGAGTCCATCGACGATGAACTGTGGTTTCCGTGGATGAATCTTGTTGCCATTCTGGCGGCGGCATAATGCACAGTGTATCTGTGCGGGCTGTTGTATTTCCGAGACACCTGTCTATTCCACTTTTCACATTGGACAGTGGGGAGCAATTTGTCTGATATTCACTGGCACATGAATGGAGCATAATGGGGACGACCCGTTGCCGTGAAGTTGGAACCTCGACTAACTAACTGACTGACTGACTGACTGACTGACTGACTAACTGACTGACTGACTGACTGACTGACTGACTGACTGACTGACTAACTAACTTACTGACTCACGAGACAACAAGCAAACTGATTTGCTACCAACTTTTATAAAACAGACTTAGTGTCCATTCATCATTAGAAACATGCATTCATATTCATTCAATCTTACGTTTGTTATTGACACTCATTGTTTTAATAAAATTCGAACAGTTAGAATTGTACAAAACTTTGAAACGGAAATGAAACAAAACCTACTTCCGGCTATGTGTGAAAATAAAATATTCGGAAAACAAGTAGTATACTCAGAATAAATTTCAGAAATATATCAAGATTACTACAACATATAAATTAATTTGAACATTGTAAATGTGGATATAATTTATAACAGCGGAAACCTTTTTAATGTAATATTTTCTTGCAAAATAAATCATTTTATTCACCGGAGAAATATCTTTTGTTTCATAAAATCGTCCTTATTAACTTTTTACATGTCGATAAATATTTCTCTATATGAATAATCCATAAATTCGCATTTTAGCATTGCGTGGTTCCAAATGTTGCTGTATGTAGCCTGGGCGGGGTTGAGGTGAGTCCCCAACCTTGCATAAATACCCCAATGGCTCGTGCATTCATCACCTATGCAGCAAAAGTCCACTGGCCTTCTCGTGGCGGAACTGTTTTAACTAACAGGAGAAGGGGCGGCGGCGAGTTACTGGCGCCGAGAAATAACCAGAACGCTCTAGATGTGTATGCACTTACATGCATGCGCAGACATGTGTGTGCGTGCCTACACACCTAAACTCGAGTAAGACCACATTCTGGTATAGCAGAGGAAAGGTGCTGAAGACGGAGGCAACCAGCCAAGAGTCGCACCACAGAAATCAGGATGCCACGCAATCACGAGTGATGAAATATGTCAATTACTCCTAAATGTTATGGTGCTCGCCCTGCTTTGGACCATCAGGCAGGTGCAATGCCAGGCCCTATGAATCGAAAGCGTCCAACCACAGCTACTGGAGGCCCTTCTCAGATGTCCTGTGGAGCCAGTGGACCTTGGAATAGAGCGTCTGGCCATACCTAAAAAAAAAAAAAAAGACTAAATCTAATGCACTGGAATGCGGAGGGAGTCAGAAAAAAAACAAAAAAAAAAAAAAAAAAAAAAAAAAAAAAAACTAGAAAACATCTCGGGCCAAGAAAAGGTAAGCGCATGTTGCTTACAAGAAACTCACCTCAACGAAAACGAAATTATGTCCGCGAAATTGCCAGTACTAAGGACACATTCATCCCGAACTTAGCTGTCAGCTTAAGGTCACCATACAGTGGATACCATCCCACTGTGGAGTACCCGGAAACGACAGAACTAATCGATTGGCTAAGGAAGGAGCAAAAGAAGAACAGCCTGATGTGCCCGTTACTCACTACCAACAGAAAAGAATAACCAAATCAGTCAGAAGGCCACCAAACCCTGCTCAAGACGACTATCACGTTATGGACAGACCAGAACAAGTCATTATTCTGCGCCTCAGAACAGGACATACTAGATTTCGCAACCACATGTATACAAGATTCAAGATTGGTGTATCAGCCATGTGCACATGTGGATTGGCGCCGCAGACAGCAGAGCACATACTCAAAGACTGCCCAAATTACAACATATCTAGGCAAACCTTCTGGCCTAGAGAGACGACAGTGGAACATAAACTCTATGGACCACTGTGTGAACTAAAAAGGACAGTTAAATTCAACATTGCAGTTATAGATATATTTAAGGCGAACGAAAGAAGAAGGAGAAGCATTACATTACGAAGATCAAGGACTGTTTACAAAAATAGATAATTAGAAAGAAATTTTATCACAAATGTTAACATAATCGTAACTGTACATGCAATTCTGTAAAATTCAACAAAATAACTTAAAAACGAAGTAAACATTTTTATTTCTAAATGCCCTCGCTGGCCGCATAAAATCAGTTTCTGGGCCTCATGCAGCTCGCGGGCCATAGTTTGCCCACCACTGGCTTAGGCAAATGGAAATAAGGCGGATTTTCCATTTGACATAACATCAAACAATCTTATAAAATTGTACGGAATAGTCTTCCTATGTCAACCAAATCAGACACACAAAGACACGTGGCAAAATCTATAGAAGAAAATAACAGATATGTTACAGAGGCACAATTACAATACAACCACCATATTTGGTAGAAGTACCATTGTTAATACATATATAATTCCAAAAATACTATACCTGTGCACAGTACTAGACCCCCCCCCCCCCCCCCCCCACGTCAGACTGTCACAAACATAAACAAAGAGATCAGACGCTTTGTGTTTGACAGCACCATCTACAGTATCAAACATACTACATTCATGCAAGACAAAAAAGATGGAGGTATCGCTCTCCAACCAAAATACAAGCACTTAGGATTGGACACGTAGGAGAAATCCTACAATAGCCAGAAAAACACCCTTTAGCACACTATTATATTGGAATTGGCTATCTTATTTAAAACCTATTAGGAATGCATCATCACATTACTTTGGACTCTACCAACGTTTTGCAAAACATGTATTTCAGCCTTTAAAGGACACGAAATATTACTACACAAGAAAACACACACAATCTACAAGCATTTAGTTAAACTACAAGCAACTCCAGTACATCTCAGAATTAAAAGAGGACATAGATATTTCATAAAAGATTATACCGAAATTTTCTCTAGTATTCACAAAAAGCAGATTACCCCAAAAGCAAAGGACATTACATACAGGCTTGGTTACAGCATGGCACCAATAACAGAGAGTACAGGAAAAATAACTAAACAAATACTACAGTGTCAGCTTTGTAGTCAGAACGTCCAAGAATCAGAAGAGCACATCTATTGCGAATGCAACACAATCATGACAACAAGAAATCTCCTATAAAACATCATACACACTCATACGAAACAAAGAACAGATGTTTACAAAGCAATCATGATAAATTCCATTCCTTACTCCACACAAGACATCCACACAAAGCTACTTGTTCTATTGGCAGAGTACAGAAATCTTGTATGGACATTAATAAACAAAGCATTATACAATTACAGAACAATCAACACAGAAATTGTCCAACAACTTTATCAACAAAACGTCTCAAACATTCTAATCTTAGCCCCACAAGTGCAAATCCCGCAAGAGATTTGCCTGAACACAGCGCATATTACAGAAGAAGCAAATAACTTGTTTTAAACAAAGGATAATTGACTATGTGGTTGTTTCGGGGTTTGAAATTTAAATTTAAATATTGAGCACAACCCACTACTGGCAACGCCGATCGCATTCTGGTATAAACCTAAGGCCTATCCACGTCAATATGGAAGCACTATACTCGAGTTTCGCCCTTGTTTGAGCTCGTCAGTAGTGCATATCCCTGACCGGATCGGGAAACAGTCCCGGATCATGAGTGTGAAGCGGGTGTGTAACCACGCGGCACACACTGGACACACATATTATCACAACAGAATATCACAACGCTACCCATCGTAGGCTATGCTCAAGATTGCCCAATCGCCGCGACCGACGTCCGTCGATCGATGGGACCCGAACGATAAGGACTTCTCACTGGCAAGGAACACCAGGCCTCCTAAATCCAGTGAGCAATAATCAATTGACTGTGGTTGTTTCGGGATTTGAAATTTAAATTTAAATATTGAGCACAACCCACTACTGGCAACGGCGATCGCATTCTAGTATAAACCTAAGGCCTATCCACGTCAATATGGAAGCACTATACTCGAGTTTCGCCCTTGTTTGAGCTCGTCAGTAGTGCATATCCCTGACCGGATCCGGAAACAGTCCCGTATCACGCGTGTGAAGCGGGTGTGTAACCACGCGGCACACAATGGACACACCAAATTATCACAACAGAATATCACAACGCTACCCATCGTAGGCTATGCTCAAGATTGCCCAATCGCCGACCAGGCCTCCCGAAACAACCACATAGTCAATTGATTATTGCTCACTGGATTTAGGAGGCCTGGTGTTCCTTGCCAGTGAGAAGTCCTGATCGTTCGGGTCCCATCGATCGACGGACGTCGGTCGCGGCGATTGGGCAATCTTGAGCATAGCATACGATGGGTAGCGTTGTGATATTCTGTTGTGATAATTTGGTGTGTCCAGTGTGTGCCGCGTGGTTACACACCCGCTTCACACTCGTGATCCGGGACTGTTTCCCGATCCGGTCAGGGATATGCACTACTGACGAGCTCAAACAAGGGCGAAACTCGAGTATAGTGCTTCCATATTGAAAAGGATAATTGGTTTTAAACAAAGGATACCACAACTGTAGATGTATTTATTGATGGTATTAATAATGTTACAATTATACTACTACTACTACTACTACTACTACTACTACTACTACTACTACTACTACTACTACTACTACTACTACTACTACTACTACTACTACTACTACTACTACTACTACTACTACTACTACTTCTACTACTACTACTACTACTACTACTACTACTACTACTACTACTACTACTACTACTACTACTACTACTACTACTACTACTACTACTACTACTACTACCATTATTATTAATTTTCCCATTATTATATTTGAATGTGCCGGTCTCTCTGGCTGTGGGGTTACAACACTTTCTCTCTGTAATCCCGTTTATCACGCAGAGTCTCGTAGCGGAGCGAGAGCTGAGGCGGTTCGACCCCCGCTCGTGACTTGCGGGATACTGAGCGGGCCGCTCAGAAAGCAATGGCAAACTACTGAGCGTAATCTTGCCAAGAGATCAACATACAGCTGAAAGATGCTGGTGTTGACAGCTAAGTCCTGTAAGGGATATGCTAAAAATAAAAAAAAATTTGAATGTGCATCATGAAATACATTGTGGATGTGTGTCTGTGTCATTGGCAGTAACATTTGTATGCGTCTGTGTGTGGATGCAGGTGTTTGTGTGTGTGTGGAAAAATAAGAAGGATGTCTTATTCCCTACTCCACACAAGACATCTACACATCTAGTGTGTGTGTGTGTGTTTGCGGTTTTTGCACGTGTATGTGTATGAGTGTGTATATGTGTTTGTGTGTGTGTGTGTGTGCGCGCGCGCGTATATCAGCCTTTAAACCAAGGCGATATCTCAAGTATTAAAATGATGTTATATGGTAATATGTTTGGAAAAAAAAATAAGCAATCACCATGTATAAACGAATTTAATGAGCCCGTTAAGTACCATGTAAGCTAAGGTGGCTTGTAGTGGTCAGGTATTAAGTCCTTCCCATTGTATCTGAAACCCAGACACTATCACAGCTTTGGACCAATTAACTCCCTGGGGACAGGCCATGGACTCTAATTGCTAGTTATAAATCCCTGATCCTTGAACCCAAACAAAAGGTATCATGGACATTTACAGGGCACTAGAGCATCACTCTGTAATTTGACATCAAGCCAACAACACCAACAATGAGAACCTTCACCTCGGTAGCTAAGTGATCCAGAAATTACAAGGAAGCCACATTTTAATGGGAATGATAATTTAAAGTGTATTGCCCAAGCTCACGGCATTCAATGTACAGCTGCCTCCAGAAAGCACGAGATAGATCAAGATAAAATGTGTGTGTTTATGTGTGTGTGTGTGGGTGGGTGGGTGTGTGTGTGGGTGAATGTGTGGGTGTGAGAAAGAGAGGAGAGGGAGAGATGGACAGGTGTTACATGCATTTCGCTTGTGGACGTTGAAATGAAGCATATGCAAGGAATGTGTGTTTACATGCTCAATGCAATAAATGTCACATTATCAAAACTGTATATATGTATGAATTTGCTTCATTCACACATGTGACACTTAACACTAACAAACGGCAACGCTCTGTAATATACACAAACAAAAGAAACACACATTACACCTTGTAAATATACATTGTTTTGTATGAAATAAACGTTTAAAAAAACATTACTAAAGATCTTTTTAAAAATCATGTTTGCAGTGTCTATCGGATACATAATGTACATACGGCCGTTTGGGTCGGGATGATCACCCAACACAACCAACACCCTAGTGAGGCGGCTCTGGCCACTCTGGGAACCGTGAGTCCTTTTAAAAATTATGTTACTATTGATTAACGTGGAAAGGAGCAATACAATGAGATAAAAGACTATTTTTATAAGCCCCACCATGTAGGGCACCCGTCAACAAATCATGAATGGTACTGATCTCTGGGTAGTATTGCATATTGTTGAGAACTGTTAGAACTATCCCACCGATGTATAAGGGCGATGCGCAGGAAACCCCTCCCACGCTGGAGAAAAGAGGAGGCGATAAGAAACCTCCCCAACGATAGACAAGATGGACGCGCAGGAAACCCCTCCTTCGCTGGACAATGAAGAGACGGTAAGAAACCTCCCAAACGATGGAAAAGAGAGATGCGACAGACCCTCTCCTACGCTGGATGATAGACCCAAGCACGAAGACAACCTGAAGGTGAGCCCGCCGAGGGGCTCAACGCGAGAAAACAAACAGAGAAATCAACAGAAGAGCCCTTCTCAGGACTCGAAGCAAGTTAACAAGCACAGAAACTAAAAGACGGCCCTTTTCAGGGCTCACCTCAAGTAAACAAGCACAGACAGTAAATAATGGGTCCTTTCTATGGCTAAACCCAGGAATCACTCAAGCCAAGCAAGAACGTGAATCAAAGTAAAAAAAACGTTGTCCCGACCTCTCAAGAAGCCCCAGCTTCAGCACACCAAGTACTTATGAGTTGAAGTTCCGTTTGCAGTTCCACGACAACCTGATCTATATGCTTACCATGACGATACACTAAAACATCGTCGGTTTATGACAATGTCCTCCCCGGTCCAGTGATCTGCTCGCTGATGATTCTCACAGTGTAGGCGTTAAACAGCACCGGAGATAATGGTGATCCCTGTTAGTTAGTTAGTCGGCAGATCATCCTCGTTGCACATCGAACCATTCAGTCCATAAGTGCTCGGATCCCCTCCTCAGCAAATCCCGCAGCGTGTAGCGGCTAACGACGCCAGTTCTGTGTTGGTTTATCAATCTTCTTTGGCTTCCTGCGTAGTGTTCTTGTTTGGCCACCCCTCTTTTACTTTGCTGCTCTCGCAGTCTGGCCATTGTTGTAGATTCACAGTCATCACTTGGTTCTCGCAAAAGTCTCACTTCTCGTAGAGCATTCAGAATGTCAGCCTGGTCCATGGCGCGTCCGCCCTCCACAGTAGCCTCACCTGCGAGCTTGTCAGCCCGCTCATTTCCTTGTACTCCCGCATGCTCTGGCACGAAGATGAAACTAATCTTTGCCAGCCGAGACCGCTTCAGAGGCAGCAACCATTCTCTTCGGATCGACCCCTCCTCTATCCTCTTGATCATGTTCATTGAGTCGCTAAGGAAACAAGCCCTAGTGAATGTCTGTGTCTCGAGCCATGTTATTGCTTTACTTACTGCCATGACTTCCATGGTCAGGCTACTTGTGGTTTCAGTGAAAGCACCAGAGTCATCCTTCACAATTCTCCCTCCGGCCCGAGCTGTAAAGGCCCATGAGCTTCTCACATGTCGGACGACCGACCCATCTGTGTAGATGACCGTGTCACCGTCTAGCGAGTTCTCGAAAAACAACGCTTGTACTTCAGCCTCAACAGCAGCCGGATTATCTTGTCTGCATTTTCTATCTAGTTGGATGCAAACTGAAAAGGATGTGCAGAAGTCTGTTGGCACTTGCACCCACTCCTCGCCAGGTTCTAAGTCCTCAAGTGAACACACCTGTTGAAGAATGTCTTCGGCTTGACCCATCCACGACCGTCCTCTTTTTAACCTGCTGCCTTTTAACTTCCTAATTTCACTATGCAGTGGATGTTGTGTGTTTGCGTTAATTCTGAGGTAGGCGCGTGCCCTGCAAACTTGTATTCTCTCTTCAATGGTTGGAAAATCAAGAATGCATGCTGTATCTCTTGTACATCCAAGAATAATGCGCATAGCTTCATTCTGTATCCTTTCCATCCTTTCTATCTGCTTATGGCTGAGAGTCAGGATTGCAATTGCATACTCCAAAACAGACATGACCAGCCCCTCGTACAGAAGACATAGATGGCGCTGCTCACAGTTTGCTGCCGCCATCACCCGCATCGCTGCCAAACCCCGCTTGGCCTTTGTTATCACCTGGTCTATGTGCACATTATAAGCAAGGCTTCGATCAAACCGTATCCCCAGGTAATTCATTGCCTGCGTTCTTTCCACCGTCTCTGAGCACAGCATTACAGGTGGTGTTGGATTGTTGACAATATGATTATTCAACGAGAACCAAGTCACTGTTGCCTTTGTTGGGTTGACCATTGCCCCAGCTTCATCACACCAAGTACTTATGCGATTGAGTTCGGTTTGTAGTTCCACAGCAACCTCCTCTCTATCCTTACCCTGACGATACACTAAAACATCATCGGCATATGACAATGTCCTGCCAGGTCCAGTGATCTGCTCACTGGTGATTCTCACTGTGTAGGCGTTGAACAGTACCGGAGATAATGGTGATCCCTGTGGTAGGCCAGGATATATTGTTGTTGGTTTCGAAGTCCAACTGCCACATCTAAAAACTACTTTCCGTTGGAAGAGGGCTGCAGCGATCCAACTAAGGAGGAATGGACTTACGTTTAGTTCAAGAAGCTGAAACATTAAAAAATCCTTTGGTACTCTGTTGTATGCGTCCTCAAGATCAATCGCTGCAGCAACGGTTTCAGTGCCTGAGTGGAAACCTTCATAGACATCATGGGCAAAGACTGCTGCATTGGTCCAGGTTTATCTTTTTGGACGGTACCCACCCAGGGTAGGTGGGAAAACACCTGGCCTCTCTAGTTGGCTTGATATTTTCCTGGCAATTACCTTCTCCAGCAGCTTGCCTATTGTATTCTGCATGGTTATAATTCGATATCCCTGAATTTTTGTGTGGTCTTTGTAAGGCTTCGGCAAGGGAATCAGATAGCTGTGTAACCATTCCTCCTTGATGCTAGCACTCCCTATACTGTTGTTGTACATGTCTGCTAGTTTCTCTAGCTCATTGTGGGTACACCTATTTATGTCATCGTATCTTATGCCATCAGGACCTGGAGCACTGTTTTTTGATCGTAGAAGCACAGCCTTGATTTCTTTCACTGTCACTGTGTCTTCATCCGAAGTGTTGTGGGCCTTGCATCTGTCTGAGGTGACCTCCTTGGCCAGATTTCGGCCTCCCATGTCTGTCTGGTTGCTCTGCTCAAGGTAGAGTTCAAAGAGGGCTTTGCCCTTGTCCTCGTCAGTCCTCTGCCAGATGAGGTCAGCACCTTGGAAGTCAGAAATGCTCTTATTCTTGACTACACGACTCATGCTTTTATGTACCGCCAGAACAATTTCAGTGACTGTGATCCCTGTGGTAGGCCAGGATATATTGTTGTTGGTTCCGACGTCCAACTGCCACATCTAAAAACTACTTTCCGTTGGAAGAGGGCTGCAGCGATCCAACTAAGGAGGAACGGGCTTATCTTGAGTTCAAGAGTCTGACGCATTAAGAAATCCAATGGTACTCTGTTGTACGCGTTCTCAAGATCACTCGCTGCAGCAAAGGTTTCAATGCCTGACTGAAAACCTTCATAAACATCATGGACAAAAACTGCTGCATTGGTCCAGGTTTCTCTTTTGGGACGGTACCCGGGTGGGTGGGAAAACACCTTGCTTCTCTAGCTGGCTTGATATTCTTCTGGCAATGAACTTCTCCAGCAGCTTGCCTATTGTAATCTGCATGGTTATTACTTGATATCCCTGAATGGTTGTGTGGTCTTTGCCAGGCTTCGGCAAGGGAATCAGATAGCTGTGTAACCACTCCTCCTTGATGCTAGCACTCCCTATACCGTTGTTGTACATGTCTGCTAGTTTATCTAGCTTATTGTCAGTACACCTATTGATGTCATATCTTATGCCATCTGGCCCTGGAGCGCTGTATGTTGTTCGTCGAAGCACAGCCTTGATTTCTTTCACTGTCACTGTGTCTTCATCCGAAATGTTCTGGGCCTTGCATCTGTCTGAGTGTCACGAAAAATAAACTTGATAGTTTCGATCGATGAAAAACAAGACCTGACATTCGTCTGTGAAAACACGAGCAAACCCTTTGATGTTGAATACACAGGAACAAAATAGGTCGCGTCAAAATGTCTAACCCCGGTCGGCATTTTGTTAACAAGTTGTTGTTCGAGAAACGTACACTGGCGCCATCCGTCTGCAAGGCGGGAGTCGGCCTTTGAAGTGTAGACGGAATGTCTGGCCAGAAGTCGGATGGAGTCTTGTGATGTAGGGAAGGTCCTCTAGATCACAGATAGGAGAAAATTTCTCAGATGAAAGGGGACACCAGTGAGATGTTCACATTGAGTTGGGAAAAATACAGAGAAAAACAACTTCTCGACGCCTCTGCGTCTAGACAATTTGGTGACGTCACTCAAGCACCGATATAAAACTCGTTGCGGTAATCAAGTGGAGTTAGTCGACCAAGATTTCTGAAGTTTGCAGGATCTGTGCAGTTTCCGAGTTGTGTTTTAGAAAGAGACTATAGTGTCCAAGTGTTGATAATTATCGGCAGACATAGATCCAATCAGGGATTGCATAGTCTCAATTTGCAACCGGAAATAGGTATATGGTATTCTATTAATCATATCTAACTTATAGTATGATTAGGAATAGAGTACAGTACTGTGAGGTGATATAATGTATTATAGGTGTGGTGATACAATGTATTATAGGTGCGGTGATAGAATGTTCTATAAGTGCGGTGCTAGAAAGTATCATAGGAGCGTCGGCACTAGTATTCTATTGTGTGGCTTCAACTAGCTTGAGTGATATATCATTTTACTCAGGGAGTTGAGGACAATGTAGTGGAATAATAATTAGAGAGATTAAGGATGGTTGAGAGGAAGGAGAGGAATGTGAAATGGTAGGATCTTCCAGTAGGGCATCTGCTGGGTTTCTACCCGTTCCTTTATTCTTTCCTGGTGTTGCCATGTCTCAGATCATATGATGAGTTATTTGGCCGTATGACAGAGATCGGATCTCTGTTATAGATCTGAGTGCTGCTATTGGCCTACACTCACCTAATTCCGGCCAGGATTGAGTTGCCCTCACCATAGTATTCTCTATTCTACAGGTTCCATTTACAGGTCCACGTATGTGTGCTATGATTTTCAACAGTGAAGCTAACACATTTTAGAAGATGATGGCTCAGAATTTGAAGTCAGAAGTTGCTGAGAGGCCGCTACATTGGGCTTATACCCAAGTTGGTTTGCAGGAACCTGGCTTCTGCTGAGCAGGACATGCTGAGGAGATTTATGTTTTAGCAAGTGATAAGTGTATCACTGAACAGTCAGAACATTGTAGATATACACTACTGATACCAGGAACAGTCATACAACTTTATACTGATACCTAGAACAGTCAGAGTGTGGTGTTATTATCGGGAATCTTTAAAACCAGTGACACTAGATACATTAAGATTTCCCCAATAACAGTGACAATAGTCTTAGAATTCTCTGATAACAATCATTTAAATAACAGAGGAAATTCATAGTGTTAAACAGATTGAAGACTCTCATTAGACAGTGTTTGTCATGGGTGTCCAAGCATCCTAGTGGTTCAAGAGACAACGGAGAAAGTCTTCACGTGACCAGAGGAGCAGCACCTGGGTGAGGTTGCTTGTCTGGACTAAATGATGCGAGTGTGTTCTCAGCACAGTGATGAGAATGACTATACTCCTGAACACTGATCTGAGTCTATAGACACTTTAGAGAACACGTCACACATTCTACACTTTATATACACACACCCACTTCTTCTACATATACTCTTTGCTTTAATAAAATTCTTGTTTTTATTTGTTGAAGCGAGAGTTGTCAAGTATGTTATGTTGGGGAATAATGAGAGGGGGCATGATCCAGAAGTGAGTAAGAGTGTGAAGAAGGTGTCCTCAGATTGAGGGAGTGTTGTGGACGGAGTCTGCTGGATATCTCCAGGATAGAGATATTGAATTAAAACAAAATGTGGGTGTTAATTCCCCTCACTCCAGGGACGACACTAAAGTTGTAAAGAAGAACAAGTAACTACTACGACATTCATTTTTTATACACACGACAACTGTCATACTGGAAAGTGTCTCAACTCAGTGATTGCTGAAAATAAATCATTTGTTTGTCCAAATAAATAAATAAAATAAATAAATAAATAAATAAATAAATAAATAATTAAATAAATAAATAAATAAATAAACAGTTAGATGCTTCCCTGTCGGCCCAGTAGTCATGGGTTTCGATCCGTATTTCATAAACGAACCTGGGCTCCCAGCCAAAATATCACAAAGAAGTGACTTGTCGGCTGGCATGGGCGATCTCCGACGACATGGAACAATTAATGTGTTGACTTCCTTCCGTGCCATGACACAAGACTCACGAATGTTTCTTTCGCTGTCTTCCTCTATCTCTCTCTTTCCACAAATCTATCCGGTTTTCACATGTTCCAGTGTTTGTCGTCTTATGATATGGCCAACATATTATGACTGCCTCCTGCTGATGTTTGTGATAAGTTGTCTTTGAGACTTAGTCTCCCTCAAAGTGCCTAGATTGTTCATATTGGCTGTTTCAAATTGACTGTGAAAATATCTGACATACCTTCTTGTGTTCTTACTGCACTTTGGCTCAAGTGGTACATGGATATGTCATAATCATGGGGAAAAAAAAAAACTAACTACATAAATAAATAAAATACAGAGGTTCCAAGGGAGCTGACAGGGGAAACAACTGAGGACATCAGAGGACAAGCTAAACACCAACCTTAACAAGATGTCTGTACAGAATGGTTTGTTAGTACCAATCATTTTGTTTTTCTCGCTTCGAGGCAAAGGGTTTACGGACGAAATTCGTAATCCCGCGTACCCGCGTTCGAAACACAGCTGCGGGCGATTTTGCAGCAAACCGTCTTGTATTGGCTTTTTACGAAATGGTATGGATGCCGGTCGTTCAGAAAGCAATGGGAAACTATTGAACGTAAACTTACAAGAGATCACAACAGCAAAACATGCTGGTGTTGACTGCAATGCCCTGTAAAGGATATGTAACTAATTTTATTCTTATGTAATACAAGGGAAATAATGGCATGTAGGGTGAAGTCATATTACGGCTTTAGCAATCAAGGGGGAGAATTATAGATTTCACTATATTTGTACTGACAGCTATTTTGCAAAAGAAGTATATATTTATTCCTGTAGCATTTTTATTCATATCATGGAAAGTACAAATTGAATGTTACCATCATAAAAGCTATACACAGTTTTGAATACTATTTGAAAAGTAAGGCATCAAATTGTTGCATAATAAATATTGTTTAGTAAATTATTTATTTTTTTATCTGCTAGGCCGCGTTTGTCTAAATAGACGCTATGTTTACTCTGGTTTCTCTTCACAACGTATAAACTTTTCTATCAAGAATTTAAAAATAGACGCTCGGTTTTTCTCTGGTTTTTCTTCACAACGTATACATTAGTTCTCTAAGTAAAAGAAACAACCATGTTCCGGTGTCAACACCACGTGTAGATTTGGATTAACGATTTTCTCTTTCACGAATTATTTAAAAATATCAGTGATTTTAATTTTGTGGAAGTGAATTCGATAGTTTATCACCACGTGTAGATCTGGATTAAAATCTCCTCTGTCACGGATTATTCAAATATATCAGTGATTTCAATTTTGTGGAAGTGTTTTTGATTGTTTTCACCACGTGCATCTGTATCTGTGCTTCCGTATTGAAGATTTCCTCTGTCACGGATCATCGAAGATGGAAAACCAAATTGATAAACGTGTCAAAGTCAACACAAGTGAAGGTTTCGAAGGTGGGGCGTTCCATCAAGCGAACACACTTGTGTTTTCTATATCAGGACCTCATGTATTCCGGTTCAACTACTCGCTGATGGCGAGCGTCTTGAGGGGGCCTTGCGGGATTGGTAGGGAAGGGATAAAATCCATCTACCGCTTTCAGGACCCTAAAAGATGGTACGCTACGCTAACACCGGAAGCAAAGGCGGCTCATTATGAACGGCTTCATGGGATGAACTGCAGGATCCTAAAGTAACTATTGTAATTGAAAACATAGAGAAGGAAAAGACCAAGGCTATGATTCACTGGATGCCTACAACCGCAAAGATCGAGACAGTGAAGCAAATAGCCGCGGATATTTCGGAAGATATAAACGCGGAAGTGCATAAACTGAAAAACAGCACGGACAAGTGTTTACTTCTGTGCAACCCGAAAGAACCTCTGCCACATTACGTGGACATGGAGTTGGACGAGGTAGAAGACAAGCTACACCGTCTCTTCATCACAGTTCCGGGGCGCCGTACGGCGTGTACAGTCTGTGGGGAAGACTCCCACTGGAGTAATAAATGTCCAGCCAAAGTACAAACCCAGAAGGCAACTATACTGGCACAAAAAGTCACTTCGAACTCCCAGACAGATCAACATAGTAAGGAGGATGAAGACGGTTTCCAGCTGGTCAGTCGGAAAAGGGGACGCTCAACCAAGAGCCTGTCTGACGGTGAGAGCTCGACACCACCAGCCTGCCAAACATCTGTTACCACGCTGCCGCCCTTCAACAAGCACGACTACCCTACACCGCCTGAAGCGCACAGGTCAAACAAAAAGAAATGTGTAAGTAATTATACTGAACAGATAACGACCAGCGCCATGACCGAAATTGACAGTGATAATATTAACACACCAACACGACAAAGAAACCTGTCAGATTATTCACCACGCCTCGTTATTGACTAAGAGATTTCAAGCCCGGCGAAGGAATCTACTGACTATCTCCAGAAATGATAACAGGAATACAGACAGTTTTGAAACAAGAAACATAATTATGCTCAACTGTTTCTTATTTTACAACAAAAATGGCAGCGAAATTAAAATAATGAGTATTAACATTCGAGGTATAAGATCCAAAATTAATCATCTTATACCACTCATACACAAATATAAACCTGATTTTATACTCATTCAGGAAGCTAACGTTAAAACCGTATATCACAACACAAAAAATCATATATCACAACATGCTTAGGTCTAAGACACTCATGTTTTAGTCTTAGTACTCAACATATCGGATTGGGTACAGCAATAATACAGACATCGGACAGGTGGCAGATTATAGAGAAGGACAGGGACTGCCAGGGTAGGATAGCTATAGTACAGGTGAGAAATTTTTTTCCCGCGTTTCCATCCTGTTTCAGGAAATTGCGGTCAACACCAGCATCTTTCAGCTGTATGTTGATTCCTAGGCTAGATTACGCTCATCAGCACGCCACGACTTTCTGAGCGACGGGCTCCATACTCTCATAAGTCACTTTTGCGATTCGAACCACTGCTAATTCTCGTCACGTTACGTGACGAGAGAATTCGGGGTTAGCGGAGAAAGCTGATAACCCCTTCGGCCATTGAGCCGGCTACAGGTGAGAAATAACATAAATAAATACACAATTGTCAACATACACGCACCGCCTGACTACAGAAATCAGCCGCTCTTCTACCAAACACTGGAAAATTTATTATCACGCTCATATCGGGGTCACAACATCATTCTAGGGGGTGATTTTAATTGCGTACTTTCGGCGCACGACCTTATGAATGGAGATGTAAGAATGCTAATTAGAAACACAACGGGGGAGGAGGAACATCAATTAGACACATTGCAAACAATTTTAGATATCCATGGGCTAACAGACGCATACAGGCAGATGCACCCCCATGGAACAGATACAACACACACAAACAATGCGCATAACAGAGCAGCTCGATTAGATAGAATTTATGCGCCCATAACACATCATATAACACAAGTCAAGCATTTACAGGAGACACTGAACTTCACAGATCATAAGGCGGTAGTTGCAACAATAAACACAGTACAAGCAACACCACATCTTAGGAGATCTCCCCATTGGAAACTGAACTGCACACTTTTACTATATCAGGACTATGTAGATTGCATAACAAAACTGATCCTCACATACACAAGCGATATACCGGAGGGTAAAGCGCGAGAACTCTGGGAAACACTTAAACAAACTATACAAGAGAGAACGCAAACACTAGCAGCAGTAATACACAAGCAAAAACTACAACAAGAAAAAGTATTGGAAAATGCAATTAAGCTCTTACTACAGACAGACAAAAATTCCCCACACATCATAGCATTACAGGAAGAATTAAATCTCCACAGACATCATCGATTTCAGGGGGCTTTACTGCGAACAAAGTTACAAACTATAACACAAGAGATACCGAGTAAACAATACCTAGCTTTAGAACAAAACATACAGCGCAGCAGACAAATAGGCCAGATAATTGACAGGGAAGGAAATATACAAGTCGAGCCACAACAAATAGCCTTAGCCTTTGAAGATTATTACAAGAACCTTTATACAGAGGAAAACACACAGGCGCACGTGCAAGAACACTTTATGAAATTCACAAAAGAACTCACAGAGGAACAGAAACTAACACTAGATACTGAATTAACACTAACAGATATAACACAAGCGGTTCATGGAATGCAGAAGGGCAAATCGCCTGACCCTGAAGGTATTACCGCTGAATTCTATCAGTTTTTCTTTCCTCTTCTTGGTCCCCTTTTACTAGCAGTATTTTCTGAATCTTTCCACAAACATGAACTCCCATCCAGTTTCAACACGTCTTACATCACTCTTATTCCGAAGGAGAACACTGACAAGACACTTTTAAAGAGTTACAGACCTATCACGCTTTTAAATGTAGACTACAAGATTTTAACAAAGACTTTGACGAATAAATTGAAACCAGTAATGGCATCTCTCATTCATGAAGACCAGCAATGTAGTGTACAACACCGGAATATCCAGCAACACACACACTTCATAAGGGACATCATCAACTACACACATCTGAAAAACTATCAGTCCTCAATTCTCTCTTTAGATCAAGAAAAAGCATTCGACAGAATATCTCACTCATACCTCCACAAAACTCTCTCACACTGCAACGTGGGAAATTATTTTCGGACATGGGTCAAAATTTTATATTTGAAACCGGAAAGTCGGATTCTATTAAACCATACCCTAACCAATTCTTTCAGGTTGACTAGGTCAGTGAGACAGGGATGTCCCTTGTCCCCATTACTGTACGTTGTCGCTCTAGAGCCACTTCTAGAAAAGATACGACAGGACGGTAATGTGAGGGGTACGTTCATACCAGGGAAGGGTGGACAAAAGCTGCGTGCTTATGCGGACGATACCATTTTCTTTCCGACAACTGAAAAATCTGTACGGATCATTTTGGAGACGTTCTCGTTTTTCGGCAAAGGGAGCGGGGCAAAATTAAACGTCCAAAAATCTACTATAATGGGCTTAGGCAAATGGAAAAATAAGGCGGATTTTCCATTTGACTTAACTTAAAACAATCTTATAAAAGTGTACGGAATAGTCTTCCCATGTCAACCAAATCAGACACACAAAGACACTTGGCAAAATCTAGAGAAGAAAATAACAGATATGTTGCAGAGGTACAAATACAAAACAACTACCATATTTGGTAGAAGTACCATTGCTAATACATATATAATTCCAAAAATACTATATCTGTGCACAGTACTAGACTCCCCACGTCAGACTGTCAAAAACATAAACAAAGAGATCAGAAGCTTTGTGTTTGGCAGCACCATCTACAGTATCAAACATACTACACTCATGCAAGACAAAACAGATGGAGGTATCGCCCTCCAAGACATAACAACCAAAATACAAGCACTTAGGATCAAACACGTAGGCGAAATCCTACAACAGCCAGAAAAACACCCTTTAGCACACTATTATATTGGAATTGGCTACCTTATTTAATACCTATTAGGATTACATCCTCACATTACTTTGGCACTCTCCCAACGTTTCGCAAAACATGTATTTCAGCCATTAAAGGATACGAACAATTACTACACAAGAAAACACACAAAATCTACAAGCATTTAGTTAAACTACAAGCAACTCCAGTACATCTCAGAATTAAAAGAGGACATATATATTTCATAAAAGATTATACCGATACTTTCTCAAATATTCACAACAAGCAGATTACCCCAAAAGCAAAGGAAATTACATATAGGCTTGTTTACAGCAACAACAGAGAGAACAGCAAAAATAACTAAACAAATACTTGAGTGTCAGCTTTGTAGACGGAACGTCCAAGAATCAGAAGAGCACATCTATTACGAATGCAGCACAATCATGCCAACAAGAAATCTCCTATAAAACATCCTAAACACTCATACGAAACAAAGAACAGATGTTTACAAAGCAATCATGATAAATTCCATTCCTTACTCCACACAAGACATCCACACAAAGATACTTGCTCTATTGGCAGAGTACAGAAATCTTGTATTAACATTAAGAAACAAAGCATTATACAATTACAGAACAATCAATAAAGAAATTGTCCAACTTTATCAACAAAAGTCTCAAATATTCTAATATTAGCGCCACAAGCGCAAGTCCTGCAAGAGATAAGACATATGCCTGAAGACAGCACATATTACAGAAGAAGCAAATAACTTGTTTTAAACAAAGGATACTACAACTGTAAATGTGATTATTGATGGTATTAATAATCTTACAATTATATTATTATTATAAATAATACTATTATTATTACTGCTACTATTATTATTAATTTTCCCATTATTATATTTGAATGTGCAACATGAAATATATTGTGGATCGGTGTCTGTGCCGTTGGCAGTAACATATGTATGCGTCTGTGTGTGGATGCAGGTGTGTGTGCGTGTGTGTGTGTGGTGCATGAATTTGCACGCGCATGTGTATGAGTGTGTGTGTCTGCGCGCGCGCGCGTGCGTGCGTGTAGCAGCCTTTACACCAAGTCGGTATCTCCTGTTTTAAAATGATGTTATATGGTAATGATATGTTTCAAAAGAAAAATATGCACCACCATGTATAAACAAATTGAATTATCTCTTTAAGTACCCAGTAAGCTAAGGTGGCTTTTAGTGGCCAGGTTTTAAGTCCTTCCCATTGTATATGAAACCCAGACACTATCACAACTTTGGACCAATTATCTCCCTGGGGACAGGCCATGGACTCTAATTGCTAGTAGTAAATCCCCGATTCTTGTCCCCCAAACAAAAGGTATCATGGACTAGAGCGTCACCCTGTAATTTGTCATCAGGCAACAACACCAACGACCTTCGCCTCGGTAGCTAAGTGACCCAGAAATTACAAAGAAGCCACATTTTAATGGGAATTATAGTTTAAAGTTTATTGTCCAAGCGCGGGGCAGTTATTGTACTGCGGTCTCCAGAAAGCACGAGATTGTGTGTGTGTGTGTGTGTGTGTGTGTGTGTGTTTGTGTGTGTGTGTGTTTGTGTGTGTGCGTGTGTGTGCGAGAGAGAGAGAGAGAGAGAGTGAGAGAGAGAGAGAGAGAGAGAGAGAGAGAGAGAGAGAGAGAGAGAAGAGGGAGAGATGGACAGGTGTTTCATGCATTCCGCTTGCGGAAGTGGAAGTGAAGCATATGCAAGGAATGTGTATCTACATGCACTATGCCATAAATGTCATATTATCATAACTGTGTATATGTATGTATGTGTTTTATTCACAATGTCACACTTAACACCAACAAACGGCAACGCTCTGTAATATACACAAACAAAAGAAACACACACTACAACTTGTAAATATACATTGCTATGTATGAAATAAAAGTTTAAAAAAAAAAAGAAATTAAAACGGGTGAACAGTCGTGAAACACCGATTTGGGCCTCCCAGTTCTCGTTAAGCATCCAGCAAAATGAGTGCCAGCAGTCAACCAAGTCCACTCCGCTCCTGGTCGGCGGAAAACGACCCACAGACTAGTGATGCGGTACCTGGCTTAGAAAGTGAAGAAGAATTATCAGACATTGAATTCTTACCAAAGGAAGAAGTCGTTCCTTACGATGCGGCACCGACTAATTTTGTTAGAATTCTTTATGGAGCCGCACAGACTCTTCTCCTGAACAGCAACTGCCGAAGAAAGATCTTTGTGAATTGCTTAACAAAGAAAATAGGCGCCAAAAGCCATATTTCTCCAGGGGCGTCGCTGGACCTGTGTAGCGAAGATGGCACTTTGCTGAAACTAGAGAGCTTAGATGCCAACCAAAATATCGACCATCTCTTCGTGCATGGTTCTACTTACTTCCCATGTGTTGTAGCTAGGACAGATGCAGGGTTTCTGGAATCAATCACGCCTTGTCTGAAGCGCTGGGAGAAACTATACCCAACGTTGCCAGATTTATTCAACAGATCCATACAAAAGGACCAAGAAGAAGCCAGAAATAGAGAAATCATCTCCAGGGCTATGGGTGCGGCTGCCGTCCATTCTGAGGAGAAGAAAAACAAAGACAAAGATTCTACTGTAGACAGGAAAAAGAAAGGAAAATAACTCTGGAAGGTCACATTTGAAGGGACTATTCATGGGTCTATGAATCTTCAAGCTTTTGATGTCAAGATTATGACCAGCTGTGTCGGCGGTTTTTGATAACCAGACGGAAACGTATTTGATCATTTAAAAACAAATGTATTCTTCTACTAAACGACCTTTTCTTAATACATTCAATTTACATTAAAAAAACAAAAAAAAAAAAACAAACAAACAAACAAACAAGAATTTACAAATTGGACATTGCAGATCTTTTGTACACCTTGTAAATATAAATTGCTTTGTATGAAATAAACGTTTAAAAAAAAGGCGAAGACAAATCATCGAAAAAAATACATATTGGAAAAAATTCACAAAAAAAGGGTCTCCTGGACAAGCAGGTCAAGAATGTACCTAGGGTACCCGAGTCTATTAGGAAGAGGAGGGCGGCGATTGCTGCCAGAAAGACCAGGACCAGTAAGAATTAGCAGCTTACAAAAAGAAACAAGCAGCCAAGAAGAAGGTGGTGTTCTAGCGAGCTGAGAAATACTCCAAGGAGTACCAGGCCAAGGAGCGCAATGAAATCAGACTTGCCCGCATCGCTAAAAAGAGTGGCAATTTCTACGTGCCCGCTGAACCCAAGTTGGCTTTCGTCATTAGGATCAGAGGCATCAATGGCATCCACCCACGGCCCAGGAAAGTCCTGCAGCTGTTCAGACTGCGTCAGATCAACAACGGCGTCTTCGTCAGACTTAACAAGGCCACACTGAACATGTTCAAGATTGCTGAGTCCTACGTTGCTTGGGGTGTCCACAACCTGAAGACCGTACGTGAGCTCATCTACAAGCGAGGCTTTGGCAAGGTCAACCACCAGCGGATTGCCCTGACTGAGAACTCCATTGTGGAGAAGGAACTGGGTAAGAGGGTCTTTATTTGTGTTGAGGACCTCATCCATGAGATCATGACTGTTGGCCCCAACTTCAAGTATGCCTCAAACTTCCTCTGGCCGTTCAAGCTGTCCTCTCCTCTGGGAGACTGGCGCCGCAAAAACAACCACTTTAACGATGGTGGTGATTACGGCTTCAGGGACACCAAGATTGATGCCCTGATTAGACAAATGCTGTAAGCGCAGTGGTGGAAGCAGCCAGTTCAAGACTAGCAGATAGTTCACTATAATGTTCATGTGAATTATTGATGATAATAAATTTCATTGCTCTCCCCCCCCCCCCCAAAAAAAAAAGAAGTGTCTCCTGAGTGTAATATACAGTGGTGGTGGAAATTTTGCCATCTTGTGTAACGAACTAAACAAATTCCAATCTACGCGCCCTCCCTTTCTCTCTCTCCCCCTCCTCCCCCGACTCTCTCTCCCTCTTTGTTGACCACTTTCCCGGTCTCAACCCAGCCCGCCACAAACAAATCCTTTGCACTTGTGATTAAGGGAGTGATTGTGATTCAGTAATACTATTGAACTTGTTTCCAGGAAACTAAGCTTGCATGAGGTTGCCTGCAGTGTGAAAGTTCTAGTTAAATGGTTTGGTATGCATGGGAGCAAATGATTACTACACCATGCCAAGAATATAATGTCACATGTACATGAATGTATACGCTGTATTCGCAAATGTAAAATGACACTGCTTTTGAACATAATAAACGGGAAAAGAAATATACACAGGCGATTTCTTGGGTCGGGATGATCACCCAACAGAACCGACACCTAGTGGGGTGGCTCTGGCCCCTCTGGGAACCTTGAGCCCTTCTAATAAACAAAATTTACTAAAGATTTCCGTGGAGAGGAGCAATATTATCACAATCATCAATCAATATAATCACATGACAATCACAAGAGGAGTCTAAAGACTATTTTTCTAAGCCCTACACTGTAGGGCACACGTCAACAAACCATGAATGGTACTGATCTCTGGGTAGTATTGCATATTGTGGAGTACTGTGAGAACTATCCCACCGATGGATAAGGGGGATGTGCAGGAAACCACTCCCACCCTGGAGAAAAAGAGGAGGCGATAGGAAACCTCCCCAGCGATGGACAAGAGGGATGCGCAGGAAACCCCTCCTACCCTGGACAATGAGGAGACGGTAGGAAACCTCCCCAACGATGGAAAAGAGAGATGCGACAGTCCCTCTCCTATGCTGGACTATAGACCCAAGCACGAAGACAACCTGAAGGTGAGCCCGCCCAGGTGCTCAACGCGAGATAACAAAAACAGAAATCAAAAGACGAGCCCTTTTCAGGGCTCAAAGCAAGTTAACAAGCACATAAACTAAAAGACGAGCCCTTTTCAGGGCTCACCTCAAGTAAACAAGTACAGACAGTAAATAACGGGCCCTTTTTAGGGATAAACCCAAGAATCACTCAAGCCAAGCAAGAACGGGAACCAAAGTAAACAAACATCGTCCCGACCTCTCAAGAAGCCCCAGCTTCAGCACACCAAGTACTTATGAGTTGTAGTTCGGTTTCCAGTTCCACGACAACCTGATCTCTATCCTTACCATGGCGATACACTAAAACATCGTCGGCTTATGACAATGTCCTCCCCGGTCCAGTGATCTGCTCGCTGGTGATTCTCACAGTGTAGGCGTTGAACAGCACCGGATATAATGGTAATCCCTGTGGTAGGCCAGGATATATTGTTGTTGGTTCCGACGTCCAACTGCCACATCTAAAAACTACTTTCCGTTGGAAGAGGGCTGCAGCGATCCAACTAAGGAGGAACGGACTTATCTTGAGTTCAAGAAGCTGAAGCATTAACAAATAAAATAGTACTCTGTTGTACGCGTTCTCAAGATCAATCGCTGCAGCAAAGGTTTCAATGCCTGACTGGAAACCTTCATAAACATCATGGGCAAACACTGCTGCATTGGTACAGGTTTTTCTTTTGGGACGGTGACCTTCCATGGTGGGTGGGAAAACACCTTGCTTCTCTAGCTGGCTTGATATTTTTCTGGCAATTAACTTCTCCAGCAGCTTGCCTATTGTATTTTGCATGGTTATTACTCCATATCCCTGAATGTTTGTGTGGTCTTTGCCAGGCTTCGGCAAAGGAATCAGATAGCTGTGTAACCACTCCTCTTTGATGCTAGCACTCCCTATACTGTTGTTGTACATGTCTGCTAGTTTCTCTAGCTTGTTGTGGGTACACCTATTGATGTCATAACTTATGCCATCTGGCCATGGAGCGCTGCTATTTGATCGTCGAAGCACAGTCTTGATTTCTTTCACTGTCACTGTGTCTTCATCCGAAATGTTCTGGGCATTGCTCCTGTCTGAGGTGACCTCCTTGGCAAGATTTCGGCCTCCCATGTCTGTCTGGTTGCTATGCTCCAGATATCGTTCAAAGAGGGCGTTGCCCTTGTTCTCGTCAGTCCCCTGCCAGATGAGGTCAGCACCTTGGAGGTCAGAAATTATCTTATTATTGACTACCCCACTCATGCTTTTATGTAGTCGCCAGAACAGTTTGAGTCACTTGTCTGTGCTTACTCTTTGACATACCTCTGCCCATTTTTCACTTTTAACCACTTTAACCGGTTCTTTGAAATAGCTTACTTTTTGTGCATCTCTCTTGCTAAGTGCGTTTATTGAATAGTATGGGCAACTTTGTTCTCTTGGCGATTTGCCATCTCCTTACAGCACTACGCTTATCCATCCAGGCCTTCTCCACCTAAAAATTCCACCAAGGTGGCTGCTCACCGCGTTTTTTCATTCACTGAAACTTTCTGCGCTTGTCGCGTCTTATTTTACTTACCACATTTTGCCCTGTACTGTCATACTGGAAAGTGTCTCAACTCAGTGATTGCTGAAAATAAATCATTTGTTTGTCCAAATAAATAAATAAATAAATAAATAAATAAATAAACAGTTAGATGCTTCCCTGTCGTCCCAGTAGTCATTGGTTTCGATCCGCATTTCACAAACGAACCTGGGCTCCCAGCCAAAATATCACAAAGAAGTGCCTTGTCGGCTGGCATGGGCGATCTCCGACGACATGAAACAACTAACATGTTGACTCCCTTCCGTGCCATGACACAAGACTCACGAATTTTTCTCTCGCTGTCTTCCTCTATCTCTCTATTTCCACAAATCTATTCGATATTTACATGTTCCAGTGTTTGTCGTCTTATGATATCGCCAACAAATTATGACTGCCTCCTGCTGATGTTTGTGATAAGTTGTCTTTGAGACTTAGTCTCCCTTAAGGTGCCTAGATTGCTCATTTTGGCTGTTTCATATTGACTGTGAACATATCTGACATACCTTCTTGTGTTCTTACTGCACTTTGGCTCGAGTGGTTCATGATTATGTCATAATCATGCAAAAAAATAACTAACTACATAAATAAATAAAATACAGAGGTTCCAAGGAAGCTGACAGGGGAAACAACTGAGGACATCAGAGGACAAGCTAAACACCAACCTTAACAAGATGTCTGTACAGAATAGTTTGTTAGTACCAATCATTTTGTTTTTCTCGCTTCGAGGCGAAATAGTTACGGACGAAATTCGTAATCCCGCATGCCCGCATTCGAAACACAGCTGCAGGCGATTTGGCAGCAAACCGTCATGCATTGGCTTTTTACAAAATGGTATGGATGCCGGTCGTTCAGAAAGCAATGGGAAACTATTGAACGTAAACTTACCAAGAGATCACAACAGCAAAACATGCTGGTGTGGGAATCGTCGCCGGAGCTACGGAGCAAGTGCTTTGCGCTTGACACATCCCTCAGAGGCTAGCGAAGAGAGAGTGAGGAGGAGAAGAGGAAATGGTGTGAGACGACGGCATAGAAATAGGAGGGCAGACGCCAGGAGAACAAGACGAAGAGTGGAGAGACTAGGTTTCAACTATGTAAGAGTGGGATACTGGAATTGTCGCAGTGCCAAACAGAGAGGGCCTGTATTGGAGAGACTAATATATCATTTTGACGTCCTCATGCTCCAGGAACTAAGTACAGACAAATACCATTGCCCTGGGTACGCCAGTTAAATAAACCCTACTGGGCAGAAGAGACATGGACAAGGTTTGCTGGTGAAGGAGGGAGTGAAACATGTGGTACTTGACTTGAGCCAGTGGAATCACAGTGCAAGAGAGGTCCAGGGTATAGAAATGGAGATTGGTGGCCTAAGTTGGAACATCATAAACGTATATGCCATAGTGGACGGTTTTGTCAGAAAGGAACATTGGGACTGGCTTAAGGAACTGGAGGAATTACCAGGTGATAGGCTACTCATATGTGGAAACTTCAATGCAAGGAACATAGATTGGGATAGTAGTGTAGAAAACCGACAGGGAATTGCCCTAGCAGATGCCATGATGGACTCCGATGTGGTCTGCATAAATGATGGTAGGCCGACAAGAATGGCAATGAGGCCTGGCGATGCAGACACAGCTATTGACTTGGCACTTGTCTCCCAGTCATCTGTCCTTGATGTAAAGTGGAATGTTTTGAATTACCATGGGAGTGATCACATGCCATCATCAGTCCTGATCTCTAAACTCAGGAAAGTTAAAGCTGGGAGAGCGCGCAAGACCTTCCGGTATGAGTGGACCGATTGCCTTCTTGGACGCCTGAGAAAAGGGGCATGCAACAGGACTGTTAAAACTCCCTTTTTGCAGCCCCCATGGTGGACCCCAGAAGTAGACCATGCTTGGAAAGCAAAGAGAGCAGCAGTGAAGCAGCTAAAGAAAGTGCGACAGACACTTCGAAACTCACAAGAGGAAGTGGACACAGCGGAAAATGCCAAGAAAGACAAGGTGGAGGTGTTCAAGCGCTGTGCTGCAGAGGCCAAAAAGGCAAAATGGGACTTTTTCATGAAGGAGATTGGAGGTGATAAAACACTGCGAAAATTCTGGAAACTGCACAGGCAAATGCAGAGAAAAGATCGGCCGATGACAGTGGGAACAATCTATAGAGATGATGGTGTGCGCGTGACAACAGACAAAGAGAAAGGGGAGGCGTTTCTCCAGAGATTTTTAGAGCAGACCAATCATAATGATGCGGACACCAGGGATGCAGTTAGAGAGGAGCTATCTGGCACCACGAAGAATATGCAGTATGAAGACATCATACGGGTGGAAGATGTTAAACACATTTTGAAAAAGGCAAAAGACACGGCACCAGGGCCCGATGGGGTCAGGTATGGCCACATGAAGGGTTTGAGCGAAGCAGGCCTGGAGGAGACGGCCGACTGCTCTAGCTCTTTCGCTACCGTGATCCCATCTGTGGACAGGATGGATTTGCTGTAATGGCAGTCCGCCCTTTTCGTCCTACAAAATGATCAGTGGTTTATTTCATATCTTTCTGCTCCGTTTCGGAATTTTAAGTTACAGTAAACTGAAAAGTCGTACAGCCGAAAGATTTCTACGCCATGTTTATGAGGTCAAACGTTTTCTAATATTGGATTCTTGTGAATTTTCAGTTTTAAGGTAGTGTTAATTTGTTTTTTCACAATGGAAACGCCCACCAGTTTGCGTCCACGTAGTATGACTTGAGATCAAGCTAGATTATTGTTTATAACTGTTTTAAACAATAGTGATTCCCTTATCAGTGAATATTTAGAAAGTAGTTTTAGTTGTGTCTAAAGTTTTAGCACGTGGTGATAAAGAAAAACCAGTGAATGTTCGTCAACAGCTGAGTGTTTGACAACGAAGCACGAATGGCTGAAGTTTACGTCTGTCATTATTGCTATGGGACTTGATCCAAGACCATGTATCAAAGACTACCGGTGTACAAGTGCACATTTATATACTCCTTGGTATGGCACTGCCACTACGTTTCCCAGTAATCAATTAGAAAATTATAATATATTTATCACACCATGTTTCATGTATGTCAACCTGAGGGTACCCATCTCATCTCATCTCATCATGTTCCTCTTGTACCTTGCGGTGTCGAGGTGAAGTATAAACTTCGTGAGAGTGCCCGGTTATGGGCTTCGTATATCGACATTCCCATGGATTCTGTTATTCCCTCCGTCCAGCGTTTACGTGGTCGGCCTCTTCCTCTGTTTCCATCTGGTCTGTACGTCATTGCCTGTTGTGGCATGCTGTTGACTGGTAGCCTACTTGCATGGCCAAACCATTTGACTTGCTGCTTTCTAATAAAATCTAGAGCAGCTTTAACCCCCACTTTAGTCCTGATTTCTTCATTTCTGATCTTATCTCTTCTTGATACGTTGAGTATTCTTCTCAGGAACCTCATTTCTGTTGTTGTGATTTTTCTTTTCTCTTTTTCTGTCATTGTCCAGGTTTGGCATTGGTAGCACAGAGTTGGTAGGAAGATTGTGTTGTAAAGTGCTTTCTTAGTAGTTATTGATACATGTTTGTTCTTTAGTATTGGTGCCATTTGTCCAATGAGTTGATTTGCCTTATTGCACCTATTTTCGATCTCGTCTTCTGATCTGCCATTTGATGATATTATACTTCCTAGGTACTTGAAGCTCTTTACTTGTTTCAAGGGATGTTCGTTTAGGTGAATTGTTGCTGTTTGTTCTTCTTTAGTTATAGTCATTACCTCTGTTTTGCTTGTGCTAATTTTCATGTTATGTTCCCTACACATTTCGTTTAGACTATTCATGTGGTCTTGTAATTCAGCTTCTGATTTTGCTATTAGTGCTTGGTCGTCCGCAAACAGGAGTTCTCTAATGGTTAGATTTGCAGATGGTTCTTCTTCTGTGTTCTCGTCATGCGGTATTCTTGCTGTCTCTGCTTGGCTGGTTTCTTTACATATGTTGTCTATATATGTTATGAACAAGAGAGGGGACAGGACACAACCTTGTCGTACTCCAGATCTTATGGTGAAGGGTTCTGAGTGTCCTCCAGTTGCTCTCACTATGCATTCACTGTTGTCGTATAAACTTCTACATAGGTTTGTTAGATGTGTACTCACTCCATATTGCTTAAGGATTTCCCACAGCTTGTTTCTATCTACCCTATCAAATGCCTTTTCTTGGTCAACAAAGGCTAAGTAGAGTGTTTCATTGAATTCAATTGATTTTTCTATAAGTTGTCTAAGAGCAAAAATGGCGTCTGTGCATCCTTTGTTTTTCCTAAATCCAAGCTGCGTTTCGCTTAGCTGGGGTTCTAAAGTAGTTCGTAATCTTTTTTCAAGAATTTTGCAAAATATTTTCCCAGTATGACTCAACAGTGAAATGCCTCTGTATTGTGTGCAATCTCTTTTGCTGCCTTTGTTTTTCCAAATTGGGATAATTATGGCGTTTCCCCAGTCTCGTGGTGTCTGTTGTTCTACCCAAACATGGTTGAATAGTCTATGTAGCCAAGCTGTTCCTACTTCCCTTGCTGCTTTAATTAGTTCATTTGGTATTTCATCCTGTCCTGGTGATTTGTTCAATGGGGCTAATCTGATGGCTTCTATAATTTCTTCTTTTAGTATGTCTGGTTCTAGTTCCTCGGTGACATCTGTGTAGGTCTCTTGAATTCCTGTGACATCTGATGGGATGTTGAGAAGTTGTTCGAAATACTGCTTCCATCTTATTAGGATGTGTTTTTGTTCACTTATTGGTTCTCCATTTTCGCTGTTAATTATTTCAGTTGGGTCAAAGGGTACTCCTCTGGTTCGCATTGCACTTATCTTTTTGTAGAAGTTTCTGGTTGCCTCCTTGTAGTTTTTATTTAGGGTTTCTCCATACTCTTCCCAGTCTTTCTGTTTTTCCCTCTTTACTATTCTACTCACATGTCTTCTCGATATTCTGTATTCTATGAGATCACATTCCTGTTTGCTCTTCAACCACTTTTTATATTTTTCCTTTTTTTCTTTTACCGCTTTCTTTACTTCTGCGTTCCACCAACTTGTTATTTTCTTTATCCGTGTTTTGCATTTTTTCGTGGTTCCGCATGTTATTTTTGCAGTATTTAAAACGCTTGATTTGAACGTCTCCCATTCTTCTTCCACTGTTTTTCTTTCCGTAGGTAATTTTACAAAGAGTTCAGTTAGTTCTTTCTCATAATTTTCCCTTACTGCCTCGTCTTTAAGGTTTTTTAAGTTTACTGATTCGCATGGCATGTATTTTCCTGCTTTTTGTTTTCTTCTTCTAATGGTTCTTATTGTGGCAACGACTGCTTTATGATCTGTGTTTATACTGAAATTGGGCACTGCTCTTGCATCTAATATATTTCTCTTTCTGTTATTTCTTGTTAATATAAAATCAATTTGGCTTTTAGTATCTAGATTGTTCCATTTATACCAGGTGTATACTTGCGAATCTTTATGTTTATAGAATGTGTTTGTTATATAGAGATCGTGTTGGCTGCAAAGCTCTATCAGTCTACTTCCGTTATCATTCCTTTCATTTTGCTGATCTCCAAATGCTCCCAGGTGTTTTTCTATGCCCCCTCTGTTATGTCCTAGTCTTGCATTGAAGTCTCCCATAACTATGATGTTGTCCTGCTTATCTATTTTATTTAGCACATCATGTATGTCTTCGTAGAAGTCCTCACATTCTTGCTCATTATTGTTTGCATTACATGGTGCGTATATCTGTACATATGTTGTGATTGTTTGTTCTTTTATTCTCACTGTTATGATTCTTTCTGATATATATTTTATTTCTAGTATTGCTCTTGCTAGCTGTGGTTCGATGACTATTCCCACACCGTGTCTTGCCCTTTCTTGCTGTTCTACTCCAGAGTAAACAAACGTGTAACTGCGGTGGAGCTCCTTGCATCCTTTCCCTTTTGTTCTGGTGTCCGCTATTCCCATCAGACCAATATTCCTCTTCTCCATTGTTTCTATAAGCTCTTCTTCTTTACTATTGAAACCACAGACGTTCATTGTGCCTATTTTTTGAATCGCTGATCTATCTCGTAGTCCGTTAACATTGCCGGGTCGATAGCCGTTTGGGTCAGTCCGTTTATACTTCTTAGTTTTTCTACGAGCAGTATGAAGATCCCCTGCCGGCTTGCTAGGCCAGTCGCAGGTTTAGGACACTAATCTGACCACAGGGAGTCCATCCCCTATGGCGAGCCATAGCCCCGTTAGCCCATGACCTCGCGGTCATGGTTGCCCGGTCTGCACCACGTGGAGGTGGGGGTTGACTTGTGTAGTCTGCGGGTCATCGGCAGGCTACTAATTTTCGCTCTTCACCCCTCCTGGGAGAGGCTAGCCGATCCTAACCCTGTTGGCTGCAGGGCCAGGCGCATTCCACACCTTACAGACTGAGGGTACCCAAAAAAAAAAAAAAAAAAAAAAAAAAAAATTTATCCTCTTGTTGACATGATTCTGAAGAATATCCAGGAAGCATTTTACCCATTTGAAAATGTGTCCATTGATGAAATGATTGTTTGGTGGAAGGGCTAAATAAAGCTAAAAATACCATGCATTGTTGTCTCTACCAAGTCTGTAGTTAGAACTGTTGAGAGCGGATTGCGAAAACCGCAAAGCAAGCCGAAGATGGTCTCCATGAAAATAACACGGCGATGAATGGCTGCGACAGAATGGACCAAATGGTTGGATATTATAATATCCATGATAGGAAAACCATTAAGTGGTGGAAGAAGATCTACTACTAGATCTTTGAAATTGCACAGATCAATGCTCACATCCTACATTCCATATGGCAAACAGAGAAAGGAGGAAAAAAATTGTTATAGAAGGATTTCAAGTAAAGGAAAGTGCTCATCGCGAAGTAGCTCAGAGTATTCCTGAAAGTTTGACACTCTGCCTGCCGAAGAATTTCAGTCTGTTGCAGGAAATTATGCCGAAAGATTTACATGAGCCAAGCATTTAATAGAATTTGTCGGTGTCAATAGAGACTGTGTTTTTTGCAGCACTCGAACTAAACGACACATATCATCTTTTGTTTGCTCCGGCTGCACTAATAGACCAGACTTGTGCGCCAAAGTTTGCTTTGCAGCCTATCACAAATAGACTGCCACATATAGTAAATAAAAACAAACAGACATGACAATTAAATGTAAATCTGCCAAGTGTTTTCCTAATTTTTGTCTGAAAAAAGAAAAATACATGATTCAGAATCTGCGGCAAAACTTCTTTTCGGATGATTGATTCGGAGCAATTGTATTTATAGTTTAGAAAAGTGTTGTTTGTGCAGTAAATTCAACAGGATTAGCAGTGATCAGGATATTGGATAACAACGCCCCCTTGGTAAGTACAATGTTTACATTATTTTTACCTACTTTTGTCCAATTATTTTACAAATTATATTATTATTTTTATTTTATTTACAACCTAAAGCAGAAATTCCTTGTGCAATCCCCTTTATTTTGATATATAATACAACATTTCTGCTACAATTTTAACCATTTTCATAACATTATTGCGACATACACCTTCCAGATTTCGGCCATTAGTTTTTTTCATTTTTGTGACAAAGACATGGTTCAGAATATGCACCAAAACTTCCTTTTGGGTGATTTAAATGAGCAATACTGTTTATATTCTTGAAGACAAGTGGTGTTTGTTTGATTATTCAGTAAATTAAACATGATTAGCAGTATAGGAGTGTAGAAAACACATTCTAAGTGCAATGTTTACATTATTTTTACCTACTTTTGTCCAATTATTTTACAAATTATATTATTATTTTTATTTTATTTACAACCTAAAGCAGAAATTCTCCTACCAACATATTCCTTGTGCAATCCCCTTTATTTTGATATATAATACAACATTTCTGCTACAATTTTAACCATTTTCATAACATTATTGCGACATACACCAACTTCCAGATTTCGGCCATTAGTTTTTTTCATTTTTGTGACAAAGACATGGTTCAGAATATGCACCAAAACTTCCTTTTGGGTGATTTAAATGAGCAATACTGTTTATATTCTTGAAGACAAGTGGTGTTTGTTTGATTATTCAGTAAATTAAACATGATTAGCAGTATAGGAGTGTAGAAAACACATTCTAAGTGCAATGTTTACATTATTTTTACCTACTTTTGTCCAATTATATTATTATTTTTATTTTATTTACAACCTAAAGCGGAAATTCTCCTACCAACATATTCCTTGTGCAATTCCCTTTATTTTGATATATAATACAACATTTCTGATACAATTTTAACCATTATCATAACTTTACTGTGACAGACCCCACCTTCAAGATTTCAGCCATTATTTTTTGTCATTTTGTGTGAAAAATACATGGTTCAGAAAATGCACCAAAACTTCTTTTTGGGTTACTTTAATGAGCAATACTGTTTATATTCTTGAAGACAAGTGGTGTTTGTTTGATTATTCAGTAAATTAAACATGATTAGCAGTATAGGAGTGTAGAAAACACCTTATAAGTGCAGTTTTTAAATTAATTTTTACCTCTTTAATTTCAGTTGTTATTATTAAACCTCTCAATATTGTCATAATATTTGTAACCTATCAATTAATTATTAACACTGTCATGTTCCTTGTGCAATCCTCTTTAATTTGATATGTAATACAATAGATCTGCTACCATCTTAACCATTTTAAAAGCATTATTGTAACACACCCCTAGTTCTAATTTTCTGCCATAAATGGCCAGAGCATTAGGACAGCATCAGTACCGCAGGATTGGGTGCACAGCTATCACATCCCTCTCCCAAAACCATTCAAAGATCAGTCAAAGCTTAGCGGCTTTAGGATCATCACCCTTCAAAACACATTTGGGAAGGTTTTAGAGAAGATAGTCGCTGTTAAGCTGCAGGATTTTTTGGAAAGGGGGAGGTTTCTTCCAAGAGGCCTGGGGAGCTACAGGCTAGGAAAAGATACCTGGTCAAATGCAGCCACTTTTGCCTTTGATGTTTATGAGGGGTTCCAGAGCAGACAGGAAACTATGGCGGTAGCGCTTGATCTCGAGGATGCGTACAATAATAATAATAATAATAATAAGTCTTTATTTTCAAAGGGTTAAGAATTGGGCACGCAGGCCCGTCTGACATTCTGCCCTTCTTCTCTATTTCCTCTCATACATTCTTTCATTCAACATCACTTATGAAGCAACTTTTGACAACAAAAGAACATTAAAACGCATGAAATATAATCAATAACAAATGACTCACTGAGGCAGTGTTTAACATGGGCATTATAAATACCTAAGGAGGGTGTAACGTGCCATACATAAGGGAATGTTTTTTTGGCTAGTTGTCGTTTGAGATAAGTTACCATTATTGTCTTTTTTGTGTTATTTGTTATGGGGGCATGTAGTCTGTACTAAGGTAGTGTTCAAACAGGTTGCGAATGTATGTATCATGATTGGTGGTGTCTTTGATTTCTTGTGGAAGATTGTTCCACAACTGAGCGGCAGAGTATGCTAAGCTTGTTTTATATACGTCTATCCTAGGTTTAGGGACATGAAGTATATTTAGTCGTTCGCTATATCTAGCGTTATATTTAAACAATGGCCAAAGGTAGCTTGGAGCATTTTGAAATAGGATTTTGTGAATTAGTTTGGTCTTATTAAAAAGCAGGCGCTTGTGGAGTGGCAGTAACCGGAGACGTTTATATAGGTTAGCATTGTCGGTAAGCTTTTCACCATTAATTAAACGCACTGCCCTTTTCTGGAGTGAATATAGGCGTTTTGTTATTGATTTGGAGCATCCATCCCAGACTGTGGAGCAGTAATCAATATGTGTTTGTATATGAGAAGTATAGAATATCTTTCTTGTGTTTTCGTCAAGGAAATTTTTAATTTTGGCAAGTTGGTATACTTTTTTGGCTATTTGTTTAACTAGAGCATGAACATGTGAGTTAAAAGTTAGATTTTGATCTATGATAACACCCAGTGTCTTGTGCTCGGTGACACTTTCTACAGGCGTGCTGCCAATGTGCAGCTGAAGAGTTCTCTGCGAGTTTAGAGTGTGAAGTCTTTGCCTGGTTCCTATTAACATAGACTTTGTTTTAGTAATGTTAATTTGCATGCGGTTTGCATGACTCCAGTTAACTACACTATTTATTTCCTGTTGCAAGGATAATTCTAGCACATTACGATCAACAGCTTTTGTATATACTGTGCAGTCATCAGCAAATAGATCGCAGGACGACGACAGATTTAATGGAAGATCATTTATATAAATGGCAAATAATAGAGGGCCAAGAATAGACCCCTGAGGTACTCCAATATTAATGGTAATGGCTTGAGATAAAACTTTATTGTGTGATACTACTTGCTTTCTGTCTAATAAGAATGATTTTATTAATGTCACTATATTAAAACTTACTTTCATTGTTTCTAGTTTTTTAATTAGAATAGTATGATCTATCATATCGAATGCTTTCCTAAAGTCTATAAACACCGCTCCACATAGAGTATTGTTGTTAATATTTTGATGCCAGTTTTCTATCATGTTTGTTAGTGCCGTATGGCAAGAATATTTTGGCCGAAATCCTGACTGGCTGTCAACTATCAGTTTATGACGAACTAAGTGGTCTAGTGTTGTTTTGTGGATGTGCTTTTCTAGTGGTTTGGATAATGAGGATAATATG
Source organism: Cepaea hortensis (assembly GCA_963921405.1). Lineage (NCBI taxonomy): Eukaryota > Metazoa > Mollusca > Gastropoda > Stylommatophora > Helicidae > Cepaea > Cepaea hortensis. Next base: position 67,838,500 of record OY992891.1, on the reverse strand, counting down.
GAAATTGGTCTATAATTACTCATGAGACGATCGTCTAGAGGACCAGCTTTTAAATGAGGATACACTTTAGCGATTTTAAAGGCTGATGGGAAGTGACCTCTGGTTAGACATTGATTATATATAAAAGTTAGTGACTCGCAGATCGCCGGTGCAGCATGGCGAAGGATCCGACTACTAATTCCATCTAGTCCTGATGAGTTATTGTTTTTTAGATTACGGAGATGAGTAAATACTTCAGTTGTCGTCATTAGCGGTATGTTGGAGGAAATGTGTCCATAGCATTTGTTCTCACAGAATGATGATAATAAAGATATGTCATGAGGCGCATCTGGTATTGCAGCCTTCAGTTGGTTTATGTCGGACTGAAAGTATCTACTGAATTGATCACATGTAACCTGATTTGATGGTAATGATTGTGATGATTTGTGTTTGTTTGTCAAGGTATTAATTGCTTTCCATATATCTTTAGTGTTGGTTTTATCTATTACTATGTTCTTAAAATAGTTTTTCTTTTCCTTCCGAATAACATATTGAACTTTGTTTCTCAGACTACGGTACATAGTTAGATCTCTATTTTTGTGAGCCCTGTCGCGATCTCTCATAAGTTCAACTACCTCCTGTGTGATCCACGGGGGCTTTGTGTGATGTTTAACACGAACTTCCTTAAATGGAACATGTTTATCAAATATACTTAGAAAGGTCTTTAGCCAGTGGTCCAGAGCATCGTCTGGGTCAGGAAGCTGGTAAACATAATCTAGAGATGAGTTGACCAAATCTTGTAAGAAGACGTCTCGATTGAAATTTTTGTAATTTCTATATTTTATGCTTATATGTTTGTGTTTGGGAGTTTTGGTGCCCCTTTTCGACCACGTGCAACATACTGGATAGTGATCGCTCATTGCAGTGATAGGTACACTACATTCTGTGATGTTATCAGCACACGTAGTATAAATATGATCTATAAGTGTTGCAGATGATTTAGTGATTCTAGTGGCTTGTTTGACTAACTGTTGGAAATTATATGACTCTATTATGTTTTCCCATGTTTTGTTTGATTTGTTAGCGTCTATGTTGAAGTCACCTAGCAATATTATTTCCCTAGCATTACTAAAGACTACATCCATCATAGTGGTGAATTTTTCATACCAGATATTTCCTGCACTGGGGTTTCGATAAAGATAGCCAACTACTAGCGGTATGCAATTTTGAAGTTTAACCTCTATCCATACACACTCAATCTCACAGGTTTCAAAGTCTAGCCTGCGGTTGGCGTTAAGCGAGTTGGAAATATAAACTGCAATACCCGTCTCTTGTTTCTGATAGGGATCTCTTCTAATGGTTTTAAAACCTCTGATAGCGATGTCATCATCTGAGATGTTGCCATTTAATCGACTTTCGCTAACGCCAAACATGTGAAAATTTTGATTAAGTATAAGTGATAGTTCGGGCAGCTTCCCTAATAGATGGCATATGTTTACATGCCCGATTCTGAGCCCATTATTCCTGAGCCAGTGTTCGTACTTATTAGACATTTCAACAATGCGTAATCACAAGTTTAAAAGCCAAACACACACACACAAAGTGAATACAACTTACGTCCCTTATTACAAAACACACTCTAAAGTACAGAGAAACAGTAATATCTCTGTAAATATATAAAAATACATACACAGATCCGTAAGGAAGAGCAGTGAAGACCCCCTCACTCACCGTGATAACACAATTAGAATTATTATAAAAGCTATACAGCTAAGTACTACCAATTAATAAAAAGTCAAAACCAGTCAATGTTTGTAATAACTTATAACCTAATACGTTACTAGATCAAGTTATAACCAAATATGCAGATAAACGTTTAAGGAGAGGCTCTTTCTTGTACCGAGATCCGGTGTAGCTTTGTCCTAAGTTGCTAGTAAATACCAGGTTGTGTTGGTTGTTGGTATAGCGACATTATAAGTGCTTGACGAAGTGTAGCTGGGCTATACCGTGTGAGGTGCAACCATTCTGGATTACAATTAAATGGGTACTGATGATGTCTCATGGGTATGTAATGACTACCAACTAGAGCCTCTGGTTGGTGGCTAACAAGGAGGTTGTGCTGGCACGTCGATGTTGCTGAGAGTCGGATCCTTTCTGGGGAGAATAGGAATCATATCTTTGTAATTATTACCCTCCTGTGTGAAAGACGACGTATTTAACGGACTTGGTGTTGTGGTAGTGTCCCGTCTGGCTTGGATTTCAGGTGCAGTGGTTATGAGTGGTCTGCACACGTCTGTCCTATTTGTATTTGATGTGACGGGAGTATGTCGTCTGGCTTGAGTTTCAGGAGTAGCTAAAAGTGTCCGGCGCGATCCCGTATTGGATGTATGGTATGTCCGTTCTGGATATTTTAAATTCTTGGCGAGAAAACTGGTGCCCAATGTAGATAAATGTATTTGATCATTGTAAAGACTCTTTTTTGGTGCACCAGCCTGTGAAGTGAATGATGCTGTATTGTTGATGAATTGTATCTTGTTTTGAGAACAGAACTTCTGCAACATGTTGTTATTTATGTCAGCTAGACGGCGCTGGTGTCCATAACTCGGTGATATGATGGAGGAGAAAAAAATGGATGAGTTAGGAAAAGTGTGACGTAATCCGTTCAAGAGTGCCAGCAGTTGAGACCCTGTGATTTGTTGGTTGTTCATGGTGTCGGTGATGCCAATATGTACGCTTGCCCTTCTGACACTATGATTAACAGCCAACCTGCTAATCGTGTCTGTTAGCCGGTCTACACCAGCCCCAGGCAGTGGGATTATTGAAACAATGTCTTTGTCTGATGTGGCCATCCTGTCGCTGTTTAAACCTTTCATTAAGGAATCGCCTAGTATAATATGTGTACAGTCAGGTCGTGCTGTCTGTACATGTTGGTTGTCAGCACGTCTCGACCGTTGTTTCATCCATTTCCGATTATCAGCAGTCTTTATGTCTCCATGTGGTTCTCCCGATGTATCTTGTTGGCTTGTCTTGCCCGTTTGCAGCATGTTAAAGCACTGTAAGTTTTCTGGTGACTTTTCTTGAAGTACTTCAAACCTATTGCTTATTTTGACGTCAATGGGGTAGACTGCTTGTTGTTGTTTATCTTCGTCTGCACATTGAGGTGTTTGTTGTTTTTTTTTATCTTCCTCTGCGCGTTGAGTTGTTTTCATAGTGATTATCTGTTCTGGGTGGGATTGAGCTTCCCCAAGATTTCCCAAGGATGAAGCGGTTGCTTGAGAATTACATGCTTCTTCGGTTTGGTTTGTAGAGGACGCATTCTGTAATATTTGAACTGTATTTCTCAGCAGCAAATTTTCGTCTCGCAGGAGTGCGACTTCTGTCTTGAGAGCATTGTAATCACTGCTTATCTTGTTGTTTGCTTCAATGTTGGTTGAAACAGTGACAATGAGCGCCTTTAGTGATTGTTCTAGTTCCTCAATGCGCTGTTTACAGTCGCACGAATGTCCATTGATAGTTAAGATGCTATTGTTATCTGAGGCAGGTACTTCTTCAACAATGTCAACATTGGGTTCTATGTTGTTTTGGATACGCTCCATTGGGTATTCAATAGCCAAGAGCGCTGGTGGGTTGGCAGGCCTCGTGTTGATGTTGTCATGTACACTCATCGTATGAGTAGATTCGGTGAATATCAGTGTCGAGTTTTCAAGTTCAACAAAATCTACTTTTAGCCAGGAATTAATGTTTTCATTACTGCCCTGTGTCATGAGTTTATTTTTACTGCGGTACAAATGTATCGTAATCACTGGTGTCGTAATCAGATCCTCAACGTGGGCCCCGTGCTTATCTTGCCTGTGTTCAATTAGTTCAAGCCTGTAGTAGTTGAGTAGGCAAGTTCGGAATGCCTCATAATAGAGTGTGTTGTTGAAGGAAATAGTAACACACTGTCCTGAGTTGGTGTGTTTGACGACTAGGCCGTTGGGATTTATGCACTTGGATAGCTTATTCTTCACGGCCCTCTCTTTGTTTAGTGTGTAAGTTTTATTGACAGCCGATCGTAAACCTGAGCGAGTCCTTTCACCATTCACTTCCAATACGGAGCACTCTCCTTCCCCTGACATTATTGCATAATATTACGACTAACTAAACTTGAAGAACGCAGCAATCGCATTGTTATCTAGCCACGCCGCGGGCAATTTGAGGTCCCGTGGTTGTATCTGACACGCCTCGTGCACTTGATTGGTTGAAATTTAATAGTGTTTAACTATCACTCGAAATGAATATTAGATATAACCCACATTTTTGCGATAATAAACTCTTGTATTAATCTAAAAACTATTTCACCACATCCTCAGAATCACAACGAGCACATTGATATAAAAATCCATGATAGGTGATTCAGCTTGCAGTAATAATAATCCGAGAAGTAAGAGATACAAAAACACGTCTTCACTCTCCGGAGAGAGCTATAATAGAGTTCGATATGATATTTTGATGACCGCACTGATGGAGAAGGGGGTCAATCCCTGGTTGATGAACTGGATAGCAGCGGTCCTGCACTCTCGTCGGGTTGCTCTCCGTCTGGGCGCATGGACCTCAGTGCCACATATGTTAACCCCGGGTCTGCCACAGGGATCTGCAGTATCACCGGTGCTCTTTACTGTGTATACGAGCAAGATTGCAAACCTAGAAGCACCAGGGGTTGGAAGAATACTAACATTTGCAGATGATATTCTTGCATATAGGCAGGGGAGAGATAGGGAGCAAACAGCCCAGGAGTTACAGGCGACAGTAGATAAAGTGATTGACTGGTGCACAGAAATGAGTGCTGTCATCCACCCGGAACAGGCGGCTGTTTTGTGGTGCTCTCTGGACAACAGGATTGTAAGAGCTGAAGTCCCAAGCGTCTCGATAGATGGTAAAATGTCAGCAGAGAGAGCAAACTTAAGTATCTTGGGATCACATTTGACAGGAGGCTATCCTTCAAGGACCATGTGGAGATGGTCGTGACAAGATCTCAAAAGGGACTCAATGCACTTAAAACTATGGCTGCAATTGACATAGAGCAGAGAATGCTTTTCACACAATACCAGCACTTTATCCTCTCAGTAATTGATTATGGATTAGGTCTGCTCACTGTCTCAGAGAGGCAGCTGGTGAAGTTAGAGCGCATACAGAAAGAAGCTATGCGGGTCATTCTAGGATACACTAGAGACACCCCAGTAGTGTTTGTGCGTTACATCCTTGGTCTGCCGACTGTTGCTGGTAGGCTCAAGGTGATGCAGGCGAAGCTATACCTCAGAGTAGCTGCAGACACAGACCACCCACTGCATGAGGCGCTGGATGCAGTTAAGGGTCAGCGACTGATAAGAGGGAAATCATGGATGGCTCAGGCGGAGGATACGATCAGACAGGTGTGACCCTTGGAGAACATTAGGCGTGGAGAGGAGTGGGTCAGAGTGCCAGCGGAGCAGTCAGGCTTGTGCAGAGTTATAATCACATTAAGCCGTGAGTGCAGGGAGTGGCCAGCAGGGGCCACACAGAAGTGGACATCCAGCAAATAATTCAGGACAATGCTAACCCGAGTGATGTGATTATCTACACAGATGGTTCGGTGTCAAGAGGTGAGAGAAGTGGCTGGGGGTTCATAGCCAAAGCTAACGGTCGATGTTTGGGGCAGGAGAGCCTGGCATATGATACCACAACATCCAGCTTAAGAATGGAAGTAGAGGCAGTCACTGCGGCTCTTCGCTGGATGGAGAATACGACACACACACACACATCGTGATTGTAACTGACTCAGAAAGCATGCTGACGAGGGTGAGGACGGGTATACTTCGTGTGGAGTGGCTTGCTTCGCTTCGGAGGTCACGGGTGACAAGCATCGCCTGGTTCTTTTCTCCGGGGCATGCCGGTGTGCTGGGAAATGAACAGGCGGATAGATTGGCTGGCTCTTCAGAACTTGGTGGAGTATTGATACATGACAAGGCAGACGTGGTTGCGGCCTTGTGGGAGCACGTGCACACCTCGGAGGAGCAAATGGATTACCATGATCTGGCAAGAATGAGACGACGAGGAGTGACGAAGGGATCTGGCCGACGCTCAACGCTCAGAGGAAAGGCGAGACGGACTTAATAATCAGATTGTTACTGGTACTATTAGTGTTGGAACTCTTCGCTGGCTGCTGAGGATGGGGACGGAGCACTTATGGGAATGCCCCGAATGCTTTGATGTCGATTCCTAAATCAATCAATTTTTCAATCAATCAATCAATCAACATACTGGTGTTGACTGCAACGCCCTGTAAAGGATATGTAACTAATTTTATTTTTTTGTGATACAAGGAAAATAATTGCATGTAGAGTGAAGTCATATTACGGCTTTAGCAATCAAGGGGAACAATTATAGATTTCACTATACTTGTACTAACAGCTATTTTGCAAGTGAAGTATATATTTATTCCTGTAGCAATTTTATTCATATCATGGAAAGTACAAATTGAATGTTACCGTCATAAAAGCTATACACAGTTTTGAATATTACTTGAAAATTTAGGCACCAAATTGTTGTATAATAAATATTGTTTAGTAAATTATTTATTTCTTTATCTGCTAGGCCACGTCTGTCTAAATAGACGTTAGGTTTACTCTGGTTTCTCTTCACAACTTATGCATCTTTCTATCAAGAATTTACATATACCACATTGGAGTTCTTGTGAAAATAAAAAATACGAAGACAAATCATCGAAAAAAATACATGTGGGAAAAAATGCACCCAAAAAAAGAAGTGTCTACTGGACAAGCAGGTCAAGAATGTACCCAGGGTATCCGAGTCTATTAGGAAGATGAGGGCGGCGATTGCTGCCAGCAAGACCAGGACCAGTAAGAATTAGCAGCTTACAAAAAGAAACAAGCAGCCAAGAAGAAGGTGGTGTTTTAGCGAGCTGAGAAATACTCCACGGAGTACCAGGCCAAGGAGCACAATGAAATCAGACTTGCCCGCATCGTTAAAAAGAGTGGCAATTTCTACGTGCCCGCTGAGCCCAAGTTGGCTTTCGTCATTAGGATCAGAGGTATCAATGGCATCCACCCACGGCCCAGGAAAGTCCTGCAGCATTTCAGACTGCGTCAGATCAACAACGGCGTCTTCGTCAGACTTAACAAGGCCACACTGAACATGCTCAAGATTGCTGAGCCCTACGTTGCTTGGGGTGTCCCCAACCTGAAGACAGTATGTGAGCTCATCTACAAGCGAGGCTTTGGCAAGGTCAACCACCAGCGGATTGCCCTGACTGAGAACTCCATTGTGGAGAAGGAACTGGGTAAGAGGGACATTATTTGTGTTGAGGACCTCATCCATGAGATCATGACTGTTGGCCCCAACTTCAAGTATGCCTCAAACCTCCTCTGACCGTTCAAGCTATCCTCTCCTCTGGGAGGCTGGCGCCGCAAGTACAACCACTTTAACGATGGTGGTGATTACGGCTTCAGGGACACCAAGATTGATGCCCTGGTTAGACAGATGCTGTAAGCGCAGTGGTGGAAGCAGCCAGTTCAAGACTAGCAGATAGTTCACTATAATGTTCATGTGAATTATTGATGATAATAAATTTCATTTCCCCCCTCCCCCCCTACAAAAAGTGTCTCCTGTATGTAATATACAGTGGTGGTGGAAATTTTGCCATCTTGTGTGGCGAACTAAACAAATTCCAATCTACGCGCCCTCCCTTTCTCTCTCTCCCCTTCTCTCCCCCTCCCTCCCCCGGCTCTCTCTCCCTCTTTGTTGACCTCTTTCCCGGTCTCAACCCAGCCCGCCACAAACAAATCCTTTGCATTTGTGATTAAGGGAATGATTGTGATTCAGTAATACTATTGAACTTGTTTACAGGAAACTAAGCTTGCATGAGATTGTGTGCAGTGTGAAGGTTCCAGTTAAATGGTTTGGTATGCATGGGAGCAAATGATTACTACACCATGCCAAGAATATAACGTCACATGTACATGAATGTATACGCTGTATTCGCAAATGTAAAAAGACACTGTTTTTGTACATAATCAATCAATCAATCATGTGCCATGCCGTACATAATAAACGGGGAAAAATATACACAGGCGATTTCTTGTGTCGGGATGATCACCCAACAGAACCGACACCTAGTGGGGTGGCTCTGGCCCCTCTGGGAACCGTGAGCCCTTCTAATAAATAAAATTTACTAAAGATTTCCATGGAGAGGAGCAATATAATCACAATCATCAATCAATATAATCACAATCATCAATCAATATAATCACATGACAGTCACAAGAGGAGTCTAAAGACTATTTTTCTAAGCCCTACCCTGTAGGGCGCCCATTAACAAATCATGAATGGTACTGATCTCTGGGTAGTATTGCATATTGTGGAGGATTGTGAGAACTATCTCACCGATGGATAAGGGGATGCGCTGGAAACCCCTCCCACGTTGGAGAAAAGAGGAGGCGATAGGAAACCTCCCCAAGGATGGAAAAGAGAGACGCGACAGTCCCACTCCTACGCTGGACGATAGACCCAAGCACGAAGACAATCTAAAGGTGAGCCCGCCCAGGGGCTCAACGCGAGAAAACAAACAGATAAATCAACAGACGAGCCCTTGTCAGGACTCGAAGCAAGTTAACAAGCACAGGAGCTAAAACACGCGACCTTTTCAGGGCTCACTTCAAGTAAACAAGCACAGACAGTAAATAATGGGCCCTTTTAGGGCTAAACCCAAGAATCACTCAAGCGAAGCAAGAACGGGAACCAACGTAAACAAACATCGACCCGACCTCTCAAGAAAACGCAACCCAATAAGGAGGTGGAGGTTGTAAGGCTTACAACGGAACAGGGGGTACAAGGACGTGTCTACCACGAGAGCAAGACCGACGCCCGCGCACAGCATAGAAACCACTCACAAGGAGGAGGTACAAAGCGGAGCATGCAACTAATAACACAAAATAAGTAAATAAATAAATTAAAAAATAAATGAACCACACCCAACTAACGAAAAGCGTGAACAACAGTATACCAACTAGGATGCAAACTGATAAAGGAAAACAACAATAAAACCACAAAACAACTTACCACAACAAGGAAACAGTAAATGCCAGGAATAAAGATAACAATGAAAATAACAAAACACAACCATGCATAATCAGACAAACAACAGTAACAAGAAATATCAAAAGCAACTACAACGTTGAATAACAGAAGATATCAGATTAAGAGATAGCGGATAAAATAGGAAAACGTAGATAGTAGGAACGTAGATAGTTAATACCACAATTTCGCAACCAAAACTACGAACTTGACAATGTCTCGTTTCAGATCTTTAGCCCTTTCTTCGAACGTGGTGGCGAGTCCCATTGCAGTCAATCACGCAAATGTCGGCCGACGTCCAACCTAGACAATATAGCGATAATCGACCGTAGGCCGCACCCAGTCCGAGCGCATTTAACAAAGCTGCCATAATAAACCCCACCTCACATTGTCACGAGATATGCATACTACGTGGTCTAGTCAGTTGCAGACAGGCCAAGAGGTGGGTCCGAGTAGAAAGGAAGAATACGGCTTCCCATGGGGTGTGGCGCCGTGAACGGTGCACTAGAAAGGCACACTGCAACGGAGATAAGCTGAGGCGTCAGAGTCCGTGGCGTGGGTTGAAGCTAGCATCCCACGCCCACACGTGTCAAGGGGCAGGCACAGATTGCAAGGGCTCTCTCCACCGAGGGAATGAGTGAGGGCTTGAGAATGGACAAGGTAACAGCAAAGGGACAAGCCTACAATCAGGGAGAACGAATATGACCGAAAGAACGTCTCCACGACAGGGGACAGACGCCCGGAGTCATGACCCAGGCGGGACCGCCCCCAGAGAGTATTAAGAAATTGAAGGTCCGAAATGCTTGGGGATGGGGGTATACTTCTGATGACCTGAAGCCCTCTGCCGTGTTCGCTCCGCGTCGGAGTTTCTACGACTAACTTGTGGCTGGTCCACCAGACATGCCTGGATAGATGGGCTACTGCTGCGGCTGACCAGTACAGCCCAGTGGTAAATTGACCATGCCGGTGATCTACACAACCGGAGCAGACAGCGGACCGTGCTGATAACCCCCATCGTTGTATACACCTCAGATACACCTCCATTTTATTTACAGCAACCTATCACAATAAGTAATTGATTATTATTTATAGGTTATTAAGCAGTATAAATAACTAATTATTGCAATTTTATTTTAGTTATGAACTTATACATTATATTTGACAATATGGATAAAAACGTTTACTAACCTGTTCACGAGATTTTACAGCTTCTTATTATAACAAATATTCTTTATTATCTATCAATGGCTTTAATTTAGACACAAACCGACGACATAGTCACTATAATTGTTGATTTCTAATGAGATGTATGTAACTGCTTGCAATTTTTGACAATATTCTTGAAATATGGAGCAAGTTTACTTGTTTAAATTCGCATGACAGCATGCAAGTTGCAGTCCGACAATAAAGACCTATTCTTAGATGTGTTGATCTTCAAGCAAGAGAATGCTTGTTCCCAAATGTATGTTGATCCAAACAATGATAAAAGTTTAGCTGCAAAGTTTTTCAAGTTGGGAAATGATTCTTATGATAAAGATCCATCGAAATCCAGCAAACCATCTGACTTGAATTTCTATTTCAGGTCATGCTCTGCTTGTAAGTGAAGCAGCTCCAACTGTATGTCCTCTGTGGCTGTATCAGTTTCTGCACTAAAAGGGGAACTGAGAATATTGAACTGTGGCTCTAAGTTCTTGAAATCTTGGAATCTCCATCCACATTCTTCAATCAATGCATCTAATTGAGCTTTGTACTTTTCAGTCATTTCACCAGAAATGGTTTCTTGTTTCAGCAAAGGGAAGTGACAAAATCTTTTTTCACTTGCTTGCCTATAGAACAGTGAGAGTTTTGCCTGAAATGATCTTACATGTACATACAATCCACGTGCAAACACACCATTGCCCTGAAGTTTGACAGTCAGTTTATTTAATTTTTCCGCAATTTCAATGGCAAACATGAAGTCTAACTTCCACTCTTTATTGACAATGTTAGTATTAAAGTCACATTCAATGCCCTTCATATCTAGGAACATCAATATTTCGTCTCCGAAGTCCCACACTCGCCTCAACACCTTGCCGAGACTCAGTCATCGAACACTGGTGTGGTACAAGGCATCGGGAGGTTCAGTTTCCAAATCGTCAAGTAATACCTTGAACTGTCTGAGATTAAGTCCTCTTGATCTTATGAGGTTGGTGACACTGACAACTTGGTCAATAACATGCTTGATATTCAAAACAGTTTACACAGGCTTTCTTGATGAATGACACAGTGAAGTATTAATAATGTGTGGTCTGGATATTCTGCTTTAATCTTATCACTTATCAACTTTACCAAACCTACATTTTTTTCCAGTTAAAGCACGAGCTCCGTCAGTTGTAACACTTGCGATCTCGTTTCCAAACCAAACCCAGTTCTTTCAATACAGTTAGTAACAACACTGAATATATCATGGCCTGTGGTTGTGTCTTTGAGTGACTCAACAATAGTAACTCTTAAGTGAGTTTGAAAGAAGTGTTTATTTCACGTATAATTATCAATAATTGGGCAATATCATGTACATCGGTACTCTCATCCAATGCAAGAGAGTATCACAATAATTGTTTACTTGCATCTTGAAGTTTGTGCATCAAATTGTCACTTATCTTGTCAACACGTGTGACCACAGTTCTCCTTGATAAAGTAATGTTGTCAAATCTGTTTTTATTTGTTGGTTCCTGACACATAATGTTTGCTACATCTAGCAAGCATTAGTTGATGAACTCGCCATCAGAAAATGTCTTGTTCTGTTTTACAATTCTGTGTGACAGCACAAGACTAGTTTCAGTTGCATCATCTTGAATTGAAGACTTTTTGGTGAAAACAATTTGCTGTTTCTCCAAATTTTTCACCAACTCCGGGCATTTCCTTTCATTCCCTTCGGTTGTTAAATTTGTATCCGATATCGGAATGTTTTGTTTGATAATAACGTTTTGAATTGTACTCCTTGTAGACAGCCAATGACTCACGAGTGAGTGCGTGGGCGATACTGTGAGCTGTGAAATTCGCGTGGAATGCATTTACATCTGTCCTGTACAGTGACTTGCATGTTCGGAACAATGGCTACCGGCTGTTGCTGAATTGACTGAATTGCCTTTTCGGTTCACGGGTCAATTTTTCAGGAGAATCCTGGGAGTCGGCCCTGAAGCTGCTGATTTCGTGCTTTATGCGACGCTTTCGGAGGGAGGCCCTGCGGTAAAGGAACGAGCCATGTGAGAAAACCCGGGTCAATGAGGTATTTCTGGTGACCGCCGAGTCCATTGACGATGAACTGTGGTTTTCGTGGATGCATTTTGTTGGCATTCTGGCGGCGGCATTATGCACAGTGTATCTGTGCGGGCTGTTGGATTTCCGTGACTCCTGTCTATTCCACTTTTCACATTGGACAGTGGGGAGCATTTTGTGTGATATTCACTGGTACAAGAATAGAGCATAATGGGGACGACCCGTTGCCGTGAAGTTGAAACCTCGACTAACTAACTAACTAACTAACTAACTAACTAACTAACTAACTAACTAACTAACTAACTAACTAACTAACTAACTAACTAACTAACTAACTAACTAACTAACTAACTAACTAACTAACTAACTAACTAGCTAACTAACTAACTATCTAACTAACTAACTAATTAACTAACTAACTATCTATCTATCTAACTAACTAACTAACTAACTAACTAACTAACTAACTAATTAACTAACCAACTAACCAACTAACCAACTAATTAACTAACTAACTAACTAACGAACGAACGGTCGAACGAACGAACGAACGTACGAAAAAACGAACTAACTAACTAACTAACTAACTAACTAACTAAGTAACTAACTAACTAACTAACTAACTAACTAACTGACTGACTCACGAGACAACAAGCAAACTGATTTGCTACCAATTTTTATAAAACAGTACTTAGTTGTCCTTTCATCATTAGAAGCATGCATTCATATTCAATCTTACGTTTGTTATCGACACTCATTGTTTTAATAAAATTGGAACAATTAGAATTTACAAAACTTTGAAACGGAAATGAAACAAAACCTACTTCCGGCTGTGTGTGAAAAAAAAATATTCGGAAAACAAGTAGTATACTCAGAATAAATTTCAGAAATATATCAAGTACTACAACAAATAAATTAATTTGAACATTGTAAATGTGGATATAATTTATAACAGCGAAAACCTTTTAAATTAAAATTTTTCTTGCAAAATAAATCATTTTATTCACTGGAGAAATATCTGTTTTTCATAAAATCGTTCTTATTAACCTTTTACATGTCGATAAATATTTCTCTGTATGAAAATCGATAAATTCGGATTTTAACATTACGTGGTTCCAAATGTTGCTGTATGTAGCTGGGGCGGAGTTGAGGTGAGCGCCCAACCTTGCATAAATATCCCAATGGCTCGTGCATTCATCACCTATGCAGCAAAAGTCCATGGGCCTTCTCGTGGCGGAACTGTTTTAACTTACAGGAGAATGGGCGGCGGCGAGTAACTGGCGCCGAGAAATAACCAGATCGCTCTAGATGTGTATGCACGTACATGCATGCGCGGACATGTGTGTGCGTGCCTATACACATAAACTTGAGTAAGACCACAGTCTGGTCTAGCAGAGGAAAGGTGCTGAAGACGGAGGCAACCAGCAAGGTGTCGCACCACAGAAATCAGGATGCCATGCAATCACGCGTAATGAAATATGTCGACTACTGCTAAATGTTATGGTGCTCGCCCTGGTTTGGACCCCCAGGCAGGTGCAGTGCCGGGCCCTATGCCTCGAAAGGGTCCAACCACAGCTACTGGATTTCCTTCTCAGATGTCCTGTGGAGCCAGGGGACCTTAGAATAGAGCGTCTGGCTATACAAAAAATAAAAAAGACTAGCACTAATGCACTGGAATACGGAGGGAGTCAGCAAGCAATAATAGAACTAGAAAACATCTTGGACCAAGAAAAGGTAAGCGCATATTGCTTGCAATAAACTCACCTCAACGAAAACGAAATGATGTCTGGGAAATTGCCAGTACTAAGGACAATACTTTCTGAACTTAGCAGTCAGCATAAGGTCACCATACAGTGGCTACCATCCCTGTGTGGAATACCCGGAAACGACAGAACTGATCGATTGGCTAAGGAAGGAGCAAAAGAAGAACAGCCTAATGTGCCAGTTACACACCACCAAAAAAGAAGAATGATCAATCAGAAGGCCACCAAACCCTGCTCAAGACGACTACCACGTTATGGACAGACTAGAACAAGTCATTATTCTGCGCCTCAGAACAGGACATACTAGATTACGCAGTAACATGTATACAAGATTCGAGATTGGTGAATCAGCCATGTGCACAGTTGGATTGGCGTCGCAGACAGCAGAGCACATACTCAAAGAATGCCCAAATTACAACATGTCTAGGCAAACCTTCTGGCCTAGAGACACGACAGTGGAATATAAACTCTATGGACTGCTGAGTGAACTAAAAAGGACAGTTAAATTCATATAAGAGGTAACATTGCAGTTATAGACATATGTAAGGCGAACGAAAGAAAAAGAGGAAGCATTACATTACGAAGATCAAGGACTGTTTGCAAACGTAGATAATTAGAAAGAAATGTTATCAAAAATGTTAAAATAATCATAACTGTACATGCAATTCTGTAAAATTCAACAAAATAACTTAAAAACGAAGTAAAAAAATATTATATTTCTAAATGTCCTCGCGGGCTGCATACAATCAGTTGACGAGCCGCATACGGCCCGCGGGCCGTAATTTGCCCATGCATGGCTTAGGCAAATGGAAAAATAATGCGGATTTTCCATTTGACTTAAAATCAAACAATCTTATAAAATTGTACGGAATAGTCTTCCCATGTCAACCAAATCACACACACAAAGACACATGGCAAAATCTAGAGAAGAAAATAACATGTATGTTACAGGGGTAGAAATATAAAACAACCACCATATTTGGTAGAAGTACCATTGTTAATACATATATAATTCCAAAAATATTATATCTGTGCACAGTCCTAGATCCTCCACGTCAGACTGTCACAAATATAAACAAAGAGATTAGACGCTTTGTGTTTGGCAGCACCATCTACAGTATCAAACATACTACACTCATGCAAGATAAAAAAGATGGAGGTATCGCCCTCCAATACATAACAACCAAAATACATGCACTTTGGGTCGAACACGTAGGCGAAATCTTACAACACCCAGAAAAACACCCTTCAGCACACTATTATATTGGAATTGGCTATTTTATTTAAAGCCTATTAGGAATACATCCGCACATTACTTTGGCACTCTTCCAACGTTTTGCAAAACATGTATTTCAGCCATTAAAGGACACGAAAAATTACTACACAAGAAAACACACACAATCTACAAGCATTTAGTTATACTACAAGCAATTTCACAACAAGCAGATTACCCCAAAAGCAAAGGAAATTACACATAGGCTTGTTTACAGCATGACCCTAACAACAGAGAGAAAAGCAAAAATAACTAAAAAAATACTACATTGTCAGCTTTGTAGACGGAACATCCAAGAATCATACGAGCACATCTATTACGAATGCAACACGATCATGCCAACAAGAAATCTCCTATAAAACATCCTAAACACTCATACGAAACAAAGAACAGATGTTTACAAAGCAATCATGATAAATTCCATTCCTTACTCCACACAAGACATCCACACAAAACTACTTGTTCTATTGGCAGATTACAGAAATCTTATATGGACATTAAGAAACAAAGCATTATGCAATTACAGAACAATCAACAAAGAAATTGTCAAACAACTTTATCAACAAAAGGCTCAAACATTCTAATCTAAGCCCCACAAGCGCAAGTCCCGCAAGAGATTTGCCTGAAGACAGCACATATTACAGAAGAAGCAAATGACTTGTTTTAAACAAAGGATATCACAGCTGTAAATGTGTTTATTGATGGTATTAATAACCTTACAATTATATTATTATTATTATTATTAATATTATTATTATTATTATTATTATTATTATTATTAATGCTACCATTATTATTAATCATCCCATTATTATATTTCAATGTGCAACATGAAATATATTGTGGATGTGTGTGTATAAAATATTATGCGTCTGTGTGTGGATGCAGGTGTGTGTGTGTGTGTGTATGTGTGTGTGTGGTGCATGTTTTTTGCACGCGCATGTGTATAAGTGTGTGTGTGTGTGTGTGTGTGTGTGTACACGCACGTGTGTAGCAGCCTTTAAACCAAAGCGATATCTCAAGTATTAAAATGATGTTATATGGCAATGATATGTTTGAAAAGAAAAATATGCACCACCATGTATAAACAAATTAAATGAGCCCTTTAAGTACCCTGTAAGCTAAGGTGGCTTGTAGTGGTCAGGTTTTAAGTCCTTGCCATTGTATCTGAAACCCAGACACTATCACAGCTTTGGGCCAATTATCTCCCTAGGGACAGGCCATGGAATTGCAAATTATAAATCCCTGATTCTTGTCCCCAAATAAAAGGTGGCATGGACATTTACAGGGCACTAGAGCGCCACCCTGTAATTTGACATCAGGCCAACAACACCAACAATTTGAACCTTCACCTCAGTAGCTAAGTGATCCAGAAATTACAAAGAAGCCACATTTTAATTTTAACATTTTAACTGGTCTGTTAGGGGTATCTGAGCAATCTCAGTGGATGTACTAACGAAGCATGGGGGTGGGCTCAAGCATGATGGTGGTACTAACCAAAACCCCATTATGTACTCATATGTTTTTATGAGGCGAGTCCTAAAGTCTGGGTGGACTGATATGCGCAAACGCACATACATACATATACACCGCTCAACAGACATAATGCTAGTGTATATGGGCATATGCAAGGTATATATAAGAAGAGAGAGAGAGGTGGAGGGAAAGAAAGAGAGAGAGAGGTGGGTATTGTTACTGTTTCCTATGAACCACGTATTATAAGATCATATCGCTCAATGCTTGTGTTATCGTGTTATCGGTGTTGTATAAGATCCAACCATTGGTAATACACATGATGTTGGTAGGCACAGAGAAGCAAGATTGCCTGGAGAGAGAGAGAGAGAGAGAGAGAGAGAGAGAGAGAGAGAGAGAGAGAGAGAGAGAGAGAGAGAGAGAGAGAAGTGCCTGTGACATACCACATGAAGTATGCGGAGTAGGTCGGTCTACAAATACGAGGCTTCACTCATACTGTTCCCTAGGAAATAGAGAATCAGTAAGGTTGATTGTTATACAACGTATTTAAGGATCAAATCGCCCAGTGCTTGTATTATTGGGGCTGTATAAGATCCAACCATTGGTAATACACATGATGTGAGTAGGCACAGAGAAGCAAGATTGTTAGGAGAGAGAGAGAGAGAGAGAGAGAGAGAGAGAGAGAGAGAGAGAGAGAGAGAGAGAGAGAGAGAGAGAGAGAGAGAGATGTTGGAAAAGTGCCTGCGACATACCACATGAGATATGCGGAGTTGGTCGGTCTACAAATACGAGGCTTCACTCATACTGTTCACTATGAAATAGATTCAGTAAGGTTGATTGTTATACAACGTATTTAAGGATCAAATCACCCAGTGCTTGTGTTATTGGGGCTGTATAAGATCAGACCACCAGATGTACACATGACATAGGTAGGTACAGAAAAGCAAAATTGTAGAGAGGGAGAGAGGCATTTGCCCTCTCTCTCTCTCTCTCTCTCTCTCTCTCTCTCTCTCTCTCTCTCTCTCTCTCCAGGCAATCTTGCTTCTCTGTACCTACCCACATCATGTGTATTACCAGTGGTTGGATCTTATACAACCCCGATAACACGATAACACAAGCATTGGGCGATATGATCTTATAATACGTGGTTCATAGGAAACAGTAACAATACCCACCTCTCTCTCTCTCTCTTCCTTTCCCTTCACCTCTCTCTCTTCTTATATATACCTTGCGCATGCCCATATACACTAGCGTTATGTCTGTTGAGCGGTGTATATGTATGTATGTGCGTTCGCGCATATCAGTCCACCCAGACTTTAGGACTCGCCTCATAAAAACATATTAGTACATAATGGGGTTTTGGTTAGTACCACCATCATGCTTGCCCCTCTTCCCCCCCCCCCACCATGCTTCGTTAGTACATCCACTGAGATTGCTCAGATACCCCTAACAGACTAGTTACCTTCCTGCCCTCCTGCCTCCGCCCAATGTTTTCAATGTGCTCACTGAACCGTAGCACCTATCACCGGGTATAAACAGAATATATCTGAGATTTTCTCAGTTGCTTACAGATCGGAACTGTGAGGTGAGTATAAACATTTTTTTTCAATTCTCATTTTCTCTTCATTACTTTCATTTTGTCATCCTTTTGTTCTTCTCGTCCTGAAATCACCTTCTGATTTAGTCACAGGAGACCTCCTTGACTGTATGTT
This sequence comes from Cepaea hortensis, assembly GCA_963921405.1. Taxonomy (NCBI): domain Eukaryota; kingdom Metazoa; phylum Mollusca; class Gastropoda; order Stylommatophora; family Helicidae; genus Cepaea; species Cepaea hortensis. The sequence continues at coordinate 67,819,931 of OY992891.1, read as the reverse complement.
CTGTTTGTGAATGTGTTTGTTTGCTGACGAAGGCTAATCGCTGCAACGTCTTGTATATGTCTTAATTCTGTTATGTAAAGCTGCACTACTTTATGTCATTTTATATTGTTTACACATTTTAATGGGAATGATAATTTAAAGTTTATTACCCAAGCTCAGGGCATTCAATATACTGCTGCCTCCAGAAAGCACAATTTAGATCAAGATCAAATGTGTGTGTGTGTGTGTGTGTGTGTGTGTGTGTGTGTGGCTGTGTGTGGGTGGGTGTGTGTGGGTGTGAGAGAGAGGACAGGGAGAGATGGACAGGTGTTACATGCATTCCGCTTGCAGAAGTGGACATGAAGCATATGCGAGGAATGTGTGTTTAAATGCACAGTGCCATAAATGTCATTATCATAACTGTATATATATGTACTTGTTTCAGTCACACAAGTGACACTTAACACTAATAAACGGCAACGCTCTGTGATATACACAAACAAAAGAAACACACATTACACCTTTTAAATATACATTGCTTTGTATGAAATAAACGTTTAAAAACACTACTAAAGATCCCCCCCCCCCCACATCATATTCGCAGTGCCTATCGGATACATAATACACATACGGCCGTTTGGGTCGGGATGATCACCCAACACAACCGACACCTAGTGGAGCGGCTCTGGCCCCTCTGGGAACCGTGAAATCTTACTAATGATTTCCGTTCAGAGGAGCAATATAATGAGTTTAAAGACTATTTTTCTAAGCCCCACCCTGTAGGGCACCCATCAACAAATCATGAATGGTACTGATCTCTGGGTAGTGTTGCATATTGTGGAATACTATGAGAACTATCCCACCGATGGATAACGGATATGCGCAGGAAGCCCTTCCCATGCTGGAGAATAGAGGAGGCGAAATGTAACCTCCCCAACTATGGACAAGAGGGACGCGCAGGAAACCCCTACTACGCTGGACAGCGAGGAGACGGTAGGAAACCTCCCCAACGATGGAAAAGAGAGATGCAACAGTCCCTCTCCTACGCTGGACGATAGACCCAAGCACGAAGACAACCTGAAGGTGAGCCCACCCAGGGGCTTAAAGCGAGAAAACAAACACAGAAATCAACAGACGAGCCCTTGTCAGGGCTCGAAACAAGTTAACAAGCACAGAAACTAAAAGATGGCCCTTTTCAGGGCTCACCTCAAGTAAACAAGCACAGACAGTCAATAATTTGGCCCTTTTTAGGGCTAAACCCAAAAATCACTCAAGCCAAGCAAGAACGGGAACCAAAGTAAACAAACATCGTCCCGACCTCTCAAGACGCCCTAGCTTCAGCACACCAAGTACTTATGAGTTGGAGTTCGGTTTGCAGTTCCACGACAACCTGATCTCTATCCTTACCGTGACGATACACTAAAACATCGTCTGCTTATGACAATGTCCTCCCCGGTCCAGTGATCTGCTCGCTGGTGATTCTCACAGTGTAGGCGTTGAACAGCACCGGGGATAATGGTGATCCCTGTGGTAGGCCAGGATATATTGCTGTTGGTTCCGACGTCCAACTGCCACATCTAAAAACTTTTTTCCGTTGGAAGAGGGCTGCAGCGATCCAACTAAGGAAGAAAGGACTTATCTTGAGTTCAGGAAGCTGAAGAATTAAAAAAATCCAATGGTACTCTGTTGTACGCGTTCTCAAGATCAATCGCTGCAGCAAAGGTTTCAATGCCTGACTGGAAACTTTCATAAACATCATGGGCAAAAACTGCTGCATTGGTCCAGCTTTCTATTTTGGGACGGTACCTATCCAGGGTGGGTGGGAAAACACCTTGCTTCTCTAGCTGGCTTGATATTTTTCTGGCAATTAACTTCTCCAGCAGCTTGCCTATTGTATTCTGCATGGATATTACTCAATATCCCTGAATGTTTGTGTGGTCTTTGCCAGGCTTCGGCAAGGGAATCAGATATCTGTGCAACCACTCCTCCTTGATGCTAGCACTTCCTATACTGTTGTTGTAATGTCTGCTAGTCAGTGTTGCCATTTTGACGCTTTTGACGCATTAAATTTAGTGCTTTTTCAAGTCATTTAGTGCCGAAATTTTGCACTTAGCTCGGCCGCGCTAATTTGGTGCTTCACAATTTTTTGGGGTGCTTTTTAGTGCTTTTATGGGTGGGTAAAAATTACTTTAAAAAATCATTTTGGTGACACTAAAAAGCCGAATTTGAACTGAAGCGAGGGAGTAAAACAGTCTTAGAACATTAACGTGCAAAATTCAAGTAATTTAACTCCCTTTAATACGATTTAGTTGACGTGACTGCAACGCGCAGGCAATACGCAATGCGTTAAAAGATTGTTTAAACAAGAATGGACTTGAGTTGCAAAGAATAGTTGCACTCGTCACTAACAATGCATCTGCCATGACAGGTGTAAACAATGGAGTATATACAAAATTAAAATCCGTAGTTCCTACTCTGGTACTAGTTAGGTGTGTATGTCATTCCCTTCAGCTGGCAGTGTCACAGACTGTAGCTGTTTGTCTGCCCATGAACATAGAGTTTATGATTAGAGAAACATATAACTGGTTTTCTCACTCAAGTCTTCGTCAAGCAAAGTACAGGGAGCTTTTTGCTTTATTAAATGATGGACAACATCCGCTGAAGGTTGTTCAATTAAGCCAGACACGATAGATGTCCATTCAATCTGCCATTGTCAGAATATTGCAGCAGTGGGTCGAGCTCAGAACTCATTTTGATAAAGCAAGACTCAACGAGCGATGTTATACAGCAGACCTTCTACAATGAAAAACTATTTGTATCTCATATTTCTCAAGCATATTCTCGGAGAAGTTCAAAGTGTGAATAAGAAATTCGAAGCAGATATACAGGATTCCCCCCCCCCCCCCCAAAAAAAAAAAAAAAAACAAACTACTCAGCGATCTTGTCCAACTTACTGATTCTATCAGTTCAAAGATTGCTTTTCCTGGGGGTAAAAAATACCAGAAAGTGATGCTATTCAAGATTATTTAGATCCTAACCCCAATCTAGGTTATGAATTCAAGAAAGAAATAGCAGTCTACAAATTTCCTGATGAGAAAGAAATTCGTGGAAGGTGCATCCAGTTTTTAATAGAGCTGTTGACACAGCTGAAATTACGTTTGCTCGATAACGTTCGAGTTTGTAGTCCATGTCATGTCTTAGTGGAAGTGAATGTCTACAGCCACAATGAAGCCCTGTATATTGGATCTTGCTAAAATGTTTGTAGAAGATGCAGCTACTCTGACCCGCATCGATTTCCAGTGGATAAAACTTCATCATATGCAGTGGATACAGACCTCTGACATACTTGGTCTGTGGGCAGAAATAGCCTCATACAAGGATGTCACCGGTGAAAATCATTTCCAAGATCTTACAGAGTTAGCTTTAACTGTGCTCATTTTACCTCATTCTAATGCGGACGTGGCGCGTATTTTCAGTCAGATGGGAATTATAAAATCAAGATTGAGGAATAGACTGAGCATCAAGATTTTAACAGCTGTTTTACTATTATATACGGAATGAAAAGATATGACAAATGCTGTCATGATTAAAAACTACCTAAGGATATTCTACGAAAAACTGGATCAATGGAATCATATACACGTTTCTTTCAATCATCAGCATCATTATTAGTAAACACAGCAGGAAATAGCTACAGAATGTCAGAAACTGAAAAGGAGTTGTCTGACTGGGATTTGGCAGATCTGGAATAAACTTCATTCTAATATTGGGACGCAGAGGTGTTTCCAAGGCACCAGGGCCGGGTTATATACTGGCCAAGACCTATTGACGCGTCCTCGTCGAGTGTCCTGGGCAACAGGTCCCTTCGGGGTCCTGGCTAAAGTCAGTAGGATCGCCGATTCCTCCGAAGTCGAAGTATCTGCCTGTACGGCGAGGAACCACCAGTCTGCACACCAATAAGCCAGACATGGGACAACGGATACTCACGCAAACCTCAGGTCCTGTATGACATCACACTGATGTTGGACAACAGGATGCCTTCATCCGACATACAGGACTTCGCGTTGGAGCTCAAGCCAACGAACACCAGCAAGCAAGCAAGCATTCTAATATTCAGTGATAATAATAAATTATAATGTGCTACCTTATAACATTTTGAATGAATACCGCCAGAGCTTGTTTTAGTCATTTCCCAAAACATAATATTGCAATTTAGTGTTTTTTTTTTTTTTTTTGGCTCGAGAGTAGTTCTGATTGGGATGTGGGGGATCTGGAATAAACTTCATTGTAATATGAAGTGATAATAAATTATAATGTGCTACCTTGTTACATTTGTAATAAAAACAGTTGGTGCTTTTTTTTTTGGTGCTTTCCCAAAAACTTTGGTGCTTTTTAGTGCTGTTTTGGGGTCGATTTTGGTGCTTTTTCATCAAAGGGAGATGGCAACACTGCCGCTAGTTTCTCTAGCTCATTGTCGGTACACCTATTGATGTCATATCTTATGCCATCTGGCCCTGGAGCGCTGTGTTTTGATCGTCGAAGCACAGCCTTGATTTCTTTCATTGTCACTGTGTCTTCATCCGAAATGTTCTGGGCCTTGCACCTGTCTGAGGTGACCTCCTTGGCAAGATTTCGACCTCTTATGTCTGTCTGGTTGCTCTGCTCCAGATAGCTTTCGAAGAGGGCTTTGCCCTTGTTCTCGTCAGCCCTCTGTCAGATGAGGTCAGCACCTTGGAGGTCAGAAATTATCTTATTATTGACTACCCCACACATGCTTTTATGTAGTCGCCAGAAGAGTTTCAGTGACTTGTCTGTGCTTACTCTTTGGCAAACCTCTGCCCATTTTTCACTTTTAACCACCTTAACCAGTTCTTTGAAATACCTTACTTTTTTGTGCATCTCTCTTTCTAAGTGCGTGTATTGAATAATATGGGCAACTTTGTTATTCTTGGCGTGTTGCCATCTCCTTACAGCACTACGCTTATCCATCCAGGCCTTCTCCACCTAAAATTCCATCAAGGTGGCTGCTCACAGCTTTTTTACATGACCTGAAACTTTCTGCGCTTGTCCTGCCTTATTTTACTCACCACATTTTGCCCTGTACTGTAATACTGGAAAGTGTCTCAACTCAGTGATTGCTGAAAATAAATCATTTGTTTGTCCAAATAAATAAATAAATAAATAAATAAATAAATAAATAAATAAATAAATAAATAAACAGTTAGATGCTTCTCTGTCGGCCCATTAGTTATGGGTTTCGATCCGCATTTCACAAACGAACCTGGGCTCCCAGCCAAAGTATCACAGAGAAGTGCCTTGTCGGCTGGCATGAGCGATCTGCGACGACATGGAACAACTGACATGTTGACTCCCTTCCGTGCCATGACACAAGACTCACGAATTTTTCTCACGCTGTCTTCCTCTATCTCTCTCTTTCCACAAATCTATCCGGTTTTCACATGTTCCAGTGTTTGTCGTCTTATGATATGGCCAACAAATTATGACTGCCTCCTACTGATGTTTGTGATAAGTTATATTTGAGACTTAGTCTCCCTCAAAGTTCCTAGATTGCTCATTTTGGCTGTTTCATATTGACTGTGAACATATCTGACATACCTTCTTGTGTTCTTACTGCACTTTGGCTTGAGTGGTACATGGTTATGTCATAATTATGCAAAAAAAAAAATAAAAAAAAATAAATACATAAATAAATAAAATACTGAGGTTCCAAGGAAGCTGACAGGGGAAACAACTGAGGACATCAGAGGACAAGCTAAACACCAACCTTAACAAGATGTCTGTACAGAATGGTTTGTTAGTACCAATCATTTTGTTTTTCTCTCTTCGAGGCGAAGGAGTTACGGACACAATTTGTAATCCCGCATACCCGCATTCGAAACACAGCTGCAGGCGATTTGGCAGCAAACCGTCTTGCATTGGCTTTTTACGAAATTATTTGGATGCCGGTCGTTCAGAAAGCAATGGGAAACTATTGAACGTAAACTTACCAAGAGATCACAACAGCAAAACATGCTGGTGTTGACTGCAACGCCCTGTAAAGGATATTATATGTAACTAATTTTATGTTTTGTAATACAAGGGAAATAATTGCATGTAGGGTGAAGTCATATTACGGCTTTAGTAATCAAGGGGAACAATTATAGATTTCACTATATTTGTACTGACAGCTATTTTGCAAGAGAAGTATATATTTATTTCTGTAGCAATTTTATTAATATCATGGAAAGTACAAATTGAATGTTACCATCATAAAAGCTATCTCAGCTTTGAATAATATTTGAAAATTCAGGCACCAAATTGTTGCATAATAAATATTGTTTAGTAAATTATTTATTTCTTTATCTGCTAGGCCGCGTCTGTCTAAATAGACGTTAGGTTTACTCTGGTTTCTCTTCACAACGTATAAATCTTTCTATCAAGAATTTGCAAATAGGACATTGGCGTTCTTGTGATCGCTTCTCGGCCTTTTGGCTAAGATCAAGTGTATTTGCTGGCCTTCTCCAGTAGTGCGCTTGGTCTGGTCGGAGGCCGGGATGATCATTCACTGTCCCTTGGCTAAGATCAGACGCATTTGCTGCATCCCCCCCCCCCAGTAGTGCGCCTGGTCTGGTCGGGGGCCGGGTGATCCAAAAAAAAAAAAAAAAACCTCACATAAGCATCACTTTAAATGTGGGCCCGGTGGACCACTGTGGGCAATAGCTCACAGTGGGACTAAGGGTCCACGCCAAAAACAGGGGAGGCGGGGAACCAGCTAGTCTGGGATGACCGCCAAACCCAAACAAAAAAAAAAAAAAAAAAAAAAAAACAAAAAAAAAAAAAAAAAAAAAACAAGAATTTGCAAATTGGGCATTGGAGTTCTTGTGAAAATAAAAAATACGAAGACAAATCATCGAAAAAAAATAAATGTGGGAAAAAATGCACCCCCAAAAAAAAGTGTCTCCTGGACAAGCAGGTTAAGAATGTACCCAGGGTATCCGAGTCTATTAGGAAGCGGAGGGCGGCGATTGCTGCCAGCAAGGCCAGGACCACTAAGAATTAGCAGCTTACAAAAAGAAACAAGCAGCCAAGAAGAAGGTGGTGTTTTAGCGAGCTGAGAAATACTCCACGGATTACCAGGCCAAGGAGCACAATGTAATCAGACTTTCCCGCATTGCTAAAAAGAGTGGCAATTTCTATGTGCCCGCTGAGCCCAAGTTGGCTTTCGTTATTAGGATCAGAGGTATTAATGGCATCTACCCACGGCCCAGGAAAGTCTTGCAGGTGTTCAGACTGCGTCAGATCAACAACGGCGTCTTCGTCAGACTTAACAAGGCCACACTGAACATGCTCAAGATGGCTGAGCCCTACGTTGCTTGGGGTGTCCCCAACCTGAAGACCGTGCGAGAGTTCATCTACAAGCGAGGCTTTGGCAAGGTCAACCACCAGCGGATTGCCCTGACTGAGAACTCCATTGTGGAGAAGGAACTGGGTAAGTGGGACATTATTTGTGCTGAGGACCTCATCCATGAGATCATGACTGTTGGCCCCAACTTCAAGTATGCCTGAATCTTCCTCTGGCCGTTCAAGCTTCCTCTCCTCTGGGAGGCTGGCGCCGCAAATAAACCCACTTTAACGATGGTGGTGATTACGGCTTCAGGGACACCAAGATTGATGCCCTGGTTAGACAGATGCTGTAAGCACAGTGGTGGAAGCAGCCAGTTCAAGACTAGCAGATAGTTCACTATAATGTTCATGTGAATTATTGATGATAACAAATTTCATTGCCCCCCCCCTCCCCACCCCTTAAAAAAGTGTCTCCTGTGTGTAATATACAGTGGTGGTGGAAATTTTGCCACCTTGTGTAGCGAACTAAACAAATCGAAATCTACGCGCCCTCCCTTTCTCTCTCTCCCCTTCTCTCCCCCTCCCTCCCCCGGCTCTCTCTCCCTCTTTTTTGACCGCTTTCCCGGTCTCAACCCAGCCCGCCACAAACAAATCCTTTGCACTTGTGATTAAGGGAGTGATTGTGATTCAGTAATACTATTACATTTGTTTACAGGAAACTAAGCTTGCATGAGGTTGCCTGCAGTGGGAAAGTTCCAGTTAAATGGTTTGGTATGCATGGGAGCAAATGATTACTATACCATGCCAAGAATATAACGTCACATGTACATGAATGTATACGCTGTATTCGCAAATGTAAAAAGACACTGTTTTTGTACATAATAAACGGGAAAAAAAATATACACAGGCGATTTCTTGGGTCGGGATGATCACCCAACAGAACCGACACCTAGTGGGGTGGCTCTGGCCTCTCTGGGAACCTTGAGCCCTTCTAATAAATAAAATTTACTAAAGATTTCCGTGGAGAGGAGCAATATTATCACAATCATCAATCAATATAATCACATGACAATCACAAGAGGAGTCTAAAGACTATTTTTCTAAGCTCTACCCTGTAGGTCTCCCATCAACATATCATGAATGGTACTGATCTCTGGGTAGTATTGCATATTGTGGAGCACTGTGAGAACTATCCCACCGATGGATAAAGGGGATGCGCAGGAAACCCCTCCCACGCTGAAGAAAAGAGGAGGCGATAGGAAACCTCCCTAGCGATGGACAAGAGGGATGTACCAAGCTACGTGGAGGGTCCCAAATAGCCCTGTCACAATGTTTAAATAATCCTCTATAGCCCTGGCTGGGATAGGTCTTTGCTTTCCAACCCTCCTCCGTTCCCCGGACTCACTGTCACTCTCTCTTTCGACCTCGGGACCTATTCCCTGAGGTGTCTTTCTGGCTGATCCATAGACAACACGGTGATCGTTGGAGTAAACTAAAACGTGATTTATTAAATTAATAAAGAACAGCACAGGAAAACATCAAGGCAGTTAAAACAGATAGTTCTAAACAGACACAACAAGGATAAAGTTCAGGCACAGAGCCTCAGGTAGTTTTTCTTCACAGACCGAGCTTAATACACTGTCCGGTCAGTCCACATACAGCTCACCGCATCATTCTTCAGGTCTTTCCTTTCCCCGTAGAAACAACAGGCCGATGTAGAACCAAAGCCACTGGTTTGTGAGGACTTCTATTCATAGTCAATTAAGTTCATTTGGCACAAGGTTTTCAATGATTGGGAAATGAATTATGATTTCAAATAATGGGAATTGTTCATGAAGGTGTAATGGATAGGTGCCTTTCACTGTCCTGTACAAAATGGGTATGCAGGATGATCATGCATAGGCCCAGACAAGAAACTAACTGCTCTCGAGCCTATGTCGTTGAAAGGACTTGAGATGCGTCATCACCGCAAATTGTCATTTGCCAAGACCAACCTTGCCTCTCTCTCAGAGTTAGTAACACCATGTGTGGTATGGTCAATACCTTGACCTGGCTTCATCAGGAGTATATAGCTTTAGCATAGAAGCTCTGTTGATACTGTCCGATTTAATCACGTCCAAAAGAAGAGGACCCTTTCCATTCCCCAGTAGTAGGCTGCAGTGTTGTCCTAATCTTTGAATTAAATAGACATGCTGCAAATACCAAACGGTAAGTCTTGGAACGGACATGAATTGCAGCAGAAGTTGCACTGGTGTGTATTTGGTGTAAGGTGCCCTATCGGGTTTCCCCGAAGACAAGACATATATCTAATCGTTCTATTAAAAAGATCGTGTTGTTAAAGTATCCCATAGAACTATCTTCCATGGTGATTGAGCGAATAAGAGAACTGAGGGTTCCCGAAAGCTGTTTCCCCCTGTTTACCCAAACCCAAAGAAGGCCTGAGGACATGGGCAACTGACGTTTTGTCACATAGGCCCCATCTTAAGAAAGTCGAACCCTACGAACTTTCTACTGCCAGAGGTTTTGTTCGAATGGCCCCACCCTCACATTCAATCATAGGATGCCGTGATAGAAAATCCGCTCCCACATTCTCCCTTTCGGGGATGTATTCGACCGTGAACTGATACGGTTGTTGGAGCAATGACCATCTCATTAACCTCGCGTTCAGTTTCTTAGAAGTTGCCAAAAACGTCAGAGGTTGATGGTCGGATTGTACCTTGAATGGTACTCCATACAGATAAGGTTGAAATTTCTGTACCGCCCACACTAGAGCTAGACATTCCCGTTCGACGGTGGAGTAATTCTGTTCAGCGGGTAACAGTTTTCTACTGGCATACGCTACCGGACATAGCACCGAAGGAGTATCTCGCCCTTCCTGCAACAGAGTTGCCCCAATCCCTATGTTACTCGCGTCGGTTCTTAGAACAAACGTTTTCTCCAAATCTGGGAGTTGCAGGACGGGCTTATCCACCAAAGCCTGTTTCAGCTTCCCATAAGCTTCTTCACAGCTAGGGGTCCAGACTATAGGATCTGGCGATCCTTTCTTCAGGGCTTCGGTTAACGGCGCCCCAATTTCGTTGAACTTCGGAATAAATTTCTGGTAAAACCCACACTGAGACAAGAAAGACCTAATATCCTTTTTGGATTTAGGACGTAATGCGAGTCTGACCTTCTCAATATTCTTTTCTTCCGGTACCAGTCCCCCTGGGGTAATAGTATGTCCCAGAAATTCCAAGGATTGATACCCAATAATGCATTTGGCTGGACGGGCGGTTAACCCCTCCTCTTTTAACCTTGTGAAGATCTGTACCAAGGACTTCAGGTGATCCCTCAGATTGTCAGGCGCGATGAGAATATCATCCATAAACGAGACCACAGAGGGATCCTTTAAAGGCTCTAATAACATTCTCATCATGCTGGTAAACACACTGGGTGCATTGCTCAGCCCAAATGGCATCACCTTGAATTCGTAATGCCCGCTCGGAGTACTGAAGGCGAGCAAGGGGCGAACCTCGGGCTTCACAGGGATCTGATAATATCCCCGGCTTAGATCAATTTTCGAAAAGTACTTTGCCTTATTTAGTCTGGCAAACAGTTGATTTGAGTTCGGTAACGGTTCAACTTGGAATGTCGTATAACTGTTTAAATGCCTGTAATCAATACATAGGCGGTGCTCCCCACTGGGCTTCCTCAACAAGACAACCCCGGCATTATAAGGAGAAGTCGAAGGAGTGATGATGTCATCGTCCAGAAGCTTCTGGATTTCGGCTTCCAGGGCCTTCTCTTTCGAAAAGGGCACTGGATATATTTTTTTGGCGAACAGGGTCCTGGGTAGTCAGAGTTATATCAAACTCGACTAACCCTATCCGCCCTGGCCGATCGGGAAGAATCTGCTGATGGGACTCCAACAAACGGATGACCAGGTCTGTTTCTTCAGCCGACAGATCAGGATTTATATGTACATCCCTATAGGTTTCCCCAGGGTGTAAAGAATACTCCCTATCCGCGTCTTCGCCCGATTCAGTTTCCATCGCGACCGCCATAGTCATGAGTGAGAGAGAAGTACCATCAGATCGTTCTTCATGCTTTTTGAGGAGGTTAATGTGGAAGATTTTGGATGTCCCCCTGATCCGGGTGGCATAGTTGGTGCGGGACACAACCCTTTCCACCGGGAAAGGCCCCTGCCAACCAATCTCGAGTTTATTGGAACCTACTGGAAGTAACAACATAACTCGATCCCCCACTTTAAGAGATCTATCTTTCGTCCTTCTATTGTAGTAGGCCGCGTGTCTCTTTCTGGCCGCCCTCAGATTCTGAGCTGCCAAAGCCCAACCCGTCTGGAGTTTCTTCTTTAACTCTTCGACGTATTTATATGAGGATACAACTTCTTCGGAAGTTTCTTCCTCTGTCCACATCTCAATAGGGCTTGTAAGGGACCCTTGATTGGCCTCCCGAATAGTAGAGTGGCTGGTGGCAACCCGGTCGACCCATGGGGAACCTCCCGATAGGCGAACAAGGCGGCTGGGATATACTCATCCCATCTGTCTGGTTTCTCTTGAGCCAGCTTCCGAAGCATGGTCATCAAGGTACCATTAAACCTCTCTACTTGCCCATTTGACTGAGGGTGGTATGGGCTTGTGTGAATGTGGTTAGTCTGGAAGATACGAAAGACTTCCTCCATCAGCTTACCACAGAACTGAGACCGTTAGGATCTGATTTGGAAATCCCAACCGAATAAAGGTCTCCATCAGTGCATCAGCCACTCGCTTAGAGTCGATTGTGGCCAACGGTATCGCCTCACCCCACATGGAACAGCAATCCACCATCGTAAGAATATACATATTCCTCTTCCTAGTCCGAGGAAGAGGACCAACAAGATCGATGGCAACTCTCTCGAAAGGAGAGTTCATAATGGGCATGTCGCCCAGGATTACCGGAGCCGTCCAGTGTTTTGGTGCCACACGCTGGCACTCTGGGCACGACTTGACGTACCGACGCACGTCTCCAGTCATCCCTGGCCAGTAGTAATGGCAGGAAATGCGCTGGAGTGTTGCCCCGACACCCATATGTCCACTGAATGAAATGGTGTGTCCCATATGAAGAAGCTGTTCCCGATAGGCCTTAGGAACTACCAGCTGTCCATGCTGGCGTTCCTCCACTCCGGCTCTCCGGAACAATAACCGATTCTTCATATAATACTGACCCCGTCTTGGTGGGTCAGAACTTTTTGGCAACTGGTTGAAGCAAGGTTGCAAAGTAGCATCCTGGCTTTGAGCAGCTCGTAACTCCCCAGGCAAGGGATTCACGATCAAGGCCGGCGTCTGCTCATCTCCCGATTGAGATCTGGTTTGCATTGCCCCTACGTACATGGGTTATGTTGGGATCCCTAGAAAGACGTAGCGACAACCCAAGATCATTGGGAAGATCGGATCGAGCAGAACGGCTGCCTGGATAGTGCCGGTAACATATTTCGATTTGATGTCTACCTTCGCAATTGGAAGAGACATCGCTACCGCACTCTTGGTCGCCGTTTGAATCTCAATAGACTCCCGGGTTAGCTGCTCTGGGCTCACTAAGTGTGATGAAATTACGGCCTCGAACTGCAGACCCGTGTCATAGAGACACTCGACTGGTTGTCCGTTCACAAGTATCGTCTCTACTACTGGTGGTTTCTCGGAATCTTTGTTCTCAAGACCCTTCCCTTCTACCTCCCTGTTAGACCCTTCCCCGTTTTCTACAAGACAGGCAGCATAGTGAGAGTCTTTCTGTTTGCGCCTGCAATCGGCCGTATTGTGTGTGGGAGTTTTACAGTAGGCGCACCACTTTTCACTCCACTTTCTTTTAGGAGATCCAGGTGGACTCTTACCAGAGGGTTTCTTAATTGGAAGTTTATCGAAAAGATCCTCCTTCTTGGTGTGTGCTGTTTTAGGGGTCTTCTTCTTTCCAGACCATGTGTCTGGTGGTCGGGGATTGGGTTGTGACAGTTCCCCATTATCCCCATGAGCTAGCACATACCTTTCCGCTAATGTATTGACTAAGTCTAACCTCTCTGCCCCATTTTCTAATAAGAAGGTTTGCAATGGCTTAGGCATCATTCTCTTCATTTGGTCTACGACCACTAATTCTTCTAAACTTTCATAGTCGTTAGCAAATCCAGCTAATGATATCCACTTCAAAAGGTAAGACTTAAGTCAAAGACTGTAGGCTGCGAACATCTCCCCTGGCTCTTTCTTCGACTTTCTGAACTGCTGTCGGTATGTATGGGCTATCATCTGGAACCTTTTCAATAAGGCTTTTTCCAGGGCCTCATAGTCATTCTCCATACCAGGTGGCAACCTTGAGTAGACCTCGTACGCTGTCCCCCTCAGGCCCTGTGAGAGTTTCAAATTCCACTTCCCACGTTCCAATCCCATAGCCAAAGCCATCGACTGAAATCTGTGAAGATACGGGTCGATCTTATCTTTGTGTTCATCGAACGGGAGCAATGGGAACTTCATTGCCTGGTATGGACCGCCACTAGAAGTTGTTGAGTCGGGGAGAACTGCGCCTCCAACTGCACCCTCGCTTTCCTTGGCAGTTTGAGCTTTCAGCTCCAACTTCCTCATATGGAACTCATGGTCTCTGACTGCCTGCTCTGCCTCCATCTTCCTAGCCTCAGCCTCAATTTTCTTAGCTTCACGCACAGCTTGTCTGAAGTCTCTTTCCACTTCTTGCACATATTTCTGTAACTCCTCCCCATCATAGCCCATCTCACGCCCTGTAGCCTGTACTTCAGCAACATTAAATTTAGCTGATGCCATCCTAAACTCATAGGGTAAGTGAATATGTAATTGTGTATTAAATTTCAATCTCAAGTACACAACTGGTTATATTACACGACCACAACACGTCGTATGTCGGTCAGTCTGTGTTAGGAAGAGTATAGACAATAGCCAGGCACGGTAGGCAGAACCTATTGATAGTAGACAAGAATATCTGTCCCCTATCATTATATCAGCCAGAACTCCACCAGGATTTCAAATATCCCGGACGAGCCCCCAGAAATTGTACCAAGCTACGTGGAGAGTCCCAAATAGCCCTGTCACAATGTTTAAATAATCCTCTATAGCCCTGGCTTGGATAGGTCTTTGCTTGCCAACCCTCCTCCGTTCCCCGGACTCACTGTCACTCTCTCTTTCGACCTCGGGACCTATTCCCTGAGGTGTCTTTCTGGCTGATCCATAGACAACACGGTGATCGTTGGAGTAAACTAAAACGTGATTTATTAAATTAATAAAGAACAGCACAGGAAAACATCAAGGCAGTTAAAACAGATAGTTCTAAACAGACACAACAAGGATAAAGTTCAGGCACAGAGCCTCAGGTAGCTTTTCTTCACAGACCGAGCTTAATACACTGTCCGGTCAGTCCACATACAGCTCACCGCATCATTCTTCAGGTCTTTCCTTTCCCCGTAGAAACAACAGGCCGATGTAGAACCAAAGCCACTGGTTTGTGAGGACTTCTATTCATAGCCAATTAAGTTCATTTGGCACAAGGTTTTCAATGATTGGGAAATGAATTATGATTTCAAATAATGGGAATTGTTCATGAAGGTGTAATGGATAGGTGCCTTTCACTGTCCTGTACAAAATGGGTATGCAGGATGATCATGCGTAGGCCCAGACAAGAAACTAACTGCTCTCGAGCCTATGTAGTTGAAAGGACTTGAGATGCGTCATCACTGCAAATTGTCATTTGCCCAAGACCAACCTTGCCTCTCTCTCAGAGTTAGTAACACCATGTGTGGTATGGTCAATACTTTGACCTAGCTTCATCAGGAGTATATAGCTTTAGCATAGAAGCTCTGTTGATACTGTCCGATTTAATCACGTCCAAAAGAAGAGGACCCTTTCCATTCCCCAGTAGTAGGCTGCAGTGTTGTCCTAATCTTTGAATTAAATAGACATGCTGCAAATACCAAACGGTAAGTCTTGGAACGGACATGAATTGCAGCAGAAGTTGCACTGGTGTGTATTTGGTGTAAGGTGCCCTATCGGGTTTCCCCGAAGACAAGACATATATCTAATCGTTCTATTAAATAGATCGTGTTGTTAAAGTATCCCAGAGAACTATCTTCTATGGTGATTGAGCGAATAATAGAACTGAGGGTTCCCGAAAGCTGTTTCCCCCTGTTTACCCAAACCCAAAGAAGGCCTGAGGACATGGGCCACTGACGTTTTGTCACAAGGGATGCGCAGGAAACCCCTCCTACCCTGGACAATGAGGAGACGATAGGAAACCTCCCCAACGATGGAAAAGAGAGATGCGTCAGTCCCTCTCCTATGCTGGACGATAGACCCAAGCACGAAGACAACCTGAAGGTGAGCCCGCGCAGGTACTCAACGCGAGATAACAAAAACAGAAATCAAAAGACGAGCCATTTTCAGGGCTCTAAACAAGTTAACAAGCACATAAACTAAAAGACGAGCCCTTTTCAGGGCTCACCTCAAGTAAACCCAAGAATCACTCAAGCCAATTCTTAGGCTCAAGGTGATGCAGGCGAAGGCATACCTCAGAGTAGCTGCAGACACAGACCACCCACTGCATGAGGCGCTGGACGCAATTAAGGGTCAGCGACTGATAAGAGGGAAATCATGTATGGCTCAGGCGGAGGATACGATCAGACTGGTGTGCCCCTTGGAGAACATTAGGCGTGGAGAGGAGTGGGTCAGAGTGCCAGCGGAGCAGTCAGACTTGTGCAGAATTATAATCACATTAAGCCGGGAGTGCAGGGAGTGGCCAGCAGGGGCCACATAAGTGGAAATCCAGCAACTAATTCAGGACAATGCTAACTCGAGTGATGTGATTATCTACAAAGATGGTTCGGTGGCAAGAGGTGAGAGAAGTGGCTGGGGGTTCATAGCCAAAGCTAATGGTCGATGTTTGGGGCAGGAGAGCCTGGCATATGATACCACAACATCCAGCTTAAGAATGGAAGTGGAGGCAGTCACTGCGGCTCTTCGCTGGATGGAGAATACGACACACACACACACATTGTGATTGTAACTGACTCAGAAAGCATGCTGACGAGGGTGAGGACGGGCAGACTTCGTGCGGAGTGGCTTGCTTCGCTTCGCAGGTCACGGGTGACAAGCATCGCCTGGATCTTTTCTCCGGGGCATGCCGGTGTGCTGGGAAATGAACAGGCGGATAGATTTGCTGGCTCTTCAGAACTTGGTGGAGTATTGATACATGACAAGGCAGACGTGATTGCGGCCTTGTGGGAGCACGTGCAAACCTCGGAGGAGCAAATGGATTACCATGGTCTGGCAAGAATGAGACAACGATGAGTGACGAAGGGATCTGGCCGACGCTCAACGCTTAGAGGAAAGGCGAGACGTACTTATAATCAGATTGCTACTGGTACTATTAGTGTTGGGACTCTTCGCTCGCTGCTGAGGATGGGGACGGAGCACTTATGAGAATGCCCCGAATGCTGTAATGTCGATTCCTAAATGAATCAATCAATCAATCAACATGTTGGTGTTGACTGCAACGCCCTGTAAAGGATATGTAACTAATTTTATTTTTTTTGTGATACAAGGAAAATAATTGCATGTAGGGTGAAGTCATATTACGGCTTTAGCAATCAAGGGGAACAATTATAGATTTCACTATACTTGTACTAACAGCTATTTTGCAAGTGAAGTATATATTTATTCCTGTAGCAATTTTATTCATATCATGGAAAGTACAAATTGAAAGTTACCGTCATAAAGCTATACACAGTTTTAAATATTATTTGAAAATGTAGGCACCAAATTGTTGCATAATAAATATTGTTTAGTAAATTATTTATTTCTTTATCTGCTAGGCCGCGTCTGTCTAAATAGACGTTGGGTTTACTCTGGTTTCTCTTCACAACGTATGCATCTTTCTATCAAGAATTTTCAAATAGGACATTGGCGTTCTTGTGTACACCTTGTAAATATGCATTGCTTTGTATGAAATAAACGATTAAAAAAAAAAAAAGAAAAAAAGACGAAGACAAATCATCGAAAAAAAATACATGTGGGAAAAAATGCACCCCAAAAAAAGGTGTCTCCTGGACAAGCAGGTCAAGAATGTACCCAGGGTATCCGAGTCTATTAGGAAGAGGAGGGCGGCGATTGCTGCCAGCAAGACCAGGACCAGTAAGAATTAGCAGCTTACAAAAAGAAACAAGCAGCCAAGAAGAAGGTGGTGTTCCAGCGAGCTGGGAAATACTCCAAAGAGTACCAGGCCAAGGTGCACAATGTAATCAGACTTGCCCGCATCGCTAAAAAGAGTGGCAATTTCTATGTGCCCGCTGAGCCCAAGTTGGCTTTCGTCATTAGGATCAGAGGTATCAATAGCATCCACCCACGGCCCAGGAAAGTCCTGCAGCTGTTCAGACTGCGTCAGATCAACAACGGCGTCTTCGCCAGACTTAACAAGGCCACACTGAACATGCTCAAGATTGCTGAGCCCTACGTTGCTTGGGGTGTCCCTAACCTGAAGACCGTGAGTGAGCTCATCTACAAGCGAGGCGTTGGCAAGGTCAACTACCAGCGGATTGCCTTTACTGAGAACTCCATTGTGGAGAAGGAACTGGGTAAGTGGGACATTATTTGTGTTGAGGACCTCATCCATGAGATCATGACTGTTGGCCCCAACTTCAAGTATGCCTCAATCTTCCTCTGGTCGTTCAAGCTGTCCTCTCTTCTGGGAGGCTGGCGCCGCAAGTACAAACACTTTAACGATGGTATTGATTACGGCTTCAGGGACACCAAGATTGATGCCCTGGTTAGACAGATGCTGTAAGCGCAGTGGTGGAAGCAGCCAGTTCAAGAATAGCAGATAGTTCACTATAATGTTCATGTGAATTATTGATGATAATAAATTTCATTGCCCCCTCCCCACCCCTTAAAAAAGTGTCTCCTGTGTGTAATATACAGTGGTGGTGGAAATTTTGCCACCTTGTGTAGCGAACTAAACAAATCCAATTCTACGCGCCCTCCCTTTCTCTCTCTCCCCTTCTCTCCCCCTCCCTCCCCCGGCTCTCTCTCCCTCTTTGTTGACCGCTTTCCGTCTCAACCGTCTCAACCCAGCCCGCCACAAACAAATCCTTTGCACTTGTGATTAAGGGAGTGATTGTGATTCAGTAATACTATTACACTTGTTTACAGGAAACTAAGCTTGCATGAGGTTGCCTGCAGTGTGAAAGTTCCAGTTAAATGGTTTGGTATGCATGGGAGCAAATGATTACTACACCATGCCTAGAATATAACGTCACATGTACATGAATGTATACGCTGTATTCGCAAATGTAAAAAGACACTATTTTTGTACATAATAAACGGGAAAAAAATATACACAGGCAATTTCTTGGGTCGGGATGATCACCCAACAGAACCGACACCTAGTGGGGTGGCTCTGGCCCCTCTGGGAACCTTGGGCCCTTCTAATAAATAAAATTTACTAAAGGTTTCCGTGGAGAGGAGCAATATTATCACAATCATCAATCAATATAATCACATGACAATCACAAGACGAGACTAAAGACTGTTTTTCTAAGCCCCACCCTGTAGGGCATCCGTCAACAAATCATGAATGACACTGATCTCTGGGTAGTATTGCATATTGTGGAGTACTGTGAGAACTATCCCACCGATGGACAAGAGGGACGCGCAGGAAACCCCTCCTACCCTGGATAATGAGGAGACGGTAGGAAACCTCCCCAACTTGGGAAAAGAGAGATGCGACAGTCCCTCTCCTATGCTGGACGATAGACCCAAGCACGAAGACAACCTGAAGGTGAGCCCGCCCAGGTGCTCAACGCGAGAAAACAAACACAGAAATCAACAGACGAGCGCTTTTCAGGGCTCGAAGCAAGTTAACAAGCACATAAACTAAAAGACGAGCCCTTTTCAGGGCTCACCTCAAGTAAACAAGTACAGACAGTAAATAATGAGCCCTTTTTAGGGATAAACCCAAGAATCACTCAAGCCAAACAAGAACGGGAAGCAAAGTAAACAAACATCGTCCCGACCTCTCAAGAAACCCCAGCTTCAGCACACCAAGTACTTATGAGTTGGAGTTCGGTTTGCAGTTCCACGACAACCTGATCTCTATCCTTACCGTGACGATACACTAAAACATCGTCTGCTTATTACAATGTCCTCCCCGGTCCTGTGACCTACTCGCTGATGATTCACACAGTGTAGGCGTTAAACAGCAACTGAGATAATGGTGATTCCTGTGGTAGGCCAGGATATATTGTTGTTGGTTTCGACGTCCAACTGCCACATCTAAAAGCTACTTTCCGCTGGAAGAGGGCTGCAGCGATCCAACTAAGGAGGAACGGACTTATCTTGAGTTCAAGAAGCTGAAGCATTAACAAATCCAATGGTACTCTGTTGTACGTGTTCTCAAGATCAATCGCTGCAGCAAAGGTTTCAATGCCTGACTGGAAACCTTCATAAACATCATGGGCAAACACTGCTGCATTGGTACAGGTTTCTCTCTTGGGAAGGTGACCTTCCATGGTGGGTGGGAAAACACCTTGCTTCTCTAGCTGGCTTGATATTTTTCTGGCAATTAACTTCTCCAGCAGCTTGCCTATTGTATTTTGCATGGATATTACTTGATATCCCTGAATGTTTGTGTGGTCTTTGCCAGGCTTCGGCAAAGGAATCAGATAGCTGTGTAACCGCTCCTCCTTGATGCTAGCACTCCCTATACTGTTGTTGCACATGTCTGCTAGTTTCTCTAGCTTGTTGTGGGTACACCTATTTATGTCATATCTTATGCCATCTGGCCCTGGAGCACTGCTATTTGATCGTCGAAGCACAGCCTTGATTTCTTTCACTGTCACTGTGTCTTCATCCGCAATGTTCTGGGCCTTGCACCTGTCTGAGGTGACCTCCTTGGCAAGATTTCGGCCTCCCATGTCTGTCTGGTTGCTCTGCTCCAGATATCGTTCAAAGAGGGCTTTGCCCTTGTTCTCGTCAGTCCCCTGCCAGATGAGGTCAGCACCTTGGAGGTCAGAAATTATCTTATTATTGACTACCCCACTCATGCTTTTATGTAGTCGCCAGGACAGTTTCAGTGACTTGTCTGTGCTTACTCTTTGACATACCTCTGCCCATTTTTCACTTTTAACCACCTTAACCAGTTCTTTGAAATAGCTTACTTTTTGTGCATATCTCTTGCTAAGTGCGTTTATTGAATAATATGGGCAACTTTGTTCTCTTGGCGATTTGCCATCTCCTTACAGCACTACGCTTATCCATCCAGGCCTTCTCCACCTAAAAATTCCACCAAGGTGGCTGCTCACCGCTTTTTTTGATGCCCTGAAACTTTCTGTGCTTGTCGCGCCTTATTTTACTTACCACTGTAATACTGGAAAGTGTCTCAACTCAGTGATTGCTGAAATTAAATCATTTGTTTGTCCAAATAAATAAATAAATAAATAAATAAATAAATAAATAAACAGTTAGATGCTTCCCTGTCGGCCCAGTAGTCATGGGTTTCGATCCGCATTTCACAAACGAACCTGGGCTCCCAGCCAAAATATCACAAAGAAGTGCCTTGTCGGCTGGCATGGGCGATCTCCGACGACATGGAACAACTAACATGTTGACTCCCTTCCGTGCCATGACACAAGACTCAGAATTTTTCTCTCGCTGTCTTCCTCTATCTCTCTCTTTCCACAAATCTATTCGGTATTCACATGTTCCAGTGTTTGTCGTCTTATGATATGGCCAACAAATTATGACTGCCTCCTGCTGATTTTTGTGATAAGTTGTATTTGAGACTTAGTCTCCCTCAAAGTGCCTAGATTGCTCATTTTGGCTGTTTCATATTGACTGTGAACATATCTGACATACCTTCTTGTGTTCTTACTGCACTTTGGCTCGAGTGGTACATGATTATGTCATAATCATGCAAAAAAATAACTAACTACATAAATAAATAAAATACAGAGGTTCCAAGGAAGCTGACAGGGGAAACAACTGAGGACATCAGAGGACAAGCTAAACACCAACCTTAACAAGGTGTCTGTACAGAATAGTTTGTTAGTACCAATCATTTTGTTTTTGTCGCTTCGAGGCGAAGGAGTTACGGACGAAATTCGTAATCCCGCATGCCCGCGTTCGAAACACAGCTGCAGGCGATTTGGCAGCAAACCGTCATGCATTGGCTTTTTACAAAATGGTATGGATACCGATCGTTCAGAAAGCAATGGGAAACTATTGAACGTAAACTTACCAAGAGATCACAACAGCAATTCATGCTGGTGTGGGAATCGTCGCCGGAGCTTCGGAGCACGTGCTCTGCGCTTGACACATCCCTCAGAGGCTAGCGAAGAGAGAGTGAGGAGGAGAAGAGGAAATGGTGTGAGACGACGGCATAGAAATAGCAGGGCAGACACCAGGAGAACAAGACGAAAAGTGGAGAGACTAGGTTTCAACTATGTAAGAGTGGGATACTGGAATTGTCGCAGTGCCAAACAGAGAGGGCATGTATTGGAGAGACTAATATATCATTTTGACGTCCTCATGCTCCAGGAACTAAGTACAGACAAATACCATTGCCCTGGGTACGCCAGTTAAATAAACCCTACTGGGCAGA
Organism: Cepaea hortensis; assembly: GCA_963921405.1. NCBI lineage: Eukaryota > Metazoa > Mollusca > Gastropoda > Stylommatophora > Helicidae > Cepaea > Cepaea hortensis. The sequence continues at coordinate 67,797,971 of OY992891.1, read as the reverse complement.
AGAGACATGGACAAGGTTTGCTGGTGAAGGAGGGAGTGAAACATGTGGTACTTGACTTGAGCCAGTGGAATCACAGTGCAAGAGAGGTCCAGGGTATACAAATGGAGATTGGTAGCCTAAGTTGGAACATCATAAACGTATATGCCATAGTGGACGGTTTTGTCAGAAAGGAACATTGGGACTGGCTTAAGGAACTGGAGGAATTACCAGGTGATAGGCTACTCATATGTGGAAACTTCAATGCAAGGAACAGAGATTGGGATAGTAGTGGAGAAAACCGACAGGGAATTGCCCTAGCAGATGCCATGGTGGACTCCGATGTGGTCTGCATAAATGATGGTAGGCCGACAAGAATGGCAATGAGGCCTGGCGATGGAGACACAGCTATTGACTTGGCACTTGTCTCCCAGTCATCTGTCCTTGATGTAAAGTGGAATGTTTTGAATTACCATGGGAGTGATCACATGCCATCATCAGTCCTGATCTCTAAACTCAGGAAAGTTAAAGCTGGGAGAGCGCGCAAGACCTTCCGGTATGAGTGGACCGATTGCCTTCTTGGACGCCTGAGAAAAGGGGCATGCAACTGGACTGTTAAAACTCCCTTTTTGCAGCCCCCATGGTGGAACCCAGAAGTAGACCATGCTTGGAAAGCAAAGAGAGCAGCAGTGAAGCAGCTAAAGAAAGTGCGACAGACACTTCGAAACTCACAAGAGGAAGTGGACACAGCGGAAAATGCCAAGAAAGACAAGGTGGAGGTGTTCAAGCGCTGTGCTGCAGAGGCCAACAAGGCAAAATGGGACTTTTTCATGAAGGAGATTGGAGGTGATAAAACACTGCGAAAATTCTGGAAACTGCACAGGCAAATGCAGAGAAAAGATCGGCCGATGACAGTGGGAACAATCTATAGAGATGATGGTGTGCGCGTGACAACAGACAAAGAGAAAGGGGAGGCGTTTCTCCAGAGATTTTTAGAGCAGACCAATCATAATGATGCGGACACCAGGGATGCAGTTAGAGAGGAGCTATCTGGCACCACGAAGAATATGCAGTATGAAGACATCATACGGGTGGAAGATGTTAAACACATTTTGAAAAAGGCAAAAGACACGGCACCAGGGCCCGATGGGGTCAGGTATGGCCACATGAAGGGTTTGAGCGAAGCAGGCCTGGAGGAGACGACCGACTGCTTTAACCAGAGCATTAGGACAGCATCAGTACCGCAGGATTGGGTGCACATCTATCACATCCCTCTCCCAAAACCATTCAAGGATCATTCAAAACTTAGCGGCTTTAGGATCATCACCCTTCAAAATACATTTGGGAAGGTTTTAGAGAAGATAGTCGCTGTTAAGCTGCAGGATTTTTTGGAAAGGGGGAAGTTTCTTCCAAGAGGCCTGGGGAGCTACAGGCTAGGAAAAGATACCTGGTCAAATGCAGCCACTTTTGCCTTTGATGTTTATGAGGGGTTCCAGAGTAGACAGGAAACTATGGCGGTAGCGCTTGATCTCGAGGATGCGTACAATAGAGTTCGATATGATATTTTGATGACCGCACTGATGGAGAAGGGGGTCAATCCCTGGTTGATGAACTGGATAGCAACGGTCCTGCACTCTCGTCGGGTTGCTCTCCGTCTGGGCGCATGGACCTCAGTGCCACATATGTTAACCCCGGGTCTGCCACAGGGATCTGCAGTATCACCGGTGCTCTTTACTGTGTATACGAGCAAGATTGCAAACCTAGAAGCACCAGGGGTTGGAAGAATACTAACATTTGCAGATGATATTCTTGCATATAGGCAGGGGAGAGATAGGGAGCAAACAGCCAAGGAGTTACAGGCGACAGTAGATAAAGTGATTGACTGGTGCACAGAAATGAGTGCTGTCATCCACCCGGAACAGGCGGCTGTTTTGTGGTGCTCTCTGGACAACAGGATTGTAAGAGCTGAAGTCCCAAGCGTCTCGATAGATGGTAGAAATATCAGCAGAGAGAGCAAACTTAAGTATCTTGGGATCACATTTGACAGGAGGCTATCCTTCAAGGACCATGTGGAGATGGTCGTGACAAGATCTCAAAAGGGACTCAATGCACTTAAAACTATGGCTGCAATGGACATAGAGCAGAGAATGCTTTTCACACTATACCAGCACTTTATCCTCTCAGTAATTGATTATGTATTAGGTCTGCTCACTGTCTCAGAGAGGCAGCTGGTGAAGTTAGAGCGCATACAGAAAGAAGCTATGCGGGTCATTCTAGGATACACTAGAGACACCCCAGTAGTGTTTGTGCGTTACATCCTTGGTCTGCCGACTGTTGCTGGTAGGCTCAAGGTGATGCAGGCGAAGGCATACCTCAGAGTAGCTGCAGACACAGACCACCCACTGCATGAGGCGCTGGACGCAGTTAAGGGTCAGCGACTGATAAGAGGGAAATCATGGATGGCTCAGGCGGAGGATACGATCAGACAGGTGTGACCCTTGGAGAACATTAGGCGTGGAGAGGAGTGGGTCAGAGTGCCAGCGGAGCAGTCAGGCTTGTGCAGAGTTATAATCACATTAAGCCGTGAGTGCAGGGAGTGGCCAGCAGGGGCCACAGAAGTGGAAATCCAGCAAATAGTTCAGGACAATGCTAACTCGAGTGATGTGGTTATCTACACAGATGGTTCGGTGTCAAGAGGTGAGAGAAGTGGCTGGGGGTTAGTTAGTTAGTTAGTTAGTCGACAGATCATCCTCGTTGCACATCGAACCATTCAGTCCATAAGTGCTCGGATCCCCTCCTCAGCAAATCCCGCAGCGTGTAGCGGCTAACGACGCCAGTTCTGTGTTGGTTTATCAATCTTCTTTGGCTTCCTACGTAGTGTTCTTGTTTGGCCACCCCTCTTTTAATTTGCTGCTCCCGCAGTCTGGCCATTGTTGTAGATTCACAGTCATCACTTGGTTCTCGCAAAAGTCTCACTTCTCGTAGAGCATTCAGAATGTCAGCCTGGTCCATGGCGCGTCCGCCCTCCACAGTAGCCTCACCTGCGAGCTTGTCAGCCCGCTCATTTCCTTGTACTCCCGCATGACCTGGCACGAAGATGAAACTAATCTTTGCCAGCCGAGACCGCTTCAGAGGCAGCAACCATTCTCTTCGGATCGACCTCTCCTCTATCCTCTTGATCATGTTCATTGAGTCGCTAAGGAAACAAGCCCTAGTGAATGTCTGTGTCTCGAGCCATGTTATTGCTTTACTTACTGCCATGACTTCCATGGTCCGGCTACTTGTGGTTTCAGTGAAAGCACCAGAGTCCTCCTTCACAATTCTCCCTCCGGTCCGAGCTGTAAAGGCCCATGAGCTTCTCACATGTCAGACGACCGACCCATCTGTGTAGATGACCGCGTCACCGTCTAGCGAATTCTCGAAAATCAACGCTTGTACTTCAGCCTCAACAGCAGCCGGATTTTCTTGTCTGCATTTTCTATCTAGTTGGATGCAAACTGAAAAGGATGTGCAGAAATCTTTTGGCACTTGCACCCACTCCTCGCCAGGTTCTAAGTCCTCAAGTGAACACACCTGTTGAAGAATGTCTTCGGCTTGACCCATCCACGACCGTCCTCTTTTTAACCTGCTGCCCTTCACCTTCCTAATTTCACTATGCAGTGGATGTTGTGTGTTTGCGTTAATTCTGAGGTAGGCGCGTGCCCTGCAAACTTGTATTCTCTCTTCAATGGTTGGAAAATCAAGAAGGTAGCGCATCGCCCTGCATGCTGTATCTCTTGTACATCCAAGAATAATGCGCATAGCTTCATTCTGTATCCTTTCCATCCTTTCTATCTGCTTATGGCTGAGAGTCAGGATTGCCATTGCATACTCCAAAACAGACATGACCAGCCCCTCGTACAGTAGACATAGATGGCGCTGCTCACAGTTTGCTGCCGCCATCACCCGCATCGCTGCCAAACCCCGCTTGGCCTTTGTTATCACCTGGTCTATGTGCACATTATAAGCAAGGCTTCGATCAAACCGTATCCCCAGGTAATTCATTGCCTGCGTTCTTTCCACCATCTCTGAACACAGCAGTACAGTTGGTGTTGGATTGTTGACAATATGATTATTCAACGAGAACCAAGTCACTGTTGCCTTTGTTGGGTTGACCATTGCCCCAGCTTCATCACACCAAGTACTTATGCGATTGAGTTCGGTTTGTAGTTCCACAGCAACCTCCTCTCTATCCTTACCCTGACGATACACTAAAACATCATCGGCATACGACAATGTCCTGCCAGGTCCAGTGATCTGCTCACTGGTGATTCTCACTGTGTAGGCGTTGAACAGTACCGGAGATAATGGTGATCCCTGTGGTAGGCCAGGATATATTGTTGTTGGTTCCGAAGTCCAACTGCCACATCTAAAAACTACTTTCCGTTGGTAGAGGGCTGCAGCGATCCAACTAAGGAGGAATGGACTTACGTCTAGTTCAAGAAGCTGAAACATTAAAAAATCCAGTGGTACTCTGTTGTATGCGTCCTCAAGATCAATCGTTGCAGCAACGGTTTCAGTGCCTGAGTGGAAACCTTCATAGACATCATGGGCAAAGACTGCTGCATTGGTCCAGGTTTCTCTTTTTGGACGGTACCCACCCAGGGTAGGTGGGAAAACACCTTGCCTCTCTAGTTGGCTTGATATTTTCCTGGCAATTACCTTCTCCAGCAGCTTGCCTATTGTATTCTGCATGGTTATAATTCGATATCCCTGAATTTTTTTGTGGTCTTTGTCAGGCTTCGGCAAGGGAATCAGATAGCTGTGTAACCATTCCTCCTTGATGCTGGCACTCCCTATACTGTTGTACATGTCTGCTAGTTTCTCTAGCTCATTGTCGGTACACTTATTTATGTCGTCGTATCTTATGCCATCAGGACCTGGAGCACTGTTTTTTGATCGTCGAAGCACAGCCTTGATTTTTTTCACTGTCACTGTGTCTTCCTCCGAAGTGTTCTGGGCCTTGCATCTGTCTGAGGTGACCTCCTTGGCCAGATTTCGGCCTCCCATGTCTGTCTGGTTGCCCTGCTCAAGGTAGCGTTCAAAGAGGGCTTTGCCCTTGTCCTCGCCAGTCCTCTGCCAGGTGAGGTCAGCACCTTGGAAGTCTGAAATGCTCTTATTCTTGACTACACCACTCATGCTTTTATGTAGTCGGCAGAACAATTTCAGTGACTTGTCTGTGCCTACTCTTTGACACACCTCTGCCCATTTTTCGCTTTTAACCACCTTGACCAGTTTTTTGAAATAGCTTACTTTTGTGTGCATCTCTCTTTCTAAATGCAAGCAGGGACTAGGATGACCCGCTCTGTTCTTCTTGGCATTTTGCCATTTCCTTACAGCACTACGCTTATCCACCCAAGCCTTCTCCACCTCGAAACTCCACCACAGTGGCTGCTCCCAGCTTTTTTTCCTGCCCTGAAACGTTCTGCGCTTGTCACGTCTTATTTTACTCACCACATCTTGCCCTGTACTGTCATACTGGAGCGTCTTTACCTTTAGCTTGTGCTGCCTGGTTCTGCCTTTCTCCACCAATATGCTGCATGGGTGGTGGTCGCTGCCATGGTGTCCTAGGACACCCCATCTACACACTGTAGTGAGTGAAGGTGAAACTAGCGCCAGATCAATAGCACTGTCCTCATCGCCTGGACGGCTTGCTGTCCTGGTGACACAGCCATTGTTAATACAAACCAGGTCGATGGTTTCCAGTGCAGTCTCGAGCTCCTCCCCTTGTGTATTGGAGGAAGTGTTTCCCCATGCTCTGCCTTTAGCGTTGAAGTCACCACAGAAAATAACATTTCTCTCGTGGCCTAATATGCCACTTAAGCACTGCCACTTCTGGGCGTCCATACTCGCATTGCGGGCATAAACATTAACCAACACGAATGGTATACTGGAATGAACTCTCAACGCCTGTATTTGTATATCGTCACTGTCCCAACTGGACATGTCTAGCTCTGACGCGACCATGCTGTCGCGAACGAGAATCGCCGTTCCCAGATGTCGACTGTTGTAGAAATATTTGAAGCCGGCAATTCGGAGTAGCTGATCGCCCAGTCTCGTCTCCTGGAGTGCTACAATGTCGTTCCTGTAAACTAGGGTTTCTAAAATAGAGCCCCGTTGTTTTACACTGGCACAGTTCCAATATAGAATACGGATATTCCTGAGTCCTAGACGGTGACACTTGAGTCTAAAACGCCTCAAACCACCGCGCTTACCTTGCTTCTTTGTCCCTGCGCGGCTACCACGTCGCTTCGGTATGTTGACTGCTGGCCGCTCGAAAAAAAACACGTTCTTCCGCCATGTTGAAAAAACGTAAACACAGACTGGAACCACACACGCTGCTGAAAATTCACTCAAGGATGGCTTCGCTCGATGCACGAACTCCGTAGCACCCGCGCAGATCTTGAGTAGAAACTCCTGGTTTTACATCCTGGCACACCAATTACACGCAAGAGATGAATAAATCCATCCCCTACGCGAAAAAGTTGACGAACACAAAACAACACGACCGTCCGTCGCCATCTTGAAACCGGAAGTCTGCCAGTTGGGTTCATAGCCAAAGCTAATGGTCGATGTTTGGGGCAGGAGAGCCTGGCATATGATACCACAACATCCAGCTTAAGAATGGAAGTGGAGGCAGTCACTGCGGCTCTTCGCTGGATGGAGAATACGACACACACACACATCGTGATTGTAACTGACTCAGAAAGCATGCTGACGAGGGTGAGGACGGGCAGACTTCGTGTGGAGTGGCTTGCTTCGCTTCGGAGGTCACGGGTGACAAGCATCGCCTGGTTCTTTTCTCCGGGGCATGCCGGTGTGCTGGGAAATGAACAGGCGGATAGATTGGCTGGCTCTTCAGAACTTGGTGGAGTATTGATACATGACAAGGCAGACGTGGTTGCGGCCTTGTGGGAGCACGTGCACACCTCAGAGGAGCAAATGGATTACCATGATCTGGCAAGAATGAGACGACGAGGAGGGACGAAAGGATCTGGCCGACGCTCAACGCTCAGAGGAAAGGCGAGACGGACTTAATAATCAGATTGCTACTGGTACTATTAGTGTTGGAACTCTTCGCTGGCTGCTGAGGATGGGGAAGGAGCACTTATGGGAATGCCCCGAATGCTTTGATGTCGATTCCTAAATCAATCAATTTTTCAATCAATCAATCAATCAACATACTGGTGTTGACTGCAACGCCCTGTAAAGGATATGTAACTAATTTTATTTTTTTGTGATACAAGGAAAATAATTGCATGTCGGGTGAAGTCATATTACGGCTTTAGCAATCAAGGGGAACAATTATAGATTTCACTATACTTGTACTAACAGCTATTTTGCAAGTGAAGTATATATTTATTCCTGTAGCAATTTTATTCATATCATGGAAAGTACAAATTGAATGTTACCGTCATAAAAGCTATACACAGTTTTGAATATTACTTGAAAATTTAGGCACCAAATTGTTGTATAATAAATATTGTTTAGTAAATTATTTATTTCTTTATCTGCTAGGCCGCGTCTGTCTAAATAGACGTTAGGTTTACTCTGGTTTCTCTTCACAACGTATGCATCTTTCTATCAAGAATTTACATATTCCACATTGGAGTTCTTGTGACAATAAAAAATACGAAGACAAATCATCGAAAAAAATCCATGTGGGAAAAAATGCACCCAAAAAAAAAGTGTCTCCTGGACAAGCAGGTCAAGAATGTACCCAGGGTATCCGAGTCTATTAGGAAGATGAGGGCGGCGATTGCTGCCAGCAAGACCAGGACCAGTAAGAATTAGCAGCTTATAAAAAGAAACAAGCAGCCAAGAAGAAGGTGGTGTTTTAGCGAGCTGAGAAATACTCCACGGATTACCAGGCCAAGGAGCACAATGAAATCAGACTTGCCCGCATCGTTAAAAAGAGTGGCAATTTCTACGTACCCGCTGAGCCGAAGTTGGCTTTCGTCATTAGGATCAGAGGTATCAATGGCATCCACCCACGGCCCAGGAAAGTCCTGCAGCTGTTCAGACTGCGTCAGATCAACAACGGCTATTCGTCAGACTTAACAAGGCCACACTGAACATGTTCAGTCTTCAACCTGAAGACCGTGCGTGAGCTCATCTACAAGCGAGGCGTTGGCAAAGTCAACCACCAGCGGATTGCCCTGACTGAGAACTCCATTGTGGAGAAGGAACTGGGTAAGTGGGACATTATTTGTGTTGAGGACCTCATCCATGAGATCATGACTGTTGGCCCCAACTTCAAGTATGCCTCAAACTTCCTCTGGTCGTTCAAGCTGTCCTCTCCTCTGGGAGGCTGGCGCCGCAAGTACAAACACTTTAACGATGGTATTGATTACGGCTTCAGGGACACCAAGATTGATGCCCTGGTTAGACAGATGCTGTTAGCGCAGTGGTGGAAGCAGCCAGTTCAAGAATAGCAGATAGTTCACTATAATGTTCATGTGAATTATTGATGATAATAAATTTCACTGCCCTCCTCCCCACAAAAAAAAAGTGTCTCCTGTGTGTAATATACAGTGGTGGTGGAAATTTTGCCGTCTTGTGTAGTGAACTAAACACATTCCAATCTACGCGCCCTCCCTTTCTCTCTCTTCCCCTCCCTCACCCGGCTCGCTTTCCCTTTACTGTTGACCGCTTTCCCGGTCTCAACCCAGCCCCACAAACAAATCCTTTGCACTTGTGATTAAGGGAGTGATTGTGATTCAGTAATATTATTGAACTTGTTTCCAGGAAACTAAGCTTGCGTGAGGTTGCCTGCAGTGTGAAAGTTTCGGTTAAATGGTTTGGTATGCATGAGAGCAAATGATTACTACACCATGCCATGAATATAACGTCACATGTACATGAATGTATACGCTGTATTCACAAATGTAAAAAAACACTGTTTTTATCTTATATATAAAAAAGGATGTGTGGGTGGGTGGGTGGATGTGTATGTCCTTTATGCGTTCGCGAAGGCCCATCCGATTGAGATGAAATTTTCTACACGTCTGCCTTTCATTCCAGCGCTGCCAACTGTCGTATCGTCACACGGCAATCATCATCATCATCAAGTGCCGTGCCGGCTGGCGTAGGCATTCATGGCTCTCAATAGATCTCGGTCTTTGGTTTTCTGGATCAACTCTGCTGCTGATATTCCTCCATGCCACGGCAATATCAATAACAATTCATCTTTTTATGTGTAAGGAAGTTATCTACAGTCGTGTAGAAGGGAAGAACAATCAATGGAAGGACCGAAATCACAGAACCTAGACGAGTATGAATTCGGAATGGCGAACTCCCTCCTCCTCTCTTCTCCTCCTCCGTCTACCTCCTCCCTCTACCTCCTCCTCCTCCTACTCCTCCTTCTCCCTCTTCCTCTCCCTTCCTCCTCCATCCTCCTCCCTCTTACTCCTTCCTCCTTCTCCCTCCGCCTCCTCCCTCCTCTTCCCTCCTCCTCCCTCCTCCTCCTCCTGCCTCCTTCTCCATCATCCTCCTCCTGCCTCCTTCTCCCTCATCCTCCACCCTCCTCCTCCTTCTCCCTCTTCCTCCTCCCTCCTACTCCCTCCTCCTCCCTTCTCATCCTCCCTCCTCCTCCTCCCTCTACCTCCTCCTCCTCCCTCCTCCTCCCTTTTCATCCTCCCTCCTCCTTCTACCTCCTCTCTCCACCCTCCTCCTCCTCTTCCTCCTCCCTTTCCTTCCTCCTCCTTCTCCCTCTACCTCCTTCCTCCACCCTCCTCCTCCTCCCTACTAATCCCCTTCCACCTCCCTTTCCTTCCTCCCCTCCTCATTCTACCTCCTCCTCCCTCCTCCCTCTCCCTCCTCTTTCTCCCTCCGCCTCCTCACTCCTCTCCCCTCCTCCTCCCTCCTTCCCCTCCTCCTCACTTCCCCTCCTCCCTCCTCCTCACTTCTCCTCCTCCCTCCTTCTCCCTCATCCTCTCCCCTCCTCCAATTCCTACCCTCTTCCACTTCCCCTCCCCCTCCTCCCTCTCCCTCCTCTTCCTCCTCCATCGTCCACCTCCCTCTTCCTCCTCCTCCCCCTTCCTCATCCTCCCTCTTCCTCCTCCTCCTTCCTCCTCCTCCACCCTCCTCCTCCCTCTACCTAATCCTTCCTCCTCTCTCCTCCTCCTTCCTCCACATCCCTCCTCCTCCTCTCCCCATCTTCTCCTCCTACCCTCTTCCTCTTCCCCTCCCCCTCCTCCCTCTCCCTCCTCTTCCTCCTCCATCCTCCTCCTCCTCCTTCTCCCTCCTTCTCCCTCTTCCTTCTCCCCCTCTTCCCTCTCCCTCCTCCTCCCTCCTCCATCCTCCTTCTCCCTCCTCCTAATACCTCCTCCTCTCTCTTCCTCCTCCTCCTTCCTCCTCCTTCCTCCTCCTCCCTCTTCCTCCTCCTCCCTCCTCCTCCCTCCTCCTCCTCTCTCCGCCTATCTCTTCCTCCTCCCTCCTCCTCCCTCTTCCTCCTACCTCCTCCCTCCTCTTCCTCTTCCCTCTACCTCCTCCCTCCTCCTCCCTCCTCCTCCTTCCTCCACATCCCTCCTCCTCCATCTTCCTCCTCCTCCCTCCTCATCATTCTTCCTCCTCCTCCTTCTCCCCCTCCTCCCTCCTCCTCACTCCTCCTTCTACCTCTCCCTCCCTCCTCCTTCTCCCTCCTCCTCCTCCCTCCTCCTCCTCCCTCCTCCTCCTCTCTCCTCCTCCTCCTCCTCCCTCCTCCTTCTTCCTCCTCCTCCCTCTCCCTCCTCCTCCCCCTCCTCCTCCTGCGTTCTCCTCCTCCTCCTTCTCCCTCTTCCTCCTCCCTCTTCCTCCTCTCCTCCTCCCTCTTCCTCCTCCTTCTTCCTCCTCCTCCTTCTCCCTCCTCCTCCCTCCTCCTCCTCTCTACTCCTCCTCCTCTCTCCTCCTTCCTCCTCCTCCCTCTTCCTTCTCCTCCCTCCTCCTCCTTCTCCTCTTTCCTCCTCCTCCTCCTAATCCCTCCTCCTCCCTCCTCCTCCCTCCTATTCCTCCCTACTCCTCCTCCTCTCTCCGCCTATCTCTTCCTCCCTCCTCCACCCTCTTCCTCCTCCTTCCTCCTACTCCTCCTTTTTCTTCTTCTTCTGCTGCTGCTGCCGCTGTTCCATATACCCAAGTTAATTGTTGGGGGAATATGTACAGATCTTTCAAGTGCTCTTTCTAATGCTTTTTGCAAGTTGGTCTTCGTTTATCTAAGGCTGTTCTAACCGCAACCAATAAATGATTAGACAGACAGACAGACAGACAGACACACAGACAGACAGACAGACAGACAGACAGACAGACAGATAGTCTGGAACGGGAACTTATATGAATTAAATGAGATGCTCCCCATCAGGGTCTGGGCGAAGCCGGGCCGGGTCAGACAGACAGACAGACAGACAGACAGACAGACAGACAGACAGACAGACAGACAGACAGACAGGAACGGGAACGGGAGCTTATATGACTACTTATATGAATTAAATGAGATGCTCACCACCAGGGACTGGGCGAAACCGGGCCGGGTCTGCTAGTACATAATAAACGGGAAAAAAATATACACAGGCGATTTCTTGGGTCGGGATGATCACTCAACACAACCGACACCTAGTGGGGTGGCTCTGGCCCCTCTGGGAACCTTGAGCCCTTCTAATAAATACAATTTACTAAAGATTTCCGTGGAGAGGAGCAATATTATCACAATCATCAATCAATATAATCACAAGCATCAATCAACATAATCACATGACAATCACAAGAGGAGTCTAAAGACTATTTTTCTAAGCCCTGCCCTGTAGGGCACCCATCAACAAATCATGAATGGTACTGATCTCTGTGTAGTATTGCATATTGTGAAGTACTATGAGAACTATCCCACCGATGGATAAGGGGGATGCGCAGGAAACCCCTCCCACGCTGGAGAAAAGAGGAAGCGATAGGAAACCTCCCCAACGATGGACAAGAGGGATGCGCAGGAAACCCCTCCTACGCTGGACAATGAGGAGACGGTAGGAAACCTCCCCAACGATGGAAAAGAGAGATGCAACAGTCCCTCTCCTACGCTGGACGATAGACCCAAGCACGAAGACAATCTAAAGGTGAGCACGCACAGGTGCTCAACGCGAGATAACAAAAACAGAAATCAAAAGACGAGCCCTTGTCAGGGCTCGAAGAAAGTTAACAACTACAGAAGCTAAAAGACGCGCCCTTTTCAGGGCTCACCTCAAGTAAACAAGCACAGATAGTAAATAATGGGCCCTTTTAGGGCTAAACCCAAGAATCACTAAAGTCAAGCAAGAACGGGAACCAAAGTAAACAAACATCGTCCCAACCGCTCAAGAACCCCCAGCTTCAGCACACCAAGTACTTATGAGTTGGAGTTCGGTTTGCAGTTCCACGACAACCTGATCTCTATCCTTACCATGGCGATACACTAAAACATCGTCGGCTTATGACAATGTCCTCCCCGGTCCAGTGATCTGCTCGCTGGTGATTCTCACAGTGTAGGCGTTGAACAGCACCGGATATAATGGTAATCCCTGTGGTAGGCCAGGATATATTGTTGTTGGATCCGACGTCCAACTGCCACATCTAAAAACTACTTTCCGTTGTAAGAGGGCTGCAGCGGTCCAACTAAGGAGGAACGGACTTATCTTGAGTTCAAGAAGCTGAAGCATTAACAAATCCAATGGTACTCTGTTGTACGCGTTCTCAAGATCAATCGCTGCAGCAAAGGTTTTAATGCCTGACTGGAAACCTTCATAAACATCATGGGCAACCACTGCTGCATTGGTACAGGTTTCTCTTTTGGGACGGTGACCTTCCAGGGTGGGAGGGAAAACACCTTGCTTCCCTAGCTGGCTTGATATTTTTCTAGCAATTAACTTCTCCAGCAGCTAGCCTATTGTATTTTACATGGTTATTACTCCATATCCCTGAATGTTTGTGTGGTCTTTGCCAGGCTTCGGCAAGGGAATCAGATAGCTGTGTAACCATTCCTCCTTGATGCTAGCACTCCTTATACTGTTGTTGTACATGTCTGCCAGTTTCTCTAGCTCGTTGTCGGTACACCTGTTGATGTCATATCTTATGTCATCTGGCTCTGGAGCGCTGCTATTTGATCGTGGAAGCACAGCCTTGATTTCTTTCACTGTCGCTGTGTCTTCATCCGAAATGTTCTGGGCCTTGCACCTGTCTGAGGTGACCTCCTTGGCAAGATTTCGACCTCCCATGTCTGTCTGGTTGCTCTGCTCCAGATATCGTTCAAAGAGGGCTTTGCCCTTGTTCTCGTCAGTCCCCTGTCAGATGAGGTCAGCACCTTGGAGGTCTGAAATTATCTTATTATTGACTACCCCACTCATGCTTTTATGTAGTCGCCAGAACAGTTTCAGTGACTTGTCTGTGCTTACTCTTTGACATACCTCTGCACATTTTTCACTTTTAATCACCTTAACCAGTTCTTTGAAATAGCTTACTTTTTTGTGCATCTTTCTTGCTAAGTGCGTTTATTGAATAGTATGGGCAACTTTGTTCTCTTGGCGTTTTGCCATCTCCTTACAGCACTACGCTTATCCATCCAGGCCTTCACCACCTAAAAATTCCACCAAGGTGGCTGCTCACCGCTTTTTTTTCATGCCTTGAAACTTTCTGCGCTTGTATCGCCTTTTTTTTACTCACCACATTTTGCCCTGTACTGTCATACTGTCTCAACTAAGTGATTGCTGAAAAAAAAAATCATTTGTTTGTCCACATAAATAAATAAATAAATAAATAAATAAATAAATAAATAAATAAATAAATAAATAAACAGTTAGATGCTTCCTTGTCGGCCCAGTAGTCATGGGTTTCGATCCGCATTTCACAAACGAACCTGGCCTCCCAGCCAAAATAATACAAAGAAGTGCCTTGTCGGCTGGCATGGGCGATCTCCGGCGATCTCGGAACACCTAACATGTTGACTCCCTTCCATGCCTGCCACGAATTTTTCTCTCGCTGTCTTCCTCTATCTCTTTCTTTCCCCAAATCTATCTATTGTTACATGTTCCAGTGTTTGTCGTCTTATGATATGGCCAACAAATTATGACTGCCTGCTGATGATGTTTGTGATAAGTTGTCTTTGAGACTTAGTCTCCCTCAAAGTGCCTAGATTGCTCATTTTGGCTGTTTCATATTGACTGAGAACATATCTGACATACCTTCTTGTGTTCTTACTGCACTTTGGCTCGAGTGGTACATGATTATGTCATAATCATGAAAAAAAAATAACTAACTACATAAATAAATAAAATACAGAGGTTCCAAGGAAGCTGACAGGGGAAACAACTGAGGACATCAGAGGACAAGCTAAACACCAACCTTAACAAGATGTCTGTACAGAATGGTTTGTTAGTACCAATCATTTTGTTTTTCTCGCTTCGAGGCGAAGGAGTTACGGACGAAATTCGTTATCCCGCATACCCGCGTTCGAAACACAGCTGCAGGCGATTTGGCAGCAAACCGTCATGCATTGGTTTTTTTACGAAATGGTATGGATACCGGTCGTTCAGAAAGCAATGGGAAACTATTGAACGTAAACTTACCAAGAGATCACAATAGCAAAACATGCTGGTGTTGACTGCAACGCCCTGTAAAGGATATGTAACTAATTTTATTTTGTGTTTTTTTTGTAATAAAAGGAAATTAATTGCATGTAATTTGAAGTCATATTACGGCTTTAGCAACCAAGGGGAACAATTATAGATTTCACTATATTTGTACTGACAGCTATTTTGCAAGAGAAGTATATATTTATTCCTGTAGCAATTTTATTCATATCCTGGAAAGTACAAATTGAATGTTACCGTCATAAAGCTATACACAGTTTTGAATATTATTTGAAAATTTAGGCACCAAATGTTTGCATAATAAATATTGTTTAGTAAATTATTTATTTCTTTATCTGCTAGGCCGCGTCTGTCTAAATAGACGTTAGGTTTACTCTGGTTTCTTTTCACCACGTATAAATCTTTCTATCTAGAATTTGCATATTGGGCATTGGAGATGTTCTTTTGTACACCTTGTAAATATACATTGCTTTGTATGAAATAAACGTTTAAAATAAAAGACGAAGACAAATCATCGAAAAAAATACATGTGCGAAACCATGCACCAAATTTAAAAAAAAAGTGTCTCCTGGACAAGCAGGTCAAGAATGCACCCAGGGACCCGAGTCTATTAGGAAACGGAGGGCGGCGATTGCTGCCAGCAAGACCAGGACCAGTAAGAATTAGCAGCTTACAAAAAGAAACAAGCAGCCAAGAAGAAAGTGGTGTTCCAGCGAGATGAGAAATACTCCTAGGAGCCCCAGGCCAAGGAGCGCAATGAAATCAGACATGCCCGCATCGCTAAAAAGAGTGGCAATTTCTACGTGCCCGCTGAGCCGAAGTTGGCTTTCGTCATTAGGATCAGAGGTATCAATGACATCCACCCACGCCCCAGGAAAGTCCTGCAGCTGTTCAGACTGCGTCAGATCAACAACGGCGTCTTCGTCAGACTTAACAAGGCCACACTGAACATGCTCAAGATGGCTGAGCCCTACGTTGCTTGGGGTGTCCCTAACCTGAAGACCGTGAGTGAGCTCATCTACAAGCGAGGCTTTGGCAAGGTCAACCACCAGCGGATTGCCCCCTGACTGAGAACTCCATTGTGGAGAAGGAACTGGGTAAGAGGGACATTATTTGTCATAAGATCATGACTGTTGGCCCCAACTTCAAGTATGCCTCAAACTTCCTCTGGCCGTTCAAGCTTCCTCTCCTCTGGGAGGCTGGCGCCGCAAATACAACCACTTTAACGATGGTGGTGATTACGGCTTCAGGGACACCAAGATTGATGCCCTGATTAGACAGATGCTGTAAGTGCAGTGGTGGAAGCAGCCAGTTCAAGACTAGCAGATAGTTCACTATAATGTTCATGTGAATTATTGATGATAATAAATTTCATTGCTCCCCCCCCCCCAAAAAAAAAAGTGTCTCCTGAGTGTAATATACAGTGGTGGTGGAAATTTTGCCATCTTGTGTAGCGAACTAAACAAATTCCAATCTACGCGCCCTCCCTTTCTCTCTCTCCCCTTCTCTCCCCCTCCCTCCCCCGGCTCTCTCTCCCTCTTTGTTGACCACTTTCCCGGTCTCAACCCAGCCCGCCACAAACAAATCCTTTGCACTTGTGATTAAGGGAGTGATTGTGATTCAGTAATACTATTGAACTTGTTTTAAGGAAACTAAGCTTGCATGAGGTTGCCTGCAGTGTGAAAGTTCCAGTTAAATGGTTTGGTATGCATGGGAGCAAATGATTACTACACCATGCCTAGAATATAACGTCACATGTACATGAATGTATACGCTGTATTCGCAAATGTAAAAAGACACTGTTTTTGTACATAATAAACGGGGGAAAAATATACACAGGCGATTTCTTGGGTCGGGATGATCACTCAACACAACCGACACCTAGTGGGGTGGCTCTGGCCCCTCTGGGAACCTTGAGCCCTTCTAATAAATAAAATTTACTAAAGATTTCCGTGGAGAGGAGCAATATTATCACAATCATCAATCAATATAATCACATGACAATCACAAGAGCAGTCTAAAGACTATTTTTTCTAAGCCCTACACTGTAGGGCACCCGTCAACAAATCATGAATGGTACTGATCTCTGGGTAGTATTGCATATTGTGGAGTATTGTGACAACTATCCCACCGATGGATAAGGGGGATGCGCAGGAAACCCCTCCCACGCTGGAGAAATGAGGAGGCGATAGGAAACCTCCCCAATGATGGACAAGAGGGAGGCGCATGAAACCCCTCCTACGCTGGACAATGAGGAGACGGTAGGAAGCCTCCCCAACGATGGAAAAGAGAGATGCAACAGTCCCTCTCCTACGCTGGACGATAGACCCAAGCACGAAGACAACCTGAAGGTGAGCCCTCCCAGGGTTTCAACGCGAGAAAACAAAAACAGAGATCAACAGACGAGCCCTTTTCAGGGCTCGAAGCAAGTTATCAAGCACAGAAGCTAAAAGACGAGCCCTTTTCATGGCTCACCTCAAGTAAACAAGCACAGCCAGTAAATAATGGGCCCTTTTAGATCTAAACCCAAGAATCAATCAAGTGAAGCAAGAACGGGAACCAACGTAAACAAACATCGACACGGCCTCTCAAGAAAACGCAACCCAATAAGGAGGGGGGGGGGGGGGGAAGGGTGTAAGGCATACAACGGAACAGGGGGTACAAGGACGTGTCCACAACGAGAGCAAGACCGACGCCCGAGCACAGCAGAGAAACCACTCACAAGGAGGAGGTACAAAGCGGAGCATGCAACTAATAATACAAAATAACTAAATAAATAAATTAGGAAATAAATAAACGACACCCTAAATAACGAAAAGCGTGAACAACAGTATATCAACTAGGATGCAAACTGATAAAGGAAAAGAACAATAAAACCACAAAACAACTTACCACAGCAAAGAAACAGTAAACGCCAGGAATAAAGATAGTAGGAACGGAGATAGTTAATACCACAATTTTGCAACCAACACCACGAACTTTACAATGTCTCGTTTCAGATCTTTAGCCCTTACTTCGAATGTGGTGACGAGTCCCATTGCAGTCAATCACGAAAATGTCGGCCGACGTCCAACCTCCACAATATAGCGATAATCGACCGTAGTCCGAGCGCATTTAACAAAGCTGCCATAATAACCCCCACTTCACATTGTCACGAGATATGCATACTACGTGGTCTAGTCAGTTGCAGATAGACCAAGAGGTGAGTCCGAGTAGAAAGGAAGAATCCGGCTTCCTATGAGGGTGTGGCGCCGTGAACGGGGCACTAGGAAGGCACACGGCAACGGAGATAAGTGGAGGCGACGTGACGTGGGAGTCCGTGGCGTGGGTTGAAGCTAGCATCCCACGACCACACGTGTCAAGGGGCAGGCATAGATTGCAAGGGTTCTCCCCACCGAGGGAGCAAAGAGACAAGCTTACAATCAGGGAGAACGAATATAACCGAAAGAACGTCTCCATGGCAGGGGACAGACGCCCGAAGTCATGACCCGGGCGGGACGGTCCCCAGAGAGTATTAAGAAATTGAAGGTGCGAAATGCTTGGGGAAGGGGGTTGCTTCTGATGACCTGAAGCCCTATGCCGTATTTGCTCCGCGTCGGAGTTCCTATGATTAACTTGTGGCTGGTCCACCAGACATGCCTGGACAGATGGGCTACTGCTGATGCTGACCAGTACAGCTCAGTGGCAAACTGACCCCACCGGAGATCTACACAATCGGGGCAGACAGCGGACCGGGCTGATAACCCCTAACGGTGTATAAACCTCAGTATCAATAAACAAACATGGATATACAACTAACAGAAAAACACCCACAGGATGCTGCGAATGAAGGATCCACTGGACGTTGGTCTGGCCATGCATTTGTGGTAGGAACTTCCCGTCCTTCCGGGGAATGAGAATTCACGATGGAAAGAAGAAGTGCGGGAGTGCGGCACAGGAGGCACGACATAGAGCATAGGGATGATGAGACGCAAGAGGCTTTCGGCGGGGACGAACCCCACGGAGCTGATAAGATTCAAGTTGTCATAGGTGACGATGTCACCCGTGACGGTGTCACCTGTGACGTACCCGTACAATCTTCCGAAAGGGTGAAGATCAAGTTCCCTAATGCCACCAGGAAGGCAGAGTGGGCGTCACTAGATGCAAAGTTGTCCCGTCTTTAGAGCAGGGGTGGACAAACTTTTTGTGCGTAGGGCCGCATTGAGAAATGTAAAGCATATATATAATGTCCATTTTATTTACAGCAACCTATCACAATAAGTAATTAATTATTATTTATAGGTTATTAAGCAGTATAAATAACTAATTATTGCAATTTTATTTTACTTATTATTTTACTTATATTTTATTTTACTTATGCACTTATACATTATATTTGACAAAATGGACTATAACGTTTACTAATTTGTTAACAAGATTTTACAACTTCTTATTATAACAGGTATTCTTTATTATCTATCAATGGCTTTAATTTAGACACAAACCGACGACATAGTCACTATAATTGTTGATTTCTAATGAGATGTATGTAACTGCTTGCACTTTTTGACAATAAAAACCTATTCTTAGATGTGTTGATCTTCAAGCATGAGAATGCTTGCTCCCAAATGTATGTTGATACAAACAATGATCAAAGTTTAGCTGCAAAGTTTTTCAAGTTAGGAAATGATTCTTGTGATAAAGAAATCCAGCAAACCATCTGACTTGAATTTCTCTTTCAGGTCATGATATGCTTGTAAGTCAAATAGCTCCAACTGTATGTCCTCTGTGGCTGTATCAGCTTCTGCACTAAAAGGGGAACTGAGAATATTGAACTGTGGCTCTAAGTTCTTGAAATCTTGTAATCTCCATCCACATTCTTCAATCAATGCATCTAATTGGGATTTGTACTTTTCAGTCATTTCACCAGAAATGGTTTCTTGTTTCAGCAAAAGGAATTGACAAAATCTTTTTTCACTTGCTTGTCTGGAGAACAGTGAGAGGGTTTGCCTGAAACGATTTTACATATACATACAATTCATATGCAAACACACCATTGCCCTGAAGTTTGACAGTCAGTTCATTTAAAGTTTCCATAATTTCAATGGCAAACATAAAGTCTAACTTCCACTCTTTATTGACAATGTTAGTATTAAAGTCATATTCAATGCCCTTCGTTTCTAGGAACATCATTATCTCTTCTCTGAGTTCTCACACTCGCCTCAACACCTTGCCGAGACTCAGCCATAGAACACTGGTGTGGTACAGGACATCGGAATGTTCAGTTTCCACATCGTCAAGTAATACCTTGAACTGTCTGTGATTAAGTTTTCTTGATCTTATGAGGTTGATGATACTGACAACTGGGTCAATAACATGCTTGATATTCAAAACAGTTTTACACAGACTTTCTTGATGAATCACACAGTGAAGTGGTAATAATGTGTGGTCTGGATATGCTGCTTTAATCTTATCACTTATGAAGTTTACCAAACCTACATTTTTTCCAGTCAAAGGACGAGCTCCGTCAGTTGTTACACTTGCCATCTCGTTTCCAAACCAACCCAGTTCTTTCAATACAATTAGTAACAACATTGAATATATCATGGCCTGTGGTTGTGTCTTTGAGTGACTCAACACTCAGCAACTCTTCAGTGAGTTTGAAAGAAGTGTTTATTCCATGAATGATTAAAAATAATTAATTCAAATTGTCACTTATCTTGTCAAAACGTCTGACCACAGTTAAAGTAATGTTGTCAAATCTGATTTTTTGTTGGTTCTGGACACATAATTTTTGCAAGTATTAGTTGATGAACTCGCCATCAGAAAATGGCTTGATATGTTTTACAATTCTGTATGACAGTACAAGACTAGCTTCAGTTGAAGCATCTTGAATTGAAGACTGTTTAGTGCAAACAATTTGCTGTTTCTCCAAATTTTTCACCAACTCCGGGAATTTCCTTTCCCTCTCTTCGGTTGTTAAATTATATCCGACATGTTTTGTTTGATGTCTTTTTAAATTGTACTCCTTGAAAACAGCCAATGACTCACGAGTGAGTGTGTGGGTGACACAATGGCTACCGGCTGTTGCTGAATTGACTGAATTGCCTTTTCAGTTCACGGGTCCATTTTTCAGGAGACTCCTGGGAATCGGCGCTGAAGATGCGGATTTCGTGCTTTATGAGACGTTTTCTGTGAGAGTCCTTGCGGTAAAGAATCGAGCCATGTGAGAATACCCGGGTCAATGATGTCTTTCTGGTGACTGTCGAGTCCATCGACGATGAACTGTGGTTTCCGTGGATGAATCTTGTTGGCATTCTGGCGGCGACATTATGCACAGTGCATCTGTGTGGGATGTTGTATTTCCGAAACTCCTGTCTATTCCACTTTTCACATTGGACAGTGGGGAGCATTTTGTCTGATATTCACTGGCACATGAATGGCGCATAATGGGTCGACCCATGGTTGTGAAGTTGGAACCTCGACTAACTAACTGACTGACTGACTGACTGACTTACTGACTGACTGACTGACTGACTAAATAACTAACTGACTCACGAGACAACAAGCAAACTGATTTGCTACCAACTTTTATAAAACAGTACTTAGTGTCCATTCATCATTAGAAACATGCATTCATATTCAATCTTACGTTTGTTATTGACACTCATTGTTTTAATAAATTTCGAACAGTTAGAATTGTACAAAACTTTGAAACGGAAATGAAACAAAACCTACTTCCGGCTGTGTGTGAAAATAAAATATTCGGAAAACAAGTAGTATACTCAGAATAAATTTTAGAAATATATCAAGACTACTACAACAAATAAATTAATTTGAACATTGTAAATGTGGATATAATTTATAACAGCGAACACCTTTTTAATTTAATATTTTCTTGCAAAATAAATCATTTTATGCACCGGAGAAATATCTTTTTCTCATAAAATCGTCCTTATTAACATTTTACATGTCGATAAATATTTCTCAATATGAAAATCGATAAATTAGCATTTTAGCATTGCATGGTTCCAAATGTTGCTGTATGTAGCCGGGCCGGGGTTGAGGTGAGTCCCTAACCTTGCATAAATACCCCAATGGCTCGTGCATTCATCACCTATGCAGCAAAAGTCCACTGGCCTTCTCGTGGCGGAACTGTTTTAACTAACAGGAGAATGGGCGGCGGCGAGTAACTGGCGCCGAGAAATAACCAGATCGCTCTAGATGTGTATGCACGTACATGCATGCGCGGACATGTGTGTGCGTGCCTATACACATAAACTCGAGTAAGACCACAGTCTGGTCTAGCAGAGGAAAGGTGCTGAAGACAGAGGCAACCAGCAAGGTGTCGCACCACAGAAATCAGGATGCCATGCAATCACGCGTAATGAAATATGTCGACTACTGCTAAATGTTATGGTGCTCGCCGTGGTTTGGACCCCCAGGCAGGTGCAGTGCCAAGCCTTATGCCTCGAAAGGGTCCAACCACAGCTACTGGAGGCCCTTCTCAGATGTTCTGTGGAGCCAGTGGACCTTGGAATAGAGCTTCTGGCCATACAAAAAAAAAAAAAAAAAAAAAAAAAAAAAAAAGAGACTAAAACTAATGCACTGGAATGCGGAGGGAGTCAGAAAAAAAAATCCAACTAGAAAACATCTTGGACCAAGAAAAGGTAAGCGTATGTTGCTTACAAGAAACTCACCTCAACGAAAACGAAATTGCCAGTACTAAGGACACTACTTTCCGAACTTAGCTGTCAGCTTAAGGTCACCATACAATGGATACCATCCCACTGTGGAGTACCCGGAAACGACAGAACTGATCGATTGGCTAAGGAAGGAGCAAAAGAAGAACAGCCTGATATGCCCGTTACACACCACCGAAAGAAAACAATAACCAAATCAGTCAGAAGGCCACCATACCCTGCTCAAAACGACTACCACGTTATGGACAGACCAGAACAAGTCATTATTCTGCGCCTCAGAACAGGACATACTAGATTAGGCAACCACATGTATACACGATTCAAGATTGGTGAATCAGCCATGTGCACATGTGGATTGGCGCCGCAGACAGCAGAGCACATACTCAAAGACTGCCCAAATTACAACATATCTAGGCAAACCTTCTGGCCTAGAGAGACGACAGTAGAAGATAAACTCTATGGACTGCTGAGTGAACTAAAAAGGACAGTTAAATTCATACAAGAGGCAACATTGCAGTTATAGACATATTTAAGGCGAACGAAAGAAGAAGAAGAAGCATTACATTACGAAGATCAAGGACTGTTTACAAAAATAGATAATTAGAAAGAAATTTTATAAAAAATGTTAACATAATCATAACTGTAATCAATTCTGTAAAATTCAACAAAATAACTTAAAAAGGAAGTAAACATTTTTATTTCTAAATGCCCTCGCTTTCCGCATACAATCAGCCCGCGGGCCGTAGTTTGCCCACCCCTGGCTTAGGCAAATGGAAAAATAAGACGGATTTTCCATTTGACTTAACATCAAACAATCTTATAAAATTGTACGGAATAGTCTTCTCATGTCAATCAAATCAGACACACAAAGACACATGGCAAAAGGTAGAGAAGAAAATAACAGATATGTTACAGAGGCACAAATACAAAACAACCACCATATTTGGTAGAAGTACCATTGTTAATACATATATAATTCCAAAAATACTATATCTATGCACAGTACTAGACTCCCCACGTCAGACTGTCAAAAACATAAACAAAGAGATCAGACGCTTTGTGTTTGGCAGCACCATCTACAGTATCAAACATACTACACTTAGACAAGACAAAAAAGATGGAGGTATCGCCCTCCAACCAAAATACAAGCACTTAGGATCGGACACGTAGGTGAAATCCTACAACAGCCAGAAAAACACTCTTTAGCACACTTTATATTGGAATTGGCTATCTTATTTAAAACCTATTAGGAATATATTCTCACATTACTTTGGCACTCTCCCAACGTTTAAGACAACATGTATTTCAGCCATTAAAGGACACGAAAAATTACTACACAAGAAAACACACACAATCTACAAGCATTTAGTTAAACTACAAGCAACTCCAGTACATCTCAGAATTAAAAGAGGACATAGATATTTCAGAAAAGATTATATCGAAACTTTCTCTAGTATTCACAACAAGCAGATGACCCCAAAAGCAAAGGAAATTACAGCATGACACCAACAACAGAGAGTACAGCAAAAATAGCAAACAAATACTACAGTGTCAGCTTTGTAGACGGAACGTCCAAGAATCAGAAGAGCACATCTATTACGAATGCACCACAAACATGTCAACAAAAAATCCCTTATAAAACATCCTAAACACTCATACGAAACAAAGAACAGATGTTTACAAAGCAATCATGATAAATTCAATTCCTTACTCCACACAAGACATCCACACAAAGCTACTTGTTCTATTGGCGGAGTACAGAAATCTTGTATGGACATTAAGAAACAAAGCATTTTACAATTACAGAACAATCAACAAAGAAATTGTCCAACAACTTTATCAACAAAAAGTCTCAAACATTCTAATCTTAGCCCCACAAGCGCAAATCCCGCAAGAGATTTGCCTGAACACAGCGCATATTACAGAAGAAGCAAATAACTTGTTTTAAACAAAGGATAATTTGAATAACGAAGACACAAACAATAGATTGCACGATTTATTGCCTGGCATATTTCGCTGCATCTATTCAGGTACATACTGCAGAAATCACACAACTTACGTGAATTAATTAGATAAATCCTTCAAACTGAAATATACACATGTTCGCACAGTAATGTCGATTGTCTACCACGGTAATTTTAAACTGACTAACATGTCTTTTTGCTTGCATAAGGATGGCTTACGAAGGTTGATTATTATAGCTTCAGCAAACTTTAACAATTGACTACTTTGTGTGTTGAACAACACACGGAAGGCACTGTCTCTTTCAACCACGTGACCGCTCTCGGGAACATGTCTCGCGACCGATGAAGCAGGACTGTTCCGATGTGTCGGCCTGCCTTGGCTACCATATTCTGTGTGTAGTATCTTGTCCACCCAATTCGGAATGTGTTCCGAAACCCTGCAATGTAACTGTCGCTCAGTTCTACCTATGTAGATGGCCTCGCATCTGCATGTAATTTGGTAAATACAATTTGATGTGGCGTACAAAGCTACAGGTTCTTTTACTGCTTAGATAGGGATCGGTGTATTTCAGTACCTGATGACTAGAGATGCAGCACAGAATGTTCACCCGGCTGCTGTGGTGAGCCTGTCCTGCAGACGTTGCATTACGTCATCTCCTCGGAAGGTTAGCTGGATGAATACCTTGAGTTTAGGTACTGTAGTTACTTCTGGTTTCGGTTTGGGCTGTTGGCAGAGGCGCTTTATAAATCCTGTGGAGTACCCATTCAGGTTTAAGGCATTCTTCAGAGTTTCAAATTCCTCTGTCAGTGTGTCCGGGGTGCATATCTTCCTAGCATGATCAAACAGGGTCCGTACTAAGCCTCGTTTGTACTGGACAGGTGCGAAGCTCTGAAAATGTTAGTATTGGCCAGTCCATGTTTCTTTGCGGCACACCGATCTTTGAATTGTGCCGTCTGCTCTACGTCTCATTATGATACCTAGAAACGGCAACGATTCGTTGTGTTCGTGTTCCATAGAGAGATGTTTTTATGTGTCTCGTTCATCTATTGCGTTCATCTATGCAATCTATTGTTTGTGTCTTCGTTATTCAAATTCATCACGAGAAAACATTGTTTTGAAAGGATAATTTGTTTTAAACAAAGGATACCACAACTGTAAATGTGTTTATTGATGGTATTAATAATCTTACAATTATATTACTACTACTACTACTACTACTACTACTACTACTACTACTACTACTACTACTACTACTACTACTACTACTACTACTACTACTACTACTACTACTACTACTACTACTACTACTACTACTACTACTACTACTACTACTACTACTACTACTACTACTACTACTACTACTACTACTACTACTACTACTACTACTACTACTACTACTACTACTACTACTACTACTACTACTACTACTCCTGCTGCTGCTGCTGCTGCTGCTGCTGCTGCTACTACTACTACTACTACTACCACCATTATTATTAATTTTCCCATTATTATATTTGAATGTGCAACATGAAATATATTGTGGATGTGTGTCTGTGTTATTGGCAGTAACATATGTATGCGTCTGTGTGTGAATGCAGGTGTGTGTGTGCGTGTGTGTGTGTGCGCGCGCGCGGTGCATGTTTTTGCACGTATATGTGTATGAGTGTGTGTGTGTGTGTGTGTGTGTGTGTGTGTGTGTGTGTGTACGCTCGCGCGTATAGCAGCCTTTAACCAAGGCGATATCTCAAGTATTAAAATGATGTTATATGGTAATATGTATGGAAAAAAATATGCTCCACCATGTATAAACAAATTACATGAGCCCTTTAAGTACCCGGTAAGCTAAGGTGGCTTGCAGTGGTCAGGTTTTAAGTCCTTCCCATTGTATCTGAAACCCAGACACTATCATAGCTTTGGACCAATTATCTCCCTGGGGACAGGCCATGGACTCTAATTTCTAGTTATAATTCCCTGATTCTTGAAAAAAAGCAAAATGTATAATGGACATTTAAAGGGCACTAGAGCGTTAGCCTGTAATTTGACATCTGGCCAACAACACCAACAATGTGAACCTTCACCTTTGTAGCTAAGTGACTCAGAAATTAAAAAGAAGTCACATTTTAATGGGAATGATAATTTAAAGTTTATTGCCCAAGCTCACGGCATTCAATGTACTGCTGTCTCCAGAAAGCACGAGATAGATCAAGATAAAATATGTGTGTGTGTATGTGTGTGTGTGTGTGTGTGTGTGTGTGTGTGTGTGTGTGTGTGAGAGAGAGAGAGAGAGAGAGAGAGAGAGAGAGAGAGAGAGAAGAGGTAGAGATGGAGAGGTGTTACATGCATTCCGCTTGTGGAAGTGGAAATGAAGCATATGCAAGGCATTTGTGTTTACATGCATAATGCCATAAATGTCATTATAATAACTGTGTATATGTATGTATTTGTTTTATTCACACAAGTGACACTTAACACTAACAAACGGCAACGCTCTGTAATATACACAAACAAAAGAACCACACATTACACCTTGTAAATATACATTGCTTTGAATGAAATAAACGTTTAAAAAATAACTAAAGATTTTTAAAAATCTTTTGCAGCGTCTATCGGATACATAATGTACATACGGCCGTTTGGGTGGGGATGACCACCCAACACAACCGACACCTAGTGAGGCGGCTCTGGCCCCTCAGAGAACCGTGAGTCCTTCTAAAAAATTTTTTACTAATGATTTCCGTGGAGAGGAGCAATATAATGAGTTAAAAGACGATTTTTCTAAGCCCTACACTGTAGGGCACGCATCAACAAATCATGAGTGGTACTGATCTCTGGGTAGTATTGCATATTGTGGAGTACTGTGAGAACTATCTCACCGATGTATAAGGGGGATGCACAGGAAACCCCTCCCTCGCTGGAGAAAAGAGGAGGCGATAGGAAACCTCCCCAACGATGGATAAGAGGGACGCGCAGGAAACCCCTCCTACGCTGGACAATGAAGAGACGGTAAGAAACCTATCCAACTGTCGCCTGTCGTCCCTGGGGTGAGAGGAATCAACAAGCACACTCTTTTAATTCTGTATCATCAGCCTTGGAATCTTCTGATTGACCCTTGTTTACACAACCCCTTCAGTCTTTGGATCTCTCTCTCTCTCTCTCTCTCTCTCTCTCTCTCTCTCTCTCTCTCTCTTCTTACCACGGGACAATACCCCTCTTCATATTCCTCCAGAACATACCCACACAACTTTGTCTTCTAACAAATGATAACATTATTTAATAAAACAAAACATGTCAGGTGTGTGCAAAGTATGTGCATGGAACGTCTGTAGTATTGTCTATGGTGTATGCGAGAAGAGACCAGTTAGTTCAGGATCGTTCATCATAGTGTTCGGCCATACCACATCACAACACCGTAAGTTACGAAAAACTTCACCGAATGAAGCGTCTCTCCGGCCAGGAGTCGACTTCTTCCACTTTATCGTGGATAGTCTGGATGCCTGGTTACCAATGATACATGTGGTAGAATACTGTCCTTGAATTCGGAGCACTCTATGTACCTAATGTGTCTATAAAAATTCTGGAATCTACGAATCCCGGCATTTCTCTAACGCAAACCCTAAGAAATTAAATTCCTACTGTTCAGTGGGAAATTGTTATTGATTAGTTCGTTTAATCCTTCTAATTTCTCTTCCTATTATTGTTATAGTCCAGAGAAGTAATTACAGTTAATTAACTCCGTTGTTGTGGGAACTAAATCCCTGATAAAAGAGCCTTTTCATGTTGAACACTTGTGGCTCAAACGAGACAATAATTTGTGGAAAGGTGTTCCATTGTCGAGGCCATCCAGCAAACTGCTCTCGGACCTACTGCCATTGTCCTCCTCTCTGGGTTGTCATTACGTTATCGGGTACAGTAGAACCTGTCGAAAAGAGAACACCCGGTGAGAGAAACCCGATTCAAACCTACTATATGTGAGTGCAGGCCGAAGGCCACTCTCAGATATTTATATCCTAATTAACATTGAACTAAACTCTGGCGGAAAGCAGAGCAGTTCATCACATTGGCCTGAGTCGTGATAAGAACAGGAAAGACCAAAGGAAATTGAAGAAACCCCCAGTAGACACCCTACCGGAAGATCCTACCATGGACATTTACCCTATCGCCTAACCACTCTCAATCTCGCTGAATATCCTCCCACGACATTGGTCTTACCCTGTCGTGTGAAACGATATATCTCTCGACCTAGTTTAAGCTACGCATCAGCTGGCTGCAGCCGACGCTCCTAGAATAGGTTCACACAACTCACCATAACTACACTCGATTCCTAATCTCCCAGTTGTGCATAGTCAATTACCTCCTATGATTTCCTATACCTAAACTCTAGCTAGTTAATACCTTATGTAATCTAGTTCTGTCCGGAATTGAATTCACAAATTGCCATTAGAGACAAAAGTCCGTCGACTTTAATCGACACAGGACACAGTAGATTCTTTTCTAAATTGGATCAGAACTAGCTAAACACTCCACCTCGTTTTAATCCATTTTGCACACTGATAGCAGACTTTCTATCCAGACTGCCGACAGCTGTGTCCGAATGACGTCACTCAAGTGGCCGGAATCCAGATGCCAGTAGTCTCCCCTTTCTCTCATTTTTCCGATCGGGGTAAACAGAATGCCGACTTATTCCTCTTTGATCCGTGAAACCATTCTCCTGTATTCAAAGAATTTTGGTTGGCGTTTGATCTGGAAACTTCCCTACAACAAAGGGTTGTGGCGCTTAGAGGCGGTTGTCTCAGACAATCTATCATGCTCGATCGATCTCCGGTAATTCCTTGACACCAACGATGAAAAAGAGAGATGCGACAGGCCCTCTCCTACGCTAGACGATAAAACCCAAGCACGAAGACAACCTGAAGGTGAGCCCGCCCAGGGGCTCAACACAAGAAAACAAACACAGAAATCAACAGACGAGCCATTTTCAGGGCTCGAAGCAAGTTAACAATTACAGAAGCTAAAAGACGGGCCCTTTTCAGGGCTCACCTCAAGTGAACAAGCACAGACGGTAAATAATGGGCTCTTTTTAGGGCTAAACCTAAGAATCACTCAAGCCAAGCAAGAACGGGAACTAAAGTAAACAAACATCGTCCCGACCTCTCAAGAAGTCCCAGCTTCAGCACACCAAGTTCTTATGAGTTTGGAGGTCGGTTTGCAGTTCCACGACAACCTGATCTCTATCCTTACCATGAAGATACACTAAAACATCGTCTGCTTATGACAATGTCCTCCCAGGTCAAGTGATCTGCTCGCTGGTGATTCTCACAGTGTAGGCGTTGAACAGCACCGGAGATAATGGTGATCCCTGTGGTAGGGCAGGGTATATTGCTATTGGTTCCGACGTCCAACTGCCACATCTAAAAACTACTTTCCGTTGGAAGAGGGCTGCAGCGATCCAACTAAGGAAGAACGGACTTATCTTGAGTTCAAGAAGCTGAAGCATTATAAAATCCAATGGTACTCTGTTGTACGCGTTCTCAAGATCAATCGCTGCAGCAAAGGTTTCAATGCCTGACTGGAAACCTTCACAAACATCATGGGCAAAAACTGCTGCATTGGTCCAGCTTTCTCTTTTGCGACGGTACCCATCCAGGGTCGATGGGAAAACACCTTGCTTCTCTAGCTGGCTTGATATTTTTCTGGCAATTAACTTCTCCAGCAGCTTGCCTATTGTATTCTGCATGGTTATTACTCGATATCCCTGGATATTTGTGTGGTCTTTGCCAGGTTTCGGCAAGGGAATCAGATAGCTGTGTAACCACTCCTCCTTGATGCTAGCACTCCCTATACTGTTGTTGTAATGTCTGCTAGTCAGTGGTGCCATTTTGACGCTTTTCGCACTAAATTTAGTGCTTTTTCAAGTTTGTTAGTGCCAAAATTATGCACTTAGCGCGGCCGCGCTAATTTGGTGCTTCACAATTTTTTTATTTTTTTTTTTTTATTTTTTTTTGGGGGGGGGGGGGGGGGGGTGCTTTTTAGTGCTTTTATGGGTGGGTAAAAATTACTTTAAATAATCATTTTGGTGACACTAAAAAGCCGAATGTAACTGAAGCGAGGAGTAAAGCAGTCTTAGTCTTAATATTCAAGTAATTTAACTCCCTTTAATACGGTTTAGTTGAAGTGACTGAAAAGCGCAGGCAATATGCAATACGTTAAAAGATTGTTTAAACAAGAATGGACTTGAGTTGCAAAGATTAGTTGCACTCACCACTAACAATGCATCTGCCATGACAGGAGTAAACAATGGAGTATATACAAAATTTAAATCCGTAGTTCCTCATCTGGCACTAGTTAGGTGTGTATGTCATTCCCTTCAGCTGGCAGTGTCACAGGCTGTAGCTGCTTGTCTGCCCATGAACATAGAGTTTATGATTAGAGAAACATATAACTGGTTTTCTCACTCAAGCCGTCGACAAGCAAAATACAGGGAGCATTTTGCTTTATTAAATGATGGACAACATCCGCTGAAGGTTGTTCAATTAAGCCAGACACGATGGATGTCCATTCAATCTGCCATTGTCAGAATATTTCAGC
This sequence comes from Cepaea hortensis, assembly GCA_963921405.1. NCBI lineage: Eukaryota > Metazoa > Mollusca > Gastropoda > Stylommatophora > Helicidae > Cepaea > Cepaea hortensis. Next base: position 67,767,142 of record OY992891.1, on the reverse strand, counting down.
AGTGGGTCGAGCTCAGAACTCATTTTGATATAGCAAGACTCAACAAGCGCTGATAGACCGCAGACCTTCTACATTCTATGTTTAGCGACATGAAAAACTATGTGTATCTCATATTTCTCAAGCATATTCTCGGAGAAGTTCAAAGTGTGAATAAGAAATTCGAAACTGATATACAGGATCCAACAAAACTACTCAGCGATCTTGTCCAACTTACTGATTCTATCAGTTCAAAGATTGCTATTCCTGGGAGGAAAAAATAACAGAAAGTGATGCTATTCAAGATTATTTAGATCATAATCCCAATCTAGGTTATGAGTTTGAGAAAGAAATAGCAGGCTACAAGTTTCCTGATGAGAAAGAAATACGTGGAAGGTGCATCCAGTTTTTAACTCTTTCACTACCAAACAAAAATTGGGCTGTGACCAAACAGAAATTTATGGCAGAAAATTGGAACTAGGGGTGTGTTACAATAATGCTTTTAAAATGGTTAAAATGGTAGCAGATCTATTGTATTACATATCAAATTAAAGAGGATTGCACAAGGAACATGACAGTGTTAATAATTAATTGATAGGTTACAAATATTATGACAATAATGAGAGGTTTAATAATAACAACTGAAATTAAAGAGGTAAAAATTATTTTAAAAAACTGCACTTATAAGGTGTTTTCTACACTCCTATACTGCTAATCATGTTTAATGTACTGAATAATCAAACAAACACCACTTGTCTTCAAGAATATAAACAGTATTGCTAATTAAATTCACCCAAAAGGAAGTTTTGGTGCATATTCTGAACCATGTCTTTTTCACACACACACAAAATGAAAAAAAAATAATGACAGAAAACTGTAAGTTGGGGTATGTCACAATAATGTTATGAAAATGGTTAAAATTGTAGCAGCAATGTTGTATTATATATAAAAATAAAGGGGATTGCACAAGGAATATGTTGGTAATCGATTTATTGCTTTAGGTTGTAAATATAATGAAAGTAATAATATAATTTGTAAAATAATTGGACAAAAAGAGGTAAAAATAATGTAAACATTGCACTTATAATGTGTTTTCTACACTCCTATACTGCTAATCATGTTTGATTTACTGAATAATCAAACAAACACCACTTGTCTTCAACAATATAAACAGTATTGCTCATTAAAATTACCCAAAAGGAAGTTTTGGTCTTTTTCACACAAAATGAAAAATAATAATGGCAGAAAACTTGAAGTAAGGGTGTGTCACATTAATGTTATGAAGATGGTTAAAATTGTAGCAGAAATGTTGTATTATATATCAAAATAAAGGGGATTGCACAAGGAATATGTTGGTAGGGGAATATTTGCTGTATGTTGTAAATATAATAAAAATAATAATATAACTTTTAAAATAATTTGTTAAAAAGTGGTAAAACTAATGTAAACATTGCACCTACCAAGGGGGCGTTGTTATCCAATATCCTGATCACTGCTAATCCTGTTGAATTTACTGAACAAACAACACTTTTCTAAACTATAAACACAATTGCTCCCAATCAATCATCCGAAAAGAAGTTTTGCCGCAGATTCTGAATCATGTATTTTTCTTTTTTCAGACAAACATTAGGAAAACACTTGGCAGATTTACATTTAATTGTCATGTCTGTTTGTTTTTATTTACTATATGTGGCAGTCTATTTGTGATAGGCTGCAAAGCAAACTTTGGCGTACAATTGTGTTCTATTAGTGCAGCCGGAGCAAACAAAAGATGATATGTGTCGTTTAGTTCGAGTGCTGCAAAAAACACAGTCTCTATTGACACCGACAAATTCTATTAAATGCTTGGCTCATGTAACTCTTTCGACATAATTTCCTGCAACAGACTGAAATTCTTCGGCAGGCAGAGTGTCAAACTTTCAGGAATACTCTGAGCTGCTTCGAGATGAGCACTTTCCAGTAAACTTTGCTTGAAATCCTTCAATGACAATTTTTTTCCTCCTTTCTCTGTTTGGCATATGGAATGTAGGATGTGAGCATTGATCTGTGCAATTTCAAAGATCCAGTAGTAGATCTTCTTCCACCACTTAATGGTTTTCCTATCATGGATATTATAATATCCAACCATTTGGTCCATTTTGTCGCAGCCATTCATGGACCATCTTCGGCTTGCTTTGCGGTTTTCGCAATTCGCTCTCAACAGTTCCAACTACAGACTTGGTAGAGACAACAATGCATAGTTTTTTAGCTTTTTTATCTCTCCATGCCACACACAATATTCTTTCTCCTTCAAAAAACCACTTCATCTTTTGATGCTGTAGTCGCAAATGCTTCAACTCAGGAGGGAAGCCTACGCGGTTGACATTCAGTGTCCCTGTATAATTCAAATTGTTGGAATGCAGATTATCAATCAGAGCTTTCGAAGTGTAGAATCTGTCAGCAAAGATGTCAAATCTATTCCTGGGAAACATAGTGGCACACCAAGGAGTATATAAATGTGCACTTGTACACCAGTAGTCTTTGATAGATGGTCTTGGATCAAGTCCCATAGCAATAATGACAGACGTAAACTTCAGCCATTCGTGCTTCATTGTCAGACACTCATCTGTTGACGAACATTCACGGGTTTTTCTTTATCACCACGTGCTAAAACTTTAGACACAACTAAAACTTCTTTCGGAATCTTCACTAATATCGAAATCGCTATTGCTTAAAACTGTTTAAAACAATAACCTAGCTTGATCTGAAGTCATTCTATGAGCTCACATACTGGTGGGCGTTTCCATTGTGAAAAACCCAAACAAACAAATTAACACTACTTTAAAACTGAAAATTCACAAGAATCCAATATTAGCAAACGTTTGACGGCACAAAGATGACGTAGCAATCTTCCGGCTGTGCTACTTTTCAGTTTACTGTAACTTAAAATTCCGAAACGGAGCAGAAATGTATCAAATAAACCACTGATCATTTTGTGACAATAAAACTACCAAATGCCACCACAGCGGATCCATTGGGGCACAAAATCGGCCCTTGGTAGCGAAAGAGTTAATAGAGCTGTTGACACAGCTTACATTACGTTTGCCCGATAACGTTCGAGTTTTTTAGTCCATGTCATGTCTTCGTGGAAGTGAATGTCTACAGCCAATGACGCCCTGTATATTGGATCTTGCTATAATGTTTGTAAAAGATGCAGCTACTCTCACCCGCATCGATTTCCAGTGGAGAAAACGCCATCATATGCAGTGGACACAGACCTCTGACATACTTGGACTGTGGGCAGAAATAGCCTCATACAGGGATGTCACCGGTAAAAATCCTTTCCAAGATCTTACAGAATTAGCTTTAACTGTGCTCATTTTACCTCATTCTAATGCGGACGTGGCGCGTATTTTCAGTCAGATGGGAATTATAAAATCAAAATTGAGGAATAGACTGAGCATAAAGAGTTTGACAGCTGTTTTACTATTAGATATGGAATGAAAAGATATGGCAAATGCTGTCATGATTATAAACTACCTAAGGATATTCTGCAAAAAATTGGATCTCAGGAATCATAGGCCTATACACATTTCTTTCAATCATCATCATCATTATTAGCAAACACAGCAGGAAATAGCTACAGAATGTCAGAAACTGAAGAGGAGTTGTCTGACTGAGATTTGGCAGATCTGGAATAAACTTCATTCTAATATTCAGTGATAATAATACATTATAATGTTTAATATATGTTAAATATATGTTAAATATAACATTTTGAATGAATACCGCCAGTGCTTGTTTTAGTGATTTCCCAGAAAATATTAGTGCAATTTAGTGTTTTTTTGGCTCGAGAGTAGTTCTGATTGAGATTTGGCGGATCTAGAATAAACTTCACTGTAATATGAAGTGATAACAAATTATAATGTGCTACCTTGTTTCATTTGTGATAAAAACTGTTGGTGCTTTTTTTTTTTTTTTTTTTTTGGTGGTTTCCAAAAACATTTGGTGCTTTTTAGTGCTTTTTTGGGGTCGATTTGGTGCTTTTCATCAAAGGGAGATGGCAACACTGCTGCTAGTTTCTCTAGCTCGTTGTCGGTACACCTATTGATTGATTATGTGGTTGTTTCGGGATTTGAAATTTAAATATTGAGCACAACCCACTACTGGCAACGCCGATCGCATTCTGGTATGAACCTAAGGCCTATCCACGTCAATATGGAAGCACTATACTCGAGTTTCGCCCTATTGATGTCATATAGACACCTATTGATGTCATATCTTATGCCATCTGGCCCCGGAGCTCTGTTTTTTGATCGTCGAAGCACAGCCTTGATTTCTTTCACTGTCACTGTGTCTTCATCCGATTTGTTCTGGGCCTTGCACCTGAGGTGACCTCCTTGGCAAGATTTCGGCCTCTTATGTCTGTCTGGTTGCTCTGCTCCAGATAGCGTTCGAAGAGCAAAGCGCCGTGTTCTCGTCAGTCCTCTGCCAGATGAGGTCAGCACCTTGGATGTAAGAAATTCTTTTATTCTTGATTACCCCACTCATGCTTTTATGTAGTCGCCAGAACAGTTTCAGTGATTTGTCTGTGCTTACTCTTTGACAAACCTCTGCCCATTTTTCACTTTTAACCACCTTAACCAGCTCTTTGAAATAGCTTACTTTTTTGTGCATCTCTCTTTCTTAGTGCGTGTATTGAATAGTATGGGCAACATTGTTATTCTTGGCGTTTTGCCATCTCCTTACAGCACTACGCTTATTCATTCAGGCCTTCTCCACCTAAAAATTCCACCAAGGTGGCTACTCACAGCTTTTTTTCATGACTTTCTGCGCTTGTCCCGCCTTATTTTACTCACCGCATTTTGCCCTGTATTGTCATACTGGAAAGTGTCTCAACTCAGTGATTGCTGAAAATAAATCATTTGTTTGTCCAAATAAATAAATAAATAAATAAACAGTTAGATGCTTCCCTGTCGGCCCAGTAGTCATCGGTTTCGATCCGCATCTCACAAACGAACCTGGGCTCCCAGCCAAAATATCACAAAGAAGTGTCTTGTCGATTGGCATGGGCGATCTCCGAAGACATGGAACAATTAATGTGTTGACTCCCTTCCGTGCCATAACACAAGACTCACGAATTTTTCTCTCGTTCTCTTCCTCTATCTCTCTCTTTCCACAAATCTATCCGGTTTTCACATGTTCCAGTGTTTGTCGTCTTATGATATGGCCAACAAATTATGATTGCCTTCTGCTGATGTTTGTGATATGTTGTCTTTGAGACATAGTTCCCTCAAAGTGCCTAGATTGCTCATTTTGGCTGTTTCAAATTTACTGTGAACATATCTGATATACCTTCTTGTGTTCTTACTGCACTTTGGCTCGAGTGGTACATGGTTATGTCATAATCATGCCAAAAAATAACTAAATACATAAATAAATAAAATACATAGGTTCCAAGGAAGCTGACAGAGGAAACAACTGTGGACATCAGAGGACAAGCTAAACACCAACCTTAAAAAAGATGTCGTGTACAGAATGGTTTGTTAGTACGAATAATTTTGTTTTTCTCGCTTCGAGGCTAATGAGTTACGGACGCAATTCGTAATCCCGCATACCCGCGTTCGAAACACAGCTGCAGGAGATTGTTCAGAAAACCTCTTGCGTTGGTTTCTACGAAATGGTATGGATGCCGGTCGTTCAGAAAGCAATGGGAAACTATTGAACTTAAATTTGCCAAGAGAACACAACAGCAAAACATACTGGTGTTGACTGCAACGCCCTGTAAATTATGTGTAACTAATGTTATTATTATTAATACAAGGGAAACAATTGCATGTAGAGTGAAGTTATATTACGGCTTTAGCAATCAAGGGGAACAATTATAGATTTCTCTATATTTGTACTGACAGCTAGTTTGCAAGAGAAGTTTATATTTATTCCTGTAACAATTTTATTCATATCCTGGAAAGTACAAACTGAATGTTACCATTATAAAAGCTGTACACAATTTTGAATATTATTTGAAAATTTAGGCACCAAATTGTTGTATAATAAATATTGTTTAGTAAATTATTTATTTCTTTATCTGCTAGGCCGCGTCTGTCTAAATAGAGGTTAGGTTTACTCTGGTTTCTCTTCACAACGTAAACAATCTTTCTTCGCAGTGTCAGTTTTCAGATGTACTCATAGTTGACAGTAACTTTGCGTGTGATTCTATACACTTATTTTATCGCATTCATTCGTTTGTACTTAAATTATAATGACTAGTGATTTAGTTATTATTACTTTAAACATTTGTGGTATACGTACAAAATTACAACATATTATCACACTAATAAACAAACACAAACCAGATTTTCTACTACTACAAGAAACAAATATATGTTCAAAAACATTCGCACAACAATTCACCACACAGCTAGGCCTCAGACATTCATGCTTTAGTTTAGGCACACACAAAATTGGGTCAGGAACAGCTATTCTGCAGACATCAGACAGGTGGGACAAAATTAAAACACACACGGATAACCAGGGACGAATCTCCATAATACAGGTAGAAAACACTATACATGCATACACCATAGTGAACATACATGCACCACCTAATTACAATCATCAACCAAATTTTTACCAAGAATTAGACACCTTACTTATACACACATACAGAGGGCAAAATGTTATCCTTGCAGGGGATTTCAATTTTGTACTCTCAGATTTGGATATCGTTTGGGCAGGCAAAGCAGGAATCAAGACACAATTAAGGAGAAATGACAGGAATGGAATACATCAACTGGATATACTAAAGAATACTCTAGACACTCACAGTTCAATAGACGCTTTCCGATACAGACACCCTAATAACATTGCAACAACACACAAAAATAGGGCTTACAATAGATCAGCCAGATTAGATAGAGTATACACACCTTCAACACACCAAATAATACACACAAAACATCTACAAGAGACATTACAATACACAGATCACAAAGCAGTACTAACACATATCACTACAGACACTACAAACACAAGGCAATCAAAAAGATCACAACATTGGAAGTTCAATAATTCCTTACTCCAAAATACAGGTTATTTACAACATGTGACACAACTTATTCTAACATACACTAATAGTACACCCACGGACAACATAACACAAATTTGGCATTTACTAAAGAATACAATACGGTATAGAACACAACAGTTAGCATCCATCATACATAAAGCCAGACTACAACAAGAACATTTCATACAGACAGCAATACAACTCACAAAACAGACTGACAGGAATGCACCACGCCTAAACACACTAGAATCACAATTAGAACAACACCAGCAACACACATTCCGTGGTGCACTCCTTCGAACTAAACTTACTAACATATCAGAAGAAAGTCCCAATAGACAACAACTTGCATTAGAGCAAAACATTCAACGCAACAGACAAATAGGAGCAATAACAGACATGCAAGGAAACACACAAACAGAGACAGTACATATACTAGAAACATTCCAACAGTACTACACTGACCTATATACAGCAGAACCCGTCAACACACAAACACAAAATAGGTTCCTAAAATACACAAAGAAATTGTCAGACACAGATAAAGACACACTAGACACAGAGCTTACATTAGCAGACATAACACATGCACTCAATCAAATGCAAAAAGACAAAACACCGGGACCAGATGGACTCACAGTAGAATTCTACCAACACTTCTTTCCTATCCTAGGCAATTTCCTTCTAAAAGTCTACCAAGAAGCTTTTAACAAACAAGAACTCCCAAACACTTGCAACATGTCATATATAACACTCATACCTAAAGACAACACAGACAAAACACAGATGAAAAACTATAGACCCATCTCATTATTAAATACAGACTACAAAATTCTAGCAAAATCACTTGCAAACAAAATAAAAAAACTTCATGCCATCACTCATTCACCCAGATCAACAGTGCAGTATTCAACACAGAAACATACACCAACATACACACTTCATTAGGGATTTCATTACATTAACCCACCAGAAAGTCAATCCTCTCTTTTATCTTTAGACCAGGAGAAGGCCTTTGGCAGAATCTCACACTCATACTTACACAAAACACCAACACACTGTAACATAGGACAGTACTATAGACAATTATAGAAATATTGTATAAAATTCCTGAAAGTAAGGTACTGGTGAATCATTCACTCACTGGCAGTTTCAGAATCACTAGATCTGTCAGACAAGGGTGTCCACTATCACCAGTCCTATATGTACCAACAATAGAATCACTCTTAGAAGCAATTAGACAGGACACTAACATTAAAGGTACATTTATACAAGGGTCAGGAGAGCGGAAATTAATTGCTTATGCAGATGACACCGCTTTCTTCCCTACAACCAACACTTCCATAACGAACATACTTCACACCTTCAGACAGTTTGGCGAAGGAAGTGAGGTCAAAATAAACATACAGAAGTCTAAAATAATGGGTCTTGGGAAGTGGAAGAATAAAGCAGATTTCCCCCCGGATCTAACAATCATAGATAACATGAAGATTTATGGGATCACGTTTCTATCCAATCCCAGAAAAACACACACAGAAACATGACAATCACTGACAAAACAAATTATAGACATACTACATAGGTTCAAATACAAGACATCAACAATTTTTGTACGAAGCACAATTGTAAACACCTTCATCATTCCTAAAATAATATTTTTAGCCACAGTTTTAGACCCCCCAAAGCAAACAATCACAGACATAAACAAACACATCAGACGTTTCATCTTCAGCAACACAATTCACAGTATAAAGCACAAGACTCTAATACAAGAGAAGAAACGAGGGGGAGTAGCATTACACGACCTTAACACAAAAATGCAAGCATTAAGAATCAACCACATAGGACGCATCATCAATTATCCAGATCAACACTCGCTAGCATTATACTATATTGCAATTAGATTACACAGAATTAAGAAAATAGACAAAACAACACCGCACTATTACGGCACACTACCGCAATTCTACAGAACATGTATGCAAGAAATTCAAGGTAATGAACACTGAATACAACAGACAACCAAGCAGATATACAAATATTTAGTGAAACAACAAGCCCCACCACTACACATGAGAATCAAAAGAGGATACAAATATCATATGAAAGACTACAGCTGCACCTTCACCAACTTACAGAACAAACATATAACATCGAAATCCAAAGAATTAACATACAGGCTAATTTATAATATGACCCCGACAACAGAGAGAGCAGCACAGACATCAAAGCGAATAGCCCCATGTCATTTATGTAGACACAATATTCAGGAAACAGAGGACCATCTGTTTTATGGATGCCCAACAATCTGCACTACAACAGTTAATAGAAACACACACAAACAATATAACCGACGTTTACAAAGCAATATTCCTTAATACAATCCCTACAACCACAAACACACACACACACACACACACACACACACACACACACACACACACACACACACACACACGAAACTCCTAGTAGCATTAGCGGAGTATAGAAACATAATATAGTCGAGTAGAAACTCGGCCACCCACAATCACCAAACAATACAACCACACATACTAGCAAAGATTTTTCAACAGAAAATCGCCCAGCTATTCGCAGATTAAGGAAGAGCCACCCCCATCAAGGTCACACTACATAACATACATGTTCAAACACACACTCTCACAGTATATTTCTATACTCCGCATGTGTACCACTAAGCCCAATCATTGGGGAACAAAGGGCCAAATAACTGAATAAATGTCCCTTCTTTGTTACTGAGTCTCGGGGCCCAACCTAGACAGAACAATGGGATGGTGCCCTTTGTGAGTCAGTGGTCTTTTCGACCGAGATTTGACCTCGGTAGGAAGAGCTCAGGTAAACTCTTTGTAGTGGTGGAAATGTGCCATCTTGTGTAGTGAACTAAATAAATTCCCCTCTCTCTCTCTTTCTCCCTAACCCCCCCCCCCCCACCCCACCCCCAAAACATGAATGACTATACGCTGTATTCGCAATGTAAAAGCCTGTTTTTGTACATAATAAACGGGATATTATTGTATACGCTGTATTCGCAAATGGACAACTTAACAAATTCCAATCTGTTTACGCGCTCTCTCTTTATCCCTTTCCCTTCTCTTCCCTCCCCAGCTCCCTCTCTCTCCCTCCCTCTGTGTTGACCGCTTTCCCGGTCTCAGCCCAACCCACAACAAGCAAGTCCTTCGCACTTGCGATTAAGGCGAGGGCTGTGATTCAGCAATAATATTGAATTCGCTTACAGGAAACTAAGCTTGCATGAGGATGCCTGCAGTGTGTAAGCCGACACGCACACCGCGGCCCGCGAGGACGGCGTGGGGCGGCTTTTGCCGTTTCGACCTTGACACCAACGAAAAAAAAAAGTAATCTTACGTCTTTTTTTTTTATCAAGGGTATATTCATATATACCCAGACAACGCGTCAAATGTATATTGTATTTATCTTTATATACTTCTCTTCTCTCTATGTGTATTTATGTTCATCTAAGTGCATTCCACTCGTGGAGATGGAAATGAAACGACGAGGAATGTGTGTTTACATGCACGTCATAAATGTCATTATCATAACTGTATATGTATGTTTTTGTTTCATTAACGCATGTGACATAACACTAATAAACGGCAACGCTCAGTAATATACACAAACAAAGAAACCCGCATTGCACCTTGCAAATATACATTGCTTTGTATGAAATAAACGTTTAAAAAAAAAAAAGAATTTGCAAATCGGACATTGCAGGTCGTTTGTACACCTTGTAAATATAAATTGTTTTGTATGAAATAAACGTTTAAAAAAAAAAAGACGAAGACAACTCATCGAAATAAATACATGCGGGAAAAAAAAAATTCACCAAAAAAAAAAAAAAGTGTTTCCTGGACAAGCAGGTCAAGAATGTACCCAGTGTACCCAGGGCTGGATTAAGCCATCTTGGTGCCCTAGGCACAAACCCACATGGGTGCCCCCTACTGCCCCGGGCCCCCGATCCTCCACTGACTGCTGGTATGTTCAATATTATGCAAAAAATTAACAAAGAAAAACAGTTGTGAAATGTAAACACATATGTTTGTACTACTATCACTCATATAAAACCTACAATAAGGTATTTCTGTATTAAAATTAATAGTTAATTAATTTTGTAATAATAGTAGTCAAAAATACTGTAACTTTTTTGATAGATAAGAAAGTCAGAGAGAGCACACATTTACATTTTAAAGTTCTTTTTTCTAGATTTATCAGTTATCAGTTCAGTTATCAGTTGGGGTATCTTCGTTGCACTCCGGACATGTCCATAGGTGCTCAGATCCTCCCCCCAGCATATGCATCAGAGTTCGGTGGCTAATAGTGCCAGTTCTGTGTTGGTTGACGAGGCACTTTGTTTTCCCGATGTACCTCTCGCGTCTGGCTGTGCCGATTCTTACTCCCAGGTCTTTCATCCTGGACAGCGATGTGGAATCACTGACGTCAATATCCTCTGTTCTCGCCAAATCTTTAAGGACGTTAATAACATCGGCACGATCCATGGGCTGGCCATCTACAGGGGGTGCAGAGCCAGCCAGTTTGTCAGCTCGTTCATTTCCCTCGACTCCCGCATGTCCCGGGACGAAGATGAAGGTGACTTTACGGACAACAGACTTCCGCAGCAATTTTTTGAGTACACCATCAAAGTTAATTTTGCGCAACAAGTCTGCCTCAATCATCAGCAAAGATAAGGAATCAAGCCTTTCTTGTTTCATTGTCGATCTACTTGGAATTTTTGTACGTTTCAACTGAGAAAAAGAGCGTTCAGTTGAACAGTTCGTAACCATTAATGTTAAAAATATGCGCAAGGCGATGTCTACATTTGGAAAAGCACACTCGATGTTGTCTCTAACTATTACTTTGTAGAGTTATGCATGACTGAACGTGTTGTTGTCAGATTTTGATGCACGAAACTTGTGGCGAATATATGAGTGCCGGTTGTAGTTCAGTATATAAATTATTGTTCAGATCTTCAGGATAAGCATTTATTAGTCCTTCACAACACTGAGATGTTTGTGGTACATCGACCAAACAAGAAAATCGAACTGCTAGATCATTATATACCTGTCCTCGTCTACTCATCTCTGTCTCAAGTTTGTCAACAATGGTGTAGAAAGCAGATATACGAAATTTGTCTCTGGCATTCTGAGATACCTCAGGGGAATCACCATCAATGACCACTGTCTTTCGTTTACGATTACGGGTCAAAGTTGACTTAATAATCCACACCTGGTGTTATTTCTTTTGCAGCTTCTTCAAATCATTCAAATTCATTCCTAGATTCATGCAAGTGATCTCCTAGTGAAGAATACAAATCAGCACACGTTTTTAAGTTCACGTGCTCATTTTGTAGAGCTTGACTGACCCTGTGAAAATGTAACACTTCTTCCCAAAAGACAAGCATGAAAGCAAATTCTAATTCTTGCATCTTCTTTGCAATGTTTTCTGCTTCTCTTCTGGTGTCCCCATTCTGTGACTGGTCTTCTTGTAAACATTCTAACGCTTCTATAATCTGAGGATGCGACATTAGAATGGCTTCAGTTGCAACAGCATGTGCTTCCCATCTAGTATCGGAAAGGGACTTTACCAGCTTTTCATTCACAAGGCATCCTTTCAGAATCTTCCATCTTTTGGTTGAAGCTGAGAAAAAAGTATAGATCAGTTGCACTGTATGGAAGAAGTTTACTGCCTCTAAGCAAGAGTCAACGGCACTTCTGCCTACCAGATTTAGTGAATGGGAAGCACAGGGTATGTATATATAAATAATGTGCGATTCAATATTACATTTGCGATTTGCTTATGCCATGCAATTACGCTACCGGGACAATATACAAATATTTCTTAAGGACTTGTAGTGCCCCCCAAATGCTTGGTGCCCAAGGCACGTGCCTTGTTTGCCTAATGGTTAATCCATCCATGAGTGTACCCGAGTCTATGAGGAAGAGGAGGGCGGCGATTGCTGCCAGCAAGACCAGGACCAGTAAGAATTAGCAGCTTACAAAAAGAAACAAGCAGCCAAGAAGAAGGTGGTGTTCCAGCGAGCTGAGAAATACTCCAAGGAGTACCAGGCCAAGAAGCGCAATGAAATCAGACTTGCCCGCATCGCTAAAAAGTGGCAATTTATATGTGCCCGCTGAGCCCAAGTTGGCTTTCGTCATTAGGATCAGAGGTATCAATGGCATCCACCCACGGCCCAGGAAAGTCCTGCAGCTGTTCAGACTGCGTCAGATCAACAACGGCGTCTTCGTCAGACTTAACAAGGCCACACTGAACATGCTCAAGATTGCTGAGTCCTACGTTGCTTGGGGTGTCCCCAACCTTAAGACCGTGAGTGAGCTCATCTACAAGCGAGGCTTTGGCAAGGTCAACCACCAGCGGATTGCCCTGACTGAGAACTCCATTGTGGAGAAGGAACTGGGTAAGAGGGACATTATTTGTGTTGAGGAATTCATCCATGAGATCATGAATGTTGGCCCCAACTTCAAGTATGCCTCAAACTTCCTCTGACCGTTCAAGCTGTCCTCTCCTCTGGGAGGCTGGCGCCGCAAGTACAACCACTTTACCGATGGTGGTGATTACGGCTTCAGGGACACCAAGATTGATGCCCTGGTTAGACAGATGCTGTAAGCGCAGTGGTGGAAGCAACCAGTTCAAGAATAGCAGATAGTTCACTATAATGTTCATGTGAATTATTGATGATAATAAATTTTATTCCCCCCCCCCCCCTCAAAAAAAAAAAGTGTCTCCTGTGTGTAATATACAGTGGTGGTGGAAATTTTGCCATCTTGTGTAGCGAACTAAACAAATTCCATTCTACGCGCCCTCCCTTTCTCTCTCTCCCCTTCTCTCCCCCTCCCTCCCCCGACTCTCTCTCCCTCTTTGTTTACCGCTTTCCCGGTCTCAACTCAGCCCGCCACAAACATGTCGGCGACGGCGGTGGCGGTGGCGGGTTCGAGTACAAGTGTGTGTGTGTGTGTGTGTGTGTGCGCGCGCGTGCGTGTGTGGTCGAACCCCAGTCATGTGGATCCCCTCCTTCGATGAGGAGATCGAAATCCAATATGACAGAAAATTGATTTATTCCATCTATATAGTTAACCCGAATAGGTCAAGTAATGACCGCCTTAATAAACTTTCCACCATGATACTTATTTCGGTAGAAGTTCCGACCGAGGTATCAACATTAAGCGCTTGGTGAAAATCTGGTTTAAACATATACTAGACAACTATAGAATAATACTAAAAATTAACCCTAAAACTTAATTAAACATCAAAATTTCTTGTATGTATAGTGTAGAATAGTAATGTAAATATAAAACTACTCTTTTCCATTAATTTAAACCATAAGTTCCCGAGATAATCATAAACATATGTAATGAAACACCACAAATAACTTCCCTTGATAAACATAATTATCTCCCCTTCATTGCACCATAACAAATACAATAGGGCGCCCAAAGGTCAAACATGTGAATTACTGTCGAGTGACGAAAAGTCTAGTTTCTATCAGGGAGTCTTAAAATATACCAAGCGGACCTGTGTATGTCATTTTATTTTCGCACTTTTATTCTCTTTATCTGTTTATTTTCTTTATCTCTCTCTCTCTCTCTCTCTCTCTCTCTCTCTCTCTCTCTCTCTCTCTCTCTCTCTCTCCCTCTCCCTCTTTGTCGGTGGACGTCGCACACGCCTAAGTAACTTTAGAACCGCTGTGCACGACCTTAACATCTTAGATGCCCTGTTCGTGGTCGGTCAACCATGAGTCAGTGACGAAAACATGTCTGAACACGTTATATAGGTACTCTACAGCGTGTCTTCGTAGTAAAATTGCCATGTCAGCAGTTGTCTATCTAGCTATAAACCAGCGTAAACTGGTTTAAACCAGTCTACACTGGTTATGGCTATAGCCATATCACGTGACTTGGTGCTATAAAACAGCCATACGCCATGGCTAAGGCCTCAGTCTATTGCTGACCACTGAAAAGAGCCATCATCGAGACGTTTACAGCCTACCGGAGAGACAGAACCTCTTACAGAACACACGGCCTGCTCTGATCACAGAAACCACAGCCCGCCGGAGAGATGGAAAAAAAGAGGTGAGTATCATAATTATTAATGTGTCCCATCCGACATGTTGCCATTCGGCTCGAGCACCATATATCCCACGTTGCTACGTCATCAACCCAACTATGAATATATCCCTCACCCGCTGCTTCAACATACATAAACTTCCTTCTTATTTTGTAAAAATCTAAATTATAACGTCTTTCTGAATTTTTAGAACCGCTGTTTTCTGTGTACAACGTGAACTGACCAAACCTGATGTTAATTACTGATAAACACACACCGCAGGGAGCCTCTCGCCGTGCAACGCTGGTCACTGTTAATCTCGCGTAGCGATCAAAATTGCGCGGGGTCATTCCACATTGCGCTAATCAGATATCGCCTCAGCGTTCAAGCGAGGGAGTCAAACAAGGAATTTTTTGCAACGTGGGATGAAGCATAGTTAAACTTTAGAAAGAATATAGTAATATACGGCTTATATATGTTTTTGACAAGGTTGTTAGTTTGTTTGTTTACTGTGGGTGATACACGGAGGTGTAAATAATATGAATCTAGAACCACTGTGTGTTGGCACACACATAGACTATTTACACGTATGACCATCTCATTTCTCTCTATTCAGTATCAGGTGTGATGCCGACTAGCGCACGTATTTAACCACGGCTCGCTGTAGCATCGGAAAAGCCTTAAAATATACTGCTGTACTGAGGTATCAATTCAGCTGAACGAAGGCGATGTATCCCCAAATGCGTGGCCAGTCATCAGCATCAGGTGCCATGCCGACTAGCGGCCGTAGGTAACCACGGCTCGCTGTAGCAGCGTAAACGCCTTAAAATATAGCGCTGCACTGAGGTATCAATTCAGCTAAACGAAGGCGGTGTATGCCCAAATGCGAGGCCAGTTATCACCGTCAGGTGCCATGCCTACTATCTCAGACAAGCCACCAGGGCTCTCTGTAGCATCGGAAACCCAATATTCTTTCTATGCTTGTAAATCTTGGTAAGATTGCCAGTGATTTCTGAAGGACCCGCCATTCGTGTCAATCGTCCTATGTGTCTTATGCTTTTGTGGCTAATACCTCTGGCATTTATAGTTATGTATTTTTAATGTAAGCGATCATCACTGTAGGCTCACGTGCCTCTTTCGCTTGTTATTACAGAGTGAAACTGCTAAAACCGAGGGACAGTGGAAGCGACAGCGCCGAAGACAACAACAGAAAAACCAAAGGAAGGACTGCTCAAAAGGTAAATATCTAATACTGCATGACATCATCACCGTCTCATCATCATATTGGCGTCTACCACTGGTGTAAAGCGGAGACATGACAACCATCAACCTCTCTTACGGTGGTGTGCTGGTGTGTGTGTGTGTTTGTGTGTGTGTGTGTGTGTGTGTGTGTGTGTGTGTGTGTGTGTTGCCTCCTTTACTAGCTTGCTATCTGACTAGCGCCTCTGTTGTGTGGGTACCTCCCATGTTTTGTGTATATCAGATATATATGTCTCATATATAATATGGCTCATATTATTCCTTCTACAGATTCACACGGTCTACAACAGACAAAAGAGGTGGTCAATTGAGAACTGCTTACAACGAAAAGTCAACCATATGAGGTATGTAGGCTGTCTTTTTTCTCACTGTTCTGTGTTATAGATCATAAGTAGTACAGCAGGGGTAAACTAAGAAATCCGGTGCCACCACTGACGTCATATTATATTATATAAAGGATCTATAATATAAAATAGTGTTATGGGTAATAAGTAGTATGCGCTGTCTTAACTAAGTTAGAAATCAGGTGCCAACTACAGCGAAGTCATATTCTATTATATAAAGACTCTAGCAGCAAAAAGTACGAAATACCCCTTCATTAATAGTATTACAGGTCATGTGACATTTCAAATTGCTGTTTCTTAGTTAAGTAATTTATATAACCATATAATCAATATAGGGGATGTAACCTGTGTGTTAAAGATCTTTTCTCCACAGCATTTTGACGTCCCTATCATATAAGTGTAAAAGAAGATATTGCTCATTGTAACCGTTGGAGCTACACACACACACCACGTCATATAATACGCGAGAAATAGTGGTGGAAATACTACTATTGTGTATACAGCCAGAACCCAACCAGTACTGAAGACGACCGGAAGTGCTCTACTGCTATATCTATCACTGCTTTTATTGTCTCATCACTATCATCAAATACTACTCCTTGCTCTACTATGGCTTCTACTCAGAAATCTGTCTTTCTCTGTCCTATCTGTGGTGAGGTCTTCACTGAAAAACACAGTCTAACACGTCACATTAAGACAGTATACACTACCACAATGCACACATGCCACGTATGTGGCAACTTATACAGTAGGAAATATGCACTACAGCGATACATGAAAACACATCAGCAGACATCACCCTCAACATGTGGTACTACAGCATCAAACACTACACCATCGACATCAACAACGAATACATCATCACGTAAAAGAAAAGCACCAGCAGACACACAACCAAGTAAAAAAACAGAAACTTGACAAAATGGAAACAGAGGAAGCCGTCATAGTTGACGAAGTAGATGAGAAATTAAAGACTGTAGACATCATCCGCGACCCTGACGTTCAGCAGAAATATAGAGACGTCTGGCCCTATCTTAAGACACATCAGAACATCCACAAATATGTGTCGACCTACAATTTTTTCATCTACCAGACTCAACACAACCAATTGACTGGACCGAGACCTTAAAACCAATATTTACTAGTCAGATATTTAGGTTCAAAGTAAATTATTCTCATCACATGATCTTAAGTCATAAGAAGACAGACGAACTTAGGTTTTTTCATTCTTCATGGAACAATTCATGCCAACTCGACGTTCCCCACCTAGTTAACCACGAAAAAGACTTTGACGATTTTATAGAAATATTTCAGGACAGTGACATGTTTAACTACGCCCTACATAACAGACCTGATACTAAGTACATGGTAGAGACAATCCCCGCGACTAGTTTATATATATATATATATATATATATATATATATATATATATATATATATATATATATATATCACATAAATGAGGACCCAATAGGTTGTTGTTTAGACGATTTACCTACTCACATACGACACAATTACGGCATCAATATTTTACCGCATGACTCAAGCCTTAAGGCATACACTTACATGTTATGTCTCTTTCGATGTCTGGCGGTATTCAACGGAAAACCTGTTAGGGATCTTAGGAAACCAACAAAGCGTTTAGCAAACAAGTGGCAGAAGTATCAAAAGCTAGAATCATTAGACAGCTTCCCTGGGGTTAGACTTATTGACATGCCAGCAATAGAAAACTGTTTTGGGGTAAACGTAGATATTTTTGAATTCAATGAGACCCAGGTCTTGGTCTCCAAACTTCGTAGTAGTGGGAAACATCATAAGACTATGAGGGTATTACTGTATAAGGATCATTTCATGTATATCAATGATCTCGATAGAGTAACCAAGTCATTCGGGTGTAGTGAGTGTGGGAAATTGTGGAATACATTCTGGGAGATGGATAATCATACTCAGATCTGTAATGGGGGAATAACGGTTAACAGTTATAAAGGAGGTGTGTACTCCGTGACAGAAACTGTCTGGGAAGCCATCAGCTCATTGGGGGTCAAGGTAGATACTGATTATATCTACTCCTATAGAGCGGCCTATGATTATGAGGCGTAGTTTTTGAAAAGTAATTTACCAGGGGTAACCAAGTCTACCAAATTTTGAAGAAAGCATGTCCCCCTTAGTTGGTCTATAGCCTCTAATGTCCCTGGTTTCAAGGATTCTGTCTTTCACATCACAGCGGGTAATCCTCAGGGCTTGGTGAGGCAGATGGTTGACTATCTGACTCAAATCGCTGATGCAGCCGAATTACGAAAAGAGCATGATTAGGTTATACAGCCTTAGAGGCTATAAGTGAGCACAAGCTCGTGGCTAGGCTAGACGAGTACCGGAATGCCGGTGCTGGGGTTCAACTCAGGGCGTTATGACATTAACTTAGTGAAGCCTTATCTGATAGAGTCCTTCATCTCTGCCACGATCACCCCTTTAACTATGTAGTGAAAAGGAATAATAATTTAATGGCCATATCCACCAAAAAGCTTTGATTTCTAGATATTGTTAACTACTTAGCCCCGGGATTTAGTTATTCTAAATATTTAGCGGCGTATGACACAGAAGAGTCGAAAGGGGTGTTTTGCTATGAGTATGTCACCTCCTTGGCTAGACTAGCGGAGACTCGCTTACCCCCACACGAGGCATTTCATTCCCAGCTGAAAAACACCAATATTTCAGTTGCCGAATACGAAGAATGCCAACGAGTATGGAGCGAGAACCATATGTCCACACTGGCAGACTTTTTGCGCTGGTACAACAATAAGGACGTGAAGCCTTCTATTGGGGCATTAGATAAACAAGTGGAATTTAACAAAGGGTTAGGTGTAGATATTTTCAAGGATGCCATTTCTGTCCCCGGGGTGACCCTTAGGTATTTATTTAAAACCATACACATGTTTTCATTGAGTGCTATTGAAAAATACTGAATATTATGCAAACGATGTTTTATTGGAAAAATAAAAATTATGAAACGAAAAATATGTGTTTTGTTGGTTTATTAAGTGGTATGCTTGACAAGTTTTCTTGTTTATTCATGTTGTCGACTTTCTGGCTGTCGTGTTGTCATCTTTCATGGTACTCGATGATGTTTCTTCATGTTGATTGTAGCTGTGGAATATACTATGGAAAAACAAATGAGCTGCCAGAGGCAGCGCAGAAACACCACATAGAAACAAACCAAGATAACACAATTTTTTTCATTTTTCTTCTTTTTTTATTTTCAAAACTTTATACACATTGATTCTTCACATAATTGTCTCCTGTGGGCTGTCATCTGAACTTGGTAGACACACATCTGACTGTCGGATACACATCTGGGATTGGTCACACATCTGGGGTACATCACACATCTGAGGTACATCACACATCTGGGGTTGATCACATATCTGCTTGGGTAAAGTCTTTTGACTTGGGTATCTTCGATTAGTGCCCTTTTTGACCTGGAAATTCTTTCTTCGGTTAGTGTCTTGTTTACTGACTTGAATAGGTTGCTGGTTGAGTCTATCAAAGTCAGTTAGGATCTCGCGATGCAGAGCTATCAACTGTTCATATTCTTGACGAGTAAATGTCATTCCCTATCGGGCAGGAAACCTGGTCTCGGATTCATCAAAGAATCGACGGATGTGTAACTTGGTTATTCCTCTGTAGGATGAGACAAATACAGCCTTGACGCCATCTCCCACTGGTCTAACAATGTCACCATTACGATTCAGGTAGACCCAGTTAGCTGTGTTGCGTACTGTAGTCATCTTCAGAATGAGCTAATGGTACTCCTGTCGGGTTTATATACTAGGGTGTAAACTGGTTATATCGTCTCAGCTGCATTACGCATGGCATGACTAGGCGACGTATTAGCCGATCGTTGACCCATTGTTTGCTTGAAAAAGGTTGGAGAATGCGGGTCATGCTCGCCCCACTACTTCTCATCAGGATGAAATAGATAGCATAGAGGCCACAGGCGTTGCTTAACACATTTTGTAAGACCCGTGTATTATACATGAGCGGTGTGTCTGAATGATGGTCAATAACATTGTACAGGTCACTGTTTAAGGGTGGCAGACCAAATGATTCAAAGTACTCGCATTTGCCTGACCCGTTGAAGTACATGGCGACCCAGTGGGAACCTAGTTTATAGCTAGGGTCAGTGTTTACAATAAAAGCCGCTAGCCTGCTTCTATCTAGATGTCGGGGTAGCTGATCTCGAGCGCACACTCTGATCTGTAGTCGACGAGCATACGTATCAGCTATTAGTATTCTGGTAATCTGCTGCGTGTTCATTATGAAGCGTAATCTGTTAGCACTTGTCTGGTCTTGGATACTTCAATTATCCCGTCGTGCTCGGCGTAGACGATGACTTGTAATGGCTCTGGGGTGGATGTGTTGAACTTAAATTCCAGTGTTAAAGGTCCCGTCCTCGGCATCTCAAACTGGACTCCGTCCAGTAATCAGGGACTCAGATCAAAGGCATACAGCGTATAGCAATACTTGAATTGATTATAGTCAGTTTAGTTGGCGGCGTCTTTGCCTACTAGACCCATGGCTAGGTTAGTACCAAAATTCGCTCATACGTATTGGTTGCGCTCAAAGTCCATGGTCAGCGGTTTGCTGGTGGCAGCTCGACCGTCGACGGTTACGTTCAGGTACGTCAAACCAAAAGTTTGAAAATTATACGTGTTATAGCTGTAGGAACCGTTAAAAGCTGCTGATGTAACAAGTCCAATCACGACGCGAGTGGGCGTTTGACTCATAAACAGATTGTCTTGAGTGTGAGATAGCATACCCTGGGGGATAGCTAATGTTTTTAGCACCACACGCTTGAAAGGGAATTTCGCGTTAGCTCTCGTCAAGGCTTTCTCGTGGGCGAGCGCGATGGCCGGATTCAGTCTGGCTTTACGAAACACCAGTGTGGCATGCGTTATAATAGACGAATAACCAAGCGCCCCGTCAGGGGCCAAGAGATTAAAGGTAGCCTTGGATGGCGTCAGCTTAATTTTCACATCAACACAGTTTATCATGTAGCGGTCTTGCACAAAAATGTCGGCGCGTAGTCGACCCATCATATCTATTTCTCTCACTGGCTAGTTGACGTCGTGTTCTTAGCCCATTGTTGTTTTCGCCATGCGTGTCATTGAGGAATTTGGCCGTGTCTTAGTAATAGAGGGCGGCTGAGAGATGACTCTTTTTGGCTTCTTCCCCATGGTTCAACGTCGCTTCCAAGTAGGCTCTATACGGATACGTATTTTCACTAGGGGTGATAAGCGTGTCGTTGAGTGAGACGTCCACTTGAGAAAATAAACTGTGCAGGTAATAGTTGAAAGGAGCGACATCTGCCGTGGGTGGTAGTTTGTCACCGTTGGGTAGTGTGACTTTAGCTCTGGCGTGTAAGAGTGTGTTAAACAGATCCAGATACTCTTCACTGGCAACAGAGATGGCAAATTCTATAGGTGCGCTGGGGGCTAGTGAGGCTAAAGTGTGTATCTCCAGAAACTGACCCTCTTCCACGGCGGTCTTCGTGGGTGATACACTAAATAGACCCAGACCAGAATGAAGACAATCGCAGGAATGAGGGTGAATCAGAGCCATTATGCAAAGATATCTGAGAGCTGCTGTTTCTTCTTATGAGCTCGACGATGTGTGGGGGCTAGTTTTATACGCTTACTGGGCTCCCCAGGTGGCGCTGCACGTCTCTTTCTTCTGATACCGCTACCTGATTGGCTAACGTGGTTGACAGCTCCTTGCAGTAGACGCTGACCGGCTTGCTTGGCCTTACCACCAGTCTTTAGCCAGGGTAGAATCGTGCGAACGAGTCCACTGAAGAAGCTGCCGATACCACGACCTCTCTGACTCCGACAACCCACAAAGACTGGCATGCCATGTCCAGCTTGATTACAGTAAAAGTCTTCGTACAGTCTGGGATTTCGACATAACGCCACGTATTTCATTATTCTAGGTCTGATCTCCTCCGAATTCGAAAATGTAACGTCAGCACTGAAGTCCCGGAAGTGAATGAGACGTTTGTGTCCGTATCGGTGGTTAAAAGGATTTCCACCGTGTCGAAGGAGTACCAACTCATCGGCACGTAGTGAGGTTTGTCATAGGCGCGATACACCGAAGCCGACAGCTGACTCATGATAGGACCCGTCCTTAGTAATGGAACCATGACGTCTCCGATTGGTCTCGCCGCTATGAGATCGCGGTAGACGTAGATATTTTGCAGATCGTTATTTAGCTCTACCGCCACTTGGCCTTCCATTAATGGGTTGGTGTGCGATATCTTCGAGGAGTGAAGTCCTAATATGTCTTTCAACTTTTCGCTAAACATAGCCACGGCCCCCGCTTCGAATATTTTCACGATGATTTTCTTTGAGGTATTGTCGAAATAGAATCTGACTCGCGTCTGATCATCGACCTCCGACTCTTTCATTATTCGATTCAGCTCCGCTATAAACGCGTCTGGTGAGCTGTATATGCCTGGTGGACACAGTTTTCTGGAATTCCCTCTGGTTGGTGAGTTGTTGTTTATCCACACTTCATGCTCTAGCACATTGCAGTAGTAGTTGGGAAATTGAATTTCGGCCAAACCCACTTCGTAATGCTGATTCACCTCAATAGTCTGCGGTAACTTGACGAAATAGTGACCTGGAGTGTTCTTGGGAAACATGTTCGGCGAAGCATTGCTCGGTAATGTCACGTAGAAACTCATATTTTAGGGTTTGGTAGCATGTAACCCAGACAGCTGCTTAGCAGAGCGATCCACAACTTGCCCTCGGCTGCGTCGACACTGTCTCGAGACAAATTGAATAGTGATACACTAATGACGGTGTATATAACGACCAGTTGACAGAAGAAGACAATCTCTAGCCGCGGCACTCGCCGACCAAACATACACCAGACCGAGTTTCTTTCTCCTTCTGTGGTATTTTGTGAGTTAGTTTCCATGGTGGTTTCTTCCATTAGTATCTGGTTAGGTCTGAGACCCAACTGTTGAATGACTTGGGATACCCGAACCACTTGACTAAGTACTCTTTACCACCTCGCCTGGGTCTTTCTTGTAAGACTGATTCGACTCGGTACACTTGATTGTCGCCGACGAGTTGTATCTCTTCTCGGTAGAATGAGCCTTGAAGTTCTTCCCCCGAATCGTCTTTTAGCACATACGTGACCGGACTGGTCTAATTTATACGACTGACGATAAACAGTTCTTCTGTCCACGAGGGCGTATTCCGCTTTTTAAAGGGTTGTTTGGATTGAGCCAGTCTGACTCGATGGCCGGCTGTAAAATACACTTTTCTCTCGAAAGTCTTCTAGTACAAGTTATTCCAAATCTCGTTTTGATTCGTAAAGTTGACTTGCACGGGCGTCATGCGAATACTTCTGTGATACGATCCGTTGTAGTTGCGGATCAGTTTATCTATCACGTTGACGTAGCGAAGTTGATTGGTCTTGGTGAAATAGCGCCACATTTTTTCTTTCAGGGTTCGATTGAATCTTTCCACTATCGCGGCTTTCACATCTTCATTCTCAGTGGTAAAGAAATGCACACCTCGATCTTTCAGGAATTTTTAAAAAGTCCGGTTGACAAATTCCGACCCTTTATCAGTCTGAAAATTTATCGGTTGTCTATCAACAAAAATTTTACTCACGGCGTCCACTAGCTCTTTCCCCGTTTTCTTCTTGATCGGGATGGCCCAAGCATATTTACTAAACACATCGAGACACGTCACTAGGTACGACATCCCATCATTGTATCTTTGTAATTTTCTCATATCTATCAAGTCGGCTTGAAACTGTTGATGTATACCACCGGTTATGGTTTGACGTCTCTGGAAACTACGACGGATCGGTTTATGTAATGTATCCGTATCCTGATGTGGTAGCCAAGTCTCTATATTCTTCAATTTAGTATTCCGTTTTAAAGCGGCGGCTCCGTCGTAGGCTCCGGGTTTCTGAGGATCGTAGTAATATTTTCTTAATTGCGAAGCCATTTTCCCCACTTGGGTTGTAGGTATCCTACTCTTCTTTTTGCTTCGCCTGAGCTTATAAAGTGGTGTTGTCTCGACTATTTGTTCGACTACTTGACTTTTAGTCGGTTGAATAAGTAGTTCTAGGTATTAGAAGCCATTATATTAGATAAGCAAACATCAAATTCTGTCAAAGGATATCATGCTGTGTCAGACAGAGTCCTATTAGTAAAATTAAACGGAAGACCTTTTAAAATAAATGTCATTCAAGTATATGCCCCAACAAGTGAAAGCAGTGAAGAAAGCATAGAGGAATTTTATATTGACGTGAAGTCTGCTTTGAAGAACTGCAAAAAATCAGAAATAAATATCATAATGGGTGATTTCAACGCAAAAATAGGACAGCAAAGCGATGGATGCAGTGTAGGCCACCATGGTTTGGGAGAGAGAAATGAAAGAGGATACAGACTTGTAGAATGGGCAAAAGAACAAGAAATGTTTGTAGGAAACACCTGGTTTAAACAGCATCCTAGAAGATTATGGACATGGAGGAGTCTAGACAGCAGGATTAAAAACCAGATAGATTACATCCTGATTAGCAAAAGGTTTCGAAATGCGTTAACAGTCGTAAAAACAGTTCCAAATGCAGACTGTTACAGTGATCACAGACTAATTACAGGCACATTGAGGGTAAAGTTAAAGAAAGTCAAGTATACAGCAGGAAACCCTAAATATGACTTGTGCAAATTGAAAACTGACAAAGAAATACAAGATAATTTTAACATAGAATTAAAGAACAAATTTGATATATTGTCTGATCTAGAGATCCTGTTTCAAGATGTAGATGATCAATGGGAAACGATGAAGAATTCAATCAGTTGCGCAGCAGAAAAAAACTATTCCAAAAGTAAAGAAAGTGGGCCGTAAGACATGGATGACTGAAGAAATTTTACAACTAATGGAAACAAGAAGACAAAACAAAAATAATCCTGCCAAATATGAAGAAATTCACAGAAAAGTGAGAACCTTATGTAAGGAGGCAAAAGAAACATGGCTTGAGAAAAATTGCAGAGACATTGAAAAAACAACACAACAGTAACAATGCGAAACTAATGGACAAAAAAATTCAGGAGCTTACTAATCAAAGAACACGTACATCAGCAGGCTGCCTAAAGACAAAAGATGGAAGAGTCATAATAGAAAAAGATCAGATCTTACATGAATGGTCAGATTATGTGAAAAACCTTTATGACGATAACAGAGACGAACAGTATGATGTCCAAACTAATAATGAAGGACCAGCAATTTTAAAGATGGAGGTTCAGAATGCGCTTAACCATATGAAATCTGGCAAGACTCCCAGTTCAGACAGCGTCACAACAGAAATGATTAATGCTTTAGAAGAATATGGAATAGATAAAGTTACCAGTCTGCTTAATACAATATATTATACTGGAAATATACCTCAGGAGTTAAGTAATTCTGTATTTATTGCAATCCCAAAGAAATCAGGAGCCTTGGAATGTGATCAACATCGAACAATTAGTATAATGAGTCACATCACGAAGATTTTGCTAAGAATTATCATGCAAAGAGTTAGGAGGAAAATACAACCTGAAATAGGGGAAGAACAATGTGGGTTTGTGGAAGGCAAAGGTACAGTAAATTTTGTGTATATACTGAGAAACATAATCGAACGTTTTATAGAAGTAAACAAAGATCTGCACCTTTGCTTTATTGACTACACAAAGGCTTTTGATAAAGTGAGACATGTCAACATGATAAGGATGCTTGAAGATCTACAAATTGATGGTAAAGATCTTAGACTTTTAAAAAACATATATTGGAAACAACAAGCTGCCATAAATACCACAATGTAATATACAAGTAAATGGGAATATTCTTCAACAAGTGAGCAGGTACAAATATCTCGGAACAGTAATAACATCTGATGGGAGATGCCTTGAAAAGATTAGAACAAGAATCGCCATGGCAAAAGTAGCCTTTAGCAAGATGAAAAACATATTGACCAATAAAAAGATGTCAGTTGAAACGAGAAAAAGAGTGTTGAGATGCTACATTGAACCTGTACTTTTATATGGATGTGAAGCGTGGACAATGAGCAGTCAGGCTGAAAACCATCTGATGGCTGTAGAGATGTGGTTTCTGAGGAAAATGCAAAGAATACCATGGACAGCCAGAAAGGCCAATGAACAAGTCCTTCAAGAAACAAATGAAGGTCGTAAATTGATTAGATAAATTAGACGTAGACAGTCAAAATTTTTTGGGCATGTAATGAGAAGAAATGGAATGGAGAATTTGGTGACAACTGGTAAGATCGAGGGGAACAGACCAAGGGGAAGGCCTAGAAGCAAGTACCTGGATGGCTTGGCCTTGTGGCATGGTCGAGACAGAAACACGGTGCTGATCCACGACTCTGGTGATCGAGTGAGATGACAGAACATGACCGCCCACGCTTACCGGCATGGCACATGATGGATGGATCAACAAAAATTTTACTCACGGCGTCCACTAGCTCTTTCCCCGTTTTCATCTTGATCGGGATGGCCCAAGCATATTTACTAAACACATCGAGACACGTCACTAGGTACGACATCCCATCATTGTATCTTTGTAATTTTCTCATATCTATCAAGTCGGCTTGAAACTGTTGATGTATACCACCGGTTATGGTTTGACGTCTCTGGAAACTACAACGGATCGGTTTATGTAACGTATACGTATCCTGATGTGGTAGCCAAGTCTCTATATTCTTCAATTTAGTATTCCGTTTTAAAGCGGCGGCTTCGTCGTAGGCTCCGGGTTTCTGAGGATCGTAGTAATATTTTCTTAATTGCGAAGCCATTTTCCCCACTTGGGTTGTAGGTATCCTACTCTTCTTTTTGCTTCACCTGAGCTTGTAAAGTGGTGTTGTCTCGACTATTTGTTCGACTACTTGACTTTTAGTCGGTTGAATAAGTGATGGCTGACTTTCAGTCGGCGTCGATTGAAGAGGTGTCTCGGCGACTGAAGCTGGTAAAGTGCTGACTTCGGGTTTTTGTTCCTTGATATCCACTGTCCCTAATGGCTTATGTCTGTACTGCTCAAGTCGATTCAGATACCGCTGCAAAGTCTGTTGATACACGCGGGCTTTTTCCCGAGGTGGTAGATCTTCGTTCTCTATGACATGTTGCATTTGCTGATCCAAGTCGCGCAAGTTATCTGTTAATGTGTCGGGTGGTGCAGAAGGTCTTTCCAGCATCCTGGGATCGATCAAGATCATTTTCTTCATTATAAGCCCACGACGCCTTTCAGCACGTTGAGAATAGGACCTAATAAAGCACCTATGAAACCACCTTGCTGCAAGATTTGTTTCCTCTTCTTGATAGATAGCTTCTTACGAGTGAGCGCTCTCAGACTGTTCTTGTGTCGCCGCAATCGTTTCTTCTGAACCGGTGTCAGTGGAACATTACCTTTTAACACATTGTTACAGTACTCACATATTGATTGGACGAGGTCCGGGGAAGCCGATTTAATTACGGCTTTCGCGTCAGCCGGCTTCGCCTCGCCTAGAAATCGCAGCATGGCCCCGTGACGTTTTATTCGATGGGCCATATTATTTAGGCACGTAGACGACTTGACGCTGATCTGGAAAAATATGACTTCGTAAGCTGAGCTGATCCGGTGTTTCCTGTCAAAGGTCAAACAGCAAATAACCGTGTGGAGCCGCTGTCGCGTCCTTAAAACTCTCTTAGACATATGACACGCGGCCTGGATACATCTGTTTGGCCAGGTTGGTAATCTGAGACCCGGCACGTGGGTTCTTAAATACCACTAGGTAATGTGAATTCAAACTAATAGTTCTTTGCTCTTTATTCTTCCCAATGTGATTCTGGACTATATACACGACACTGAGGTTGCGATGATGACTACCTTTAGTAAACATCTTAGTCACTCTATCATCTGTCTCGGACATTAGGTCATCTATTACCACTAAACGACGTCTATCACCTGTCCACTGTTCCATATCCGGCAAGCCTTCGTTAAATTGAATACCTTTCATAATATCATACATGGATTGCCATTCTCCGTAGCACCATATAATCTCCTCTGGAATCGGATCGACCATGTCTGATAAATGAGTCAGAAACATTTGCACAAAGACGGATTTTCCACACCCCGTTGGACCCGCAATCAAAGCCGTAAAAGGATGTTTCCATCTCGGATCCATGCCTAATAATAATCACCTACACACCAACGACAAGTATTTTATGGGACTCCACCACCGACGCGCCGCCGCCAACGCCGCCGCCGCCACCGCCGCCCGCCAGCCCGCCCGCGTGCTCCCCGGATGTGACAACAGGACAACCAGACCCAAAAAAAGCCCCGCCAAGTTCAAAATATTAAGGTCAATTGTGGTCGTAAAATATGACAAAACAAGATGGCCGGATCACCCCGTAAAGAACGATTTATCGGTGGTTTGAAACCACAAAACAGCTTTAGTTACAACATTATATACTACTGAGCCCGCCCAGGTGCTCAACGCGAGAAAACAAAAACAGAAATCAAAAGACGAGCCCTTTTCAGGGCTCGAAGCAAGTTAACAAGCACAGAAGCTAAAAGACGCGCCCTTTTCAGGGCTCACCTCAAGTAAACAAGCACAGACAATAACTAATGTTCCCTTTTAGGGCTAAACCCAAGAATCACTCAAGCGAAGCAAGAACGGGAACCAACGTAAACAAACATCGACCCAACCTCTCAAGAAAACGCAACCCAATAAGGAGGGGCAGGGTGTAAGGCTTACAACGGAACAGGGGTACAAGGACGTGTCCACCACGAGCGCAAGAACGACGCCCGAGCACAGCAGAGAAACCACTCACAAGGAGGAGGTACAAAGCGGAGCATGCAACTAATAACACAAAATAAGTAAATAAATAAATTAGGAAATAAATAAACCACACCCAACTAACGAAAAGCGTGAACAACAGTATACCAACTAGGATGCAAATTGATAAAGGAAAACAACAATAAAACCACAAAACAACTTACCACAGCAAAGAAACAGTAAACGCCAAGAATAAAGATAACTAAGAAAATAACCAAACACAACCATGAATAACCAGACAAACAATAGTTAAAAGAAATACCAAAAGCAACTACAACGTTGGATAACAGAAGATATAAGATTAAGAGATAGCGGATAAAATAGGAAAACGTAGATAGTAGGAATGTAGGTAGTTAATACCAACAATTTCGCAACCAAAACCACGAACAATGTCTCGTTTCAAATCTTTAGCCCTTCCTTCGAGCGTGGTGGCGAGTCCCATTGCAGTCAATCAAACAAATGTCGGCCGACGTCCAACCTCCACAATATAGCGATAATCGACCGTAGGTCGCACCCGGTCCGAGCGCATTCACCAAACTGCCAAAATAACCCACACCTCACATTGTCACGAGATATGCATACTACGTTGTCTACCCCTGCTCTAATGTATAACAACTTTCGTTTAGAGAGGATGTAAACGCAAGAATAGCTTTAAAACAATGATGTGCTTCTATTTACTTAAAAATTACATTTTTAAAACTGAAGTCACATATTATATTTCATTTAACTCAGCGTGCCATTGAAAATCGTTCCGAGTGCCCTGCTGTGCACGCGTACCATAGGCTGCCGACGTCTGGTCTACTGTCTTCTCTACATTCCCACCGATCTTGTGAAAGTGATTCGGACCTCTTGTCTTTTCCGACAAGGGCGAAAACGCGAATGAACACACAGTACGGTTAGAACCCCATTGACAGTTGGAAATCGAATAATGCAGGCCGTTCGTCAACAGCCCTGTGAAAATTACACAAAAACATTTGAAAAGCTGACAAAAAAGACTATTTCTAACTTGTGGTTTTCTTATACACGCACTAGAATCCATGTGGGTGCTACGACATTCGAGCACTGAACTCAGAACCTCCTTGCGTGGTCAAGTCGATGAGGCTGGCGCGCTAGCTGTGGTATCCTGGGGCGCTAACTGGGGTATCAGAGTGCAATGGTAACCGTAAATTGATTAGAGAAACTAAACGTAGGTAGTTGAGATTATTTTGGCTACCTTATGAGGAGATTTAAAATCTTCAATTCTTGTGTGATTCCAGTGCTAACGTATGGATGTCAGAGTTGGAAATCAACGGTAGCTTTAGATAAAAAACTTAGACAATTTTGAGAACAAATGTCTTAGAAGAATTCTAAACATCCAGTGGACAGATTTCAAAACCAATGCGCAAATAAACAAGAGACTAAGCAAGATATTGTATCCAATTTTATAAGAAAACGCCGTTGGAACTACATCGGCCATGTACTCAGAATGGACAAGACAAGACTCCCCTACCAAGCCCTCATATGGTCACCAGTAGGGAAAAGAAAACGGGGAAGACCAAGAGAGACCCTGCGTAGAACCATCATCAGAGAAGGCTCATTCAACGGCCAAGTGAACATCCAAGATCTACAACAGGTAGTAGCGAACCGCCAGACATGGAAAGCCATGACTTCTGCCCTATTCGCCGACGTAGGCTCAAGAGGAAAGACTAACTAACTAACTACGAGGATATTACTCATGACTTCTAGTGACAACTGACACAATTGACGGGAAAGGAGCAAAAGGGAACGCAGAGATATAAATACCCGGATGGTTTGGTCTCATAGCATAATGGGGATTAGAAGACAGACTTAATTCAAGGCTGGTGATAGAGTGAGATGGCGAACCATGAACGTCCACGCTTATCGACATGGAATACGACGACGATCCTTAACAACAAACAACCCAAGGCTCTCTTTCCTACCCCAACATTATCGAGGCTGAGATCCCCTGGTCTTGACCGTCCGGCTGTGATAAGCATTTACACGCAACTCACAACAGACAAATTTACGATTGCGTGTTTCTGCAATGCTAACCTACATTTGATATTTTACCCCACTGTCTTATCGTCTGTTTCATGTCAGGGACTGTCTGTGCCAGATACCCGGCTGTTCTGATTAGACTTGCAGGAAACTGTGTAACACTTGCACGTTTGTTTAATATTACACAAACGAAACAGAAAACACATCTTCACACGCTGTTGTCATGGAAACAGGATGGTCTAGTGACAGCTTTATCACAATGCTCCGCTGTTTGTTAAGTTAGTTGCATATCCCTTTACAAGGGGCCGCAGTCAACCCTATCATTGTTTGGCTGTTTGTGGAATGGTTTTTTGGTAAGTTTATGTTCAGTAGTTTGTCATTACTTTCTAAACGACCGGCATTCATACCAATGTATGAAAACACTGCTGAAGGCGGTCTGCTTCCAAATCACCCACAGATGTGTTTCCAACGCGGTATGCGGGATTTATTCATTCAGTAGCATGTCCTTTGCGGAACTTCTCTCCCGTAACAACCTTCAGGAAAACGTCTCTGACATGAGCAAGATATCCCGCGTCCGACACACCCATCAGGAGATCTTCTGCCCCTTACTGCACTTACATTTTTGGCATTTCTCTTCCTCCCTTCCTGGGAATATAACATTTCATCATTGTTCTCTCCAAACTTTTATTGCGTTTCAAGTGACCAAAATATTTCAATTGTCTTTGTTTTATCGTCTTTAGTAACTAACCTTCTTCAATATTAAGATCTTTTATGGGTGCATTTGGTCTTTTCTGTATCCAAGATATTCTTAGAAACCGTCTATAATATTTATATTAAAAGGTAATTATGCACTGTTCAGCTTGTTTAGTAAATGGCCATGTCTCAGGGGCTTATATTGCGGGATTACGAATCGCGGAAGAAGGTTGGCTATTAAAAACGATAAAACAAAGAGAATTAAAATATTTTGGTCACTGGAAACGTCACAAAAGTTTGGAGAGAACAATAATGGAGGGGTATATGCCTGGGAAGAGAGGAAGAGGAAGGCCAAAGAGAAGATGGGTGCAGGATGTGGTGGATGATCTCCAGATGGGTGTATCGGACGCGGGACATATTGCTTATGATCGAGAGGTTTTCCGGAAGGTTGTTATGGGAGCGAGGTTCTGCAAAGGACATGCTACTGAATGAATGAATGAATGAATGAATGAATGAATGAATGAATGAATGAATGAATGAATGAATATAACCTTTGCAGGACGCTGCAACCAATTGATAGTCTAGGCAATTTTACCTTCAGTAATATGCCATTACTATCTGAACAAAATCAACGTTGAACTCCAACTTAATGCCGATGTAGGGCAGTTGAGTCGAGTTGAGCTGAGCTGAGTTGAGTTGAGTTGAGTTGAGCTGAGCTGAGTTGAGTCGAGTTGAGATGAGTTGAGTTGAACTGAGTTGAGTTGAGTCGAGTTGAGCTTAGTTGAGCTGAGCTCAGCTGAGTTGAGTTGAGTTGAGTTGAGCTGAGTTGAGTTGAGTTGAGTTGAGTATTTAATGACTGTGCAGTGTTTGAAAATACCGCCGTTCCAAGATTTGTATTTACCTATTATGTTGCATGAACACCACAGAGGGTGAACACAAAACTTGGAACGGCAATATTTTCAAACACTGTACAGTCATTAACAATACACCCTGTACAACCCATGGCGGGAACAAGGGATGGAGTTATACCTCTCCATAGCAAAAAGCCTGTGTTGAATTGTAGAGACCATGTGTTGCCCATGCAGATGATTCCTCTCTTGGACTGCCTAGTTTACTCCAGAGATAAGGTAACACCAACACCTACACACCTGCAACAAGACAAGCTGCAGAAGCTGCCGGACCAGCAAAGCAATGCTCTTTCTGCCCACTTGTCAGAGCTTCGATCCTAGACCAGTTGCCGACCAAGGTTTAGGGTCTGTCTGCACTGCCATGACATTTAGTCATCAGGTTGCATGTACTCGCATCGGATAAGGCGGGCACTCTACCGATTACACCCCTCCGCCCGAAACAGCACAATGTGGGGTGTCGGGTTTGGTGAGCGCCGCCCAACATTTGACGCTTACAGAAAGCAGGTAGAACCGTCTACTTTTACACACAAGTTCGGTCAAATCTGACTACGACCTGAGAGAATGTGTACACATTGTGACATATTCACCTATCCATCATTTTCAGCGCGTCAACGATACACAGAAACCCAGAGATTATCAAAACAATTACAGCACCGTAGAACATCGAACGCACTAAGCGATACTAATGACAGACAGATGCCAGGATAAGAATAGAAAGGTTAGCGTCAACAGAATAGAATGTGACTGGTAGAGACACATCACGTGGATATAGCGTCCCCCAGCTCGGACGCCGCTTTAATAAAACCGCGCACTTCTATGACTTCAGAGCGAGCGAGCAGTCGCCAAAGCTATGTGTTGTCCAACTTCCTAACTTTTACAACGGGCAGTTTGATCTAGTCTGAGGTAAGCGTGTGATTCTCAGATCTAAGTGGTACCACGATGTATAACGTAAAGGTATCCAGTGTTGTGCGTCCAATGAATTGTATTTTTGATAAAATAAATCTCTGAAAACGTGAAAAACTGCCGATCGCAACTTCAATACTGGCGCCACTTCCCCGGCGAAACCGACATCTTATAATTTCTCAAAACTGCAAAACTCTGACTTTCTACACTACATCTAACAACTTCACTGTGTGCATATGACTATAATCTATCACAGAATAATGTACGAGATGAAATTTCCAATGCACTCGAATGCTTTTCATCAAAAACTTCTAGGAAAACGTTTCTGCAGAGATAGTCAGCTGGTGCAAACGAAACACTACCTTGCTTAAAAATGTACTTAATTCTGTCTATTTTGCAATCTAAAGAACTGAAACAGGAATTATACTCTTCCTTTTCTCTTTACGAATTGAAAACAAATAGTATTTGATAGAAATTAGTTTATTCATGTGTCAGATTTTATTTAGACAACGCACTACATCAACTGCATTGCTTAAAATAGGTTTATGTTCACAAACGCCATTTGTGATAGCCGACCTACTTAATCTGCTCAGACTAACGGGTGAAAATTACCTTGGTCTATAGCCAACTGTGTCGCCAACAGAATGGACATGATATGCACTGGTAAAAGATGTAGGAGAAGTATAAGTAGACAGAGAGGAGGAGAGTATTAGGGAAAAATACTGTAAGTAATAATTTTTTTCTAATATATTGTGTCATGACCTTGTATAGATTACCTTTTGTAACAAATACACATCAGAAATTCTGTATGTTGGACATGAACCACAATAAAAGCACACTAGATGAGTTAAACTCATATTAACTGATGTAGATGTGAGGACAATTAGTACAAGCTATGGAACCCCACACAACAGAAGTTAACTCAACACAATACACTTCACACCACACAACTCCACACCACAACCGCAGGAACAAGGAAATGATTTAGAATAGGAAGTAGTTGCCTTGGAAAGTACAGATAAACAATTATATACACAATGTAGAACAAATAGAGTAATGTGGATGTTTAAATGTATGCCATTTATACAAATGCATCTCATACTTGTGTTGATCTTGCCTGTCAGCTTGATTACCATGATTCAGGGAACATCGCATTATCACTCTTATCTGCGTCTGACTGTACACTACTCACTGAACTACAGGTCCACTGAGGAAATGCATACAGCAGGTACCAGACAACAGAAGCTGCATCCAGTGTAATAATCTCTGACCCACCCCAAAGTAACACAACAATACTTCTTCTGATCTTATCATTTTTGTTTTGTTATGTTGTGTTCACACTATGAACATGCTGTAAAGGATTATACATACCTGTATGAATTTTAAACAGTGATGTCTTGGTGCCACACCTAACCAACAAGGAGGGAAGAGGAGTGAATGAGATGATCAACACCTGTGATGGCAGATGACTCCAGCCTTAAGCAGAGAATGAGAAGTCTTCAGTGAAGCTAAACTGGCCCAACCTGAAGTGGATCCATCAGACCATGGACCCAGGCTTATCCACATCTCATCACACCAGGTTTTCTTATCACTCCCACAAACTTCATCCTCTCAGAAAATGATTTTCTTGAATTATTGTTGGATGTAGAAATTGTTAACTATAACACATTTTGGTAGTTAAAATATCTCACTATACAATGAATGTTATTATTTATTGACTGACTATACTTGGTCCTATGAAAGTTTTTTTTCTATTTCATTCTGTAAATGTCAACAGCTGATGAAAAAAACAAAGAAAATGTCAAATAGGCCAAAAGAAACTGGCACAGTCAATAAATTTGTTTAAATGTGAAGATCTCTTCCACTTAATTTGTCAGTCCAAACTATCTGTGGGAAAATCTCTATCTTGTGTGTAGAACATGTCTCAATGCCCCCTTGTGTTTGTTGAATGTTTAATTAACAGATACACATTCACATAAGTTAAATTCTTAGTTGGAGAGAGAGAACAGGAGACTCTTCATCTTTAACTGTTCCAAATCCATGTTATATTGCACCTGATTCTTATTGAGAAAGTCTTTTCAGACAATTTCTTAAGATGGAAGAAGGGGGTTCGTGAGCTATACCATTAAATACCAGGTGGAAGGACAGGGGACAAACCTAGTGATGACTTTTCTATTAAAAGAGGACCACACACCCTTAGACGAATAACCAAATCCGAGTCTGTAAATCTTTCAAGGGTCGTATTCTTGATCTATTTACATATAAGAAGAGGATGGGGCCCAGCTACCTTTAACAGAGATGGGTCATGCACTTTAGTGATTGCCAGTCCCTTCAAAATATACGACACACATATATAATAAATATTTATTGTTATAAAAACATATTTGACTAAATTTACTTATTTTGTATGTACGTTCCATTCAATCCATGGGACGCTGAATCGGCGTTTTCTGTCCTCGTAATTTTATTTCGCTGTTGGGTGATATTTCTTGTTTTTGTGAACAAAGAAGTCATAAAAATATGTCGCACAACGTGTTGCTAGGCACATTTCGCTGTATTTTGTTAGACTGGGTTTCACCGTTCAGCCGACAGATAAACATCCAGCCTCCTACTACGAACTCTTCCTTATAGTTACAGTTTTTGGAGAAGGGCTTACGAGAACAATTTGTAATCCCGCACATCGCGTTTGATTTGGAAAGCAGCCCGCATTGCCCTGATTGTCACACAATGGTATGAGTGTCAGTCGTTCAACAAGCAATGGCATACCACTGAACGAAAAATTGTGAAGAAATCAATCAATCAATCAGGTGCCGTCTCCACAATGATGGTTGGCTGCAATGGATCTCCAACACTGTCTGTCTCTCGCCTTGACTGTACATTCTGTCAGGCTGATGTTCGTTTATCTCTTGATGTTATCTTCCCACTTGTAGCATTGTCTACCTCTTGCTCGCTTGCCTTCAACCTTGCCTTCCAGTATGGTTTTTATAAGAGTATCATGTCTTTTAACGTGGCTGAAATATTTCACTCGCCTCCTCTTTATTTCTTTTTTTATCTTTACCCCACTCTTATTTATGTTTACAACATTCATTTCACAATGTTTTTGTTTTTCTTCCTATGTGAATGTAAAATGCTCTTGATGAACGAAAGATTAGTGATTGAAAGGGCCGATTGTAAGACGGGCCTGTTTGCCCAATTTGTGACCCTTTTAAAATAAAGTTGATTTGATTTGATTTGATTTCTTTCATCACCTCTCTCTTCATTCTCAGTTTTTCTAGAACCTCTGCTTTTGATTGTTTTTGTTTCCATTAAATACTGCATATTAGTCTGTATAACCTCATCTCCAGGGCTTCTATGCGACTTTCTAGTTGCTTGTTCAATATCCAGGCTTCCGCGCCATACAGAAGCTTTGAATATACGTAGCATTTGCCAATTCTCATTTTTAATGCAATATAATCTCTGTAGATGTTAATACTGATTTCACGCCGTTGACAGCATTTTTGGCCATTCTTATTCTCTTTTTGATTTCTATTAACTTCTGCCATCATCTGTTATTATATGTCCAAGATAGGAGAAACTTGTTACTTGTTCTAGTATCTGCCCGTTTACTGTGATGTTCATTGATGAACTTTCCTTTTCACTGCTAATTATCATAGTTTTTGTTTTTTGGATGTTAATATCTAAGCCACATTTTGCACTGTACCTGTTTACAAGTTCCACTAGGTCTTCTAACTCTTGCTCACTTTCAGCTAGTAACACGGTATCGTCAGCATACCTAAGATTGTTTATGATTCTTCCACTGATGTTAAGTCCAGGCATTTCAACTTGTTTAAAAATTCTTTCTGTGTATATGTTGAAGAGGCCTGGAGAGAGTACACATCCTTGCCGTACTCCTCTTGTTATCTCTATAGGCGACGAATTTCCGCATCTAATAGTCGCCACTTGTTCCCAGTACAAGTTACAAATAAGTCTGATGTCCTTTCCGTTTACTCCTATATCTTGAAGGCACCTAATTAGTCGTTCATGTTGAACTCTATCAAAAGCTTTTTTGTAGTCTATAAAACAAGCATATATACTTTTATGAATTTCTATATATTTTTCAATTAACATCCTCAAACAGATAATTGCTTCTCTGGTGCCGCTGTGAAGAAATCCCAGTCAACAATTTCTGGGGTTAACTGTGACGTCATGTAAAGGCTTTGCACGTAAATTTCAGTTGTAAGCAGAAGATTACCGCATTCTGTGTTATTTTCCATGATTGCGATCAGACTTTTGTAATCTACTGGAGAAGAGTGGGGTGACAGATGCGGCATTGATACTGGACATCGAATGAACACAAAATATAGCTATGGAGCTGCACAAAATAAAAGACACACATAAATACAAGGGAACGTTTCCACCAAAGCTTTTATCATTGAAGAAAAATGCAAGAACATTTCACTAGAAAACTGAGGCCGAAAAAGTTTTAATCAGGGCACTATGAAACATAACATTCATTCGAACACACAAGCTACTCTGTCACGACTGAGACCAGTATGTAACGCAATAACGACTGGTTAGTGATGGGTTTGTGGCGCGATAGATAAAGCTGAACACCCCCCGCCACCAACGATTAGTCACTTCCGCCATCATACAGTAGTCACTTACAGCTTTATACAGTAGGGTGTACAAGTCACCCGTGGACAATTTTAAAGATGTCTGTTGTTTGTTCGTTTGTTGATACTCACGCATTTTTTTTTATTTGGGGGGGGGGGGGGGTGTTTGGCGATGACGGATAACAGAAACTGACGGTTAAACGAGTGACGGTTAATCTAAGTTTTACGGTATAACAATCACATATAAGTAGTCTGCATGCTGTGATGAGTATAGTTGTTTGTGCACACTTGAAGAACTTGACTTATTGAAATGTGTCAGTCCCAATGTAAGAGACGCA
Source organism: Cepaea hortensis (assembly GCA_963921405.1). NCBI lineage: Eukaryota > Metazoa > Mollusca > Gastropoda > Stylommatophora > Helicidae > Cepaea > Cepaea hortensis. The sequence goes on along the minus strand of OY992891.1, from coordinate 67,728,107 downwards.
AGGTGGCAAAGTATTGTGTGCGTGGACTGAGGTTAACTGAAGGAGAGTTTCGAAGCCTCATTTTCACACTCTCGTCATAATTCCATTTGATGGGCTGGCAAGGTGTGATCCAACCAGCTCGCATAGATGCTATTGGGTGACCAGGGGAGACTTCTGTAGCTTTGGGCGCTCAACATGTCGTTGCTGGTGGTTACCTTCCGATCCTTTGAACAACCAACCAGTGGTTAATCCGCGCAGTTGCCTCAACATGTCCAGCTAAACCAAGTGAAGGTGGTCAAAGGGGACTAATACAATCTCCATTCTCCACGATCTCGGACTTGTCTTCATAAGCATGTGAAGGTTGGTTTTTGCAGCTAGGTTCCTATTTAGATGGTTGAATAGGAATTCTGTCCATTTCTTAAAGTTATGGCTTCAGGTGAAGGAACGACCTGGCGAAGGAAGACACCTTTTACAAGTACTTTTTGATCGTGCGATGACAATTATCCTCTTGTTCCTTCGGGCAGAATGACAGGCTTCAACTCAACAATCACAAATAGAGAGCATCTGTTGGACCCCACCCCCACCACCCCCACGCTCCCTTTCCCAGTCATACAGGTGTTGTGGGAAACGATCTGATGGACAGATTGGCTGTGTTTGCAATCCTTAGTGGGGTACTGGTGCATGACAAGGCAGCTGTAGTCGGAGCCCTTTGGGATCGTGCGTATAGTCCAGAAGAACAGATAGATAATCACGGCCGTGAGAAAATGGTGCTTAGCGAGTTATCAGAGGATCTGGCCGACACTCAGGACTCTCAGGGAAGGTCAGACGGCCGCATAATCTGACTACTATTGGTATTATCAGTACTGTGCCTCTTCACTAACTGTTTATGATGAGGGCGTATTACGTATGGAAATGTTCCGAGTGCTTTTATGTCGGTTCTTGGCATAACTCATCTCAACTTAATTCCTTCCTTACTTGGAGATCAGAGCTTCGAATCCAGGTGTGGCAACTAGTTTCAAATTGCAATATTGTGTAGTGTGTCCTCTAGTGTGTACTTTTCCCCTGTCTCTATAAGTACCGAACAATATATCTGTATTTATTTGTCAGGTTAGATTAGGCAGGATGGCCTTGACCTTATCACCCTATTAGCACCGCTTTAGTGAGACCATATTGTCCTGGCACCATACCCCGTGTGGGTTTAAAGGTATAGAAACGGGGCCATGTACCTTGTGTTTGGTACATTTGAATACAGCGCATAGATGGCAAGCGTGCAAGAATGGTAGCATAATTGTTCGCTCTCTATTCTGACAATACTTTCAGCGTAAGGTATTGCCGCTATGTGTCTCGCCAGTTTGGATTAAACATTTGGTGCCAGCTATTTTAACTAGGAATAACAGACTACACAGATAATGACTTCTTTGGAGAACAATCATCCTTCACATTAATATCCGAATTGTGGCTGACTATCTTTGCGAAACAGTCAACCAGAAAACATGATTTGGCTCTTGCAGCGCTTCGCACGTACGACACCGTATGTTTAGGCTAATAATGGGACAATTGTAGAGTTGACATTTACCAGCAACGTTAAATAAAGGAGACACATTGTGAGGTAGGTAATAGTTGTGTAATAGTGCTATTTATATTTGGTTGTATTCACCGCGGGTCGTTATGAGCGCATTCTGGTCACGCCGTGCCTTGACGCAGACGCTTGAATATCCTCGAAATCATGAGTCTTTACAGAACACGATACCGGAAACCATAGGACGTTGCGGCGACTAGCCTACATCAGCAAACAAATACACAAAACACAACATATAAACACTAAAGTGATTACATTCAGGCATAATAACCGAATGCTTGATTGCTTGTGTTCGCTGGCTGTGAACTCCAACGCGAAGTCCTGTATGCCGGATGAAGACATCCTGTTGTCCAACATCAGTGTGATGTCATACAGGACCTGAGGTTAGCGTGAGTATCCGTTGTCCCATGTCTAACTTATTGGTGTGCGGACTTGTGGTTCCTCGCCGTGCAGGCAGACACTCTCCAACTTCGGACTTCGGAGGAATCAACGATCCTAATGACTTTAGCCAGGACCCAAAGGGACCTGTTGCCCTGGACCCTCCGCGACGTTGCGTCAATAGGTCTTGGCTAGTATAGAACCCAGCCCTGGTGCCTTGGAAACACCTCTGCGTCCCATAACTGAATGAATAATAACTTTGAATCTACATCCATGGTCAAACTGAGAGAACAGCAAGTTAAAAGCGGTGTGACCAAACAAGAACACTATGCAAGAAGCCAAAGAAGATTAATAAACCAGCACAGACATAGTGTCGTGAGCCGCTACACGCTGCGGGATTTGCTGAAGAGGGGATCCGAGCACTTATGGACAGAATGATTCGATGTGCATTGAGGATGATCTGTCGACTAACTAACTAACTAACTAACTAACTAACTAACTAACTAACTAACTAACTAACTAACTAACTAACTAACTAACTAACTAACTAATTAACTAACTAACTAACTAACTAACTAACTAACTAACATCTTCTTCTTCTTCTTCAGCGTTCCGAGCCATTGAGGTTCTTTGCTGCAAATACAATCCGTCTCCATTCGTCTCTCTGGTGGACCTTCTCTTGCCAGTCGTTGATTCCAAATGCTTGTAGGTCTGTACATGTATTATCTCTCCACCGCCTTCTTGGTCTACCTCGGGGTCTACGGTCATTTATTTCCTGAGTGTAAGCGAGTTTTGTTTCCCTATTATCTTCCATTCTTTCTATATGCCCCAGCCATTGTAGTCTATTAGCCTTCATGATACCAGTGATTAGCGGGGACTTAAACAGATCATAAATGTCTTTGTTACTTCTTCTTTTCCACTCTCCACTTTGTGTATCCCTAATGGGTCCAAAGATGCGTCTTAAAAATTTGTTCTCAAAGGTTTGTAACTAACTAACATAATGAAAAAATTCATAACCCAGCCAGAGAATTTAAAATTAAAAAAATTGTTGGATGTTCTTTCTAGGACGCCCCGATCAAGTCCAGGTTTCTAGGAAATTTTACACTCAGTGATTTGCCATTGCTTTCTGAACGAGAAATCAACGTCTAAGTTCAACTTTATGTCGGTGTAGGAATGGAACACTCTACCTCGCCATCAGCGCACCGGAAACAAAACGTGAGCGCTATGTCTGCTGCGTCGACTGTTAACCATAAATTACACGGCGATGATTGCGCATGTCTTGAAATTTACCGGAAATCCTGTAACTGCTCTAGGAATAGGTCAAAAGTTACGAGAAGGTTACGGAGAGTCAGCCGATTATATATCTGAAGATTACATACTAAGTACAACACGTTAAAGAGACGAAGTATTGTTTACTGCATCTGCTTCAGAGGAGGCGTCGTGGTTGCAGAAGCTGTTTCAGTGGCGTCACCATGGTAGGGCGGCAGTAAACCTTTCTACTATGGTGAAGGAGGTGCAGTGCTGTAGTTGCTAGACGTTCACATGCTGGTGCGTTTTTTATGGGTTCGATTCGCGTCGAAGCGGATTCAAATTTTAAAGCTTAAAATGGGTATCAGAAAAGACTTGGAAAGTAAACTCAGCCGGCGTGATACTAACCACATCACTCACCAAGTGTCTAGTTTATTAGTTAGTTAGTTGGTTAGTTAGTTAGTTAGTTAGTTAGTTAGTTAGGTGGCTGGCTGGCTAGCTGGCTGATTGGTTGGTTGGTTGGTTGGTCAGTTAGTTAGTTTATTCGACATCTTCCTCATTGCTCATCGAATCATTCAGTCCATAAGTACTCAGATCCCCTCCTCAGTAAATCCAGCACCGTGTAGCGACTCACGACACCAGGTTTGTGTTGGTTTATTAATCTTCTTTGGCTTCCTGCACAGTTCTCCTGTTTGACCAAAGCTCTTTTAACATGCTGTTCTCGCAGTCTGACCATGGATGTAGATCCACAATCATCATTTGGTTCTTGCAAACGACTTACTTCTCGTAGAGCAGTCAGTATATCAGCCTGGTCCATGGCTCGTACCCTTCAACAGTAGCCTTACCTGCAAGCTTGTCATCCTGCTCATTTCCTTATGCACCAGCATGTCCTGGAACGAACATGAAACTAATCTTTGCCAGCCGTGACCGCTACAGAGACAACAACAACTGTCTTCGGACCCACCCCATCGCTATCTTCCTGAGCATACTCATCGAGTCACTAAGGAAACATTCCCGAGTGAAGTCTTTAAAAACTGCGGTTATCACATATGCACTATGCACCTTAAAGTGTATGCACGGGTCATTTACTTACTAAGGTGAAAGAGCTGCCGTGGCACAGTGGTTAGCGCACTTGCCTGCGAAGACTGTGGTGCAGGTTCAATCCCCAGCAGAGGCAGGATTAGTTCCCCGAGCAATAAGGCTCAGGAGTAAACCCAGCCTCCAAGAAATTTCGGGGTATTATCTGAGAAGAACATGCTAAGAGGAAGTGAACTGGTCACCCCACTTCTTATACCTCATTGCCTAGAATATGTGATGTCCTACCACTATACACCCAAAGGTTGTTTCTGCTATTAGACTACCTTAACTTGTATGTATTAGTTTACTAAGGTGAAGAACCAGTGCGGTTTCTAGAGATATGTCTCGAATCTGTGCTCGACTTAAATGACTGGTATTGAGTGTCTCTTATAGAGGATATAGACAAGGAGTAGTCATCTGAGGGTAGACTAGTCAACGGACAATTGAAGCACATCGGTGGTTGAATGGCGAGTGCTATTTCATGCAGCTGTCAAGTCCTTCTTATATCAGTCATCTCCCCCTCCCCATTCTCTCTCTTTCTCCCTCTCTTTCTTTTTCTTTTTTTTGTCTCTCTCTCTTTTTCTCTCTATCTCTCTGTCTCTCTCATTCTCTCTCATTCTCTCTCATTCTCTCTCATTCTCTCTCTCATTCTCTCTCTCTCATTCTCTCTCTCTCATTCTCTCTCTCTCACATTCTCTCTCTCTCATTCTCTATCTCTCTCTCTCATTCTATCTCTCTCTCTCATTCTCTCTCGCATTCTCTCTCTCTCTCTCTCTCTCTCTCTCTCTCTCTCTCTCTCTCCTTAACTTCTCAATGATTTTACGTCTCCCTCAATTTCTTTTCCCTGTGCGTTCTAGAAACAGGACTTGCTAGTTATTCTATTAGCAGGTATTCTCCCATACAAGACCAGGAACATTTCCTCCAATCTTGATGGACTGCAATTGGTTTTAGCTCTCACCATAAGCTTTACATGAGTGATTCTGTTAATCCATTTTAGTCCATCTGTCTTAAAGTCTTAAAAGTCAAGAGGATCAACTTCATTGCACCAGGTTTATCCCATATGGCTCGGTCTCTTTCCGCAGGGTGGCCTGTCGAAAGCATCTCACAAAGCACGAACTCCGTAGCTCCAGCGACGACCCCAGGATTCTTCGAGAATATTCCTCTCGTAAACCGAAAGACGTAGCCAGGAATCGAACCCACAACCTTAGGCAGACGGCTTGAGCACTTCACCACGGAGATTCCCTGTTAGTCCTTCTGTGCAGGCACCAATTAATATATGTTTGTAATTTATTCGTAATTGTGTAGTTGTGATAGTTGTGCTCCGTGGTTTTGTTTCCTACAGCATTACTGATTTGAGTTAAAATGATGAGAAATAATGAAATGAAACCGTTGTAACACTACCTATAGATAGAAAAAACGTTGGAAGATGATCAGGAGATGTTGAAATCAAATATTTTAAACACTGCAAAATAAACAAGTGAAACCACGAAAAAAGAAAAAAAAAAACCGCAAAACACAGATAAAGGAAAAAAAGTTAATGGACCACCGAGGTAAAGACAGATGTAAAAGACAAAAAGGAAATGCATAAAAAGTGGGTGAAAAGCAAACAGGATCATGATTGCATCGAATATAGAATAGCAAGAAGACATGCGAATAGAATAACAAACAGAGAAAAACAGAAAGACTGCAATGAATATGGAGAAACCATAAATAAACATTACAAGGAGGCAACTAGAAACTTCTACAAAACAAAAATTAGTACAATGAGAACCATAGCAGAACCATTTGACCCAACTGAAATATTTAACAGCGAAAAAAGAGAACCAATAAGAGAGCAAAAACAAATCCTAAAAAGATGGAGTCGGTACTTCGAACTTCTCAACATTCCATCAGATACCACAGGAATCCAAGAAACTTACAAAGATGCCATCAAAGAACTAAAACCAGATATATTGAAAGAAGAAATTAAAGAAGCGATCAGATTAGCCCCATTGAATAAATCGCCGGGACACGATGAAATACCAAATGAACTAAATAAAGCAGCAATTGAAGTAGGAAAATCATGGCTACATAGACTATTTAACCGTGTTTGGGTAGAACAACAGACACCACGAGAATGGGAAAACGCCATAATTATCCCGATCTGAAAAAGAGAGACTGCATACAATACAGATTCATTTCTATTTTGAGACATACTGGAAAAATATTCTGCAAATTTCTAGATAAAAGACCACGACCTACAATATAACCCCAGATAAGTGAAATAAAACTTGGATTTAGTAGAAACAAAGGATGTACAGATGTCATCTTTGCTCTTAGATCATCAGCATCATGTGCCATGCCGGTAAGCGTGGGCGGTCATGTTTTGCCATCTCACTCGATCACCAGAGTCGTGGATCAGCTTTGTGTTTCTGTCTCGACCATGCCACGAGACCAAGCCATCCAGGTACTTGCTTCTATGTCTTCCTCTTGGTCTGTTCCCTTCGATCTTACCAGTTGTCACCAAGCTCTCCAATTTATTTCTTCTCATAACATGCCCAAAAAATTTTGACTGTCTGCGTCTAATATCTCTAATCAGTTTACGATGTTCATTTGTCTCCTGTAGTACTTGGTCATTGGTTTTTCTGTCTAACCATGGTATTCTTTGCATTTTCCTCAGAAATCACATTTCTGCAGCCATCAGATGCTTTTCAGCTTGACTGCTCATTGTCCAAGTTTCACATCCATATAAAAGTACAGGTTCTATGTAGCATCTCAACACTCTTTTTCTCGTTTCAATTGACATCTTTTTATTGGTCAGTATGTTTTTCATCTTGCTAAAGGCTACCTTAGACATGGCGATTCTTGTTCTAATCTCTTCAAGGCATCTCCCATCAGATGTTATTACTGTTCCGAGATAATTGTACCTATTCACTTGTTGAAGAATATTCCCATTTACTTGTATATTACATTGTGGTATTTCGTTCTTCCTAGTGATGACCATAATCTGTGTCTTTTTACAATTTAATTCTAATCCTCGTTGTTCACTGTGTGTAACAACTGCATCTACTACATGTTGCAGGTCCTGTTCATTGTCTGCAATCAAGACTGTATCGTCTGCATATCTAATGTTATTGATGCATCGTCCCCCAATGTTTATTCCTTCCATATCTTCAATATTTCTGGAAATATTTTCACTGTACAGGGAAAACAGATCTGGAGACATTACACATCCCTGTCTCACACCTCTCTTGATAGGCTGATATTGGCCTACTTCATTATCAACGCTTATGGCAGCTTGTTGTTTCCAATATATGTTTTTTTACAAGTCTAAAGTCTTTTCCATCAATTTGTAGATCTTCAAGCATCCTCATAATGTCGACATGTCTCAATTTTATCGAAAGCCTTTGTGTAGTCAATAAAGCAAAGGTGTAGATCTTTGTTTACTTCTATAGATCGTTCAATTACGGTTCTCAGTAAATATACAGCATTTACTGTACCCTTTCCTTCTACAAACCCACATTGTTCTTCTCCTATTTCGGGTTGTATTTTCCTTCTAATTCTGTGCATGATAATTCTTAGCAAAATCTTCGTGATGTGACTCATTATACTAATTGTTCGATGTTGATCACATTCCAAGGCTACTGATTTCTTTGGGATTGCAATAAATACAGAATTACACAATCCATGAGGTATAATTCCAGTATCATATATTGTATTAAGCAGACTGGTAACTTTATCTATTCCATATTCTTCTAAAGCATTAATCATTTCTGTTGTGACACTGTCTGAACCGGGGGTCTTGCCAGATTTCATATGGTTAAGAGCATTCTGAACCTCCATCTTCAAAATTGCTGGTCCTTCATTATTATTTTGAATATCGTTGTGTTCGTCTCTGTTGTCGTCATAAAGGTTTTTCACGTAATCTGACCATACATGTAAGATCTGATCTTTTTCTATTATGACTCTTCCATCTTTTGTCTTTAGGCAGCCTGCTGATGTACGTGTTCTTTAATTAGTAAGCTCCTGGATTCTTTTGTGCATTAATTTCGCATTTTTACTGTTGTGTTGTTTTTCAATTTCTTCGCAATTTTTCTCAAGCCATGTTTCTTTTGCCTCCCTACATAAGGTTCTGAATTTTCTGTGAATTCTTCATATTTAGCAGGATTATTTTTGTTCTGTCTTCTTGTTTCCATTAGTTGTAAAATTTCTTCAGTCATCCATGTCTTACGGCCCACTTTCATTAATTTTGGAATAGTCTTTTCTGCTGCACAACTGATTGAATTCTTCAGCATTTCCCATTGATCATCTACATCTTGAAATAGGATCTCTAGATCAGACAATACATCAGATTTGTTCTTTACTTCTATGTTAAAATTATCTTGCATTTCTTTGTCAGTTTCCAATTTGCACAAGTCATATTTAGGGTTTCCTGCTATATACTTGACTTTCTTTAACTTTACCCTCAATGTGCCTGTAATTAATCTGTGATCACTGTAACCGTCTGCATTTGGAACTGTTTTTACGACTGTTAACGCATTTCGAAACCTTCTGTTAATCAGGATGTAATCTATCTGGTTTTTAATCCTGCTGTCTGGACTCCTCCATGTCCATAATCTTCTAGGATGCTGTTTAAACCAGGTGTTTCCTACAACCATTTTTTGTTCTTTTGCCCATTCTACAAATCTGTATCCTCTTTCATTTCTTTCTCCCAAACAATGGTTGCCTACACTGCATCCACCGCCTTGCTTTCCTATTATTGCGTTGAAATCACCGATTATGATATTTATTTCTGATTTTTTGCAGTTCTTCAAAGCAGACTCCATGCCGTTATAAAATTCCTCTATACTTTCTTCACTGCATTCACTTGTTGGGGCATATACTTGAATGATATTTATTTTAAAAGGTCTTCCGTTTAATTTTACTAATATAACTCTGTCTGACACAACTCGATATCCTTTGACAGAATTTGATGTTTGTTTATCTAATATAATGGCTACACCTCTTTGGTGTTCTTCTCCCCCAGAGTAAATAATCTTATAATCATCTCCTGTCCTTATCTCTGCCCCTTTCCATCTCGTTTCCGATATTCCTAATATGTTAATCTTCTCTCTCTCCATTTCTTGTTTGATGTTTTCTAATTTTCCTTCTGCATTCATTGTTCTAACATTCCAAGTTCCTACTTTCAATGATATTAATCTTTTGCACCTAGTAGCCTGTTGACGGTCTGGAGTCACCTGGTGCGCATGACTATCCCTCCCGGGCGAGGCTGCTCCTATGGAGCACCCATTTACGCCGTTTCTCTGATTATCGATGAGTCCACACAACATGATTTTCTTTGCATTTATAAAGAAGGTAGTTTGCCATTGCTCTCCTTCCTAGCAGTGACCATACTGGTCAGTAACCGTAGCCATTGTCTCTTCAAAAAAGAGATCCTCTGCCTACCGTCGTGAAGGTGAAGACCATAACCTACAACTATCTGTCGGCTGCTTCTTATCTTCATCCACCACCTGCACCCATGGCTTCACGTAACCCTGATCGGGGGGCTAAACTGGTACTCCACCTTGCCCAAGGGTGTCCTGTAGGCTAGTGGAGGGAAGGAGGCACCTTACTTCTCCTTTGATAGGGGATACCCCTACCCCGCTACCTGCTCTTAGATAACTTATAGAAAAATCAATCGAATTTAATGAAGTAATCTACTTAGCCTTTGTCGACCAAGAAAAGGCATTTGATAAAGTAGATATAAATTAGATGTGGGAAATCCTAAAATGATTTGGAGTAATTTCATATCTAACAAACTTATGTAGAAGTTTATACAACAACAATGAATGTACGGTAAAAGCAAACGAAGGGCACTCAGAACCAGTGACCATAAGATACGGAGTACGAAAAGGTGTTGTCCTGTCCCCTCTCTTATTCATAGCCTATATAGACAGCATATGTAAAGAAAACAGCCCAACAGAGACCGTAACAACAGCGCATGACGAACAGAACACAGAAGAAGAACCAACGGCGACTTACACTATTAAAGAACTCCTAATTGTGGACGATCAAGCATTAATAGCAAAATCAGAAGCATAATTGCAAGTACACATAAAAGGGAAATGTATAAGGAGCATAACATGAAAATTAGCATCAGTAAAATAGAGGTTAAGACAATAACAAAAGAAGAAAAACAAGAAAGATTCATCTAAACGAACACCTCCTAAAACAAGTAAAGGGCTTCAAGTATTTAAGAAGTATAATATCATCTAATGGCAAATCAGTAGACGAAAATAGATGCAATAAGGCAAACCAACTCATTGAACAAATGGCTCCAATACTAAAGAACAATCACGTATAAATCATCATCATCATCATCATCATCATCATCATCATCATCATCATCATCATCATCATCATCATCATCATCATCATCATCATCATCATCATCATCATCATCATCATCATCATCATCATCATCATCATCATCTTCCACGTCTGCCGTCAAGCGTCGTGGAGAGGAATAATTGCGTTCCAGCGCCCAGTGGGCGGCATTGGATAGTGTCATTCCGTGTGGTTGTACAATGTCTTTGATGTCGTCAATCCATTTTCTTCTTGGACGTCCTCGTGGTCTCGTCGCAGATGAGCTTTGATGTAAGGCCAGTGATGGTAGTTGCTGGTGTTGCATTCTAACGACATGGCCAAACCACTTGATCTTCTGTCTTTCAATAAATGTGGCACAAGGTGTTGATCCCACAATCTGTCTGATAATAGCATTTTTTACTCGGTCTCGGATTGTTAAGTTTGCAGCTCTCCTCAGGCATCTCATTTCGCAGGTGTTGATTTTGCGAAGGTGTAATTTGGATAAAGTCCTGGTTTGAGATTGGTAGCATAGGGTTGGTGTGAATATGCTGTTTATTATCTATCGTTTTGCGGACATGGGTATATTTGGATTTTTCAGTATGGGTGTTAGTTGATATGTAAATGCACTAGGTTTTTAACATCTGATTTCCATTTCTCTGTCCAATCTGCCATCTTCTGAATCACGTATAAATAAATACATTTAAAAAATCACACACACACTTTACAGCACAATCTTCATACCAAAACTATGCTGCCAATGCCAAACCTAGAAGATAACAGAAACAGAGAAAAGGCAAATTACAACAACGGAAATAAGATTCCATAGAAGAATACTCAGTGTATCAAGAACAGAGACAATCAGAAATGAAGAAATCAGGTCTAAAGTGGGGGTTATAGCAAAGCTAGGTTTCATCAGAAAACAGCAAATTAAATGGTTTGGCTATGTAACAAGGCTGCCAACTTACAGTATGCCACAACAAGCAATGATATGCAGACCAAACGGAACCTGAACAAGATGACGACCATGTAAACGATGGACAAAGGGAATAACAGAGTCCTTGAGAATCTCGAAGTATGAAGCCCATAAACGGACATCTTCCAGCTGGTTATGCTTCACCTCGACACCGCAAGGTACAAGAGGAACAAGACAAGATGAGGTTAGATCTAACAAAGTATGCTGTGTTGAAACGGGTCCTGGAATATTAACCGGCGTTGAGTATGTGATGTGTCGGGACCATCACATATTGTAGGTTTTAATACACGGATGTTTGGTGGCCAGTCTTTCCCTCATTTAGCGGACGACGACCGCAGGCTTCGAACCCTTGTTAGATCTGGCGGATGGGGGTGTGGATCTGTCTAGGACAATTATATGGCCTTTTATATTTTCAGCCGGCCCTATGGTGAAGGGGTTACGAATGCAATTCGTAATCCCACATACTGCATTCGAAACACAGCTGCGGGTTTGGTTTCCATACAAAGGTATATGAGAGCCGTTCGTTCAGAAAGCAACGGCAAACTACTGAACGTAAACTTGCCCAAGAATCACAAACAGCCAAAGATGCTGGGGTTGACAGCTACGTCCTGTAAATGACATGCAACTAACTAACTTTATATTTTCTGCTCATCAATGGCAGCTTTAAGTCACCTCCATTCACACACCAAACATTACACATCTTCTCATTGGCATATTGTAGGGCAGTTGATTGATTAATTGATTGATTAATTGATTATGTTAACTAGGGGAAACGTGATGGATTATACTGTCGTCCAATCTGTCAATAGGCACGCGTGATAAGCGTTATAATCTTTGTTTGACAATTATGAGGTGTCTCTATTTATTCTGGGAGCCAAGATGACGCAGTAGCTAGCAAGCTTGTTTACCGGCCTACCGGTCAGGGATTCAAATTTTCACCGAGGCGGATTTTAACACCAACAACAACAAAATGATCTAGGCTACCAGGTCTATCCAGCATGAAATGGGTATCAGGAAATGTCTTGGGGAGTGAAGGCGATGTGTATTACATTGACTACATCACCCCTCTAGTGCTGATATGAGAGTGAAGGCCACGTGTATTACATAGACTACATCACCCCTCTAGTGCTGATGAGAGTGAAGGCGACGTGTATTACATTGACTACATCCCCCCTCTAGTGCTGATGAGAGTGAAGGCAGTTAGTATTACACTGACTACATCACCCCTCTAGTGCTGATGAGAGTGAAGGCGGTGTGTATTACATTGACTACATCACCCCTCTAGTGCTGATGAGAGTGAAGGCGGTTAGTATTACACTGACTACATCACCCCTCTAGTGCTGACGAGAGTGAATGCGACGTGTGTTACATTGACTACATCCCCCCTCTAGTGCTGATGAGAGTGAAGGCAGTTAGTATTACATTGACTACATCACCCCTCTAGTGCTGATGAGAGTGAAGGTGACGTGTATTACATTGACTACATCACCCCTCTAATGCTGATGAGAGTGAAGGTGACGTGTATTACATTGACTACATCACCCCTCTAATGCTGATGAGAGTGAAGGCGACGTGTATTACATTGACTACATCACCCCTCTAATGCTGATGAGAGTGAAGGTGACGTATATTACATTGACTACATCACCCCTCTAATGCTGATGAGAGTGAAGGCGACGTGTATTACATTGACTACATCACCCCTCTAGTGCTGATGAGAGTGAAGGCGACGTGTATTACATTGACTACATCCCCCCTCTAGTGCTGATGAGAGTGAAGGCAGTTAGTATTACACTGACTACATCACCCCTCTAGTGCTGATGAGAGTGAAGGCGGTGTGTATTACATTGACTACATCACCCCTCTAGTGCTGATGAGAGTGAAGGCGGTTAGTATTACACTGACTGCATCACCCCTCTAGTGCTGATGAGAGATAAGGCGACGTGTGTTACATTGACTACATCCCCCCTCTAGTGCTGATGAACTCACACAAATATGGAGTTAGCACCATATAACCAATACGGGACAAGGCGTGTAAAATGACCTTTTACTTTACGTCATATTTATTTTGTCGGACGTATTAATCTGATTATTCTGTGCAATAATCCTCTCTTGGGTAAATGGGTCCGTTAATTGGCTGATTAATTTATTGAGTCACTGACTCAACGATATAACACTACCCCACAACAAATGATATCATAACATATGATACCGCAACATATGATACCACCACATATGTTACTACAACATATGATACAACCACATATGGCTTGAGAATGGAGGTGGAGATAGTCACTGCGGCGTTGCGCTGACTGGAGGACAAGCAGCACATAGTTGTCATAATTGTAACGGACTCACAGAGCATGCTGGGCAGCCTGAAGACAGGTATGCTTCATGCAGGGTGGTATGGGTCAATTAAAACAAAATAGGGAGCATCCGGTGGACCTTTTCTCCAGGGCATGTTGCTGGGTGCCTTGCCAGATCGAGAAGACCTGATCATTCGGGGCCACATCGATTGACAGTTGCGGCGATCGGGCAAATGTTGAGCTATAACCTACAACAGGTGACATTGTGATATTCTAGTGCGATAATTTGGTCGCGTCTAGCATGAGTCGCGTGGTCAGTGGTTGCATTACCCGCCTCACACGCCAGTGATTCGGAGTTCGATCCTGGGTCCAGTCAGCGATATGCACTACTGACGAGCTCAAACGACAACGAAACTCGAGTCTAGTGCTTCCATATTGACGTGGACAAGGCCCACGGTTCGTACCGGAATACGATCAGAGTTGCCAGTAGTGGGTTGTGCTTAATCTTTAAACCTCAAATCATGAAACAACCAAATAAATCAAAGTTGGGAAACGACGAGGCTGATAAATTGGCTGAATCTGCACCTCTTGGTGGGGTATTGGTGCAGGACAAGGTAGATGTGGTAGGGCCCTTTGTATGGTGTGGGAGAAAATATACACCATCATTGTCTGGAGAGAATGGTGCGTTAGGGATTGACCGTAGCTTCTGGCCGACATTCAGTACTCCGAGGAGAGGCCAGACGGACACATCATGTTGCAACCGGTACCGTTAGTATTGGGGCTCGTCCTGATTGTTGAAGATATGAAGCGCAAATGGGAATATCTCGAGTGCTGTGATGTCGGTTCTTGACTCAACTCAACTCAGCTCAATTTAACTGGCCCACAAACATAAAAGAGAAGCATTCAGTCAGAGAATAAAGTGTGGGTGTAACTATTCACACAGACAACTCAATCAGACGGCATTGCTACAGTCCAGGTTGTGCACCATCGATACAGTCTGTCCACGAAGGAACCCAGAGAGATAATATCTTTCTGTAATACACCTAGTCGAGGGTCCGAAATCTGCTGCAGACGATATGCATATGACATGGGCGTCGGTCTTCCAGAAAGCAGTGGTAAATTACTGAACTTTGTTGGTAGACAAGATCACCAACGCCACGCGGCAAGGACTATAAGAAGAAGTAAATACTGAACGTACAATTACCTAATTAGTCACAAACAGCAAAACAATAAATGCTGGGGATTATTGCGAGGTCCTATAAAGAATATACAATTAACTTAAATACATGTTCTCAGTAGAAGCATCTGTCTTAGGCTATTCAATTAAATACATGTTCTAGTTAGAAGACATATATGTATTGGGCTATTTAAAAAGAGTAAATACGCTTTTAGACACATTAAGGCGCACCGGACATATGTTCTAGACACATTAAGGCGCACCTAACATATGTTCTAGACACATTAAGACTCACTGGACATATGTTCTAGACACATTAAGGCGCACTGGGCATATGGTCTAGACACATTAAGGCGCACTTGGCATACTGTTCTAGACACGTCATTTTATAAACTATCTGGCACTTGGCGGATGCTGTGATCAGTAAGACGTCGGTCGCCTTTGTTTCCACAGACATTACCTGGTACGCATGTTAGGCTGGGTCCACCTGGGAGCCCTGTCTAGTTTTAAAAATTCACCCCCCCCCCACTTGCGGATTCGAACCCATAGCTACCCGACGCGAGCGTCTATCCACTACGCCACCGAGGCACCCCGAGGTTATTTACGTGGCACTCGTTATTTATTTACTCGTTACTTAATAATTTCGTTAGTTCACCTTTTCGCCCAGATTACGCCTCCAAACACCCACCCCCCGGCCGCTTTCTAAAAATACAGTTGTCGTGTTAAGATGTTTACTGATTCCAGAATGTCCCAAAATAAGTTATGAATTATTCAAGGCATACTCCTTTCCAAACGAGTTCACTTGTGCTGCGAGTGAGCACGCACCTATGTATGTTTGCGTATGTGGTTTTGAAAGAAGTGTTAATGAACTCATTTAATTTGCACGACCTTTACAGGACGTCGCAATAAACCCCAGCATTCTTTTGTCTGTTTTGTGATTTTGTAGGCAGTTTTACGCTCAGTAGTTTGATATTGCTTCTGAGCGGCCATTGTGAAAACCAATGTAAGGCAGTCTGCTTTCAGATGGCATGTGTCAGATTTAGAACCCGGCATGCGGGATTGTGAAACTGTGTTTCCCGCCCCTAAGCTAGCGTTAGTTAGTTGCATATCCTTTACGGACGTAGCGGTCAACCCCAGCATTGTTTGGCTGTTCGTGATTCCTGGGCAAGTTTACGTTCAGTAGTTTGTCATTGCTTTCTGAACGACCGGCATCCATACACTTTCATAAACAAAACAATGCAGCTGTGTTTCGAACGCGGTATGCGGGATTACGAACTGCATCCGTAGCACCTTCGCCACGGAGCGGTCTAAGCTAGAGACGCGAGCAATTAACTCATGAAACACCTCTGGTTATTTTCAAATCGACAGCAATAGTGCTAATTCTGAATTTTTCTGTTTTCCTGATGGCAGCATATGGTATTCTTCTGTCCGCCTTTCGTTGTTAGCTTTTTTATACTGGGATAACATAAAGAATGGAGAGTGAAAGAGCAATTAAAACATTATAAAGTGCGAAAGTCAGCGTGATAGAACTGACAAGAGCGATCGCTTTTAAATTCCGGTACTCTGATGCGGAGATAGCAGGTTCAACCCCTACACAGGTCAGTTGGACTAAAATGTTGACTTCCCGTCCTTGACTTGTGGATGTAAATTACAAGTTCCTGAG